>CM075203.1:20063396-20793396 GCA_037577475.1 Chaunax sp. Z400 | reverse complement strand
GTGGTTAGTGTCATTGCTAATGCTTTGACGGTAAACACTGGTTTGATGTTATAACTATCAATTTTAGATGAGTTTTTGCTGAGGAACGCACATGAAAGATAGGCGAGACTGCCAATTTACAAATGAGGCACTGCTGCAGCTGCTCTGCTCTGTGTGGCTCCTCTAACCTGCTAATATGGGCACTGAAATGAAAAGCAATGGGTACGGCAACACACATGCACTGTTCACACAGCCTGTCCTGCAGTTATACACGCTGTGCACTGCTAGAAACAGGCTGTGATAGTGAAAGGGAAAAAAGGTGAGAAAATATGCAGTACAGGAGCAAGGGCTGTAAAAGAACGTGGTATCCAGGCCACTGCATAAATCCTCTTCATTTAACTACAAATCAAGTGATTCTGTGAGTCCTCCTTACTCATAAGGAAGCACCTGTGTTTGTTACATTTGTTTATTTATCTACACTTGTCCCTTAACGCGTAACCTGGCATATCAATTGTACCCCTGCAGTGAAGCGTTTCCACATTTCACATGTATAAATAGTTTCTTCATCGGCCAACCATATTTTTGCCATTATTACTTCTGATAAGAGGTTATGTTCTCATTGCTATTTGTTCATTTGTTAGTTAGAATGCCAAGTCAAGTCAGTTTTATTTATACAGCACCAAATCCCTGGAGAAACCTCGAGTAGATCCGAACTCAAGCTTGGCCTCTCTGCTTTGACCGGTTGGGTTGAGAGTTGTCTCAAATGTTCTCAACGGATTTTGAAAGAATTCTGTAGAGGAGAGGCAGTCGTTGATCCATGAATTTTTTTTGCAACTTTGGCCAAGTGTACTATCTGCATTTTGGAGGTCATAGGTCAAACAATGACCTCTGGTAAGGAAGTTATGTTTTTTTTTTTTGAGATACTGTATTAATCCCACAGGGGGAAATTCTTTCTCTGCATTTGACCCATCCCTGAGGAGCAGTGGGCTGCCTTTACGGCGCCCGGAGAGCAAATTGGGGTTCAGTATCTTGCTCAAGGATACTTCAACTTTAGACTTGCAGGGGCCTCTCGTCCCGTGAATGATCGCTCTACCCCCTGAGCCACAGCCATGTGTGTTGTTTGGATTGTTTGTTTTTCAGCAGGATTACACAAAAATACTTGACAGATTTCCAAATAAGTTGGTGGAAGGATGGGGAATAGGCCAGGGAAGAACCCATTCAAGTATGGTGCAGACTGGGATAAAGGAATAGATCTTTAGAATAGATAGATTCTACATTTTTCAACATGTCTCCTCATTATGAACAAAACAAATGAAGCAATTTCCACAAAACTTTTTGGAATGGTGTGGAACTGGCCAGGCAGGCCAAACAGATGTGTAGGATTATTTAACCTTGGTGGAGGTATGAAACTTGACATAACTGCTGTTGTACCTATAACTCATTTGACTGGACCGTCTGTAAGCCATCTCTCTCCGCTTCATTACTAGTGTAGATATTGCAGCTTGCCTTTATAGAGATCTGTGGAGGCCTGACGCATCACTGTGGCGACAAGAGCACATTATTCCATCATAAAAATCAGAGCAGCATAGGATATGATCAAATTTGTTCATCCCAATTTATTCAGCTTAATATGCTTACCCCGTGCTTTACCACAAGAGTGAATTTGACTTGCCTTTCAAATCATCACGCTCTTTCAAAATGAAAAGCTGTCCTTCACTGTAGCATATTGGCCATGCCTGTTAGCATTTGGCAGGTGAGTCGGCATTCAGGTCAGAGTCTAAGCAGACATGTCTGTCAATGTATATTTCACAAATATTAAATTCTCCCAAAGACAGTATAGAGAGGATCCACTGATGGCCTGCTTGACATGACACCACAAATATCTGAGCCGAATAGCGTTTCTTCTCATTCATAGTTATAGTGTGTACTGAGGGGATTACAAATTGTGATACAAGTCAAATAATCTGTCATCGTCTGAGCCCGGTGCACAACAAAGATTACAGAGGAAATATATGATTACATCTGGTTCCCCTCATCTGCTTGTCCTGTCTGTTATAGCTTATATGCTATACTGTCTGTGGCTGCCTTGTTGGTTTAGCTTCTCAGAATGACATTTAAGAGAATTGGCATACAGTGTGTATGCAGTGGATCTGTGTACATACAGTACATTAAGGTACTGACACTTGTACTGCAGTCTTTCATGTGATTTACATTGGCATGGTAAGTCTGTTGTGTTGAACTCTTTACATTCACTCTGGCAGCAATGCTGTGGACAGATTGCCTACAGATCCCACAAGGCGCTTCATGATTCACCTCTGCCCCTTCATATATCAGCTATTTTATAATATGAAGAAAAACAAAACAAGAAAACTCATGTCATTCTTTTAGATTGATTTTGTTCCCAAAATCCAAAACCTACAACCAGAGGCAGGTAAATAAAACAAGCACTATGGAGTGACTCGTTGATAAAACTCCTCCTTGCCTTTGAGGATCTGCAGAGGAATGTCAGCAGAATGCAAAGGCTGAGTATTATATCACGGCCTTGTGTTGCGGTGCCCGCCGTGCTTGGAGAGATGTGAAGATTAAGCTGCGTTCTCCGGCTTTGCGGTCTCCATTTTTGCTTTGAAGGCACGAAGGCAGCTTGCATAGTAAGTGAGAGGTGGCTGGCAGAGGGAGAGTGTGTCTGAGGACATTATGCAAAGTGCACTGGCAGCCACGTCCAACACAGTCAGTCAGTGCTGGTCAAACAAACTTGTATAGCTGCCATACTGTCTCTTTCAGTAGACAGTTTGTGAAAAGCAGAGTAGAAAGCAGGTTTAATTGACTGTTGGAACCAATAAGCATCAATATAATGATCAGCAGGTCAAAGGTCTGGCTTTAAAGTAGCTGTTTAAAAGAAGAGTTTCCCTGCACCCAGAACTACAGTCATTTACCCTCCAGATGATGTGTTTTTTGCCATCTGAAAGCCTGGTTGTATGCCCACCTTCACTGACAGTGTATGGAAGTCAGTTGGAGAGAGAGAGAGACCTCTCTAGCTTTCTTTGACCGAAGGAGGAGCTGCTTACCAAATTCAGGTCAAGGTGACAAGGTCATCCTGATCGATATGAACCAAGATTATGTCATGACACTGCCTTTTTCTCACGGAAAATGTTTTCAGAAACACATTAGTGCACTTCTTATCGGAGTTGAGAAAGTGTGTGAACAGAAATCTCCCCCATATTGTTCCCTGTATTGTAAAAAAAAAAAGAAGAAATTCAGATGAACAGTAGTCTGAGTTGTTGGTTGCCTATTTTTAACTGTTTAGCTGTAATAAAACATAGTTTACCAGTCGGCTGCCATACTGGTTGAAAGCCGATGAGCACCACCCAACTGGCACTACATCCCGACCAGCAGGAGTGTTTGATGATCCGGTATGACGCATTGCGTTCTGGTTGTTGTTGCATGATTTCTGAAATATGTGTCTCTCTACAGCATAGACAGCCAAGGTTTATGTTAAGACCATCTCTGCAGCAGAAAAACTGTTGGAGTCTGTAAATTATATAGACGTTACGAATAAATGTATATACTTTGGTTCCTCATTGCTATATATTGTGATATTTTCCATCTTCTATAAATGGAAACATTTACTAACTTAGACTATGATGGCAGCACAGACACAGTGACTCACAGCTCTCCTTTTCGGTGGTTCCTTGGAATGCAAATACCACCACACTTGTGAAGAAGGGACAGCAGCATCTCCAGCTCCTCAAAATCCTCAGAAAGGACAACTGTCCTCCTATCGCTGCTCCATCGAGAGTGTGCTGAGTTACTGCATCTCTGCATGATTCACCAGTTGCTCCACAACCAGAGGGTCATTTACACGGCCCCAAAGAAATCATTGGCTGTCCTCTTCCCTCACTGGAAGACATTTACAGAACTTGTTGCCTCAGAATATGCAGCATTCTCAAGGTGTCATCCCACCCCAGACATCACCTGAACTGTTGCCCCCCTGGAAGGCATTTCAGGGCCATTAAATCACAGACAAGCGAAAGAAAAACAGTTTTTATCTCAGGGCCATTACTGCACTCAGTATGAACACTGTGAACTCTCTGTGCAACATAAGAGAACACCCACAAGTGTAATGTGCTATATAATGTGTGACCAAATGTGCAACCTTTTGTTTAATGTTTTACTTTACCTTATCATAGTTATATTTATCTTATTTGTAATCATGGTCTTTTTTTCTCCACACCAGCATGGACAGCCATCCAATTCCATTGTACTTGTGCAATGATGATAAAGGTCTATCTACCTTATAGTAATCTCAACGAATGGTTCACTTACCAGCTTTTTCCTAGAGCTCTCAACCATCTTACAAAATTCATAAGCAGATGGAGTTTGCTCACTAATGATGGATAAGATTTTGTATTGTTGCAAAAGACTTTTGGATTTTTTTTTTGTTTGTTTTCAACTTGAGATTACAAAGATCAGAAAAACTAGTGCATTTTGTATGAAAATGTATTTTAAAAGCCTTTATACAGGCCATTCTCTACAAAGAATGTATCGTTCATTAGGAATGACTCATTCACATATTCGTGTCACATCGTGGGATCACTGCTGCTAGCTTAGCGGGAGTAAACACTAGTACCCAACTAGTGTTAGGAACTGATAAGCAGAATCAAAATTACAATTCCTTTATGATTCTGATGGAATTTGTGATGTAATTTATAACTGTGTCCCTGTAGATAAGGATGGTACATTCAAAAGCAATTAAATTTGTTTTTTTAAAAGTATTTTCAAAGTTATTGATAGACAGGAGTGATTCTGGGAGGCTTTTGTCTTAGTGATGAAACACGATGAAATACACAATAATAATCAAACATTGTTTTTTAAAGTTCTGTGTCCACATAAACAACAAAGTTAAAAGAAAGTAAATAGTAAATTCTTAGCTACAACTGACAGCTAGAGTACAATACATCATCCTGTCATATGGTCAGTCCTACACAAATAATGTAAAGAGCCATTCTGCTGTACTGCTTAGTTTATCTTGGTCATGCAGCAGGGGTGGTCCGAACATCTGGACTGGTGGGAGCAAAAACTATGAAACACATCCTATGATTTCCATGAGGCTTCATGGTTCCATCTGCCTTTTCCTCTTAATTTCATTTCAGTACATTCCTCCTTTACTTTCCTGAGCAGAATAATAGTACCATTCATAAATTATGAGTGAAGCTGAACTAATTACACACTGAATAATATCCCCTTTCAAAATGACTAAGTGACTGATCCTTGACACAAATCAAGCATTTGAAATCAAAATCCTGCAAACAATTGATTCATTTTCTGTTTGTTTTTTCTTAAAGCCACTAAAACTGAGCTGAACCACATAAATGAGACGTGTTCACTCACATTCAGAGGTCTCACTCTGTTCTCCGACCACCTCTACCCAGCCCAGTGTGCCGCCCTGTACCTGACATTGCTACCTGACGGAGCCCATGTAAATGCATGAGCTGCTGGGGATGGAGTCTCCATTAAGTTGGGTAATACAGCGCGACACTGTTTAAACAAAGCTCCTCAGCGGGGCTCTGCTGCATTTCAGCCCGACTGCCTGTAGGATTCCTCGCCGGACCGGGCTGTAATGAGGAAGGAGTGCCTCGGAGGCGGGTGACCCCCCGCTGATAACCAAATCTGCTCCATATATCTGAGCAAGGACACAAAGACGAATTATCAGTGTGGAATCCACAGCGGTGCCTGAGTAAAATGGGCAGATAATGACATAACTATTCATTTGCCCTCATCTTTGGCTTTCCTTTCATTGCTTGTGCCTAGCAGCAATTTGTTTTACCGTATGTGGAATGACATTACGTTAAATCTCCTGGGAATAGCAGTAAGATAATGATGAAGGAGAGGTGTCGAGTGTGTGAGTCAGCGGGAAAGGAAGGATGAGATGTGTACACTTTATCGTTGAGGCAGCAATCTGCTCCTCAGAAAAACCTTCTCTCAGCTCTGTTGGAGAAATTACATCAGTTGCACAAAGCGCATGACCTGAAAATCAATTCACCCCAGGAAATCTTTTTCAACTTCGATACATTAACTCATCCAGGGTCCTTAATCAAGCAAATCACTCCCTGCTAAAATATCTACCATTAAGTTGTTCCCAGTGTTTTCCTCTCGAAGGTCATAAAAAGCCACCCTCTGCAATTTGTAACCACAACCTTGTTGACCTGCCAGCTTTGTAAAATAGCACATTTATAAGATGTTGACTTGAGCAGGATTAATGGTGTTTTTCATGCATGGTAAGACAGATGACTTCTTGCAGCATCACTGTAGCCTTGGCTGCAAAGTTTTCACCATTTTTCATACTCTTTTCTTGCTATAAACTTCTTTGAAAGCCGCCTGCATAGCAATGTGAGTCAGTGGCAGTGTGAGGCAGCTGAAATTATATTATCTGTAGCGAGAAATTTTACTCGTCCAAATCGATCAATCATAGAGTGGCTTTACAAAGGAAATGACTCCATTACTGCACCTGTCAAACTCACCGCGGTCACACACAAATTTTTTGATAAAACTGAAGGCTGTGCTGAATTATAAAGATTCGTGATTAGATTATAGCTTTGTTTTTCAATAAAGAAGGGATGATGTGATGAAATAATTGGGCTTCATATCTGGGTGATGTTTTAAGCCTTGCGAAATTAAAGGGTTGATTCATCTGCATCACATAAAACACATTTCCACTCTGACCTATAGTGACATAGAAGCCAAACTAATTCCAGTTACCAGAGCTTTTAACTGGGGTAGGCTACAGATTCTGTATTAGATCATAGCTGTATTTTCCTCCACTGTCATTGACACGAGCAGAAGCTCAAATGTTCCCATAATGCTCCACTGTTGTGCTCCAGGTTGAGAGTCAGAAATGTAAGGAATCTGTTGTGGCTGCAACACTTTTAGTGGTTCAGTCCTTGTGCCCATAAGCCATATTCACATGGAGGCTATATTCCTCTGTCCTCTCCTATGGAGCAAGACACCAAGACATCTAAAAGCCCTCATGTAAAAGCATGTCTAAACATGTAAAAGCTTCTTTTTCAAGACATGTAAAAGCCCCTCCAACACCATTGGAGAGACTTTTACATCCCTGTGCCCAGGGAACCATTACCCTGTAATATGTCCTGGTGTAGCTTCCAAGTCTCTGAGAAACATGAACACTGCAGCAAAAAGTCTCTGAAGCCAAAAGAGAAAGGTAAAAGGCATTTCTTAATAAAAGACCTTTATTTCATCTCTTTTCAGCTACCCTGTTGCTAACCTCAGCTGCTAATTGCATTTGAAAATCAAATCAAGGCTACAGGTGTCCTTGCATGGGTCTGGTGTTGAAAAATCACAACTGAGACTTAGAATTGTTTCTATTTTGTACCCTTTGACCTCTCAGAAATGTGGTGTATTTTATGCACAGCTAGTGCAGCGTGGATGACTTCCTTCATTATTTAAATTTACTGGGATGGCACAGGAGTTCTTTCTTTTTTTTTTGTCTGTCTGCTGTTTCCTACCCACCATCATTTTCACCATCTAATTCATAGAACTTCTTTTTACTGAGGAAATAAACCCACTCTGCAATTGGGTGGCGATTAGGACTATCACCATATCGGATTTTCTCCACACAATTATCATGGCAACAATAATACACAATAAAGATATTATGGCAGTATCTATGTAAAGTTTGAAAAACAAATGCTACCAATCAAATGTATTTTGTTTTAATTATTTTAATTTATTTATTTAATTATTGGTATTTGAATACTTAGAAGTGAAGTGAGGTATTTAATTTATATATAATATATTTTTATATATTTTTACCTGAAGTCCATATAGTAGTCCATTGTGTGATGATGCAATTTCTGAGGATGATTTTGCTTAAGAAATTAGCTTTGTTTTGGTAATAACTCTCACTCCAGTGCTGTTTTTGTCATTGCATTGGCTCTAATCTGCGTTTTGGTGTGAATATCGAAAAATAAGCACTCAGGGGAGGTACAAGGAAAATATTTTTGTCTCCGTGGGTAGTCAAAAGGTCAAACACCCCAGTCACCCCACTGCTCTGACAAATAAAGATCATTATTACAGTTCTTCTAACCATAATGAAAAATAAAATGACTAGCCATGAAAAAAGTATTTAATTATTCTTTATTTCTTATAATTTCTTTTAATTTTGTTTAATCATTTTGTTTTTTGTCTGTCTTTTTTTTTTTGCCAAATGAACCGCTCTCAAAATACAAGTAGTCGGAGTGGAGAGACAGTCCGTAACCATGACTATACAAAGGGATACAAAAAGAACAAATAACAAATTTTTTTACTGAATTTATAGTGACAAGGTAACCAGATGAACGATAAGCAAGAGTCTAACATCTGCTCTTGTCTGTATTATTTAGTCAGCATCAATACATCTATATAGTGACACCCCTAGTGGAGGCAGACCTCAGAGACCGAGATGTTCACGATGAACCATTTCCTTAGATAACCACACAATCGCTGTTCCATAGTCTAATTTTAACTCCAAACAAAATCAAACTGAATAAATCACAAACTCTCCTAAGACAACATGATGTCTGTTGTCCTCTGTTGCCCAGTTTCACAGGAATTATCTGAAATAAGTGCCTATCTCAAATCAGAGCATAATCGGGCTTTGTTTCGAGAAAACGTATGTTTACAGTTTATTTACAAGATTAAAACCATACATGATGCAGTAAACAACGTTATTCCATCCTGATGCTCTGAGCCCTCTCTGTCCTTGGATACATATTTCTCATGACCCACAGGAGGCATGCAGCAGCAGGGTGTTGCTCCCCAGTGAAAGGTTAGCTGGGCTGATATCACTTAAATTATCACCTTCGCTTTACTTGACTTCATCCATTTTCCCTTCTGAGTGTGAAGTGGGCCTGTCAGGCTACAAACCTGTGGAGGAATACTGCCTGATGAAAAATCAGCCGGTATTTTTATGAGCTGTGGAGAGGCGTTCTTTGCTGTCCTGCTGCAGCGGGAGCAGACAAATTGTTGCAGGCGACCAGCATCTGCCAACACATCACCATCAGGGAAGGCCCTGTGTGTGTGTGTGTGTGTGTGTGTGTGTGTGTGTGTGTGTGTGTGTGTGTGTGTGTGTGTGTGTGTGTGTGTGTGTGTGTGTGTGTGTGTGTGTGTGTGTGTGTGTGTGTGTGTGTGTGTGTGTGTGTGTGTGTGTGTGTGTGTGTGTGTGTGTGTGTGTGTGTGTTTTAGCTAGGGTACAGAAGAATTGATGAATATTTCATTCATTATAACTAAAGTAGATTGAAAGGAGAGAGCTCACGGTCAGCCTCGTTCTCTCTACACTCAGTTTGTCCTCCTGGCTCCTCTAATAAAGAAGGAGTCTGAATAAATTTGTAGAAAAGTCTTCTTAAAATGAAATTGTGAGAAGAATGAAAATCCATGTATAAGTCAAACAGTGATGTTTATTTGTAAAGTACTCTAACTAGTCTTGTTTATTGTGCTGGAAGTTTCTGCCTGAAAATGAATCTGAACGTTTTCTCCATTCATTCAGATGACAATAGAAGACTAACCATTGAACCGAACACACACTGACATCAGGGATGTGGGTCTTGATGAACTACAATAAAGAATTTCTTGGTACATCCAGTGGTGGTACAGAGTGATGCGTCTTTTCCATCACAGTTGATCTTCATCCATCCATTTTATAACATGTATTTGTTGCATTTTAATATGTGATTGGCTGCTACGTTGGCCAGGTCTCTCTATTAAAAGCATTTTTTTTTATCTCAATGAGACTTCTGGTTAAATAAAGGTAAAATAAATAAAAATAAATAAAATGCCAGTTAAACGCTGCTGCAGAGCTGACTCAGACCTGGTTGATGATGTCATACCACAGACTTGGAGCTAGTTTTACTTGACCACAGGCTATTCCCAGCTATACTTCTACTAATGCTGCCACAGCGACCTGACCTGGGATGAGCGGAAGAAAATGGATGGATGGATGGATCAACTTCTGATGCTTATAACATTACTTGTATCTACATGTCACCTGACCCTGTTTGCGTTTTCCATACGAGTTGCTTAGTATTCTGAAATCTTCAGCTTAATGTTAGTCTCTGTAGGGGAAGTGAGTGTATAAAAAGATTAGACAGAGATGTAAGACTTGGCATTAAAAACACAGAAAACCAAAGATTATATCACTCCCAGCACTACTATCAGCAGGCTTAATTAGTTCTATTGCCATTGTTGCTGTAAAGGTTTGAAAGTGTCTACATGCAGCATGCTTCAGGCAGCGTTTTATTAAAGCAGTGTCCATGAACAATGTATAATTTCACTTTTCAACAAGTAATTCATTATTGCTATGCAACACATTACAGCCAACACCTTCCCTTTTAATGAAATAATAATTTCACTAATGCTCTAAAGCATCTAGATGCAAGATGGCGCCGCGTGAGTGTCTGCCTGTTGCTGCAGCCCCGGTCACATTTCTTTGTTTTGGTGTCATTTGTGTATTCTTGCGTGTCTTTTCCTGATTTTTTTCTACACCATCTCCATGACTGTCCACTGCACTAAGGAGACTGATGGCTCACTTCTAGCCATCCTTTTTTGGACTCTTCTACCGCTCTGCCAGGTGAGCCTTCAGCCATGGCTCATCTGTCCTACACCCGGGAACAGCTGTTAGCTCTGAGGTACGCACCGATAGTCTGCACAGAGCGACCTGACATCCCTGCGGAGCTGAAGAGGGGATGCAGAGCTGGAGTCCAGCGCCGGATGAGGAAGGGACGGTATAAACCCTGCATACCGTCTCTTACCATGGGGAATGTTCGATCTCTCCCCAATAAGATGAAGGAGCTAACGGCGCTGACCTGACTGCAGGCGGAGTATCGGGGGTGCAGCATAATGTGCTTCACGGAGACGTGGCTGAATGAGCTCACCCCTGACTCATTCATTTCATTTGATGGATTTCATCTTGTCAGAGCTGACCGGAGTGCGGGAAGAGTAAAGGAGGCAGTATAGTGTTGTTTATTAACAGTAGATGGTGCAACCCTGGACACATCATCCTGAAGGAACAGCGCTGTACGAGGGACGTTGAGCATTTGGCCATATTACCTACCGAGAGAGTTCACACACGTGATCGTGCTTGGAGTTTATGTCCTGCCCTCCGCTGACGCTCCAGCTGCCTGTGATTCATTCACACCGTGGTGTCAGAGCTGCAGGCTGCTCAACCACAGTCCTTTTTTATCATCTCTGAGGACTTTTATCATGCTTCCCTGTCCTCCACTCTCCCCACATTTAAACAGTAAGTCACATGCCACACCAGGGAACATAAAACACTGGACCTACTGCCAACACCAAGGAGGCATACAGCCCATCCCCTCTCCCCCCGCTTGGTCGTTCAGATCACAACCTGGTTCACCACCTCCCTGTCTATAAGCCCATGGTGAAGAAGGTGAGGAGGTAATTCAGGAGAATTAGACCAAGGAAGGCTGCAGGTCCAGACGGTATCACCTCCAGACTGCTCAGAGATTGTACAGACCAGCTATGTAAGGTAGCTGTGGAGTCTGGAGAGGGTCCCGGTACTGTGGAAGAGTTCCAGTGTGGTACCTGTACAAAAAACTCAGTTCCCCAGTGAGCCCAACCACTTCAGACCTGCGGTCTTGACCTCCCACCTGATGAAGACCATGGAGAGAGTTCTTCTCAAGTGTCTGCATCCCCTGGTTAGCTCCCAGCAGGATCCACTTCAGTTTGCCTATCAGCCAGGCATTGGAGTGGATGACGCGGTCATATCCCTGCTGCACAGATCCCCCTCACACCTGGAGAGCACTGTGTGGGTCATGTTTATTGACTTCTCCAGTGCTTTCAACACCATCCAGCCTTCACTGCTGAGAGGGAAGCTGGAAGGGGCAGGAGTTGACTGCAACCTGACTGCATGGACCATCAACTACCTCACTGACAGACCAAAGTACGTGAAGCTGAAGGACTGTGTCTGATGTGGTGGCCTGCAGCATGGGAGCGCCACAGGGGACAGTGCTCTCCCCTTTTCTATTCACACTATACACATCAGACTTCAGACACAACACAGGTCACTGCCATCTCCAGAAGTTCTCCGATGATTCAGCCATTGTCGAATACATGTCAGAGGGGAACGATCTGGAGTACAGGAACACCATCACGGACTTTGTGGAATGGTGTGGTTTCAATCACCTCCGAATTAACGCCACCAAAACAAAGGAGCAGGTAAGTGACCTCTGTAGGAGGACCTCCCTTTTTACACCGGGTGCAAATACCTGGGTTTTCACCTCAACAATAAACTGGACTGGTGGGACAACACAGATGTCCTGTACAAGAAGGGCCAAGGTGGTCTCCATATGCTCAGGAGACTGAGGTCCTTCAGAGTGTGCAGGACTCTGTTAAAAACACACTATGACACTGTGGTAGCATCATGGATCGTCTACGCTGTGGTCTGCTGGGGTGGAGGAAGCACAGAGGGGGACAGGAAAAGACTCTTGACAGGCTGGTCAGGAGGGCCAGCTCTGTCATGGACTGTCCCCTGGACTCGGTGGAGGAGGTGGGTGAGAGGAGGATGTTAACCAAACTGATATCCATCCTGGACAACACCCCTCACCCCCTACATGAGACTGGGGGAGCTTGGAGCAGCTCCATTCAGCAGCAGACTGCTCCACCCACAGAGTAAGACAGAGCTACAGCAGGTCCTTCAGCAGCAGACTGCTCCACCCACAGAGTAAGACAGAGCTACAGCAGGTCCTTCAGCAGCAGACTGCTACACCCACAGTGGAAGACAGAGCTACATTAGCTCCTTCAGCAGCAGACTGCTCCACCCACAGAGTAAGACAGAGCTACAGCAGGTCCTTCAGCAGCAGACTGCTACACCCAGAGAGTAAGACAGAGCTACAGCAGGTCCTTCAGCAGCAGACTGCTACACCCACAGTGGAAGACAGAGCTACATTAGCTCCTTCAGCAGCAGACTGCTCCACCCACAGAGTAAGACAGAGCTACAGCAGGTCCTTCAGCAGCAGACTGCTCCACCCACAGAGTAAGACAGAGCTACAGCAGGTCCTTCAGCAGCAGACTGCTACACCCACAGTGGAAGACAGAGCTACATTAGCTCCTTCAGCAGCAGACTGCTCCACCCACAGAGTAAGACAGAGCTACAGCAGGTCCTTCAGCAGCAGACTGCTACACCCAGAGAGTAAGACAGAGCTACAGCAGGTCCTTCAGCAGCAGACTGCTACACCCACAGAGTAAGACAGAGCTACATTAGCTCCTTCAGCAGCAGACTGCTACACCCACAGTGGAAGACAGAGCTACAGCAGCTCCTTCAGCAGCAGACTGCTCCACCCACAGAGTAAGACAGAGCTACAGCAGGTCCTTCAGCAGCAGACTGCTCCACCCACAGTGGAAGACAGAGCTACAGCAGGTCCTCTGTCCCGACTGCAGTCAGACTCTACAACAAATAATCACTCTGAAACTGTTGTGTCTGAAACCCTAGAAACTCTTCATCCATCCATCCATCCATTCATTCATTCATCCATCCATCCATCCATCCATTCATTCATCCATCCATTCATTCATCCATCCATCCACTTATTATGCACCATGTGTGTCCACTCATTGCACATTTGCACTGACCATTTTAATTTATATTTATATTTGTTTCTGGAGATTGGACTCTTTCTTCACATTTATCTGTATTTTATACCTATATTTAAATGTCAGTGGGTTTTCTGTTTCTTTCAATTCTGCTTCTTGTTCTGTTGGAGCTGCTGTGGCAACCGAATTTCCCCTGTGGGGATTAATAAAGTCTCTATCCATCTATCTATTTAGTCATACAGTTATTAATATTAGTAGCAATAGCAAAAAACGTAACAGGGCATAGCATAACCTGTTTCTTCACTGTATGAAGCATTAAAAGATTAAGTGTGCAGCGTATTAATCGTGTGTGGGTGTAGTTCATCATATCCTGACATAAATACATATGATTCCTATAATCTCTCCAGGACAACTGTTTAGCAACATCTGCTGGCTGATGAGCCCCCACCCCCACCCCCACCGCCTGCGTATTAAGACCGTGATACTCAGAGAACACAGTTCTGTTGGCTGATGGGTTAAAAATGTGGACACTCCATTTAGCAGCACTCTTTCTAAGGAGAGCCAACACTGATTGCATTGCCGTGTACAACAAACACAGGCTCTCGTATCAGCAGAGGCCGATGTAGTCAGAGTGATACATACTGTATCTCTTCACATCATGTCCCTTTCTGCTCATTACCCCCCAAAACCTCATTAAATTAACACTGCAGGGTTAAATTGATTCTCTGCTCCTTGTGCATCTGTTTTGTTAAACTTTAATACAAGTACACACATACAAATTAATGTATGAGCCCATCCCATGTATGCCTGTACAGATTCACGTGCTAGTGCATTTCTAATGAGAACATATGGCAGCAGAGAGAATGCATGAAACACGTGTGCTTTCAGAGGACACTGAGCGAGCTTCCCCTGGTTCCCACCCTCTACATCTGTCGGGCTCAGCGTGGTCAGGGTGCCCCTGCAGTACGCCGCAGCGCCAGCAGAAGCCTCCTAATATTAGCTCGTCTGCTGCTTGTTTCCACAGCGCAATGTTTGGATAGATTTATTATGCAGTTGTTTGTCTTTGTTTCCTGATGTGGACCCACTCTTTCATTGTGGTTGATTTAGTGAGTGCGTTTTCTACCAAGAGCTTTTTCCTTTTCGTACACTTTGTCTTTTTGCTTCTGCATCTGTTTCTGTCTTTTATTAGCTACAACCAGCAAGTAGTACAAATCAGTTGGTCTAGAAATGTCAAAATGTGCTCTTATTCCATTTACAGACTCACTTTTTAAACAAATCGCAACAGATATTCAGGCTTCTGATTAAATGGGTTTATTTAGTGCTGAACTGGATGCAGTTAATCTTCATCACGTCTAACCTGCCTCCTCTACCAGTCACTGTTTGACTACCTTAGGTGATATTTTCCTATTTAACTACTCAATGGAGCAACCCTGTCTGCTTGTTTCCCATTTACCTGGTGACAAACACAAGCACTGCCTATTTTGTTCAAAAGTTTTTTCGAGTGAATGAAGTGTTACAATTATGTACCAAACATTGGTACCATTTACACTTTACATTTACCATCGGTAAAATGTTTGCCATTGCACTTTAATTGTTCAGGAATAGTTTCCAGGTTGTCATGAGAGCCTTTTAACTAATTATAGAGTGAAAGTTCATTCCTGTCCTTGGAAACAGTGATTAACCTGGTCTTACCAGAGCTTTTAGATTTTATCTTGAAGGTCACAAACAATCAACTCTTTCCACAAACTATTGAACACCTTAAGATCATAGGATGATCGTTTCACCCCAAGGCTTGAATAAGATCCACGTGAGTACAGATCTATCTGTGAAGTTTCCTTGTTGAATATTTCATCCATCCATCTTCTGCTTATGTGGGGTTGGGTCGTGGTGGCAGCAGGCTAAGCATGGTATTCCAAATGTTCTTCACTCTAGCAACACTTTCCAGCTCATCCTAGGGGATCTCGAGGTGTTCCTAGACCAGGTGAAATGTGTAGTCCCCCCAGCGAGTTTTGGCTCAACCCCACAGGATTTCTTAGTTGGATGACTGCTGGAAAACCTCCATGGGGAGGTCCCCAGGAGACATCCAAGCTCGATGCCTGAACCACCTGCTTGAGGAAGCACCTCACCTCCAACCCAGAGAGAGCGATCCATTCTTTTCCAGCAGAGAACCATGCCCTCAGATTTGGAGATGCTGACTCATGCAGGCTGCTTCACTGCTCAAGTGCATGCTGAAGGTGAGCTGACAAAGCCAACAGAACCACTTCACAACCGGCTTCCTCACCCTGCCTGCACCTTTGAGAGTCTGTGCATGAATATCACAAGACAGAGACAAGGGGCAACCTTGCCTGAGTCCAACACCCACTGATAATGTTTTTGACTTTGATTTGACTTTGGGGCAACACATGAAAAATGATTTCCAACTCTTTTTAAACTAAATAGTGTTAAATATGTTACAAATATCATCTCCGGGAAATAGTGAACTGCCCACTTCAGGTTGGGGATGATAGTTGCCCATATGGAGTTCTGGGGGTTTGATAAGATGGAGCATGAGGAAGACAGATTGGTGTGACATCAGCAGTAATACAGGCAATGACAATAAAGAGGGAGCTCAGGCTAAAGGCGATGTTCTATATTCAGCAGTTGATCTACATTCCAAACCTCTACTATTGTCATGAGCTTTGGGTAATGATTAGAATTTGCAGGCACCTCAAATGAAGTTTCCTCTGCCTGTGTCTGCCCGTAGGGAGAGAGAGGAGCTTGGATATATAGAAGCAGGTCATAGTGGAACCGCTGCTCCTTTGCATTGAGTCAGCTCAGGTGGGTCGAGCATCTGATTCAGACTATCCTTGGATTCCTCAGTGTAGAGAGATTCCAGGAATGTTCATCTGAGAAGGGACCCCAAGGCAGACCCAGAACATGCTGATAGGGATTATATCCAATCTGGACTGGGAACATCTCAAGATGGAACAAAAGAAGTTGGACATAATAGTTAGGGAGTTGAGCATTTCGGGTATTAGCTTAGTCAGCAGCCACAGAGGCCCAGTATCTGAGGAATTACATCATTTTTGGATGATTCCAAACCCAGCTTCAGTACCAACCTTCAATGTAGTGCAACAAGTAGTATTAGACCTTTGTATTCCATTCCAGTATGTCTACAAATTACACACATGTTGATGATTACATGACCTCTCCCAACAATTATCATGATTTAATGCTTACCATATTTCATACTCAGATTTAAACAACTTCAGTGATCCCATTTGCAGCTATCCAAGTCCATGCATGCAAGTCTTAGACTCATAGGCAAGATAATTATACGTCACATGCAAAATATCAACATGAATAGTTGAATTGTATAGCATCAATAATAAAATACCCTGTTATAGTTCATATCACTAATCTAATGTGAAGCGATGTAACAGTCATTCACAATGACGACAGTCTATTTTTTAGCAGAATGAATGTAGGTGGTTCGTTCTCCTTAGGAGGAGCGAAATAGTGTTTGCACATCCAACAGTGATACAGGCGCAAGACAAAAAAGCTGAACAGAGTGCAAAAAAGAGAGGGGTCTGAACATTAAGATCCCATAAACAATCTCTAATTTCTCTTACAACAAAGCAATGTTCTGGTGGAACTTCTCCAGGTTTGGTCAGAGAACAAACTTCCACTGATAAAGGCAGTGATCATTTAAATCACTGTCACCTGTTGCTAAACATGGAATTTGATCTGAAGCCTTTTCTATAAAACATTTTGTTTTTCGGTTTACTGGGATTAAATGCACCATTTGTATTATATGACAAGTCATATGTTTCAGTATACTTGGCCATTTTAAAAAGTTTTAAAGCCTGGCATTCTTCATCTAACCTGTTCTCATGATGTACCCGTTATGTATGTTTTTAACAGTCCTTCTCATGTCTCAGTACCGTGTGGTTTTTATGTGTTTTAAATGTGTTTTAAATGTAAATTAAGTGTGTTGAGCCCTGTCAAAGAAGAATTTCTGTCACTGGTGGGACAGACAATAAAGATCATCTATCTATCTAACATTTATCCCTTGACATCTAGACTGGATCATATCGGCCATCCTTTTACATTTTTATCTATCACAGCCTATCTATCACAAGTACACATCTTTCCAAATTAATTACTAAATGTGATCAAATGTTTTGTATTTGCGTATTGTTGCTCCTTTATCATTGCCATCTTGTGGTGTGTCTTCCTGCTGCCTGTTTAGCAACAGTTGACAGTGATTAAACTGATTACTGTCTTTATCAGGAAAAGCTTGTTCTCCTCAGGGCCACATAAAAACACTGGGCTGAGGGCATTATAGTGAATTCTCTCTGGACAAAACATGGTGATGTTGGCTGATGATTTCTTTTGCCTTCAGGATGACCTGTTTCTCCGAAAGAGCAACACTCTGGACTCAAACGAGCAGATTTTCAGAGCTTTAGGCTGTCGATGTCTTTCACAGACAACAAATTAGACCAATAGACAAATGACAAAGTTAAAATAATTTAATTAAAATACTTGACCCATAGTTTCTTTGTTATAAACTTGATCTTCACCAAATCTTGACCAGACTTTTTCAAGATTGCTTGCATCAGAAACATTGTCATTCATCAATATCAAGGTTCTTGTGGGGTGAAATTGTTTTGAGAATGTGACCAAGACCCAGATAAAGCAACAGAAAATGACCAAAAGGATAAAATAACAAAATACATACATTATACAGTAAACTTTATGAACCAATGAATGGAGAAAGGTGAAATGCCTGACTCAATAAAAATATTTCATCCAACTAAATCTGATTTCACTGATTTTAACATCCAACATGATGACAAGAATAACATATTCCGTCTGAGATGGCATCAGATGAAAATATCACATCAGAATCTTTAAGTAAAGGGGTTCCTATAGAAACAGTATCAGTGTTGATCAATGACACCAAAATGTAAACTCAACCCAACAGCATAACATCCATACTGTCATACAGAGTTGTAGCTAACTGGCCCAGGAGCCATTTGTAATAAAACTCAACACTGACCCCATGAATCGATCCGACCACAGCCATCCGGGAAGCAGCTCCTCACTGCTGGTCAAGAAAAATGAACCAGATAAAGCTGGACTATTGGCATTCCAGAGTGATCATGTCTGATTCATGCTGGAAATTAGATGAGTGTTATCCAATCAATTCAGTCTGGGCTAGCAGCACGTCTGGGGGAGAGAGACAGAGAGAGGCCAAATAATTACCAGAGATGAGGCTCCCTTCTCTTCAGGTGATGCCCCTGAACATTGATTTCTTGTATCTGCCTCTGGCAAAACACCAAAAATGATGATAAATAAGCCCATTAAGCAGCATGCTGTGTAGAGATCTGAGGGGGCTGCAGACCTCTCACTCGGCCTTTTTTGTTTAATCACAGAAGATCGAACAACATTGAAATGTGCAGACCTCCAGCCCCAGCAAAACTACACTGGGATAAATATCACCTACTGTCGCTGCGCTTGTGATTGCTGTTGATTTGTATTCAAAATCGCGAGCCAGGGCATTAAGATGAGATTCATTGTATATTATGTTGTTTCAGTTTACAGCCAACAAATGGCGCAGGGCCATTCACTGGTCCTTTGTAGCCCGTCGCTGCATTACTGCAGCTCAGACGCTTTTAGTCTAGTCCATTTGCTCCATTCCACCCAGTCTGAAAGATAAACTCTGTGCAATTTGAGTCAGAAAGGCAGAGAGAAGGGAAAACCACAGCAGATGTTTCCAAAGGGACGTTTAAGAAAAAAATGTTGGCCATCTGCCTTTTTTAGGTGATTTTGTTTTGGTGCACAAAAAGGTGTGTGTGTGTGTGTGTGAATAGCAAAAAGTGTGTGCTGCTGCATTTGTTTGTGTAAGGTGGTTTGTGTGCCGTTGTTCTGGGAAGGGATGAATCACCTCAGGCCCTAGTGTGCAGTACCTGAGAGTAAAACCACAGAATCTGTAATGCTTGTGAAAATGAGTGTGTGTGTGTATGTTGGATCATCACTGCATCTCAGTGTTGACCGAGAGAGCCACAGAGGAGCTGGAGGTAGAGATGGAGAGGAGGTGGAGCTCCCCTCCGTTGAGACTTCTTGTCATTGAGGCAAAGACAGAAACACCAGAGAAATGCATCGAATATATGTGTTTTATGTTGTGTTTGTGATTTTCCCGTCTCCCTTTTCTCCCTCAGAGGAGGTCATTTTTAATCAGTCTTGTAGAGAGACTGACTTCTCTACCAATGAAATTTAATCACAGTGGGCAGAAATCATTTCTACAAATGATGTCTGGTCTTTATTGAGCAAAAGACAAACGCTGTGTTCCAAATCACATTCTTCATACTCAACCTGGCCAGTTTGAGTGTATTGCTGCATTGACGCTACTGAGTATGCCAAAATGAAGTATACCATGAGTATCTGGATGGCATACTCAAAATGGAACGATGGGCACTTCTCACCTTAAATGGTCGCCATCTTGGCTATGTAGCCAAAAGGGGAGGGGCTTACAAGTATTTTCAAGCATGAAAAAAAGGTGGCTGAGTTGGTGACGGTTACGGCAGAGAACTACAGCGACGTACGAATATAAGTACCATTTTGGATGAAATGTGGAGCACATTGAAACGTTTAGTTTAGTCAAATGAAAAGGCCGGCAGATATTTTTTACAGTGACGTGATGTTTGAGATGTTGCGTCTGTCATTTCCACCATGTACACCGCGGCAGTATGTGATTTGAGACAACGCTACACTGTTGAAATTCACGCACTACGCAAGAATGTTAGTGTTGAAGGAAACTTGGGGCCAATTGAAACTATGTTGAGTGTCAAGAATTACTATGATTACTATTATTATTATGATTAATACTTAAAATTATTATGATTACTTACATCTCATCAAAGTGATCAGCAAGGCTCTAAGCTTCATCCTATGAACCTCTACTAATGGGTGTAGCATCAGATTTGCATGTGCAGGCCTCAGTTGTCAAGTTAGTAATAATAAATATGCAAAGTCTGTTTCACAAATGATTAGTTTCTAATTGTTAGCATTGTGAAATGGTTGCAGTTTGGTTAGGTACAAAAATAAGTTGGTAAGGTACAGGAGAAGATCACTCTTTGGGTTAGAGTAAGTACTCTTACTCCTGTGTACGTAATCATACGTTAAAAACAATACAACTATGACATTTGGTCAGTCTTACCCTGGTCTCCCATGGCTAAGTCCTGTGTTTCACCTGGTCAACCACACAACCACCTCCTGATTTGGACTTTTCTCGCTCTTCTGACCCCAGAGAGATGCCTCTAATGATGCTACAGGGATAACTAGTGTACATCGTCATAGTTAGCAGCAAAGGGCCACTGACCAGGCTGCTGTATTTCACACGTTGGCAGTGAGAACTGACTCATGATGCAGTTGATACCGTTGGTCATAATGTTTTTAGCACATAACCAAAAAGAAACCATTAACACAGTTTTATAGGTGTGTACAGAAAATGTGGCCTCAGAAGCCAAAAATGAGCAAAAGTATTATATAATTTTGTCCACTTCACAGTAACGGCAATCTGTACTTGTAGTGTAAGAGTCATAATAGCCCTGTGTTATATCACTATTACGCAACATGGCAAGAAAATACCACATATTTCCATATTAAAGACATCAGTGGTTATTTTACATATGAGATATTTTATTTTCATCATGAAATATAGGCTCTATACAAAAGACTGACAATATTATTTATATGATGAGTTGCTTAGCAGCTTGTGTCTCTCTGCTGTCACAAGATGAATCTTCACACTTGGACTTAATTCGACAAACAGTTACACAAGTATTAATGTTGATAGATTTAAATCCAGTACTTGGACCTTTTCCTACAGGCTGCTGTCATTCAGCACACAAAGTTCCAATTTCCATTATGACTTTAATTGAACACTGTTCTTGCATTAGTGAACACGTAATGCCAGTGTCGAATAAAAGCTTCGACAACACATTTTCCATCCATATGTAACAAGGTGTAAAACTGTAAGTATGCCATCAGCACTGTAGAGTGAAAGTCCTCTGAATGCAGCAAAACCACTTTACACTAATTGTCCAAGTGTGCTAATGTGAAGTGCTAAACATTGTCACAGTATGCAATTATCATTTTCTTGATGAGGGTCAGCAGAGAAGTGTTTACCACCTCCATCAACAGGAACATTTATACAATCACCTTTGAAAATGTGCATATTTATCTGGAAATGAAGACCTTGAGCATTGACCCAAATGAGCAACATACATGTAATGTGCTGTAATCTACAGTATGTTTGCTAGTGATTCAGCTGTTACTGTAATGTGCATCAGATAGACGTCCAACTGCTGCAGCTGCTCAGTTTCAAACGTCATGCTAAAGCTATATAAAAAGACACAATTGTGGGTGATTGTGCAATGGTGTTAGAAAGATGCCTCTTTTACCTCATAAACAATCTTTGGCGGAGCAGAGACACAGGTGCAGAGAGCACTTTAACCAGAGAGTAGACTAGTTCATTTAAAACACACTTTAAATTAATTTTGATGACTTGTGGAATTAGTAGCAGCTGCAGCTATGACCTACCACTGGAGACTTTTGTCATTCAAACCAAATTAAAGAAGCGGCTACCTGGAAAAAAAAAAAAAAAAATATATATATATATATCACATTTCACATTTCACATTTTAGCTTGCATATGAAGCAAAACGTTTACACTGTAGAGCCCTAGCTGTCATACTTTAGAGCCAGAACATCTATAAGCTCAGAGGGAATAAAAAAAAAAGCACAGCACAAAATAAAAAGGATTAACACGGGATAATTTTAGCAGATATTCAAAGTATGCATGATGTGCTCAGAACACTGCTTAGTGTAAACTTTACAAGTATGCACCACATTTTTAACATCCAACAACAGCTGGAAGAAGCTTCTTCATTTCAAAGTGTTATGACTACACCCTGGCAGATTCTGTAGGCTTTATGTTGTCATTAGAATAAGCTGATGCTATGCATTTAGGTCACAGTATAGACTATTCTAGCAGGGCTAGTCATGGTGGATCAATCAGTCACTCAGACATCTGGAGTCATTAATCATGAATTAACCCTACAGTTTAAAGTATCATGAGATTTTTCACAATCTATATGCGTCTTTGTTCATGTTGTGTCTGCCCTGCTGATGCTGTGGTCCACAACATGAGTTTAGACCCGACACATGAAGCAAACTTATACACAACTGTGGTAAATACGGACAGCTGTCCAGCTCTGTTCTGTTATGTTGGATGTTTATTTGTTAAATTATCCGTCTGATTTGTTCGCAGAACTACTCCAAAAGTTATGAACAGATTGTGATGACATTTCTTAAAGACATAGTGTATGGCCCAAGGAACGATTGATTAGGGTTTGGTTGTGATCCGGATCATAATCTGGATCCAGAATATTTTTAGAGGATTCTTTACCGTTGTGGGACGATTACAAGATTACATCTTCTAACTTCATGGATAATGTCTACAAAGTTTGGACAAAGGTTTCACAATGACATCACCATAAGATCCAGAACAAGTCAGAGTCTGATCTGGATCCACATAATTTTCTGCATGTTCAAAACTATTGGGCTCACAGAAGATTCAATGCTGTGAGATAACAAATATTAATAATGATGCAGACTGAACGGAGATCAGATTGTAGCTGAAGCTGTACTGATTCAGTTAGGAGTCAGATTTATCTTCAAAAGCTCCTGATCTAGATCCTGAAGAAAACCACCATTAGTGAAATATAAGTCACATTATGAGGGTCATAAAGTCACGTCACAGAATCAAGAAATGCATTGAATTACATGCTAAATGATAAAAGGTAACCAAGAAGTATAGCTCTTATCTGTATCATACCCTCTGCCACCTCAACAACCAACACATGGATCATAGGAGTTTACCTTATAATATTTAATCCAACCTTTTGACTGATGTATCTGTAGATTATGTGAATGGATTTAAATATTGCTTTACAGAATCTTCTTGTAGTTTATCTGCATGAGGCAGGAATATCTCCGTGGATTCTCTGAGGTTCCAGATGGCAGCAACTCCTCCTCAAACAGTAACTGGTTAGAAAGCAAGGCAACCTAGACTGGTGAGACCTGAAGAGAATTTCAACAGGTGTTTGCATAATTTTCATTTTTTGAAGTATTTTGTAACTTAAAGCAAAAAACAACCATAGTCAAAGAAATTATGAAACACTTTCTATTAAATGCATTATTTATCAGAGGCATTGTTTATTCTGATGAATGTCATGTAATGTATGATGTGCCGAAGCAGCTACAAATAGTGAAGTGACCATTTAAACCAGAGCTACCAGTCTCCACAGATGACTGTTATCTTCATTATGTGACTGCATGAGTCTGTCTTCTTAAAGCTGCTACTGCTGCGACCTCTGACCGATGGATGGGTATGTGGGTGATGGTTATGTTTTCATCCATGTCTGTTTGATTGATAGGAGGGTGGGCCAGAATAGACCCCAATAGATTTTGGTGTGGATCCAGATAAAGGGACAGATTCACATTCATCAATATTGTGACACAGGGCATCTTTGGACATTTTGTTTGAATTCTAAAATAATATATGGATCTTGATGAAAGGAAAACAGTCCAGTAACCTTAAATTCTTGTTGCAGGGCTATGAGTTTGATTTAGCATGAGGCTTGTTTGAATTGAAGGGACTGTGGGGCCAAGACGGTGGTATATTCTCTACTGAGTACATTAGCTAGAAACCTAGGGTGATAATTGAAAGAGACATCTTTCCATTTTTGTCTATCAGATGAGGACCATCTCAAAGATCAGGCTCTTCCTCTCTCTGTGTGAAGTTGAGAAGGTCATCCATGCCTTCATGTCCTCATGTTCTGACTATTGTAAGTCACTGTATTCAGGGCTGAGCCATAAAGCTATCAGCCTGCAAAATGCGGCCGCTCGTCTTTGAACAAACACCAGAAGACAAGATCATATCAGTCTGGTTTTAGCATCTCTTCAGAGTCCCGGCTCAGGACAAAAGCTGACTGGGCATTTGCAGTCAAGGCCTCCCCCCAGCTCTGGAACTCCCAGCCTGAGCAGCTGAGGCTATAGAATCAGTGACACATTTTAAAGACTTCTCAAAGTGTATCTCTTTAAAAAGCCTTTTATTAATTCTAGCACAACATTTTATTGCTAACATTTCTCATCTGGTTTTACTATTTATTTCTATTATTGCTTTTGGGCTCCATCCTGTTAGGGACTGTTAGGTTCCAACTCATATGAATAATAATAAAGATGAACTAATAACCAACAAATGGCAGCAAACCTTGTACATCTAACTCAAATGTATTCTTGTCGGCCTGTCTCATCTCAGAGTCCTTTTCGACTTGTAGAGGCTGTTCCCATGCTGACTCCAGCATTGCCCTTTAGCATGCTTGTCTTCGTCTGACTGATATCTAAGTGTTTTTCTTTGGATGGTCTGAGCAGTTATTCCTTTTATCTGCAGGGAGCTCTCATACAAAGCCCTAACTTATCAGTCCATTCTTCAGTCTAGTCGACTTCTGCTGCTAAAGACAGATATCTGTGTGTTTACAAGAGCAAATGGAAAGTCTGACTTCTGGGTAATGAAGTCCTATCCGGATCTAATGACACACTGTCTGTCTGATTGTAGTTTTATGTAACTCTGATACATGGCCTGATGATGGACACTACACAAAACCAGACTTTCAGAATGTATTGAACCATAAGCTCTTTTGATCTTGTGCATGGGGAATTTTAAATACTGACTCATTACATGATCTGAAATAGAAAACCACAAATGAGCAGCAAAACTGAAGTGATCCCCACCTTGTAAACCCCAGTGCTTTCTCACTGCAGCTCCTCTGGTAAATCACAATCCTGTTCAGTTCCTCTGATCTTTAAAGCAACCAAACAAGTTCAGGCTTAGAAGAGATTTTTGAAAACAGCCAGAAACAAGAATAAGAAGGTACTCAGAGGAAGAAACAAGCGAGCACAAACATCTCCGCCTTGATAGAGAGTTAAGATTGTGCTGGGGCATTGCATCAGCCTTTTAATTACAGCTTCAGCATGTTGGAGTAAACAAAGTAGAGACGATTAGGAGAAGAAAACATCGCATTTCCAAGCATAGCCTTCGAAAACATTACACTTCAAATCAGCGTGAAAGCTTGGCAAGTTCACAGGGGCAACAATAGAGAATAGAACAACTGGAAGTATGTCTAACACACATTTGTGTAGAAACCTGACTGGAGTTAACAAGTGAGAGCTTCCCCTTCATTCACCACTAAACCACAGAAAAGTGATCATAACAATATAATGGATTTGATTTCTTGTCAAGGCAGTTTAAACCCTGCAGTGTTCAATCTCTGGAGAAAATGACTCTCACCAAAATACAATTAGAATCAGAAATGTTTTAACAATGGTAGCATTCGTCTCTTCTTCTGCTCAAAATCTGAAGTGCAGAAAGGCCAAAGAAATTCATCATGAAGAAATTAAGCCCCTTCACACTTCATGCAAGTATTTAATCATAAAGCAAGTTTTATATCAGTAGACCTACTGCTGCCTGGTTAAAGACAGGTAGATCTGCTGTTGTGCTCATTGACCAATCAGAGACTGGCAGGTGAAATGAGGAGTGATCGTGTTACTGCAACATAGATTCCATAGATTGACAAAGCTGTGCTCTTAAATCTGCTTCTATTTATTGGAAATAGTTGCCACATTGGTGAGCATGTTGTCAATAGACATTCATAGCACACAGCAGACAGATGTAGTCACAGTTCAGCAGCCTGGATGCTCCAATCAGGGGAGCAGATGTGCTTTACTGTAGAGCTGACATGCATGCTGGAATATAGGAAAGCACTGTATGCTGACAATTTAACACACATCAACCTGATCATGTGTATAAAGATGCTGCCAGTGTGTTGGTTTACATAGAAAACCATGGGAGTGGATGGATACATATATCACTACTGACTGGCTGGGAACGTCACAATCATTGGACTAAATAATGACGTGACATGCAAATGACAATTCAACCCAGAGACCGAGTATCACTTGGGCCATGTCTAATTTCACTTATTACCTCAGTCACTGATTTCCCCTGCGTCCATGTAATTCTGAGTGGAGAGTGAGTGAGGAAGGGAAGGACTTTAGATAGAGAACACTGCAGACATTTTGATCTATAGTATAAATACACAGGTAATGATGTCTGCGTTCCATTTAGTTTCATTTTAGAAACAGGTCTGAAACTGGGGTCCAGCCTCTGATCTGAAGTCAGATTGTTCATACATGCTCACAAACAGCTGTTTACTCCCAATGTTAATATGTCTCTTCATTAAAAGAGCTCTTCTCAGTTCTTCCTAGCTGATTGTTATGTTGAATAAGTTGATATGGTGGTGAGTTTGGTTAATGATGGTGTGTTAAGCAAAGTGGTGCAAACACACGTGAACTTAGCAGTACAGTTACAGTATTGTGCTACTTGAAATATAAATAATAAAGGTTGGCAGGTGTGTATTATGTATGCTTGAAGTGACATGAAATAGAACAGAGCTATGCTTTGGAAATATGAAGGGGAGATCTAAATAAATCTAAATATATCACAAACTGAGGATGAACAGCTACCAACATTAATTAGGAACAAATCTTTTTCTGTCTGTCTCCTTCATTCCATACTCTCTCCTTAGTTCAGAATCCTCTTACAAGTCTTTTGGCTTTTCATTTGCTCGGAGCTTACACTGCATTCGACCTTGCTCGTGTGATTGTGAAGCCTGACTGAAGCCATGCCTCAGTTACCAGCGGGTGTATTCACTCCTGCTCCTCTTCAGCACCTCTGACAGACCAAATAAATGTGCAGAGGATGAAAGAGAGAGGATTTGTGATTAGTTTCATAGTTTGTCACAATGTTTGCTTTGATTAAAGTCATGGCGGTTTGTCATTTATGTAAACTCCAGCTGTAGTCAAGAATAAAACTGCAGTTAACCAATTTTTTAAGGCTGGAATAAATCCTTTACACATCTCTAGTCATTATATGGACTGTAATTAGTTTAATATGTCTGGAATTATAGCAGAGATTGGTGGTTGCCGTGCTCCTTCTGGCCTCTTACTGCATAATTAGCTCACTAATATGCTTTAGCAGATATTTGACATTTAAACATTTAAATTAACAGTCCTGTAAACTGTTCACAGATGATATTTGATTTACTCTCCTATGCTTTTGACCCCTGGCTGCTAACAAATGAATAACATTTCACATTTAGGCAATTTAAAACACTTGATGACACTTGTCAGCGCTAACATGATTCATTGACTTTTGATTTGGTCGTGACTTTTTCAAATCATAAAGTCGCTTTCATTATTTTTGGCCACTCACAGCAGCAGAAACAGCAGGAAACACAACATGGAAAACATTTTCTTTCATTACCTCCACCGAGGATGTTATCTTGTCACCTGTGCCAGTCAGATGGTTTGTTGGTTTGTTTGTCAACAAGTTACACAAAAACTTCAGGACAGACTACCATGGAATTTATGGAGGGATGGAGCGTTAACCACAAAACAACATAGCAAATGTTGGTGCAGATCCTGAAGGATGGTAGATCCTTGACAGAACTCTGTGGACAGGGTGGGTTATGGGTCAGGAAAACTAAACAGACATACAGTACCAGTCAAAAATTTGGACACAGTTTCCCATTCAAGGGGATGGGAAGGTATGTTCAAACTATTGACTGGTACTGTATGTAGGATTGTTTTGTGTTCTGTGTCGTTCTAGTTCTGGGTTGTGTTTCTGTCCACATGATGAATGTAAATCTATGTTTTCAGCATCTTTTAAATGTCTTTAGGTCTCCACCTGTACAGACTAGTAGTACACTGCCAGCTCAAAATGTGCCTGTGTATACGTGTAAATACAGGGTTGCAAGTTTTACATATTTTGTTATATATAGCAAAACATGTTAACAATCACTAATTGATTAATCATAATAATTAAAATGATACAAAATTATTTTATCTTATTTAAACAATCCTCACATCATATTAGTTATGCCATTAGTTTTGTGATAGTTATGATCGTCCTTTTCTATCATAAAGTAACAAGTTATTGCCTCTGCATGGACTTCACTACAGTGTTAGTGTGTATAAATAAATACATTTAAAAAAAATATATGTAGAGTTACAGTTTAGTCAAAATTTATGCTTTTTTTCTTTGAAAAAGTTAAGTCATAGCTTTATTGTTTGTCAGGAATTATTGAAATGTGTAAAAATCGTCTATTAGATGCACAAAAATTACAAAATAAATTATGTGGATATGCAAAATATTTGTAAACCAAATACCTGTGATGAAATGTTCTGCAGGAATACGTGTATTTTGTGATGACATTAAAGATGATCGTTGCAGATTTGTGATCCTCTGACGACGCCTCCTCTCCGATGGTCCCTGTGTTTTCTCTCGCTGTAATTTCAGTGATTCTTGAAGGTTGATCCAGAAGCAACTGGACTTCTTTTCTTAAGAAAAGAAGTCCAGTTGCTTCTGAATCAACCTTCAAGGATTACCACGACCTGGATGACTGAGAATCTACACAAACAAATTTCAGTGATTGTTAAGCTCAGCTCAGTTTTCCTTTGAGAGTGTCATGCTCTCTGGAGGTCAGAAGAAGTGGTAAAAACAAATAAATGTTGTTAGACATTAGTTAAGCCAAAAACATGTTACTGCACCACTGTTAACATTTTATACTTAGTTCAGTAAAAATGTGAACCAAACAGACATTTCAGCTCCTCACCATCGTCATCCAATGTCAGCATCCAGCTCCAGTGCTGATGTGTCCTTTATCTGTGAGGGTGAAGAGAGAGGATGTGGAGGTCGTCTGCACAGACTCTCAATCAGCATCGAGGTTTTTTAGATACGATCTTTATCGAAGTTAACACAGTGATTCAGGAACATTACTGGGTAACACTCGGTTGTACATGTACAGATGTGTATGTATGTGAGTCTATAGGTTAACTACACTTTTTTCTTTGGAGTAGGTTGTGTAGAAGCTGTATGTATAATTATCCAGATTTTGTTAATATGCGTTCATTATAGTGACGTTTTGCAGAGACCTTGCTTATTGAGGTCTATGACCAGTCCTCATAGTGTTTTAGTTTAGAACCTAGGTTCCTGACTGTATTGCTGATTGCTTGTCTTCATGTTCTTAGTTTAATGAAACATTTGATCACAAAATACTGAAGTGATTTTGTTAACTAACCCTGACCATAATACATGTGCCAAAAAAAACAACCTCTGCCTTAATCTTTGCCCAGTTGTATTTTCCGTTTATAGACTTTGCAGAAATAAAGACCTTGAAAAATATCAGTCATCTCCCAAACCTAGAGTCAGTGTCAGGGCTTGTGACGATACCACAATAACTATCTTTACTCCTCATTGATTAGAGTAACTAATTACACAACCACAAGAGGCCTCTGTCTATACAACTTCAACACAGGTTCAAATGAATGTTATTTTTCTGCTGACAGCCCGTTTAGTCGTTGCAGCAGTGGAACCCCAGGAAACTGGAGCCTTACTTAATCTTCTTTCATGCCAAATAAAACTCAGCAGCTAAGCTCCTGCTCTACACTTGTAGCTTATAACCAGCAATGATTTAGGGGCCCACTTCTGGACCTTTGTTTGTATGCCTCTGTCATCCTGTTTCTCTCTCTTTCTCCCTTGATTCTTCTCATCTCCCACTCATGCCAGGAGCAGTGCCTGCTCTCAGCAGGGTGTCCATTTTCTAAGTGCTGCGGGACTTTTTAGAGTTGCAGCTCTGCCAGCAAAGCTGCAAAAGAAAGAGGCTCTGATGAAAATAGACAGGGATCCAGGAGTGGGAGAGGGGAGAGGCAGGAGGAAAAAAAATACAAATCGACTAGTAACATTATTGGTGACAATAACATTTAATATGTATCTTTTTAGATGTTATTAATCACTACATATCGGAATTTATGTGTTCTTTTTCTATGTCAATCTTTCAATTAAAAAAATAACACACACCACTCAAGCCAATCAGAGTCGGGCAGCCAATGAAAAAGAATGTTTACAAGAAAGATATTGAATGTAATGAATTAATAAGATTAATAATTGTCAATAGAAATCAGGAAATATATTAAGAAGTTGTATTTTTGATATTTGCCATTGTAATGTATAAGGAATTTAAGAAACTTTGCATCAGAGGGAGGGGTGGCCGTCCCCCGCCTGAGGCTAATGCTATATGGGGGTCCTTGGCATGGCAAAGTTTGGGAGCCCCTGGTCTAGTTGGTCTCACCACTAGGACACTATGACAACATCTAAGGAGATACAGAAGAGATTCAGAAGATGGTGATTGAAATACATCTCTCTGGGAAGGTTTACAAAGCTGTTTCTAAGACTCTGGGACTCCACAGACCCTCAGTGAGACACATCATCTACAAATGTACAAGACTTGGAACTATAGTGAACCCTCCCAGAAGAGGCCGACCTTCCAAAGTTCCTCCAAGAGCACGATGAAGGCTCGTTCAGGAAGTCACAAAAGATCCAAAGAAAACATCCGCTGAGCTGCAGACCTCTGTTACCTCAATAAAGGTCAGAGGTCATGGCTCCACTGGGCTAACATGGCATCATGGGGGAGAGGTGAGGAGAAAGTCACTGCTGACCCAGAAGACCATTAAGGCCCATCTGGATTTAGACACAATACACGTTGATGACCTCAGAGCTTTAGGAGAATATTGTATGGACTGAACTGTTGACAGGGGTCCCGTTACATCTATCATAAATACACCGAACATTACACCTGCGGTCAACAATGGAGGCTGCAGTGTAATGTGGGGATGGTTTGCTTCAGGGCCATGGTCCTAACTATGTTCAGTGTGTGAATACGTTTTCACCCTGGAGATTTAGGTATTAGATAACCTTTTGCCTTTTTAAATGATATGGTCATTTAAAACTTGCATTTTATCTTCACCCAGGTTGCCTTGTTTTATGTTAGGTTTAGTTTGAAGATCCGACACAGTTTTGTCTGAGATACACACAAAAACAGAGGAAACCAGGAGGAGCCCCATTTTACTTTTCACTCTATATTTGAGAAATTCCATGTTTGATCCATGTCTTAAAGTTTAAGGGGATAACAATGGTATGAAAAATGAACAGTCACTAAACTCATGTCCCCTTTTGTGATTCATGCATAAGCTCCAGCTTCTGTTGCCTCATTCATATTATACTTCAAATTATTTGGCAATCAAGCCCCGAGGGAGACACTGGAGAGAAGGGCTGCAGAGACAGGAGAAATACTGCTCGCTGGTTCAGCTGTTCAGTAATTATTTCTCAGGCAGGAGCAAAGACGCCCAGAGGCTGATGAAACACCAGTAGATCTTGGGGGTCCTCTGAGAGCCTCGATGCTCCATAAGAAGAGCTCAGTTAACAGAGGCATTCATGGAAAATCATAAAGTCTAAGCAGTACAGTAGCCTCTGTGAATCCTCCCTCTACCCATTTCTTTCTATTTAAAAATGGATTTTTGTCAGCACAACAAAGACTTTATATTGTATTGGTTATAGTCATTTGTACAGAAACAGCAACAGTTCAGCCAAAACTGAAATTTTTGTGATAATCTATTCACCTCCATGCTGATGGAAAGTAAAGTGACGTTTCTTAGTCCACAAAACATTTCTGCAGCTTCACAGCAAAAAAAGCATCATAGCGTTTTTCTAAACAACTGAGGAAGATATGGATTTATTAAAAACAACTGAAAACAAATCAAACTATTTCATACATGTACGGTGTAATACGGTACAGTATTATGGTGTAATACAGTACAGTGTAATACAAGTCTCCAGAGGCCCAGAGATCCCAAACTGTTTTGAAGACATTATTTACACCCTTTTTTAATCTTCACTGTAGCCTCAAAGCTAAAAGCGTTAGCGCTCAGCCAGTCTGAGGAAGGTACAGGAGTCTGAACATGATAACATATGTTGCTAGATGGCAGTAAGGATAACTTGAGATCTCTGCATACCTCAATGCTCAAAAAAAAAAGAAAATATAAATATCTGATGGAGGTACTTGTTGCTGCAGCCCCAGCAGAGCAGAGCTCTTTCTGCTGTGTGAGACAAACATCTGGGCATCAGGTAAACACTGAGGTATGCAGAGGTTGTGTTAAACTGAAATAATGCATCATCTGAGGACCGGTCCTTCTGATGGTGGTGACCCACATGACTCTGGCCATGCATCCATCCAAATGCTTGTGTGTTCTTTTATTTCTAGGACAGTTTGATAGTCTTTGAATGTATTTTTTCATCTTTAGATAAGTGAAATAGAATTTATGGATACACTTGAAATTAGCTTTCTTGATTTGTTACTTACAAATAAATATATTTTTTCACATGTTGAGCATCACGTTTTCATCTAAAACCTACAGTAGATATTTGTTTTCTCACATCTTAAGCTTTGATCTTGTTCTATAAATGTTGGAAACATGACTCACCTCCCCGTTATAAAAAAATCATAAAGTCACTCATTTTACCAATTACCTCTGAAGAAGGCCATGTTTTCTGCATGTCCAGTGATTCACTGATTGGTTTGTTTGATATCAGGATTACATGAAAACAGGAACTTTGGCACAGATAAAGGGATGGATCAGGGATTTTGTTTTCTCCCTTTTCCACATTTTCCTTAATTACATTAAACCTACAGTTTATGGAGGAGTGGAACATGGGTCAGGTAAGATAAGGATAGCTTTTTTCAATAAGTGATCATACAGCAATCCCAAAATATAAATGTTTAAAGGAATAAATGATTTTATTTATAAAAAACCTATCTTTGAAGGACTTTCTACCATCAGATCCTCAATCTGCTTGACCCGTAGAAATGCATAACATAACGTTCAACTATCAAAAGAAATAAGTTCAAATGAAACAAAAGTGACACTGGTTATATCTGAAGAGAGACAGATGACAGATCTCTTTATTCTAAGAGGATGGTTTTTGTTTTTTCTAAATATCTGTCTGCACGTATACTTATGGTTTGTGCCAGGATTAGGTAAAAAAACATTTCTTTAAAGTACATGCAGTTTGATCTTGCAGCAGATAATCAGTATTTCTGTGCTTGTGAGTGTGTATGTGATCTACACCAGCCCTCTTTGAAAGACTAGCCTGTTACATTTTATTTGGAACTAGTACCTATCTCTCATCACAGAGGGCGTGGTCCACCATGAGTGAAACAGAGAGACAAAACAAGACAAACAGGGAAGAGAGGACAGGCAGTAACACCAATGAGCTGTGTCGTGGTTTGTGTTCCATGCACCCTCAGCCAGCCCAGAGCTTAAAGCGTCCCGAGAACCAAACCGAGAGCCAAATGATGTTGGCCACAAACACTAACTCAGCAGCCACTGGTGGCCCCAATCAACACTGAAGATCAGGTCGTAGTAGATGCTGGTGTGTTGGGCCATAAGAGAGGATGGTTTGATGATCTAATGATTTATCGGTCATCTGATGGTTTTTAATCTCCTTATTCGTCACTCATTTAATGACCTCATTTTAAATATTTGGCACCTCCTCCTGTCTTTCCTGTGTGATTTATGCACTTTGTGTTGATAATTTGAGGTTTTCTAAAGGTTGGTCTTCTAACCAGAGCTGTAGATGCTTTTTGTGGGATTAGAAGACTTTACACCAAGTTGAATGGCCTTGACAGTGGTTTGATACTCTGGATTAGTGCATACATGATCCCGACATACTAATGAGTGAATTAGAACACACTGTCTTTTGTTGTGAACATACATACACAAACAGAAAAAAAACAGTTCATCTTAGGTTAGGTGTGAATGGAAAATCAAATTATGCTGAGGAGATAAGGCATCCCTGTAATTATGAAGAGATGTAGGGTGGGGGATGTGTGAGACGTGAGCCTGGAGTACAGTATGAGGGATTAGTTGGGATTAAAGCAGGATGAGAGGCTCTGCTCTCTAACACTGTTCCCTCATTTGACACACAAGACTGAACAAAACATGTTCTGAGGCACAAAACCTACACTATTTTCCATGCTGTTGCAACCTGAAGAGTGGCTCTGCTTTTATATTGTTTAAGCTACCAGAAATATTTGCTTCAATTAAAACAGGCACCACAACTGCATGGGCTTTAAATAGAGTGAGGATATGCCGTGCAGGTTAGTATATTTTGTAGTTCGTTAGCTCCTGTCTATGGGGATCACTTTGTGCCTTGCTGCTTGATACAGCACATAAGACTGAGTGGGTTTGAAGATTTTTGACATTTTGGGGGCTTTTTAGTCTCGGTTGGATAGTACAGCTTAGAGAGAGAGGAAATGGGTGAGAGAGGGGGCGGGGGAGATGACATGTAAACAAAGGGCCACAGGCTGGATTCAATCCAGGGTCACTGCTGAAGATGCAGGCTCCGTACATGAGTCCTACCAGGTGAGCTCAGCAGTTGGTGTTAAAAGCTGTTTGAAAAAGTTTTATATTAAAAGGATGTGCCCCAAACTTGAGTTAAAACAAATAATATAACTATGTATGTAAGGAACTAATGTTTACAACCCAATTTCTTATTACATATTACATGTTTGCATAAAAATTAAGATTCAGTACATGAATTAATAAAAAGTTTCTCTCCATTAAACAAAAATGTCCTTTCTGAAAGAAGTCAATACTTAGTACTGAGAACCACCACTTCTGATTTTTGTCCACATGAGTACCCTTACTTGTTATTGCTTACCTCCACCTGGTGAGTTGAGGTAAACCTCCCCTGCACTCCTAACAACTGTGAAGATGTTTCCATCAGTCAGTCAGAACTGAAGAGCCTCTTGGATGAGAGGTGAAACGTCTTAAATAGAAGTCCAGTTGTTTGTGATTCTTAAACCTCTGAAGATCACCATGACCTGGATGAATGAGAATCTACACAAACAACAAGGGACTAAGTTGGCTGTTTCTGCAAATGATTGACTCATTGTGAAAGATGACAACTGGAAATATAGGCACTCAAATAAAAATACATTTGAAGTTGATATATTCATTCACATATGTTGGTATAATATCAGATATATATTATTGGATATGTTCACACTGAACAAACAAAGGCAGCATAGAGTTTTGGTGCTATTGCAGGCTCTCTGTGTAAAAAGGGCAATAATTGACTGAAATGTCATCACACTAAAGGTTTTAACGTGACTCATCCAGGCCTGAATCACGTCTAACATGATTAATGTCTGAATCTACAATAAAGAGATTTAGGCGTCTCTAAATGTATCCAGGAACTGTGTCAGAGCTTCTCCTTTGAGTTCAAACTCCTGCATCAGACAGCAGCTGAAACACGTCTATAACATCTTTAATCATCTTTAATGTGAGAGAGAGGTGTCTTCTTTTATACATGAGCAGAGCAGCCATGGCGTTGGTCAGGATCTGATGATATTTAATGTCCTGTGTTGTGCTCCACGTCTCCACAGGTCAGCTGTCAGATTCCAGGTTCAGATGGTGGAATAGTCTGTAATAAAGCAGATATTAGAGATGTCAGGACATTGTAGTTAAATAGCTAACATAGCTAGCTAGCTGCACACAGAGCTGTGATGATATGAAATTAGTTGTTTGTTTTAGGGATAGCTCTCCCCCGTGTTTGTTTGTCACATTGGCTCCAATAACATTTTGTGTAAATATTAAAAACATGTTTATTCATGGTGGAGGGAGGATCTTGTACTTTCTCCTCATCACTCAGGGAGGCACAAGGAAAAATATTTGTTAATTCTGTGATGGTCATGATAAAAAAGGAGTCCGTCACACCCAGACACCCTCCTATGATAAATAACAGAATGTCAGCTTAGAATGAAGCCTACTGGTTCTGGAACAGTGAGGTTGAAACACACGTACTGGATCCCAGTATATCTGCATATGCTGAATGTTTTGTCCATTTTTTTGTTAATCACAGCGACAGACTTGACATGCTGTAATTACAGAAAGAATCCCAAAGCAAACAGGAATGTCGTCAGAAGAGACGACATGTGACTTTCAATGATCTGATGTGAGCGCCTCAGCTGTGTAACACTAGCTGGGAAGAGAAGGAAGGAGTTTCTTCTGTATCCGCTTAGTATTCCCTAAGAAATCCCACTGCTAGAACCGGCCTTAAGGCTCGCCCCCAACCTCAGACATACACCACCCCACTGATTGTTGAAGTTCTCCTCAGGACACGGAAAGGCTAGAAAAAAAACCTCATACTCTCCGTGATTCCCTGCAACCTTGAGCTAAGACTCATTTACTTAGCCTCATGATTGGAGTCATATGTCATGGATTTTTTTTTAAGTCTTCAGCTTCTGTTCTGGAGGATTCGTCAGCTGCTTGATCTGTGAAAAATCCTGATGTTGCAACTGCTTTCTGGGTTGAGGAAATCAGATTAGGGTGTCATTGACGTGTCTGGCTGTTCGCTGCCCTGGGAACACATGACACTGCAGATAATCTGCTCAAATAGCTCACAGTAATTACAAATATTCCCGACATGCATCACCCCTCAGCCCTCATTTTCTTTAAGCATCCATGTCACCATCATGGATGGAGCACACACACGCACCCGCACTCAGGCTGACAGTTACACAATGAAGCATCGGGGCTTTGCAGTGCCCTTTAGTTTTGATTTGATGACTAAGTTCTGCTGCTTACATGTTAAACATAAGCTCTGGGAGACTAAGACTCGCTATAAAACAAATGTGATCCTGCTGTTTTCATAATGCTGTTTTCATAATGCATAATGCAGATTTTGTACCTTTTTTCACAAAGCTTATAGATCTCTTGTAGTCATAAACGATGTCTTGGCCTGGCTGCAGGTTTCTGTGGTGTTTTCTGTGGTAAAGGAGGTGAGACGTTCAGATAGGGTGCACACAGTGGAGGAGGAGAGTCATGAGGAGCAGCTCGCCCTGACTTTTAGATCTTTAACTTGATGATTGAGTAGGTTTCTGATTTAAAGTAAAGATTTGATTTAAATCCACTTTGATTGATTGACAGCAAACCCCATCTGTTACCGATCTGTTTTATTTTAGTGTCCGTTGTTAAAAGGCATTTTAGCTGCAAATAATGGCCATAGTAACAGAATTATACATTGCTTAGATCTTTGTTTCATCATGAAATCATGACATGACAACTGCATGACATGATCATCACATGTGTCTTGGATATATTTATATTCAAATCTTGGTGATACATACCATTTCTAATGTATTTTTATAAGAATTAAATACACACAACATACATTTCTACAGTTTTAGAGGTACAACTATATATTGTTCTATCGTTCATTCTATTGTATCTATATATCTATCGTACCTATATCTATCTTGAGTGGATCCAGATAAAGGAGCCCTTTTCAGCATTTTTATCAATGACATGTTTTCATCAACTCGCTAGGTTAGTAATAATAATTTGGATAATGGTTTAATTGAATTAATGTGTACTGTTGAGCCTTGCTGGAGGTATGTAGTCAACTGACTGCCTATTTAATTAGTTAATAAACCTGTATAAAGACTTTATAAAGGCTGTGTCTGTGCTCTTGTAATCTGATGTATTCACAGCCTTCACATACTTGCCTGCTTTACTTGAAATGATTATTTTTCTTCTTTTACATTTTTTCAAAGACTTGGTTTTTGTAACCTTAGTATTTAGTAAGATACTCTCATCAGCTGCCAAAGTTTCCTCCTGGTCCTCCTTTGGTTTCATCATTCGGTCTCTTTTATCCATTGTAATAAGGATATTTTCAGCTCTGCTCTCAGTAGCTGTGTGTTCAGAGACTCGCTGAGGCGCTAACCCCATGTGCTAGATGGTTCTGGACCGATACAGCTGCCTTCCAGGGTCAATTGCGCAGGTGTTTATGGGTGCATACTTTGACTTGCCAGGGGGTGGAGGTACACAGTAAGAGGTAAAAGTACTCATGTAGACAAAAATCAGAAGTGCTGGTGCGTACCGGCTCAGTTTAGGCCCTGAACTGCATAACTAATGGCTTATTTACACCAGGGTAGTTTGAACAGCTCTATTCATCATATAGATAGGGGTTGAGAGTTTTTCTGTCTTTTAAAACTTCTTCCTTTCTGGAAATATTATACATTTCTTGTATATGTTGTAAAATAACAAAAATAAATGTTCAGTTTTATTTTCAGCAGTACCTGTTTGAACTAAATTATCTTCAAGATGGAAAAATACACATGCATACAGAATCACACAGCATTTCCATACTGTACAGTTTACAGTTTTTATTTAACCACAGCTAAACTGGAAATCTGATCCAAACAAAATGTTAAGTTTGGGCCTGACGACAGCAGTTGTGTGATGATGTCAGTGATGTTTGGAGAAGGTTTGTTTCTTTACATGTCATGTTTCAGCAGACACAAACATAAATGAGATGCTGTCTGTCAGCTGTTGGAGAAGAATATGACAGACTTTATATCTGCACATACATTTACAGATTTGTTTAAACATTTGCAAATCTCTAAAATTTGTAAATCTTAATACAGATTTGGAGATTTCTTTTTTAGATATTTACAAATGTCATTATGCACATGCAAATTCTGCATACGCATTTGCAGATTCCTACACATTCACACATCTCAGCATGTACTTGAGATTCTTTTACACATTTACAAATCTAATTACACACATGCAGATGGAGATACAGTCACGCAGCTCTCCATGCACATTTGCAGTATCATAATTTGCTGCTATAATGGCCCCATACATGTACACATACAAAACATCTTGGCTCATAAAAGTGATTGGTTCCGGTAAAGTGCTACAAATTTTGGGGGCAGCACGGCGGCGAAGTGGGTGGTGCTATTGCCTCACAGCAAGAAGGTCCTGGGTTCAAATCCAACTTGAGGACCTGGGACTTTTCTGTGTGGAGTTAACATGTTCTCTCCGTGTCTGCGTGGGTTCCCTCCGGGTTCTCCGGCTTCCTCCCACCACCAAAAACATGCAGTAGAGGTGAACTGGTGACTCTAAATTTGACTGTAGGTGTAAATGTGAGTCTGAATGTTTTTTTGTCTTTCTATGTGATGAACTGGTGACTGCTCCAGGGTGAACCCCGCCTCCCGCCCAAAGTCATCTGGGATAGGCTCCAGCCCCTCTGCAACCCTACACAGGATAAGCTGTTACAGAAAATGAATGAATGAATACTGCAAATTTTGGCAAAATTCCCAGTAAAAATATTGTGATCTTGATTTCTGGTACTGTTTTACATTATCATAAGACATGTCGTCAGCTTTCATAGTTGAATGGCAGCTTTGAAAATGTTTGGAGCAGAAAACTGTTTCTGCCTACATCCACAGGTGTTTCTATGATTTAATGTGGATTTTTCCTAGAATTTGAGAAAAACATTTTGTTGGTTTTCAACACTTGAAGTAAAGAGACATTTAATTCATTCATTCATTCAGTCATTATGTTTGTGTGTTAACATCCTCAGCCTGGTCTCATTCAGACAGAAGTATTAAAGTCGCTCTGGACTGCCCTCAGAAGTCAAATCTGCACATCTGCTGTCATCTCTCATCAGTTCACCCAGACCTGACTTTTCTCTTTAGAGCTGATTAGATCCCCCCCCTCTCTCTCTCTGGTCTCTTCATCTGTCTGCCCCCTCAGCCTACTGTATGTGCAACTATTAGCTCCTTACCCTGCATCTTTACTCCATATGTCTAAGCCATACACTGAGCTGCAAGGGAAAAAAAATAGTGTGTGCACTCGTGCATGTTCCCACATGCTGTTGACACCCATCGGTGAGCATGTGACTCTGGTCTGGGCTGACCTTTACACTGCAAAACCATGCAAACGCACATTAAAGAGGATCTATGGAGCCATTTGACTTTATTGTCAGTTTATCTCCTTGTGGGCGCTATCCACACGCCATTCACCAGCACATATAGAAGGAGCTATTTGTATGATAATGTAAAACAGACTCTGTGGACCTGCTGCTATATGTGATGCCATACAGGAGACAGCTGACATAAGCACTTATTGAATCTTGCCAACGATTCAGTAGAAATGTAATGCAGAGGGATAGAAAGGGTGAGGATGAGAAAAGAGCTGGTGCTGCTGGTTCTTGCATTAATTGTTAGCTTCACAGGGCCCCTGTCTGCTTGCTTTGGAGCTTCTTAACATTTAAAAGAGGAGGACTATTGTCAGGGACACATCGCAATTCTGTTGTGCTTGATTCAATGCTAAGAGCCGACCATGGTGACCAGATTAATGAGCAGCCAAGTCTCCTTTCCACCCACTCCCACTCCCACGCTTGTCTTCAGAAGAGGTTTCCAGCACATTGTGGGTGATGTGACATGACATAACGCACTCCCCCCACCTCAATTCATATCTCTTTGTTGAGGCGCCTTTGAAAAATGGGAATGTTCATTAGTATACTCAGGGCTCTGAGAGCCTGTCTGGAGACATTAGCGACTAAATGTTTCATCCAAAGATAAAACATAAATGCATGTTGAGGGCTGCCATCAGCAGGAAACATGAGGCATTGATTAGTTGTAAATGTAATGTAGCAGGTGGGAGCAGAGAACGTAAAAACAGCTGTAATGTCTACATATGGGGGTTTTAAAGAAGAAAATTGATGCTCTGGATGATCAATCAAGAACATAATTAATGTGTTTGTTGAGGGGTTTGTTGTTTTTTGTTGTGTTCTTTTTACCCTTACCCGCCTGTCTTCATCAGCAGATGTCATGGAGACGACTCTGTTGTCGTCAGATGAGACATATGTGAAACTCCAGTCAGATAGAGTTCAAAAGCCTCAGGAAAAAAGCCAGTAAGTGGACCTTGAGCGTCTACGACTGAGTTGAGATTGAAATGAACCTGAACCTTATTGCCCAATAATTTCACACTCTATGTGAATGTCTTCTCTCCCCATTTATTACACTAGCCCTTTTCCAACGATGGCTATCATTGTATAGAAAAAAATCTATCTACTGCCATGAAAGTGGACAAACGTCCAGGTAATGTATTTCTGACACCTGTCACATTTCTTGTCTTTACTGTCTTCTTACTGAAACCAATTACATGGCTGTGGAAAAGTGGAACCGCTGTTAAGTGACCTTTGACTACAAGCAGACAGAATTAGCCAACAGGTGTCTTTCTGTGCTTGTTTACCAGGTTCATAATTAGAAGGGATGTCACAGAGAGATGAACGAGTACACCTGTATCTGATCAACCAGCCACATTATATATATTCATATCTGTACTCTCTGGGCTTAGGCTTAAACCAAATCTTATTTTAGGCCAGAAATTGATATGTATTGATCAGAAGTTGCTATTTACAGAATAGCTTCATTATTGAGCTTCAGACCAATGTTTGAGAGAACTATTTATAGGAAACGTTCATTCTAAACATGAATTAATAAACACAAAACACAATGCAGGACTAAGAAGTAGTTAGTTTATATAGTAAACATAACTTTCTATTTTTTATTATTACTCTTTTTAAAACTTTTTGAACAATTAAATTTTACCTAATGTGTTTTTTCTCACTCTTAGACTTTGTGAGAGAGTTGTGTGTGTGTGTGTGTGTGTGTGTGTGTGTGTGTGTGTGTGTGTGTGTGTGTGTGTGTGTGTGTGTGTGTGTGTGTGTGTGTGTGTGTGTGTGTGTGTGTGTGTGTGTGTGTGTGTGTGTGTGCGCGTGCAGTCAAACATGTAGGCTATGTAACAATTCAATATATATCCCTAATATGTCAAATGCTTATATGAATAGAAATGCACCATTATTTCATGAGCCAGAGAGAGAAAACTAACTATCTAAACTAAAATTAAATACAACTCTACTTTATGTGTTTAACAAATAAAACAAAGAGAAAGAAAAAGTTTGTGTGTGACAGAAGGATGGTTGTTATATCTTCACTCTGGTTTTATTTCTTCCTAAATGAGCTGACACTGTGAGTCTGGCTGATTTATGCAAACAGACACAGCCGATGTTGGTGAGCTGTTGGTGGTGGAACCACTCGTTGAGCCTTACGACTGTATTCTTGTCAAAAGCAATCAGCTGAGGGAACGCATTTTAACGAGGTACTGAGGTAGGAAGGAAGAAAAGCAGCCAGAGTTCAATCTGTTACTCGTGACTGCAGTACGAGTAAAGTTCTCTGAGTAACTCTGCCGAAGATATTTTACCCGCTGACACACAAACGAGCCGATGGAAGGATGTAATGGATGAGAGAGAGAAGAAAGGAGAACAGCTAGTTATAGGACAAAGTGTGTGTGTGTGGGTGTGGGTGTGTCTGTGTGTGTGGGTGTGGGTGTGGGTGTGTCTGTGTGTGTGTGTCTGTGTGTGGGTGTGTCTGTGTGGGTGTGTCTGTGTGTGTGGGTGTGGGTGTGTGGGTGTGTCTGTGTGTGTGTGTCTGTGTGTGTGTGTGTCTGTGTGTGGGTGTGTCTGTGTGGGTGTGTCTGTGTGTGTGGGTGTGGGTGTGTGGGTGTGTCTGTGTGTGTGTGTCTGTGTGTGGGTGTGTCTGTGTGGGTGTGTCTGTGTGTGTGGGTGTGGGTGTGGGTGTGTGGGTGTGGGTGTGTCTGTGTGTGTGTGTCTGTTGGGGAGTCAGAGGTTTCTCTACGTTGCCTGTCTACTATCACAGAATGATGTTGACCGACTGAGGATTTTTCTTCATCACTACCACACACTGCCACATTTTTCTCAGCTGATGCTCATTAAAAGAGTGTTTTCAGGACCAGATACTTGTTTCAGGAGGATACCTGTCTCAATCCTAATGCCAGCTCGGTTTATGTGAATGTTAACTTTTTAGAACCTCTGCTCCCGGCACTCTTTCTGGTGGACTTTTTCTAAAATCAGGCGTTTTATGGTAGGGCCATGGTAAAAAGTAAGGCTGCATAATATACCATTTCACCAGTGACACTTTAATATGTCCTTGTGTTCCACGCAATGTCAAGAAAAGGCAGATGAACTCAAACAGGTCATGTTACAACTGGTGTTTGCTTGTTACAAAAGAAAAACTCAAGGTTTTCATTGTCTATCACCGATCTACAAGAAAAGTCTTCCACCATGTAGATTAAGCAGACTTTTTAACATCATTATAAAGGGTAGATTACATTTACATAACACAACTGCAACATACAATCAATTTTGTAAAGTTTATTAAGAAAACTTGTTTTTAACAAATACCTTGAAAAATATGATTTACGGTGTATCTGTATATGATTAATATATATTAAAATATTTACTACAGAGAGATTCTACGTTTTTATCCAATATGGTTCAGCCCTTAGAGCGGTCGTCCACTTATCAGAAGGTCGGTGGTTTGATCCTTAGCCCCTGCAGTCTACATGTCGAAGTGTCCATGCCAATCAGTCCATTTACCATTTAGTCCATCTATATGTCCCACAGTTTCATGGGTGGTCTGATGCCACAGATGGTCAAACCAAACTGTGTTTCAAACCGTTTCAAAAGTGACACAGACCTGACCTTCTGTCAAATATTTATTTTCAATCACGTAACTTATTTAAAAATAACTTATAGGAACACATACAACTTAACATTTTTCCAAAAGCTGGAGTTGACACTCCCCCTCTGGGATCTGTGCTTATGCCCCTTCCAGAAACGTATAGTATGTAAATGACAATAAATAGAATGTCATGCTCAGTCATGATGGCAGGCTTCGATGAGAACTGGTTTAACGCTCCCATAACTTCCAGCATGACTCAAGTCCTAATTATATGCTGTCAAATTAACATTAATATATGCAGATTTTGAATGCAGAGACAGACACAGATGGATAAATTGTTTCGGCCTCCTATAAGCACAATAATTTTAATAATAATAAAATAAAGACAATAATTTTATTACAATAAAGCCGTTGTCTAATTGTCAGAGATGGCAGTCAGCTTGTAGCAAGTATATGGTTTACCACTAATATCACATTCATAATTAATTTACTAATCTGATTTATGTGCTCAGGTTACCCTGGGTTTGTATGTGCCTTTAGGATAAGCATCATGAGGTAATATTCATTTTAATTTTATTTGACGATGGTGTTGTCATTGTACGTCTTTCTTCCCAGGAAAGTAACCCTTGACATTATCACACAGCTACTAATAACATGAGCTATTCTATATTACTTTGTGATTTCCTGTGTATTAGGTATGAGCTTTAAGTTCACTTTCTAGACATCTGAGCAAATTCAATGCAGCAGGTCATGTGAATAAAATCTATGAAGGACAGAAAATATTTTCAATGTCAAAAATGAATCTTTATGTTGAGATAGATAGGGGCGGCTGTGGCTCAGGAGGTTGATCGGTCGTTCGCGGAATGAAAGGTCGATGGTTCGATCCCCAGCCCCTGCAAGTCTACAAGTCAAAGTATCCTTGACCAAGATACTGAACCCCAATTTGCTCTTCCGGTGCCAGCCCACTGCTCCTCAGGGATGGGTCAAATGCAGACAGAGAATTTCCCCCTGTGGGATGAATACAGTATCTAAAAAAAATAAATAAATAAAATATAGTGCATTCAATAAAAGAGTACACATAGAGTGCTGTTCAGCTGTGAAAAGTGGTTTCCCTCTGGTGCTCCTCAGTTTGGGGATCCTTCTAGTTTTTTTTATGAATTAAAAAGCCTTTATTATCACATGGCTGTTCAATCAGAAAAGACATCCCTACGCAATTCAGCCACCTTCATGGGAACTACAAAATGAATGCATATACAGTTATTATTTTGCGAACATTTTAAATTGCTGACATTCCTCTCACATGAGATGGTCCTACAGTCAAAATACAGATGGGTCTGCCTTGTTGCCGTAGATTGTTTGGGTTGGGTGGAGACTGAAGACCTGCCGACACAACTCAGGGGGAAAAAAAAAAGGACCCCAGCCCTCTGCGTGTTCTTAGGAAAAAAATCATCATCTGATCCGTACATTTAGTTACAGTTAATATACTCCAACAACACTATCTTTGAACACAAGTCCCAAATAATGCAGCATCATAAGACACCAATAGAAAAATAACCTTTTGTTGCAGTCTGAAGACTCCTCAAAGTGCCTCATGTATTCATACACTGATGGCAATTAGCCAACCTGATCATCTGGAGTGATACTCTGTTCCTACTTCTATGCTCAGTCTTTCACACATACACTCACACACCACTGGAGCAGCCTTCAGAATCAGTTTGGGGTTCGATATCTTGCCCATGAACACTTAACTCTCCCATTGTGTTCTGGTCAAATATGAAAAATCTGAAAATCTAAGTTTTCTCTCTAAAAAATTTGTTTATTTAATCTGTTTGTCAAAAGGTTTCATGACTTTGTTCACACATAATCTAAACACTCTGAATACATTTTGAGAATTTTTACATTTTGGGTGTTTTATTGAAGTTGTGTACACCCTTGGTGTTCACGGTCAAAAATGACCAGTCATTAGAAATGCCCCTTTTTAGCTTCCATGGCAAACCCCCATGGTATATAAAGCTTTTTTGAGGCCTTGCTCACAGTTCATTCTGTGGCAGCATGATGGCCAAGTGACATGAGCTCAGGTCAATGAGGCCTACAGACCATAAATAGCAAATGGAAGTTCAAAACGTGAAATGTTCACAGTAACTTGAGTTGATAAAAAGATGAAACACAACATTAGGTGATAATATATCTATTATGGGTTTATAATCAGCTTGAATGGAGCAGTCATTTTTGATCAGGAACACCAAAGTAGTTAACAAGAAACAGGAGGGTTAAACATCCAGCCTCAGACAGGAATCAAACCTTATGATTGGTGACAGGTAAGCTTTACCTCTTGAGCCACAGCTCCATAATTAAATACAAATTGATGGATTTTTGGAAATAATAAAATTTAGAATATAGATACATATTTCTTCAGTTTTTTTTTAGAAAATTAGAGACTGATCACAAGGTTTTTATGAAACCTTCAATGTGGCTCTGTGGAACCTTGAATAGACTATGTAGACCATCCTTTAACCACACAGACTCATGGTCATATAGCAGATACACAGAATGCTGAAGTGTCCTTTAGCGAGAACCCTTTTAGTTTCAAGGCTGCCGTCCTCTAGCCACAGCTGATCTCTGACCTGTCTTTTGCAGGGATCTAGAACAAATCGCATTATTATTAGCGGTAGGTTGCGCCCACCCACTATCCTGTATATGGGTGAGCGAGACTTTCATGTCACCAGTGGGAGAGAAGAGCGAGCAGCCCATGCTTTTAGCTCTATTACTCTCCGTCGCTTCATTAGCAGGGACGTTGTGTTTGTGTGTGTCGGAAAGAAAGCCAGAGAAGAGCAGTGTTGATGCTGTCACTCAGATGCCATTATGCATGAAACAACCCACGCAGTGGCAGACAGTCAAAGAAGAGCCATTAGCAATGTTTCCCCTCTGAAATGAGCCTGTAGGAAGGAGAATATGGACTCTTATTGTCTGATGGCATTGAATCCCATTTTTGGGGACATGAAAGCGGGCACAATGATTTCTATTACTGGACCTTATCAGGCGCTTAGCCACAAGATTAGCTGTGGTAATTCTCTCCTTTTTATTATAAAGGCCTTTTCTTTCAAATTCAGAGCTTATGAGCGAGAGGGAGGGAGGTAAAAGGTGGAAATGGATTCATTAGCGTCAAACAGTGCCCCTCAGTCAATGATCACATTTTCAAAAGTTCTTTATCATTCAGGACGTGTGCTCTGTGTCAGTGACTTATCAGCATCCATTCAGAAACGGTGGCTTTACCAAACCTTTGAAGAACGCCAGGCCTCTGATTGTTCACCACGTGAGACAGTCACCAATGGCATGGATCATTCAGACTCAACAATGAAGCAAAGGCGTATAAAGCGAGTGTGAAGTCACTGAGCTGTGAGCTTCTTCCCCCAATTAGTAATTCCTCTAGTCCCTGCTCTTCTCATTGACTTTCTTCGAGGGATGTTGCATTCTGACACCCTGAGGACCGGAGTCAGTGCCACTGCTTGTTTCAGTCATGTTCCTCCTTCATCCATACAGACTAGGAGTCCAAGTGGCGGCTAGACTCAGAGCAGACCTGAGAGAGAGGCAGAGATTAACCCCCACACATCCTCCCAGGGATTTGAAGCTGCATGCAGTGTAAGCTCACATATATGCTTGAACATGCTCACCACGTAGTGTAGCCGGCCACGATAAAATGTAATGACATGGACTGTCAAGGAGGCCCGAGCACCCCGCTGTGATTGAAATGGAGACACAAAGCTGAGGGAAATTGGAAGAAAAGCTAGCCCTCAGTCTTATTCTGCTGCATGCAGTAAGGTTGTTTCATGTGTTTCTGCTGTGTAAAGTGTGTGCATTAAGTCAAACTCCTTTTTATAAGGACCATCAAATATGTTGTCCATTATTTTTGCCTCCCCACAAGACTTCACAGCGTAGCTATTTGCAAAAAGCAGATTATCCCCAGGACAGATTGGCAGAGCTGCATAACTGTTACCTTTAAGTAATTATTGCTGCAGTTGTTTTCTGATCGTACCTGTCTTTACTCTCCACAGGGGCTGAGTTAGTGACGAATAACTCCCGAAGATAAAAGCACATTTGTCACCAGTCTCAAAGTGTCTATCAGTCAGGGGTAGGGCTTCCAAATGGAGTCTGGAGTCAGTGCCAGTAATGAACACAGCAAAATGAGTGGCACTCTCTCCCTGTCTGTGAGGGATAAGACTGCTTAGCTGTATTAGAGCTCAGATAAGGACAAGTTGCTAATGTGTGAGAATTCGGACTGTTTTATTGTTTGTTTTATGGAGTTATATGTGTTCTACATGCACAGCACCATCCATCGATATAATACCGTAGTCACCGGTCCAGGTACACTCCTGCTGGAGTCTTTCCTAGCCTGCATTGGCCATGATTAGGACCACATCTGTCACATAGCTGAGTAGCTCGATAAAGTTGAACCAGGTTCAACTTTTCGCTGGACGACCCTGCATTGGAACCTCTGCTGCAACAGTGGACAGGTCTCATTTAAAAAATAAAAAATTTATTCAATAGAGCCTCATCCAAAATGACATTCAAAGGCCTCTAACCATAGTTTACAGGGCAGACTATAGAAACATGTTTGTATCTGGCCGATGAGGGGTTTTATCAGGAACCACATCAAATTGCATTCATTCATAGATATCAACCCCCTAAATATTTCTCATTTATTTCATCGAGTTCCATCCAAGAAAATGTTGAAAAACATCTGTTAACGTTAAAGAACATGAAAAAAGAATCCTGGATCCGCCCCTTTATCTGGAACCACACCAACATTTAATAGGGTCTATTCCGGCCCAGGACCCATCCTCCCACCAAGATTCAGGCAAATCTCTTCAGTAGTTTTTTTTTTTGCATAATCCTGATGACAAACCAACAATCAAATGGACTCGGGTGAAAATGTAACCTCCTTGGACGAGGTGGTAATAAGGTGATAATGAATTCATGAGTTTGGACGCAGTCACAGCAGCATTTATACATTTCAAACCAAAACCAATCATTTTAAAGGGTACTGATGTGGTCGATAGAACTTACTAGGGTTGGGCATCGTTTGGATTTTAACAATTCTGATTCCGATTCTGATTCTCCTTTTTGGTTCCGGTTCTTGCCGATTCTCGATTCCTGTTCCTTGAGCGGCAGTGTCAAAACAGGCCACATGTTTATTTCACAGAAGAAGAATGTATTTAAAAAAACCTCTATACAAGCCATCCCTTATATAAAGAATGTATCATTCATTAGGAATGACTCATTCATATATTAGTGTCACATTGTGGGATCACTGCCACTAGCTTAGCGGCAGCAAACTGGCTACTTGTATTAGCAATCTGCAGACTTCATCTACCAAAGAATATATTTCTGTATTTGCATTTGACACAGCTTATAGCAATTCATGATATATTATTACAAAACCTCTGAGCCAGAAGAAAGAGCCTCTCCCTGGTAGAGCCCCACACACTCCATCTACCCCTCCACACCCACCCCACTCCACTTCAAGGGATGTTGTATGTTGGCCTCCGGCTTGTGTATCCCACACCATTAACAACATGACAGGAGGACTTAACTTGACTGGCATGTTTATTGTTCTGTTGACTGGGTAGTGCTAATGAGGCCTCTGCATTGTGCTGGACCAGCAGGATTACAGCAGCATCAGAGGACAAGCACAAACAAGACCCACTGTCACCGACCATTTTCCTGAGAGCTCCCAACATACACACACACACACACACACATTCACACAACACTCAGCTCACTCACCACAGGCGTTACACACACTCACAATGGACCTCTGGACCTCCTTCATATGCTAATGCTACTCTCCTACTCCTAAATTCAGGAGTAGTATATGCAATTTCTTCATGCATTTAGCCAGAACAAATTCAAACCAGTACAATGTAATTTTTCGTGCAGCTTTTATATCACAGGTCAAGTAGCACTACTTTGCACCGCAGCTATAAAATGAATAAGAAAAAAATTGCATAATGCATATAATGGATGTTTTAATAATTAATCAACTTGAAAAGGCAATGAGCACACAGCAGTATTGAACTGGCACTGACTTCAGCAGCAGGTCGACAATGAGTTGGAAAAGACGCAGTGTTCACTCGTCTCTATATTATCCTGCTTTTCAACTCTTCAGAAAATAGCAGCTGTCTTTGGCTTCTTTTATGTGATCTATTTCAGAGTGTCCATCTGGTGTATTTTCTCCCAATGTTATGATTCAGCAGTCAGGACCCAAGTGCAGACACAATGCAGAGACTCAAAAGGTGCAGTTCAACACTTAAATAACTAGAGATCCAAACTTAACAGGCAAACTGTGTCCATAAGACAATGACTGAACCAAACATATACTGAGCAACAGTAGAAACGCATCATTTTAAAAACCCAATATTTTCCTTTCACTAGCCCTAATCTACTGAAACAAACATGCGATACATAGAAATGACTTTTTTAAGTACCCACAACCAAAACATGTTAAATCATGAATAACCATCATTTAGTCATAACATAGAAATAACAGTCATTGGTGCATTTCAGAGTAAACCATGATGTCGGTGAGGTTTTTTTCTGCATGATTGAAAACACCTGGTCAAGGCAATAAAATCCCAGGTCTAATTGATGTCCTACCTGCTCCAGCAACACATGCACAACTTGTCACAGCTCTGCAAGAAGAATGTCATGTCATCCCACAAGTCCAGATTAACGTCTTATCAATTCAAGAGGTGTAAAGTAGTGATAAAAGCTGGAGGTGGTCACATGTAGTACTGATGGTTGTTGTTCTCTGTCTCACCATCCACACTTTTTGACTTGGAAACACTAAGACAAAAACCAGACATTTGTACAAAAATGATTTTTGTATGGCTAAAGGATGAATAAAGATGTGTGTATCATAATGTGCCTTTGATATTTAATATGAACAGGATGACATGACATAAAAAAAATAATATGCGTTTCTACTGTTCCTCGGTATACATAAAACAGGAAAAAAAACAACTGAATCTGATACACAGAAAATCAAACTTGTCCGAAACAAACAATCCAAAATCCAGGAGTAAGGCAAAGAGAGAGAGAACCAGGACTGCAGACACAGCGACTAAACCAGAGACAGGGGAACTGAATGGGCAAATAGATGACAGGAAACAGACAGAAAGTGTAAGGCAAAAGACATGGGAATACACTTTCAAAATAAAACAGGAAACAAACACAAATCCATGACATGACAGTAATCTTACAAAATTAAATAGGAGAACTTAACGAAACCGTGACAATCAAACTGATTGGATCACTTTGGCACTAATCCCTTGGAGGACTTGAATTAAACTGTAAATATGTCTGGTGTTTCCTGTTTTACTTTGAAAGTGTGTTGAGTTTTACTTTACACTTCCAGTTATTCCTGCCTCTGAGATTGTTCATTAGTTTCACTTGTGAGCCTTTCCTCCATTTAGTCTTTGTGCTCCCTCATTGTTTCCTGGTTCATCATCCTAGCTGTTCCAGCCTTCCTTAGTGTTTTTATGGATTGTTTGGCTTGTTTCTCTTACTTGGTGTCTTTTTCTTAAGATTTTTGTCGGTTCCTTGTTTGCCTTGTTCGGCTTGTCTTCTGGTTTATGCCTTGTCTGTCTCAGTTTTCTCCATGATGTAAGTGCTTCACTTTGTGCTATTGTATTGCACCAGCTCTCCCTTCTGTGTTTGCATTTGTGTCATCATATTCCTCTTGTTTTCTGCCTTTTGCACAAGGGTGACACAAACTGATATGCAACCACAGCAAAGCTGCAAAGGTTTATGTATTCATGCTTCATTTCTTAACAATGTGCAGTTTGTACACTTCCAATGAATGTATTAACTACTTATGTGATGTAAAGTCCTAAAGTAAAAGTCGGTCTTTAGGTAAGCATAAAAATATGGAATTTAAAAAGGAAACAATTTTTCTTGGGATTTATAAAATTATACTCAAGAATGGCACAAACAACAAACCAAACAACAAACCCACCAACAGACACAGGTAAAAGCATAAGCTCCTTAGCAGAGGTAATAACCCTTAATATATGTCTGTGTGCAGCATCGCTCATCCAAAATATTCTGATTGTTTGCAGGGAGACAAAATATGTTAATTTTGGTTTGTAGTTCAAATTCTTTATTTGAAATATGGGAAACAGTCGAACAAATAACCTTGTAACCTGGAATATTTCATTTTGCATGCAATTTTTTCATGGTGGTTGGCTAACTAGCAAGAATGGACGTGACAACTCATTGCATTGGGGATGTAGACCTGTGGCTGTCTGCCCAGCCCACCACAGGTGGAATGGAGAGAACTATGGATAGCAATGTGATTTGTTGTTTGAGCACCATGGACTAGCAACATATTAAAGCAGCATAACTACTATTCAAAACCATAGTCAGTACCATTGGTTTCACCAACAATCTGCTCTCTCTCTTTAAATCACATGTGGTTGTGTCCTCTTCTTCTATAATGGTTTAATGGTACATGACTGGAGACTTAGTGCAAACTATTGCTTATCTCTGAGGACCAACTCATAATATTCTTGTAGTTGTAGATATAAACAAGTGTAAATCAGCATTATCTTAAATTTGCACATTTGAATGGAAATCTGTCTTCAAACTGCAGTCCTCGGTTATAAAGATCTTTGTATTTCTCTGTCTCTCACACTCAAATGCAATCACTCAACATCGTTTAATACATGTATGTTGAGAGACATTCAGGCACCTGTGGTACCCTAACCTCTAATAGCAGCCTGGTGATTTTACGGTTTTGTTTTGCTAATCGTCAGCAATGTCAGTGTTAGCCTCATTAGCTCTAATGCTATATTGATGAGCTGTGGTAATGAAACTACTGTGGACCAGGTGATAAAAGTCACAACTACAAGCTGATAGTACCTCATCTGCAACAACAAATGTTTGGGTAAAGTGCTAAGAATCTAATTTTAATTAGTTTCAAGTGAAAGAAAATCAAGGTGAAGGCTAGAAATGACCCGGCAGCAGGTCACGAGTCAGGTTCTTGTAAAATGTTGTAATTTTTAAAAGGACTGTTGCAAAAACCAAGCAGCACACAAACATCAGAGTTAACAAAAATGAGATGTTTTCAAAAACAGTCTTCTGAGAGATGCTGATATGAAACCATGGTTATGAAATGCTACACCAGTTCCTGTTCCTTTCCAGATCCAGTTTGAGAGGAGCCCAGTCTGTCTCTGGTTCATTTCTGGAGCTATCCAAGGTTCTGATCCCTGTAAGGTCTATAAGAGAGTGAAACTGCTCTGATTTCTGCAGAAGAATGTTATGTTGTCAAATGGTTTAACACTAATTAGAAAGGCTTTGCTAGTGCCCATAAGCTTGTCTAATGAATATAATCATTATCATGAACTTGATTTTTGTTGTACTTTAGCTAGAGAAATGCAATTGAAAGTGCTCTGCCCTCCTTCTCTTGTTTAATAGTTCTGTTAATCGTAGCTAAGTGTAGCATAGTTACTCCTGTTAGTTGCATTTTAGTGACAGCTCTGGGAGTTAACTGTGAGCTAAATTAGTCTTACAGCTGTGCTTATCTGGATGGCATTAAATCTCTGCTTCTTCTCCCACTGACCTGTTCTGTCCTGTTCATCCACCCTCTGTTACAAATATTGCTTCTAAACACCTTTCATACAAACCAAAACCTGCATAGATCAACGCATGTGTGTTATGCTAGTCCCTTTTTTACCCTCAGGCCTCTCTATTGTACACTCTCAAAGTTCCCTGGGCCTCACAAAACCACAACAACTCTTTCATAAATGTGCTGCACCTGGTCCCTGTCCAGAGCTTTTGAATAAAGCATGTGTCCTTCTGTTAACAGATGCCCCAAATTGTCTGTTCAAATGCCCCCCTAGTGAGTAAACAAGATGGAACCTGCCGCGCTGCAGAAGTGCTTCAAATAGAGAGCTACACACAATATGACAGCTCCTTTAATGCTGCTCTAAGACATTCATTATCATTAAGATGTTGGTTTCCATACCTGCTTATGTAAGCGTTTATCCCCAAGCTGTTAGGTCTCCTTCTGTGTGGAGGCCAAATTTTGCAACCCAGCTTTGCATCAGCAGTTACCAAAGGAAGGCACTTTTCATACTTTTCTTGATGCGCGTCCAAGGACTTGATGTGCAGGATGCATCTGGTTCTCTGGGAGAGGGGGGCCGCAGAGAGAGAGAGAGAGAGAGAGAGACTGTGTGTGTGTGTGTGTGTGTGTGTGTGTGTGTGTGTGTGTGTGTGTGTGTGTGTGTGTGTGTGTGTGTGTGTGTGTGTGTGTGTGTGTGTGTGTGTGTGTGTGTGTGTGTGTGTTGCATTTCATCTATTCCTTCCTGTTTCCTAAAGACTTATTACTGTAACTTTTCATCCATGTCCAGTTGACAGATTAAAGACATTTTATTAAGGCTATCTCTGCGCCTGGGCTTGTTTAATGAAATGCATACCTCTGCAGCCAGCAACACTTGCCTTTGTGTGTGTGTATGTGTGTGTGTATACATGCATATCCTTATCTCATTTAATTTAAATATACCAGAGGTTTCCTTTAATTTTTGTGCCTTTAGTAGTCTGTGGTGTACATACATTTCCATGTGTCTGCATATGTCCACATCATGCATTTTGATGTCGGCATCCTCCCAGCCTCTCTCTATAATGAGAAACTTGTCTCTCCAGGCTTTGGCTTAATAACTACATGGCTATCAATGAGACGCTTGGCCATGGAAGTAATTAATGTAGGGATTAATTGTCCAATGAGCGCCTCCACAGACCTCAGTTCCCACCTTCACCACAACTCTGAACCATAATAAGCCCACTGGGGCGACCCAGCATGCACCTCCCACCCAGCCAAGGCAACCGCATAATTAGTCTGCAAACACACCCACACCAGTTACCCAGCTCCTAACTGCAGCAAGGCTAGATTTCTATGTCGAAAACAGTCATTCTATTAGGCAAGATGACATGAAACTGCTTCCTCACATCCTCATAGATGCTTACTTTTTACTCAAATGTATTTCTGGTGTAAGGTATGGTCACTGATGGGGAAACCAGAGATTAAATTAAGCTTAGTAACAAAGTACAACTTTTTCTCTAAATATCAGCAAAAGGTGAGAGAAAGCAGCACTCACCAGTGTTCAGTCAAAGGGAGGGATGTCCTGCTCATTTATCATTCATTTATCCTGATTTCATAATATTAAGTGGAATCAGGCATCAGTAATCCTACATTAGAATTAGTGGAGCAATGTGAGCATGTTTATTAGACCCATGCTTTAAAGAAAAACGTCCATCACCGGATTCCATTCAAGGCTTCCTACAATATTTTGCATAGTTTTGCAAAGAAAAGTCAAGAACAGTTTCTATAGTGCCTTTCAGTAACTGTGCAAAGTCAAAGGCAAGACAGAAAAAGATTTAAAATGAAAGTAAGACATTATGAAAAGAGACATTTAAACTGGATTGAGAAAGAAAACACAATAACTAGAAGGAAACTCAGACTGTGCAGACCTTCACCAAGACCAGTAGTACACGTGTTTCCATCAGGATCACCTCAGTCATCATTTGTGACCAACTAGAAGTGTGTTTGGTGTATCAGCCTTTGGGTAGTGGGCTTGCAGCACGCAGCCCATAACGGTGTGAGGTTAGACTGTAGACTAAAAATGTAGCAACCAGGATGTATCTCTGTTCCCATCTCTCACCTCTGGTCTGTGTGTGTCTGTGCAAAGAGCTGCAAGTGTGTGTGTGTGTGTGTGTGTGTGTGTGTGTGTGTGTGTGTGTGTGTGTGTGTGTGTGTGTGTGTGTGTGTGTGTGTGTGTGAGATATCTGAATAGCACAGCAACATGACTTGTTCCTCCAGGTAAGTGTGGGTGTGTTTATTTGAGCTTTAGACTGTAACCACCATTTAACAATCAGAAAATAAATGTTTGTTGCTCATTAAATGTGGATGTTCTATTTATTTGAGTCACTGGATTAATAACTTATGTCTATTAGAACATTTGTATCCATATTACCTCCCTAATGTAAAACACGCACAGAGAGAACATTTGCAAACTTGCCACACTGCCATAGAGAGATAAGTAGATGCAGTGTACTGGAACAAGCTGGGAATATTTTAATCATTGTTTTAAGTTTGCTACTCAACTCCTGTGAATATAGTCGCTTTTGCTAAATAAGCCCAAACTATGTTCTACCATATGAAATCCTAATTGGGGCCATTTGATATCAGTGTGAAGAAGACCACCCCTGATGCAGAGGCCTCCCACGCTCAGTTGCCCTTTTCACTTGCACATGACACATAAACTCTATGCGCCATCTATAAAAGGCCACACCATAGATCCCTGTCCTCTTTTACAGCTTGCCAATAAGAAATGAAAGTGACCGTAGCGCTGGAGAGCAGCCCCAGTGAAATATCGGAGTATCAGAGCTACAGTATAGGAGGCTGTGTGGAGATTATTGACAGAGCTGCTTGTGCGTCTGTCATTGGTGACTGATGCCCCGTGCCGCTATAGTTGTGTGCAGGAATCTATCAACGGCTAATAATTATGTGTACGTTTACGACAAGGGGCCCGGCTTTAATGGATCGATCGGCACACACTCCCATTCCCATTCTGCACATGGATTTCCTGTCATTTTCTTGATGGATTTTGCCTGAGAAGAGTTCTCTCTCTCTCTTCCCTTAACCTTCCACAATGAAACATTTAACTTCCTAATTCAATGCTACCTGTAACAAATGATGACTCAACCTATTTCACGCTTTTTCAATCTGTCTTTGTCCTCCTTCAGGCAGACAGGGATCGAACTGGACAGCACTTGTTGGCTGGCTTTAACCTAGTGTTCTAACACTGTAGCGTTATGAGGATTGTATGTCTGATGGTACAAATGGTTTGTGTATCTTTTCCAAAATCATTTAGAGCTACTCCAAATGGTGTGAAATTGAAGATTCACAGGTTTTAAGGTACAGACACACAGAATCCAGTGAGGATGCACATCTAATCTTAGTGGCTGGTGACATAGCTGTGAGTGATTGAAGTTTTTGGCTCATTTGTTCTTAACATGACAGATGGGTCAGAAACTTTCTCCTATCGTAGCCAAACAGTACGCTAAAATACATTCCTGAAATCATGTTAACCAGAAACTTCAGTAACAGAATCTAGATTCTTTTGTTATCACTATGACCTGGTTAAGCCGTATGGTGGTCTTATGGTGGCCGCATGGTGGCCGCATGGTGGTCGTATGGTGGCTGCATGGCGGTCATATGGTGGCTGCCCACTGCTCCTCATTGGTGTCATCAGTAGTTTGATAGTTATTCAATAAATATTTCACTAATAGTGGTTCTCAGTAACTTTTGAGGATACTTGAAATTTAACTCAAACAAAATCAGCTCAGTTTCAGCTACAATCTGATCTTAGCTGTACCGTTATTTGTTATCTCATAGTAGTGAATTTTCCGTGAGTCCTATAAATTTAAACATGCTGGATCACCAGCATGACCCTGATGTGTGCTGGATCTTATTTGGAAGTCATGATGTGATTTTTTTCCAAGCATTGTGGGCATTATCCGTGAAGTTAGAGGCACAACTATCCCACAATGTAAAGAATCAGAAACGTTTAATTGTCAACTACGTTTACACCTACAATGAATTTGCCTTGGTATTGGAAGTCAACATAAATCTAAGCATAGATATAAAATAGAAACTAAAACAGAAATATATTCAAAATACAGTGCAATTATGTGCCAACTGTTTAACAAGAGAGCTCGGAGAGCACAAACCTCCACCAACGTCTCACAATTATCCAGATCATCACCAAAATGCAATCACCTCTAGGATATGCTAGGGTCCTTCTTTGGTTTCACGCAAATCCGCCCATTAGTTTTTGTGTAATCCTGCTAACAAACAAACAAACATTCCAAAGCAATCACATAACCTCCTTGGCGGAGGTAAAATACTGTACAGTTGTATGACTATGTGCACAAACGTGCAAAATATGTCTGTGACGTGCAGAGTCGCAATAGAGGAACAAGCATATGTGCAGTGTGTAAGAACAAGACAAAGCAAAGTGCACCAACACACAGAGCCAGCCATCTGCGGCACCATCTTCACCACCAGAATCCTTTTTTTAAAGAATCCTTAAAAACGTTCTGGATTGAGATGATGATCCAAATCACCATCAAAATCTAATGGATTGTTCCTTGGGCCAAACCCTGCCTCTTTAAAAAAAAAATCATCAAAATCCATTCACTTTTTGAGTAATTAGAAGAAAAGTAAACGTGTGAATTCTGAAAACAAGTTCTTTAGAACATTTTAAAAGAATAATGTGGAAAATATAATCAGCATTACATTAAAAGTTAATTTTGAACATTGGTGGTGAAAGATCTCAACAATCACTGATTGCTTGGCCAGCCTGGGTCCAATTTGATCCATTTTTCATTTTTCTGTGACCCGACATTAACTATAGGAAACCTGAAGTATATAAGCTGGGTAAGCATGGCTCCCATCCTGGATCTCTTTCCTCTCCTCCTGGTTGGTCCAGCTGGTCTGGTTGAATGGTTCCATGGCCAGTGATTATCCTATAAAATCTACTGCTGTAAGTCCAAAGCCTGTGTTCATAGACACACATTTATTTATCAGCTATTGTTCCACCATGGACCTCCTCATCATAGATTCTGTGGATTTGTGTGGAGTCCTACTGGAGGGATTCTCATTTTTCGAAAAGTAGATGACGGTGGTGGGGTGTGCTGTCATACATGTCGATCTTAAATCTCTCATAGGAGTTCAGCTGAGTTGAGATCAGGTGCCTGTGAAGCCATAGGAACTGATTCACAGGATTCCCATCCACATGAAACCACTGAGCAAGCCTGTGACTTATGTGCAAGCATTTTTTTTTTTATCCGTCTTATCTTCCCACCTTGCATCTGTTGAGTTCCTGCACTCTGGTGACCAGGAGGCCTGTACTGTTACTAGTCCTGCAGCAAACCCCTAAGCTCCCTTAAGAAACTTGGCCTCTTCACACTGGGAAGAAGCTTTAGCTGTAGCTGCCACTGCTGTGTTACACACAGCTCCCCAGAACCACCAGGGACCATTCTGCATCTCGGTCAAACATCACACTTGAATAGTCAGGGCTTTCGTGAGCATCAGAGCCAGAGAGGCCAGCCTGCCACAGTTCATCAAGCTCCTGTACAAACCAAAGAAGCAAAGAAAGAGTCTTGTTAGTGGCCCTAGACCACATACAGTATATAGTCCCATGCTGCCATCACAATCTGCTGACTTCAATAAATGCCGACTGGTGGGTGAGGACTCCAAAAGTCAATGTCCAGCATTCAAGTGAAGTTTAGAGGCGGGTTTCAGAAAGCAACAGAATATACTATGTGTCATCTCACAGAGAGCAAAGCTTTTTATGGCAGTGTGACTAAGGTCTTTGACAGGATGTCATTACTTATGTCTATTGCAAATTGCTTTCAGTCTCTTGATGAAGGATTTTGCATTGGAGTTCTGTATTTAAGGTCTAACATGACCATGCCATGATAATTAATAACATTTATTTGTTTTGAAAGAGAGTGCCTTGGAGATTCCTCATGATCTTCATGTATTCCTGTATCCCTATCCAAACAGCATCCAACAAACTCATTTTGAGTCCAGGAAGCGCTCTGATCCTTGCATTGTTGATCATCTTGGTTTATTGTGACTTAGGGCTTAGTTTTCTATCACTCCTTTTGGTTATATGAGCAAAGTACCAGCTGCAGTGATTGCAGAAATGTGGAAACACGTCCTTAAAATGAGCCATCTCTTCAAAATACACATCAGCCATTTTTAATATAGAAATTTTTGAGACAGCTCACTCACTTGTATTGAATTGATTACTTAAGTCAAACACTTTCTCAGTTAACCCCATGCTCATGTCATCTCAGCAGTGATGTCTCTGTAGAGCATGTCTATAAGCTGTCCTCTGTTGTTGCCAGTCTAATAGGACTTGTTGTCTCGCTGAGACTTTGAATTCACACTGTGACGTGTCTGCCTTCCTTTGATTTATTGCCCATTTGCATGTTGTCAAATTATGTCGTATTTTGTTGGAAATCTCAGAAGAATTTGCATTGGACATTTCCTGTGATTCATCTCTGTGTAATAATGTTGCTGTTTGGAAAATGCTGCTTTAGGCCTCAGCTGAAAACGCGCCTCTTGCTTTAGTCGACTGTGATAAGCCTCTGCTTCCCACCCTGTTGAAGGAATTGAATTCTTGGTCCCAGTGGCCAAGTCTTATATAATAAACTGACTGGCTGAGATGCCTATCACGCCCACATCACTGACATTTTCTCACTCCAGTCCTCTCAGTCCTATACTATATATCTGAGATCATTACTGGATGATTCCACTCCTCTCACTTCTGTAATATCTCTTCTGTTCACAGAGAGGGTTTGACCACATAGCTGAAAATCACTGCAGATTCTCCTCCAGTCTTCATGCTTCGCACCTTACTATTGCCTACTGCAGTGTGAGACTAGCAATTCATATTACTGTATCTTCAAGATGGATGACATGGAGGCTTACAATTTTCAAAATTAAATGGCTTGTAGTGAGATGTAGCTTCTAAAGATAGACGATGAATTATTGGTAGCAAGTATCCAATGGAACCAACCAACCATGTTGCTAATGTCTGTAACAAGCTTGTTACCTTGGAAATACGTTTTTGTTCTATTAAAAAAGAAATAGTCCCTTAATCTTTGATAAAATGGATATCATGCAGTTTTATTATCCATATTTTTATGGGTTTTAAGGTGATACTCTCAGCAAGATTATTCCATTACAACTTCAGTTGGTCCAGATTTAAAAAAACAGGAAATATGGATGGGTCAGGCGTTTTCAGCAGCCTATTTAAAACCCTTTTTTTTTTTACCTTTGTGATGTCAAATGATTAAAAAAAATGTCAATGAATGCAGTGAAATAAGTTTTATGTACATGTACTGTATGTGTCAGGTAGTTGTGAGGACAAAAACAAAGGACCCTTTAAGCTGATAAACAGTCAGTTATTTATTTTCCGTCCTTTTCCTTTATCATTCCTTTTCTTTTTGTCAGCAGTGGATCAGTGCAGCATATTAACAGATCATCTTGGAAAATGAAAAATAACCCAAAACTCCTAAATTAAATGAATACGTTAACAAGCTAGAAAACAGCTCAATGGTTATTTAATAGTGACCTGCTGTTCTTTTTATATGAACCGGTCATCTTACCCCAGAAATTAACACTTACTAAATCAATTTACTTATAGCAGTGATTTCTCTGTTATCTGTTATCTAACTGACAGCTTCCATAAGTTAACATTAGAAAAACATCACTAAAAATGGTTACAGAATAAACCTCATCTCATATTGGACAAAATAAACATTCTCCTTATACATCTCCCAAACCTCCTCCTCATCCATACCACACTTGGCTTATTCCCCCTGGAACTTGACCATAGAAGGAGACCAAATGGTTTGGCACTTCCTGGATTCAAATCAGAGGATGGCCAAGAGCTGTCTGGAGGAGAGGTGAGAAACGCAAAAATAATTAAAGATGTTAAAAACCTCCAGTATTTTGTCAGGCCTTCATTCTTCTCATGTCAACAAAACACAACTACAGTCACCTACAAGTGAGAAAATGCTTCTCTCACACTTTGATTCACAGTTTAGGTTTAGGTAAAGATTTACTTTTAAAGTTGTTTTCTGTTTGAAACTGGGATAACTCTCCAACACAAAATAGAATAGAAAAATCTGTGTGTTGCTGTGTATCAGTAAGGTTCAGGTCATTGTAATGTGATGTGGCACTCTGTCTTTGCAGCATGACACCCGTGAAAAAAACATGTACACTAAAAAGAAAAACGTGTATAGATCTGTGTGTGTTGAGACGAGTGAAGAGTCTTGTACACATTTTTTTGTGTATGCATTTTAATTCCATTTTACTTTCCTTTTATGGTCTTATAACTATTTATTATATCATGTGGCTTTATAGCAACATAGATCTGAAAAACATCAATGACATGCTTTTATTTTTCAGTTCTGACTTCATACAGTTCTTCAGAATAAACTGTATGATGGTATAATTCAATGTAAAACTGACAGAAGTGGGTATGCATTAAATTAGAGCTTGCAGGGCCTCCCCATCACAGCATGATTTTTACCATTGCTTTTATTGTCTGGTGTACAATGGTTGTCCATGATGAAGAGAATGAACTGCTCTCTTCGGGTCAGAATGGGTGAAGACTGGATGGAAAAAATGGGAAAATAGGGATGGAAGTTTGGGAGAATGGAGTATCAATAAATATTTATGTAAATGTGTTCCTACAGGATGTTTTTATTAATGTAGGTGAATTTCCTTCACTTAAAATTGGCATGTCAGTGTAATGTATGTGTGTTGCTATATACAGTCCAGATGTGCATGTGTCTACATAGTAATGATATAACAGGAGAAAAGAATACAACAAGAGTAAATCCTGTGCATCATTAAAAACTGAGCAGACGCAGTCAGCTTCAGTCCCAAAATGTTGCTACAGGCTATCAACAGCCCACATCAGTTGATCCCTGCTAATTACATTTCTCTCAATGTGAGTCTGGCTGGTCTGTATTAAAAAAACAAAAACAAAGCACAAACAGTGTGACCTCTCAGGAGCACCCTCCTATCTCGTCAGTGCAGATGCTCGCCCTTTTGAACACCCGCTCTCTTTTCTGTGTTGCAGTGCCGTCCTTCTGGGGGCTGGTAAACTCGGCCTGGAACCTGTGCTCGGTGGGGAAGAGGCAGTCCCCAGTCAACATCGAGACCAGCCACATGATCTTTGACCCTTTCCTCACACCCATAAAGCTGAACACAGGTGGACGCAAGGTAAAGACACACAGACATGTTTTTCTGTCGGACCGGTGGATGTTGGAACTCTGCTGTCTTCCTCTAGTGCTTATTACTTTTGTGTTGGTTGTTGTTTCGTTGTAGTTTGATAAGGCGTGAATCCCTGATCGATGACTGTCTTTTGTGATGCAAACATTGTGAGCCATTTGTCCAAGGAACGCCCTCTTGCAGATAAAACACAGAACTATTCACCTATTCAGAGATGCACGATGGTTGTGTTCTGGTTTGAGAAAAGACTTTACATTATGTTGAGGGCTTTGCAGATGCAATCCGGCAGCCTTTCAGTGGAGCATGTTGTTTGTTTTCTCCAGTATATTGGAGTACCAAGGACAGTGTGTATCAGGATTCTGTTCCATCCTGTGCCATATGACAGCAGCTAATTGGAAGCCTTCACAGATGGGCTGCTTTCAAAAGTGCACAGTTGCATGGTGAGATTAATGTTATGATTAGTTTATGTTTACATGCCAGCAGTGAGTACAGGGTTAGCCTTTGGCAATGATGGCGCATATAGGACGCACTGCAGTTTACCACCTATGGTTCGCTGCTACAGTATCTAACAGATCCAGAAATAGCTGTTCCTCAGAACCCTGTCGGATCGGATCTTATCAGAGGAGTCATTTAGAACCTAAATGCGTTCTGTCTCCATATAATAGAAGTGGTATGGGAACCTGTGATTAGAATAGTCTCTCGTGCATTTTCCCACTCCAGTCATTTCTACTTGAAATGAAAATTAAATTCAACAAGGGCTCCCCCGCTGCCCCCTCAAGGGCTTCAGTTTGAGAGCAGCTACCCAGCAGTGTGTCCTGAGTGTGGACATCAATCACAGAGACTGAAGGACCGAGGAGGAGTTCTTTGGTGCTGCAGTAAGGCACAATGCTAAACTAGAAAGCACTCACACAGTATAAAAATAAAGTCATAGAAATATGTAATGAAATTAAAACACATATATAATATATCACTTAATATTTAGATAAATTAGCTGGCTGAGCAACTGGGCCTACTTTTGTTATTACGAGGTGCGACTGACCCACTAGTGCCTAAACTTATTACAGCACATGCTTTTTCATTATCTCCCAATCTGGCAATGTCAACAGACTGAATCAAAATCTAAAATAATCACAAACCTCCATCCAAATCTGATGCTTTTTTTCTGCTACCTCATACGTCCACTGCACTACATTATGTAGCAAGTATTTTACTTTACACTCCACTGCTTTTAATAAGTTCAGGCACTAGTTTTGTGGGCTGCATCCTACATTTGAGCCAAAGCTGCACATTTTTAAATTAACGTATTTTGTCTACAATCACATAAAAATCCACTGATTACGATCATCTAAAAGAAACTAAATCAGATCCGATCTGATAACTGTCGACCCCTAATAAACAGCACATCAATACATGTGAATATATGCAGAGGTAAAGGTTGGACCAATCTGGAACCTTCCAGCACCTGCAGTAAATAAACAAGATTCAGACCTGGTTTGATGGGCGGTCCTCCTAGCAGACGTCAGCAGCCTCTGTTGTCATGCACAGGCCAGAAGATGTGAGAGGACGCATCAGGCTTTGGTGGAAGAAGGGAAATAAGTCTCGCTTTTTGTCCATGTATGGAGGAGAGTGAGACATCAGTCCTCTCTCCTCCTGTTAGGATCTCTGTGGTTTTATGGTCATGCATGTATTTATCTGTGCTTCCAATTTTTGCCTTAAAGCTTTCAGTTTCATTCTATTTGAATCTCTCTGTCTTCCCTCTGATTGTAATACGCCTGTTGAACCCTCTGAGCTTAACTTCACTTGGTCACTTCGGTAAAGTTGATCAGATATTCACAGATTTGAACTTCCCTGATCAATAACTCATTAGTGAAATAGTACATAGAAGTGTGCAGGGGCCCTCTCCAAAATCATCCCACACTTAATGGACAACCTTTGGTTTTACTACAGCAATTTTTTAGTGAAAATATGCTTTTGTATCATTTTTGGGCAACTTTTACTGTGACAAATATTCAATAAGTTCCCTCTTATGCAGTTTAGTGTTAATAGATCCACTTCACATGTCCGTTGGCTGCACGACAGCAACTAGTTGGGACATATGTTTTTTCACAGTTTTGGGTGATTTTTATTGAGGAAAATACTCAATGACTTCCTTCTTTGAGCAGGGTCACCAAAGTCAGAAGTGTTTTTATTATTACTTCTAGTGGTTAAATTATTCAAAAGACATTTGTCCTAACTAGTTGCTGTAGTATAACCATCACAGCATTATTGATGATAAATTTGCACGTACTGCCTGAGTGAACAGAACTTGGACATAAGCCAAGAAACATCTTCTCAGAACAGAGAGGGGAAAAAAGAGGATCCCGCTGTTGAGTCTGTTTAACAGAACATTTAACTGAGAAACTGTGTTTCTTTTTTAACATATCTCAGCAGCAGTTTGGGAGGATTGGTCAGCACATGCTAGAAGTTTTGGTGCTCAGGCATCACAACCACATAGCTAACTGCTGTTATCACGACTTTGGATCCACCAGAACCTGAACAATCACAACGGCCTGTGTTCTTGTGAATACGTGGCATTAAATTTGCGCTGACAGACAGGAAGGAGGGAAGTGAGGACAGAAATGCTGTAGGGATTAATGTTGAGCTGGGAAGCCCATTTCTTTAAGGCATTAGCTGCCTGGTGAAGCGCTGAAGGCCTGACAGGGAACTATGACACAGCATGTTGTGCCATTTGGGAGTGTTACAGCTGAACATGTGTACACATTTTCATGGCCTCTACGTGTGTGTGAGTATAAGCTACTGTACATACAGTATATATACTGTCATTTACTGTCACTAGTACATTTCACACTTCAGTACAGTAAATATAAGACACTGTAGGGCTTTTACTCATGTGCTATTCATATGGGTGACTTTCACATTTGCCAAAGTAATATTTTTAGTATATCTGTATCATTCATCGAGCCCTTCATCAAGGGAAACCAGCAGGATTCCCAAGTTGTAACACCAGAGGGACACCACTTATCTCCGCCACACACAAATCTGTGTGTCCTGATATCTACTAGGTTTGAAGGAGTACTCAGCTGAAACAAGTATCCAGTATACATATAATGTACTCTTACAAGTATGAGTATCTCCGAGTAAAATATATCAATATCTGTCCTCATGTTGAAGGAAAAGTTTACAAAAATAAAACTGTTCTCTACATAGTTCTCCTCCTGCTACAATCAAAAAAGTTGTTAGTGCCCTCAGAGCGAATGCTTCAGCCAACAGTACTGTCAACACCACTGCCTCAACAGTCTGAAAATAGATTTCTCACAGAGGCCTTTCAGCCATTTCCATCAGTAGTCAAGCCTCTGAAAGAAGAAATTGGTGTGTTCATGATCCAGATCTGTTTTTCATCTTCTTTCCTTTCACATATACATGAAATCCAATCTGAATCTACATGATGTCAGCTACATATTGGTGGCAGTGCCATGCCTCTACCTCTCTCTGTTACTGTGAGCCAATACATATTACATTTAGATCCAGATCTGGATCTATCTGTGTGTTGTGTGAGTATTTTAATTTGAGGCCCTCTCTCACAAATGATGAAGTTAGAAAAGTGATCTAGAATCCAAATGCGTACTTGGATCTGATTCCTGGACCTGGATCAACTGTTGCCCAAGATCAACCCCGACACACAATTTCATCCAAATCTGTTGATAAGATATCTTGTGGAGAAACAAACAAAAAATAAGAGTGATCACACACCATCCTCTGACACTCTTTGGTGGGTAAACAATGTACTCACTCATCTGAAGTATTTATACACAGATGTGCATGCACCGAAGCACACATGAATCTACACATACCTGCACACATGTACTGTACATCTAAAATATTGCACACCATTCCCCAAACATCTGCTCAGATTTTTTACAGCACACATTATCACCCAAACCAACTTTCTCGTTTATCCAGTTGCAGAGCTGAAAATCCATTTCTGGCTCTTTCTGTCTCTCTTATCCTCCCCTTTCTCCCCCTTCTCCCTCTTTCTGCTGTGGCCTAATGTAATCTGTTGTGTCTCCATCTCTCTGAGCACCTGAGCTGTCAGCCGCTGAACATGAAGCTGGCTTCACCTTGTCGGCGCTGATTCATCCCCGCTCTGTCTATGACTGTTTGGTAGCCATTCAGCCTTGGCCAAACACGGCACAGAGACCAGTAAAGAGCGTCTGCTTCAGCTCGCCACCTCCACATAGACACAGCTTAAACCCACCTTCTGCCCAAGAGGAAAGCAAAGGGAAAGATTAACCCCTCTACAACACACACAACTGCATAAAGAAGACAAAGTCCTCTTTTAATAGATATCTATGCTGCCCTGCTTTGTTGCTAATGAATAGTTAACTTTAATTGACCTCCAAAGATAAATTTGAATTAAAGACGAGCAGACAGGAGACGCTGTGTGTGTGATGAATTGAAGGAATCACAGTTATCAAAAAGCCACTTTAAATGGAATGTTTAGTCTGCCATAGATGAGCTGCAATTACTCCAAAAGATTTTAATGAATGTAATTACTTTGGAGCTGGAGAGGTGAGTCCTCACTTCGCCTGTGAAGAGTTTCCTGCATGAGTAGTGCTTATGAAACAGGACGAGACTTTTTCCCTGCTTTATTTTTCAAACTAGAAACACCAAGAATCTATTAGCACCGTGAAATCGGTGGTGTTTTTTTTTTTCCATGTGGGGATTCAGGGCTTTCTTCTGCTGCTGCTCTCAGTCTTTGAAGTCAGGTGTGTAGAGACAAGCGTTGTGAACCAGGTGGAGAGCTCCATCAGAAGGGATATTTAGTGATGACATCTTGGTACATTGTGCTCTGAGTTTAGCTAAAGTGGAGCTTTTAAAGCTTTTAATCATCTTTTGGTTGCTTAACAAGATCCAAATGACATTTTGTGAGCCTCGCGAACACCAGGGGGGATTTTCTACTTCAGCTCATGCCTCTTGTATTCTTCCTCCTCTTGATCAATCAGATCAGGGGTGTGTGTGTGTGTGGGTGTGTGTGTGTGTAGGTGTGTGTGTGGGTGTAGGTGTGTGTGCGTGCGCACCATTGGCAGCTCTGAATCTGTCTAATTACAGGGAGTGGTAGGTGAACAACAAACAGCAGACTTTTGGACGGCAGCTGTACTTTCACTCTGGAGAGAACAACCACTTCCTCAGGTTTGCCCAGCTAGCCAGGCAGCCAACCAGTCAGTAAAGCTCTCTGTGCACATGGCTTTCATGTTCTGTGTTTGATAGCAGGTGTGTGTACCTGTGTGTGAAGCTCACTGCAAGGCCAGTGCAGTACTGTAGCGTGCTGGTTCACAGCAGATGTGGATATAATTCACTGAAGCAGATGTAACCTGTGTCAAAGTGGTGACTAATCAGAGGGCAGGGAGTCATGTTTTTCTTTATTTAAAGTCATTATAATCTTAAAGGAACCGTTCACCCAAAAAGGATAAATCAGTCATTATTTACTCGCCCACATGTCGATTTTGGGGGGGCGGCCGGTACAGCCTGCAGACCCGGATAAGAGGGGCAGTGACCTGGCCACCGCTGCCGGCCTGCCAACCAGAGAGCGTTGAGGATAAAGGCTGAAACACTCGGTGAAGGTTGGGCACCTCCTGAAGACCTCAACGCATCCAGAGGAAGTAACCAACTTACAACCAAGCCCTCATCCCCGGATGCCCCCCACCCCCACCCATCCACCAGCTCTACCGTCTCCCACCCACAAGTCTCCCACAAGCCCAGATGCCATCAGGGTAGTGTAACTACCAAGGGATTGAATCACCTAGTCCTAGGAAGAACCCATTAAAAATCAGGCCATTTTTAGAGATGTTGAATAAGAAGAATCATAATAAACTCTGCAAAAGAAGGTGGAAGAATCACAACCAAAAAAGGCACAAGAAATCCAGGTCCAGGCACTCATGGTTGTTTGAAAAGTTAAAAGGCCTTTATTTTAATGGGCTAGAGTCACAGAAAAAAACAACAACCCACCAACACATGTCTGCTTACGCCTTCTTCAGGCTGTGAAGACACAAGGGAACAAACAGAGAACTAATAATTGCAATCATGTCAGGTGTGCAACACTGAGTACATGCATCATTTTCCTTAAGCCTCTAGAGGCAACAGTGACACATGATAAATTCAATCTCTGGCCTCTAAAGGCATCAAATATCAGCAACTCCTGGAGGAGGCTGAGGGACAGAGTGGCTGAACATAGATATGACATTCAGACTGGTAATTTCAACTATCCTATGGCCAAACATTACATGGAAGCACAACAGGGGAGTGATTCATCCCTAAGTGTGTCAGGTATTGAGGTCATTAGCTTATGCTAGGGGAGGAGACTAAATCAAATGCCTCAAACAAAGAGAGGCACATTGGATCGATGGCCTTCAGGCCACCAGTTACCCTCGTCTCAATGAGGATTTAGATCTCATCTTTTTTATAAAAATCTTATTTTCATCTTGGTTATACTTTTGATATGATGTTTTTATTATGTATTATTGTTATTTTATCGGCCAGTGTTGTTGTTGCATTGTCACAATCATTTCCAATTGTAGGTTTATCCTTCTTAGACACATCTAGAAAGGCATGTGTTTGGACACAGCCTGTGTGACTTGTTGATATTTGATGCCTTTAGAGGCCAGAGATTGAATTTATCATGTGTCACTGTTTCCTCTAGAGGCTTAAGGAAAATGATGCATGCGCTCAGTGTTGCACACCTGACATGATTGCAATTATTAGTTCTCTGTTTGTTCCCTTGTGTCTTCACAGCCTGAAGAAGGTGTAAGCAGACATGTGTTGGTGTTTTTTTTCTGTGACTCTAGCCCATTAAGATAAAGGCCTTTTAACTTAGTGCCTGGACCTGGATTTCTTGTGCCTTTTTAGTTGTGATTTTTGTTCTGTTCCCTTCCATGGGCACCGGTGGTTTGAGGGATACCAGTAGTGCTCCCGTTCTTTTTCTGTTTTTCACATAAACTCTGCAAAATGTCAGCAAATTCTAATCATTCGTGCCATTCTGTTAATTTGGTATTGCATGCAATATATTAAGTCTTTATGAAGTGTATTTCCTTTTTAAAAGTATCAGCTTGTCGCAGCCTCGCTGTACCAGCCTGTCTATTCTGTGTCTAAAGTGTTCAACCGTCCAACATTTAACAGCTGTTTGAACACACTGTTTCAACTGATTTCACCATTTACACCAAGTTTATGAAAGAAGACACTTCGACAGTAAAAACTTCATGGTTGACTAATGCAAAAAATAATATAGGCTATTTCCATGGGGAAAATCACTCTGAGAGCTGTTGAGTTAGGAGAAACTACAAACTTTTTTAAACACTGTCAAGCCTGACTTCTTGTAAATTCTGGAAATATTATACATGAAGTTTTTTCTTTGTGTAAAAAAAACATTGTGTCTCTTCATCCCAGTGATTTGTGGGGGGGTGAGATCTGATCACAAATGGCTGCTTGAGATGCATGTGGAGACATTATGCCAGGTATGAGCTGGACTTGGAGCTATCCACTGGTGATTGGATCACCCAGGATGCAAATACCAGGTTTGAACAGGCTCTTAAAACAGGGGTTGCGGTTTGTAGTTGTGTTTGTGGAGGTGTGTTACTTTACGTGTTAATCTCTTTATCCATCTGCTTGGCTGAAATGATATCTAGTCAGCTGGTTATGGTGGTGAAACTGGCAACATGCCTTTCAATTACTACCTGTTTGGCTTGCGAGGCTGACAGGGTCACTTTCAAAGTCCTGTCATGTACTAATGGTTGTTGCCGTAGGCATGTGTCATTGGCCTGACAAGCAAATACAAGCTGATGTCAGCTGCAAAAGGTGGAGAGCACATTACAATAACGTAAATATTCAATTATGCAAATTGATTTTTCAAATTAATTATACACAAGTTTGGGTTGGCTGAACCTGCAAGGTTGTCGCAGCATTACAAGAGAAGGTGGACCCTGTGAATAAAAATGCAGTTATCATCTGACTAAGGCGCATTCTCACTTCTCAAAACGGGAGATTGCTCTAATTGCCTCAGCAATGCAGGGGCATTGATGCTGAGGGATTCTTCTCATGTCCCTGGCTCCACAGATAGCTGGACGTGTAACAGCGATGTCGGAGCCAGCATCTATGGCATACATCTGTGGGCCTGAATCTCAATTACAAACTGCTCGACAGAAGGACAGAAGAAAAAGGAAAGGAGCAGGAGGAGAAGGGCTATTGGAATAGGAGGACAGAATTGGCAGGATCAGGGTACGGTGGCCCAGATGGCCTCTAGACATTGCTGTTGCTGTGACCTGCTGCTAAGCAAGTTTCCTATATCCTGAAAGAAATCTTAAATTGAACACAACCCCTTTATAAACTGAAAGATGTGTCGACCTCATAACACGCATCAACAAGCAGCTTGTTGAAGACAGATGGGTGTTTTCATGCACTGGCGTCCTTTAGGACCACACACAAGATGAGAAAAACAATTACTCATTCTGATTGCACTATAAAAACTTGTCCAACAAGATGTCCAACATTGGCTAAAGGGAACCGAGGAAACTGTTCCTCTTCCAAACATTTGCAACAATTCTTCAAAATTGTGACATCATTCCATCACTTTCTATCATAACTTCAAATTCTTCAAAATTGTGACATCATTCTATCATTTTCTATCACAACTTTTCAAGTCAAATTGCATTCTTGACCTTGAAGCCTGAGTAGAAGTTCCTCCCAAATTGGTTTGCATAGGACGCACACAGTGAGTGTGCAAAAGGAACCAGACTTTTTATTTGCATCTGCACCAAATTGCACACACTCAATAAACCAATCCTTAATTATTTCCATGCATTATTCCCCTTAGGGATTAAAGACAATGTCTAAAAATTCCCTATGGCACGATGTTAAGAAAGTGAGAGAAAAAAATCCAAGATCTGCCCCTTCATCTGGATCCACACCAAAATGTAATGGGGTCTATTCTGGTCCAGGACCAATCCTCCCTCCAAGTTTACTGGAAATCTGTTCAGAAGTCTTTGTGTAACTCTGCTGACAAACCAACCATCAAACTAACCAACATGGGTGAAAATATAACCTCAATATTATCAGCTGTAGTCAATAGTCAGTGTTATTCTATTGCTGTCTTCAATCTTCAATTAGACCAGAATAATACATCATTGACTGAGTCACTAGATCATCGTAGGTCTTTTTCTTGTTTTTTGTGCATGCGTTTATGAGGAATGTCATCATGCTCAGATATTTTTGGGACCGGTTGCTGCTGGAAGGCACACATCTCATTTAGTGCATGCACATATGCAACACAGCAGTTTTCTTCACCCAGCTGCAGATTCTGAATAGTGTTGTTTGTTGGCATTTAATTAAATAATAATAATTAATAATAAATAAATGCATTTTGGTCTCAGTTTTGTGAGACACTAAATCACAAAGGAGCGCTCTGGAAGAAAAAGGCAGACAAACAGATGTAGTCTGAGTTTAGTGAGGCAGCACTGTTAGCCAGCACATCGACGTAATGTTACTGTAATTTACTGACATCAGTTTTGCAGAGTTATCCGGTTGCTGTTCTTGTAATTCATTTTCATTTCATTTTTTCTCTCTTTTCATGACCAGAAGGATAGATCTGATTCATCCTCCCATCAGAGTTGTAAACAGTGACACCACTGACATATCATTGACACCCGATTTGACAGGAGGTGGAGGCAGAGGCCTACGAGGCCACTCAGCTCCACTCAAAGAGAGAGAGAGAGACGTGTGACAGCTGAAAAAATAAAAACAACTTTGAAGATCATTAATGCTATTGAGAAGTGTTACTGTAATTTCTGTTCATTATGAAACTGACGGGTTGCCATAGTCTGGATAATTAATGGAAAACAATGCTTATTAAAGTAATATTGTTCTAGGCTTTTAGGATTTCATTCTTGGGAACATGTTTAGTGTTTTATGTTGAAATTCATGTCAAGATTTCCTCTTAACATTAACTTCTAACACACTAACTGCACTAGCAGACTCATTTATTTAGTGTGTCCTGCTTATAGAGGATTTGTCCTTCTCCCTTAATTACGCAGAATCATACAAATCTAAAACATGGCATGACAAGACAGAATTCATTAAATTGGTCCATTTTGTTTCAGAAATAATGAGTTAAAATTAAATGAGACAGAGGTTGTTTTTCAGTACTTTCCTAATTGTCAACAAATCTCATCAAGTGAACAAAACAAAGTGTTCCTCCGTCCATATTCTGTCATCCCCACTAAATCTGTCAGGCCTCTTCTTTAAGCCGATTGGCTTCAACTAAAGACATCATTCTTTAAATAAATGCTCACAAATGTGTATTTCCATATTGTTTTTTTTAAGACTCACTTTCTGTCACTGTATCCTAGTAAAGATTACTCACACAGGAGGAAATACTGCATTTGTTGGCGACTGCTTTCAAACATCCTGCCCTACAAAGCCAAAGTGCAGTATCTGCGAAAGAACAGCTCTTTGTGTAAGTATTAAATTATATTTACATACCCAGGGTATGATTGATTAGATCAGGGTGAAGTTGATTACAAGCATATTGTCGGCTGACCCTCAGACCTTTGACTTTGGCAGCTTTACAGTAGATACTGCACTTTGCCTTTGTCTTACTGCAGTAAAATCATACAGTCATATAATAACCCGATTCAGTAACCAAGCATTTGTGGCAGTAATGTCAGCTAGTTTTTTAATGTATTGGGAGGTCAGTTACTAAATAGTCATTCAAATTTGTACGCCTACTTGAGGAAATAGGAGACCTTTCATTGCTGGAGAGGCTGAGATGCAAGACAATTTCCAGACTTGTCTGACAATAAAGTATTAAGTAAGTAAGTAAGTTCTAGTAGGTGCAGTTACTGCAGTTTGCCTTGGTTTCACTGTACATTTTTGCAGATAGTCCAAAATAAAATACCAATATCTCCAGAAAATGCGACAGTAGAATAACGATACTAACAGATTGAAGAGGAGTCTGCACCTTTGACTGGGGCAAAACGCTGAATCTTGCAAAAAATTGCTCATAATGCACTTTTTCTTTGTACAGCAGAGTGGATTCATGCTCATTTGGAGCTCCAGTCAGTCATTGTGGAAGCAGGATGATGTCTTTGAGATAAAACCCTGTGCATATGCATGGTAATTAAGGATAATGACATGTTACAGTGTAACAGTGGCTCATTGATGCTATGGCACAGAGCTGTATACGTTGGTTTGTTTGTTTGTTTCTCAGTCAGCGGGATTTCTTGACAGGTTTTACAAACCAGATTTTACATAATGTGTGAGGGTAGGGCTGGGGCCAGGGATAAATCCATTACGTTTTTTGTGTAGATCCAAATCAGGACCTGGATCCAATCTATATTTAATTTTCTTAGTATTGCAAGAGCATTTTAAAACATACACAAAAACACATTGAACTGATTTGCACAAAACTGGCAGGAGGATGGGGCAGGTATCAGACAAGAGCCCACTTACATTTTGTGCTAATCCAGGTAGAGAGGCGGATCAAGGAATCTATTAGGACTTTCCTTGACAAGATAGGACATTTAAGACATTTTATCTAATTTCTCAGGAATTCTATCTTAATTCCTAATGATATGACATATCTATGAGCGTGGGTAGTGTGTGTGGTGCAGATCCAGGAAATAATCCAGATCTGCTGTTTCCAAATATGTATTTATAGGGTTTGTCTTTAATTAACCGCTACACGGTAACAAATAGGGTTAGAAACTACAACTACCAGCTAACCTAATGTGGTTTAGAGTCGTCTCCTACAGTTTAGACATATATCCAGATGAGTGTGATTTACTTTGATTTGTGGTAGGGATGGTGATCTGGTGGATCCACGACGTGTAGGATTGTTCAACTTAAGTGGAGATAGGCGCTCTGAGTGCTACTCTGATTTCGATCTGAAATAACCTGATGTGTAACACTGATGTTTATCTACAGGAAGTACTTTAGATGGCAGGAACATGAATAACCCATACATCTTATTATTTGCATTGAACAGTCCAGCCTAAAACGGTGCATATTTAGATCAGATACATATATCTGTTCTGTATATCCTCCCAGATAAACTTCAGTCAGCTGCATGTTCTTGATCAGAATGTGATTTCTGTATATGATGGATCCTTTTTCTGTTTTTTTGGCCTGTTTGCAGGGATTAGTTTAGAGGAGTGTGTGCACAGATATTGTATTCTGGCGTATTTGAGTAAAGGAGAATGATGACCGGTGTGCACATTGGGAGTGTGCAGCAACTGATGGCAGCATAATTCATAAGGAAGTGGGTCATAGTTAGTTTTGCGGCTATCTACCAGCACACACTTGCAGGCAGAGGGAAAAGGACTGCCTCCATCTTTTCTTTACAAATGGTAATCAGAGCGTTGAAAGAAAACACTTCAAAAACTACGGGTAAAATTGCCACATGGAGAATATTCCATTTTCTTAATCCATAGAGGAGTTTTGATTTTTGCATGTTGAAATCTCAAAATGAATCAGGAAATCTCCTGCGACCTTAGCTGGATTCTGTCCGATGCTGTGCAGCCCTTACAAGTTGTTTGAAACCTTCTCCCTCTCTTCCTCCCTTTGGTGGATCCTGTCTCAAAGAGCTGGTAATGACATCCCGAGGGAGGAAGCTCTGCAGTCTTGTGTCTTGTGGGATTTAGGGCTCAGCTGACAGAGGTTTTCAGGGCATCTGCTGATGCTGGTCTTTCTGATAGTAAAGTGGCCATTACAGAAGCAGATGCAAATATTCATTATCCTAATGACCATGCTTGATCACTGTCAATAAGTGCAAGTTTTAGCCAGGATTTCTGTTATTCAATCACTCTACTTTACACTTCTAACTCAATATTTCATATGAATTATCAGCCGTTAACAGTAACAAAGCAATAAATGTTCCATGACTGAAGAAGTGGGGAGGAGAAAAATCTTGAAATTATTCCACAGTTTGACTTCACATCCTGCACACATCTGCTTTAGTGTTGTATGAGCAATTTGAAATTCACTTTTCTTCTGTGATCATCATCAGCTGAGCACAAAAAGACCCTCTGCTAATGTTCAAGGAGCAATCTGTTCCTTTGTTGCAGTGGTATATTCATTTAACTCTTGATTGAGGACTTGATGAACCATCTCTCCATATGTCCCCTTGACCTTTTCTATTGTGTAACAGATTTAAATTAATTTATAGCCGTACACCTCTTTCTATAGACCATATTCAAACAATGGCTATTTTTGTCTGAAGCTCTAATGTCATACTGCAATGTCTATGAACACGGGGAATCATTTTTCACCTCTTGTCACTTAAGCAACTGAAAACTCAATTTATAGCAACAATCCAAAGGAACATTAGAGCATTTTCAAGGTAAAACAAACAATTAATATCCCATTAGCTACCATTAGATAATAGTTAGTTTTGCAGTTACACAATATGACAGTAAAGGCATTAATTAACTCTGGAGTATCAACTCACACCTGTGACATTTATTTAAGTCTGGCAGTAACACTCTGGATTTTAATGTAATGGTAAATAATGACATGCAAACTGCAGATAGACAAAAGCAGGTGAACACAGGGAAGCATTAGCAATGACAGACAGATATTATTATTTATATAGAGAGTGAATACTGAGCTTACCTTTATTGGCTGGACAGAAACATGAAGTGACTGATAAAGCTGCTTGGTAACTGCTGTGTGTTTGCACATCTGATTGAACAATTGGCCTTTTCATTAGTAATTGAAAGATTATTTTCAGTTCAATAATGACCAGCGAGTGGGAAAGCAGCAGAATGTCCATAGCCACAGACGACTCCACTCTAACTGGGTCAGCAGCTCTATGATAGTTCCTCTAAATGCTACCTGTGCGAGATGCATGGGTCTAATCTAACCAAATTAGGCTGCTATAATTGATTGAGTCAAGCCAGTGCCTATTGGGACTCTCCGAGTCTTTCTTGCTGATGAAGACAAATTATTTAACCTAACAAGGTTACTAGGCTTCCTGGAACTTAGACTCTCTTGTCAGTAATTAGAGTGCAGTTACTGAAGCCTGTCACACCACAGACACACACTTAGATGCATGCAGTTGGGGGTGTAACTCACTGCAGGGAAGGAGCATACAGCCTCCTGACAGAGCAGCAGATGAGATGAACAAAGAAACACAGGCGGATGTTCCCACGCTGTAGATGTCAGTCTGTATCCTCAGCTCTGCAGGTTTAGGGTGGGAATAATGCTCTGTGATGGAAACAAGCACAACTGACTGAAAACGTCCCAATATACTATTACTACTCCTAATAATAACTGATAAGCTGTATATATTGACAAGTGCACTCTTTTCAATGATTTCGTAGCACAGTGAGCCTCCTGGGCATGCTGAGCAGCTCACACTGCATATCCCAATGTCTTCTGAGGTGTGTGTTGACAACCACAACAATCAGATAAATAGAAATTTAAATACATTTAATACATTGAACATGGGCTTTGGTAGCAAAACAATAAAATAGAATTTAAACAGATATAAGATCAAACAACAAAGCAACTAAATAAGCATCTGCAGTCATGCTAACAGCTCTTCAAGAAGAATCAAACTTATTCTTAGCTTTATGTGTTAACATGCTAACATTTGACAAGTAGCAACAAACAAATTACAGCTGAGGTGGACTAACTAAAATTGGACTTGATGCTCCTAGTATAAAAATAGTAAAACTTTGTCAGGAGCTCTTATTCACTCTGGAAATTGTCGATGAATAAATTACACTATTACATAATTCATCATAAAATGCTACTTTTTACTCAATATCCAAGTGAACTGGATGATCTAATAGTAGTAAAGTAGAGAAGTAAAGTTTTCCAAAGCTTACGAGCTGCCTTTATTTCAGTCACTGATGAATGATGGAGTTAGTGAATCTTTGAAGACTGGGCGGTGATGGGGAGGTGGAGGGTGGTCAAAACAGCCACATGAAAGAACAGGAGGAACAGAAAGAGTCATATTTAAAAAGACAGCAGCAACATGATAGGCTGACAATGAAGGTGTGTCTCTGTGCTATTAGATAGATGTGACCGGCTGATGAGAACAGCTGATAACTATTGACGGCCCAGACATGGAAAATAAGATGTAAAGTGTGAATGAAAAATACAGAATAGCTAGAGTGTGTAAAGGTTTAGTCTTCCTGACTGAACTTTCACTAGAGCTTCATTAGACAGTGGAACGAGTCCAACACTAGCATAATGTAGAGAACTAACCACCAGCAGAGCATTTAGAATAATCTTTAGATGAGTAACATGTGTTGGCTGAAGCAAAGAGTCCAGGCCTCATGTGTACAAGGTCCTCAGTAACAAAGGAAAGTTGTTGGAGACAAAATCACTGCCACCGGTAAAAATGTACCAAGGTTGCTATTCCAGTGAACTGAAGTTCAGCTTTTAGGACGAAAAGTGAACATGCAGCTTCTCACCTGGAACTGTTCCAAAACTGTTGGTTTATATCACATATATTGAGTTATAATTTACTGTTATTGATTTTATAATGGTTCTGTTTTGGCTTGCATAGAGCAGGTGCCTGTGCAAACATGCAATGGGCAAGAAGGATGGTACTCACTAAACTGGTCGTCATAGGGCTACATATAGAAAGATAGGCACACAGTAAGTTATTGGGTTTCTAACTATGTGAACAGTATGTCTGGAGTATCGGGGGAGAAACAGACACCTGGAGTGAAATGTAAGTGTGTTCATGTGTGCTGACAGTTTATACACTGATGTATTTCTGGAATATCACTGCCTTTCTATGGTAAAATATATTGGTTAGTACACTTAAGATTATGCACTGTTATTTCATATTCATATTCTACTTATCCAACTGATATTCATGAGCTCCTTTTTGATCATGATTATTGTCATGCCAACTGTTAAAGGGACAATGCACTGATTTTTACCCATGAAGGTCAGTTTCATACTGCTCAGCACTACGCAGCCTGTGAAAATGGTTGTATAATGGCTCCCATGGCTGTGGAAGAGCTTTGTTAAAAGAGTACTTGACCTAATTCGTATTGCACTCACACCAGACTCACAAAGGAGGGTTTCCATGTACAAAAACAGGATAGGAATTGATGCAACAGCACTAGAGATAACACCTCTTTATCCCACACATTCCTCTTTATTGAAACTCTGGCATCTACATTACCCACAATGCAACTGCAGAGGTCACCAGTTTGTTTGGAAATATGGTTGTGTTATATTAGTAGAGGGTAATGTAGCCTGGAGCCACTAGCGTACAGCTGATACGTCTTTAATTTAAGACTTTAACTGCACTTTTTTCCCAATGATTTCACTCAACTTAATTTATCAGATTCAGTTGAACATATTATTATATTTATGATTATGTATATGATCTTCCTCTGAAGCTTTAAAAAGCAGCTTTTCTTAATGTAAATAGTGAAGAGACTTTACTGTGAAAGTTTGTTTGGAGTCTCTTAACGTCTGATGATGTAAAAGTGATCAGGCTTATCGTAGCCTGACTCTGAAATGACTAATTTAGGACAGACATCCTGCTGTACAAACTTAGACTGTGTAGTTTTAAGATAATGATGTTTGCCAGGCAAGGATGTTTTAATGAATGCATCAACAGTTGAATTATCTGCAATGTAGAATCCAGCATCTTGAGCCATGAGACACATCAGAACTCCACAGGGCCTGCAGTGCACTGATAACACATAGATGTTATCATGAAACAAAACTAAACTATCGTACCAAACAAGGCATTATTTATTTAGATTTATTAATCAGAGCGTTGACAATAATCACTCAGCAGGGGAGCAGCGCTCTCTCTCTCTCTCTCTCTCTCTCTCTCTCTCTCTCTCTCTCTCTCTATGTCTCTCTCTCACTGACAGTTCCTTCACCTGTCTGTTGTTTCTCTGAGGATTGGCATGTTAGTGAAAATGAAATTATTGCAATAACTTCTATTTTCATTTTCAACCACGATAAACAAGTAGATGAACCGTACAAAGTGATATGTTTTGTCTGTCTATCAGTCGCCAATGCATTTCTGTCCCAGTGTTGCATCTACCATACGTACACACACCCTAATTTAGCCTTTCACCATTTCACAGACTACTTGCTTTGCTCTGCAGCTTACAGTAATGTGTCAAAAATATTTAGGCCTCAAAAAACAAAGATATCCAAATGAAAACTAAATGGCTTATGTGACATGAAGAAAACTCTTTCTTCAGACATCACTGTGGGACCTGAATGCTCTCTTTCTTTTATTTAAAAATCAGTTTTAACCTGCATCGATATTCAAACAGTAGAATAGTCTAACTTCAATGGGAAATCAAATAATGTTAGATTACACAAAGTTCATTTAGGGCAGCACATTTTGATAGTGACAGAGGAATTAAGATCTAGTCCCAGTCTGTGAGGTCAAACTAGGACTACTGCTACTTCATGAAAGCACCATTCTAAATCATAAACCTACTTTTAAACCTAATAGCGGTCTGCATTGAGTTTTATTTTATTTATTTATTATTTATTATTATTATTTATTTATTTAACCTTTCAGCTTGTAAGTGCAGGACATAATAATACAGAAGCAGATTTTGTCCTTCTGAATGTTTGGCTGTTAATAATATGACAAAAATACAAGGGCGATTTTTGTGTTTGCTTTCTCATCATGTAACACCAAAGTGAATCATTTGACCTCTAAACACTCCATAATTGGATGCTCTACTGGACATGACCTCCATGTTTTAGAAGCATTCAAGATCGGGACTTTTCCAAGCTGTGTCCTCATATATTGGGACACCTTAGCTTGCATGGCCGTCATTTGAATCTACATGTTTTTCACTACTTATCTCTCATCCATCACAGCAGCTGACGACCAGCCCGCAGCCCCCACTCTTATATCAGTCAGCAAGGACAAGATGGATGAGATTCCACCAGCTCCATCACTCCTCTCTTCCAATCACACACTTGCTTTTTTTTCTCTCCCTCATTCTCCCATAATCTCATATTTTCATCAGTCATTTCACTCTGGTCTCCAGAGCCTTCTTGGACCCTGGTGATGGAGTAATAATAGTCCTGTTTGTATGGGCTTGGTATTTCAGTGGGGAGTGATACATAATTGGGAGTCATTTTCCGCAACGGTGCCTGATTTTGTCTGAATCCTGCGCCTGGTATTTCTAAGATAGTGTGCATTACAAAACAGATATGAGGCAGCACTTAGTCTCAGTCCATAGATGCATTGCTGTGTTTTTGTCTAGAAACTGAAAGAGAGCTGCACTACATTTCTTCTGTTTTATTCTTCCCACAGCTGTGCATAAGCAACAAGTTCATCTTTTGCTCACAGCCACACATTTAATGTACTCAATTAATTAAATTGCTGTGTGCAACAACCATTTTGACATTTCACTAATGCCAGCCTCTGCAGTGGAACATGTGCATGAGGAATCAGTCAGAATCATCACAGTCATTCATCACAGTGGAAATTCTGCGTGGTTGTTGGCTGCAGTAAAAAAGATGTGCATAATATTCCCCATAAAAGATTTTTCTTGTAGCTTTTCTTACCTTCATTTAGAAGACTAAAGCTATACTCCTGCTTTTTTTATGTTGTCCAATTCAAAGCACACATCTAAGATCTTTCAGAGCCTGTTGCAGTCAGGTACTATCAAATAAAGTATACGGCACTGATGCTCGAAGCCACCCTGCTGCAATGGCATAAGGGCCATTCTTTTAAAATGGTCAGCCAAATGAATCCTTATCTATTTCTGACTCTCTGCGTACTGTTACTGCTTTAGTGCTGACATAAGCCAGAAATATACTCAGCTGACTGGATACCGGAAACACTGGAATCTACCCAAGCCATATAGTGAGCAGCAGAGCAGTAAAAACCAATGAACAACAATTTAAATGAATGATGATGACAGCGAGTGAAAGGCAGTGAGCAGCCAGTTATTTCTGATGTTTGGTTGAACTTGAACTTCCATGCAGAGACCTGCTGACCAAATCCAACCACAGATTAGTACCAGACTAGATCAGGATCAAAGATTGGGACAATAAGTTTGACCAAATTTTGGAAACTGGCCCATAGAACCTTGCCATATTTGTAACCCTGAGTAATAGGAAATCTGCTTGGATCCATTGGCTGTCAGACATATTGGCATAAAGATGCATGTCTTGTGGTAATAAACCTGGACCAGACCTGAACAAGAGGTCTACTGATAGTGGACCTTTAAAAGCCACAGGCCATATCAGCCCCCACCCCCACCCCTACCTCCAAGACTAATTCAACACCAACGGAAATGAACATTCTTCAACTTTATAAGAAACTGGAAAACCTGCTGAACTCAACATATAAGTCAAAGTAAATGGATAAATCACAGAATATAGAGACTCAAGGTTAAATAAGAAATTAATAAAGATGGAACTGATCAAATTAATCATTAAAATTAGGCAGGAGCGATTTAGAAATCTTTTAGATCTTATTTTCTCTGAAGTCAGCAATTCCACTTGAGATGTTGAGTGTTGGAGGCTGTACAGTACATCCTATTGGTACTGATTGATTACCAAATCAATTACTGGGTCTACCTCTAATCTGAACCTGGTAGGACTGCCTGTAAGGAGGGCTTACCCAACTTGGCTCTCCGTTCTCAGGACCTGACCTTGAAGAGGTGTACACGGTAAATGTCCTTGTATTCAGTAGCCACAATACTTAATGGAACTATTGCCTCGCCTCCATGTTCCCTGTGAACATTGGTAATATTTGTCATTACTCATTGTGTCTTCAGTGTGTCTTCATTTCTGTTTCTGTGTCACCGTAGCAAAAGTTTTCAAAGTCACCTTCTTCCCATCCAGGTTCCTTATGAGCTCATCCTGTCCTACAGAGTTACATGCAGTGATACTGATGACATAATGATGCATTTTGCAATGCTACTGGAGCTGAAGGGATGCACTTAAGGGAGTGACACAGTGCCGGAAGGGTATTAAATATGAACGCTGCTGTATTGCTAAAAATAATGACGTTCCCATTTACAATATAAAATATCGACATGGATCAGATCTGAGGACACACAGCTCTTACAGGCATTAGCAGCACTGCATACTGTAATTGTTGTGTTCAAGTCAATTTATAGCTTCAAGGAATAACATATTTTGCTCCGGAAGTCAATGCTTAACCCTCGTGTGGTGTTCAAGTCTATTTTAAATATTTACTAAAAGATGCAATGAATTATTTCCTCAACGCAAACCTCATGTTCTGTGGAGAAAATGTAAAAGAACACAGTTTCATGTAGCAATCCATTGGGTAAGACACAAAAACATGAACACAAAGGGTTAAGGCTTAGAATATCAAGAAAAGGTAAGGAGAAATGATGGCTTTTTGTTTTTCTTTATAAGATTCTCCCAGAATCTCTTTCACCTTCTTTTTTCTATTCCTTTTTCACCTTTTATTTTCAATTTTTCAGAATAATTACGAGATCTCGACAGCTTCCTGTGTCCCTCCATCAGTCTCGGCTCCTGTGCTGTCTCAGCGGATGGATGTTTTTTCCAGCCTTTTTATCAGTTCAATAGTTTTCCATTTATAAGGTTAGCGCTGACATAGATTGAAATACATTGCGGCAGCTCTCCAAATCGAATTGCATGTGTCCATCTTTTTCAGCCCTTATGCACACATAGAAAGGGATTCATAATGCCGGATGCTTTTATCTCTGCCTGAGTTTTACCATAACTGAAAAGCTACGTGTTACGCCTCTCTAAATGCACATCCACTGGTATCTACCTTTACTCTCTCTTTATCCAATGCACCTGATTCTGCCTGCTCCTCGAGGCACTCTCGGATTAGTGAGGAGCAAGAAATGTAAAAACTGGAGGTTCCGGTTTTGACATTTGGTGCTTGCCCTAACAAGCTCTGGCTTTACTATGCATGTCAAAAATAATATTTATTCAACAAGGTGACACAGACAAGAAACTCCAGCTGCAGCTCCAGTAGACTTTTTTAGTGGCTAGATTGTGATGCTAAATGGTGCTGTGTTTTGCCATTGTCTGGACAAGAGAAATACTTGCCTTGATTAAGATGTATTTAAGTGCTTCACTAATCAGGACTCCGTTCTAACCTCCCTCCTCCTATTCTTGCACTGCATCTTCGTTCATTCTAATGACGGCCTGCCCCAACTTCTCGTCTTCCCTCCCCTTTTATTTGAGCCTCAGCCATTATAGCAGACAGTGAGTTAATGAAGAGCAAATGGGAGAGGAGAGTGGTATTAATCATCTCTGGGCCTGCCGTGTGCTCTATTATCATTGAGCTTCTTTCATCTAGGAGTACCCTTTCTGCTCCCACCACCTCATTTCCTGCTCATCGCCTGATGCCTGTGAGTGCTTTAAGGTTCTCACCACTCCTACAATGTTTCTGGAACATTAAGGAACGTTTAACGGGAAAGTCAGAGGATCTGATGTGTTGTTTTAGGAGATATTGATAATTGTTACCGTCAGTTTCTTAGACTGCATTTAGCATTAAAGCTGTTTTATGCATGGAAGAAGTGAAAGTACATCCATCCTGGAGCCAAAATAACAAGAAGGCTGTAATGAATGTCTCGCCTCTGTATGTACATTAACTTCTGCTACCGAGTTCTTTTTCACATGCATGATGTGACAAATTGAAAGTGACACCTGTAATATGAACGGTTTGTTTCCTGTTTTCATACACTCAGTGATGTCATCCAAAATTAGACTTGAAATGCCACACAGCTGCTGTAAGCAACCATTTTTATTTAGGCTTGACAGCCCTTCTTATGCAGCTTTGATAATCAAAGAACTCATGCATTTTCATTTTTAGTTTTGGAATTGACCCATCCCAAACCCTCCCACACATAGTGCTGCTATATCAGTCAACGTTCTGCTCCTGTATCAGGAGAGGCTCACTATCGTCCAGTAGCTGCCAGAAAGGGATTTGATGAATCATTACAGGCTTTATCCAAAATGAAAAATAACATGATACAAGTAGAAAAAAAAAATTAAAGAAGCATAAATGTTTTGGGTTTTATGGGGGCCGAATTCCACCACTGGAGTCACCCGGCAAAGCAAAGAATAATTTATTTTCACTATAATTCCATCCACAAGTGACACAATGACCTAAAATATGAACATTGTGGTCATGGGTTTCAGACACCTAAGTCATAATTAGTATCAGATAAGGGATGTTGGGGCAAAATCTTATCAAATGGGCTCCAGCAGATAAATAGAAATATTATCATTTACCTAAAAATGTGTTTCTGGCCTCATGATGATTGTTAGTACAATAGTTCTACTTACATCTGTTTTGGTCTCCACCTTCTCCTTAGAGAAATGTCTGGGTCTCGTACAGCTAAAGGTCCATTTATGCTCTACGTTAAAGATGGAGACGGAGATGGAAGGAGCGTTCACTTAGTATGTCTTTAGGTCCATTTTCAGAGAGCTCACGAATACGGATGAGACTGATGAAATTTACTAAAAATACCTTCATAATATTCATATTTCATGTCACTACTGGTCCTTGAATGGAGATGAGTCTGGTTTTGTAAACTAATGCCACATAAATAAATAAAAACAAGTTACAGTGATCTCAGTGTGTACTGACCACACCCTAAACTGTCGTTCTTAACTTAAACACACAGCTGCTGCCACTAGTGGTATCTTTAAATACATTTTTAAAATATATATATATATATATATATATATATATATATATATAAATAAAAAATATATAAATGTATAGTGTGGCATCGTGGCACTTGTCTTCAACCACCAAGTAGAAGAGTAGAAAGGAAAGGTGACCAAATGAAACATTACCTTGAATAAAATTCCAGATTTTTCTGGTTAAAAAACATTGTTAGAAACATTTAGTTTAAAGTAAGTACACAACAACAAAATATTAGGTGTTTTTATACATTTTAATGCGAGAAATGCAACATATATCTTTAAATAATTCCTATGAAGTGAAAGCAGTTTAATTAAACTTGGAGCAACATCACAGCATGATGTGAGATAAAATCCAGGTGTTTGAGGCATGACTTTTTTTATTCCTCGCCTGCAGCTGAAGAGCAAACTCACAATCGATAGCCAAGCCTATCCTGTCTAGCAGGACTGTCTCACTCCCATCAAGTACTTCGGAGCTGAGCTTAACACTCACTCCTCAGTGTGTTTCTGCATGAACGTGTGTGTGTGAATGAAACCTGCAAACCCCTGTGTGTGTCTGAACATAGCCTGTTAGCTTTCAATCTGCAGGCCAGGGGAGGTGAAGGACGGGGTCAGAGAAAGAGCAAGGGGCCTCTGGCTGGACGTGATCCTGCTGCTAATTATGTGCGTGTAGACTCGTACCTGTCTGAAATCTGTAGGCCTGTCCTGATCCAGCTCCTGTCCTTGGTTGGCCTGCACCCCCCATCCTTCAGCTTCACTTCTCTGTCTCTATGGCTCAGTTTCTGTCTCTTTCTTTTTCTACACACTGCTTTTCTTCCACAAGAAGGACCCATTTGTACCAACTCAATACACAACTTACAATATGAACTGTATAACTTTGGCTTTAATATCAATCACATCTTAAGTTATATTACTCTTCAATTTTATGGTTGTCTGTCCTGTCAGCTTATATTAGTTACTGCTCAGTAATCATGCCAGGCTTGACGAAAAGCTGCCTGCTTGGATGGCCTGAAATCAGACATAAAGTAAAACATCAGGTCAAGTCTGTCAACTTTATTTAAATACAATAATGTGGGATCACATTATCTCAAATGAATAAACTCCATGTCACACCACAGAAAAGTACAGTCACAAAGTCACATGCAGATGCTGCGTTCATGACACATTGGAAATTGGGAAAAAAACAAGCTCTGATGGTTGGATTGGATTTTTTTTGGTTCGTGGAAATTCATTGCCCCGATTTTCCCGACTCACCTGGATTTACCCGATTTACCCCATCATAATCAATTGTATGTTCTTAACATCTTTTCTATTCTTAATATATTAGTGAAGCTGCATTTCAGTTTTTGCAGATACATCTGTAATAAGTGATATTCCCCACTAGTCCACTCCAACTTAATTGATATGAACGTGATTGGCTATTGATAAGGCCAATCATCAGGGCATCCGTATTGTTTTTCTAGTTGATCATGTGAACGTATGTTTTCCAGAGGTTGGAAATTTCCAAATGGCTTTACGAAGTTTACCGTCTTTCTGACATGATTTAATGAAGCATTGTGGGAAATGTAGGACTCACTTAAGATATTCCAGCCTGTGCAGCACAAAAAAGCATAGATAATAAAAAATGATGACTTTGAATGAACTTTGTTTCACTCTAAGTCTTTACTGTATTCATGTTAAATCACCGTTTTATGTTCTTCTGTCAATTGTCATATTTGATTTTGTTATAGTTGAAATGTGTGTTGTTAATATAGTGAATAACTATACTGACAATATTATGTACTGTATGTAGTGTAAACAATTGTTTATTATAGGCCTAATGTATTTTTTACTGTTAATTTACTTCCCTGAATGGGGAGATAATAAGGATCCAAACAATGATTATTCATCTCTGGGCCCATGTAGTGGCTCTACGTTTTTCTTTTTCTGATGCTGTTAGTGCATAATATGCTGAGAAAAGGACTGGCGACTTATTTTAAACCAAACAAACAAACTAAAAACAATGATATAACAATGACATTATTTACACCCCTTCATTTCTTCATTTTACCCTCCAAGCTAAAAGCATTAGCGCACACCTGTCTGAGGAATGTACATAAGCTTGAAATGACCTGTGTATGTTGCCAGAAGAGATCAACGAGACAATGAGCTTTTCTCAAACACATTCACTTTTTAAACAGACACTCGTTGCTGCAGCTTCAGAGGATCTCTCTCCTTTGAGTGTGACATAACTTCAGGGTAGCAGGTGAGATCATTCTGTGCAGCTTTTCCTGATCACATCAGGTCCTGCATGTACACGCAGTCAAGCTGGTGCACCCACTCTCTGGGGTGTGCACTAAGCTTTTTAGCTCAGAGGCTACAGTGAAAATTTCAACTTTAAAAGGCTTTAAATAACTTCTTCTGAAGTCAGTTTGGGATCTTGGGCCTTGGATTATGCCTGACGAGTTGTATGGAGTCATTTTATGTTTGTTTTCAGTTGTTTTGTATGTCTTGAAATAAGTCCCCGTCTTCGTCAGTTGTTCAGGATAATGTTACAATGCTGTTTTGCTCCAGAAATCATTTGTTGACTTACCTGATTGCCATTAGCATGGAGGTGATTAGATAATGGCTGTGCTTTCATTTCTGGGTGAACTGTTCCTTTAAAGCCTTACGCAACAAAAATAGAAGTGAATTTCCTTCTTGTTTCTACTTTCAGTGCAGGATTTCTCTTTCCCTCATTTCTGTCTTTGCCATTTTTGGTGTGATAAAAAGATAGAAGAAGTCATCTCTATGGTTTTTTTTTAGAGGAAATTAATTTCACCTGTGAGAAAATGTGGGCAAAATGCCGACATTAGCTCTCTGTGCTGTGGTTCATGTGCACAGAGTTCTTTTTCTGTGCAGTGAAGTGTCAGCAGTTTGCAGTATATACATTCCCTCAATGAAAGAAGGTTTGAAGATCACAGGGATGTTCCCTGCTCCTTGATGTTTGCTTAGTTCTGCCTTTCTCTTACTCCTTCTCCTCAGTAATAAAGTCAGCTCTGCATTGCACAGTTCAGCGCAGTCTCATCCCTCTTTTGATCAATACTCTGAAATACCTCTATCACTAGGCTGCAGTTCTGTCATAAAGACTTTCAACATGGGGCAACAGTTATAGAGGTTTACCTACGCTCATATTACATAAAATGCATGCTTTTTCCCATAACATCTGTTTATCATAGGAGATCGTAGATATGCTGCTTTGTATAATAATGTAAGTTCTTTGCTGTATTGTTTGCAGGATGCAGCTGTTCACAGTATGTCATGTCTGTTGTCGATCCCAGAATAACACAGCCTGAATGTCAAGTGGGAAAGCCATATTTTCACTATTCCTGAGCAGAGTGTCAACCTACACACATTGTTTGAGCTATGTTTAGCTGTGGAATACACAAGATGGTGGAGCTCCAGCTAGAAAGAGAACTAGAACAGGCAGCAGCCTGTTCTGCTGTTAGCTGTGGTCTTTTCAGATTATTATCCAGATGCATTGATTTATTTGTAATCATTTATTTACCAGGCAGTTATTTTTCCTGCAGCTGACTGAGAGATGATCAAAATCCTACATGTTGTTCCCTTTGCTTGTTTAGTTGAACGTTCATTTTCTTTGTCTCTGAGCATTGTAAAGTAAAAATCCAACGTAGAGCTGCATCATTTAATCGATTAATCAATCAGTGGAAACCAATCATTGCCAACTATTCTGATAATTGATTGATGTTTCAGTCATTTTCAAATAAAAGTGTTTCTAGCTTCTTAAATATAACAGTTTGCTACATTGTCATTTCTGACAGCAAATGAAAAGAGATCACCCCTAAACATCACATTATTTAATGATATTTTCCTCTTCGTGTCTTCCACTTTCTTGGAGCAATAGTAAATGTTATGGTGTCTTGGAGTCCCTGAGGGAGGCGTCCTTTATGCAGGGCTCCAGTAATCAAAGCTGCTGGTTAAACTGGTTCATTTGAATCTTCTGAATTTGCTGCACTTAAGTTTCCAGAACTCTGTAAATACTTTGGTCAATGACCAAGACATGAGGGCTAAAGCTACAAATGAACTCAAGTAACAAGCAGGAGGTTAAGTATAAAATCATTCCACTTACAGCAATAGTATCTACTGAAGTCTGTCACCTTAGTCCTCTACCTTCAACTGATCTTCTTGTCTCCTTCCCATCAGTCCTCTGGCCTTGGCAGTGTTAGTTAGCCAGCTGTGCTACGCAGCCACTACAGATGTCTTAGCACTGCAGCCAACACCAGTATGAACGTCCATTGGAGAGTTTCCTGTTTGGAGATGATGAGCAATGATAAAAACACAGATGCATACATGTCAACCTTTAGGGACCGCCTGTAAGTCCTACAGATTCTCTGCATTTCAAAGTCCAAATGGAAATCCAATAGATTTAGACACATTTATTTATCATAGAAATGAGTGAGAAGATCATAGAAATAGTTCTAAATAAATAAATATTGTGAAGGTAAACAACAGGGAATTATTTAATAGATCTCGCTCTTGATGCGAGACTACGTTCGGTCATGCGCAGTGATGTACTTCCTCAGGCAGGACGTGTCGTTTCACAGACGACTGGCTTTGAATGAGTACTTGGAAAATCAAACAATGAGTTTGCCAACACAGAGGGTCAAATACAAAGGACAGTTTCACCCTGAATGGGTAGAAACATGTGGAGGATTAATTATACCTTGGAAAGTAGGGAGAATTACACCCAATTTGTGCCTGAGAAGGTGGCAGCATCAGGAATGCTTTAAATTAAGGATTTTAAAATATAAGGATTTGGGGAAAATCTCAGATTTTTGATTGCAAGTCTTAACGGTGAGCATCCAATGGGGTTGACATGTCTGCAGATCAGCAAAACCCAACAGTTTACCTGTCTTGGTTTATAGAAATTCTACTTTTCTGTCCATTGACTCTAATATTGTGTTGTAAATTCTCATGGACCTGATAATTAGAGACCTGTAAAGTTGTCGTTTTAATTTAATTATGGTGTATGTTTGTATTTAAATTCTTATAAAACATAAAAGATGCACAAATGTTGATGTGATGAAATGTTTTTAATGAGGAGAAACTGTGTTTGAATGTAGAGTGTCAATAGAAATGAACAAATCCTGCAGTACCATTGGCATATCCCTAATCGTCTCCAGGGTGCAACAACACCCTCTTTGACTGCTTTACGAAGATCCCCCCCAGAGCTACAGGAGATATCATGCAACTTATTTAATCGGCTGAGAAGCACTCCTTGTGACAAGTGTACTGATCTTAATGTGGAATACTGATGCCCCATATCCCACTGTAAAATTTCCATTATGGCAGGATAGAAACTGCATGAAGAACTAATTGAATATGAGCCTAAGATGGAGGTTTCACAGCAGACCTGCCTCGCTTGCAGGGCCCGGGGTGTCCAGGGAAACATTAGTGAATTAAATAACTCGAACGTCAGTGGGATTGTAGAGGCAATGCACATAATGTGTCCATTGGGTTAGGCCTGGAACCACTAGTATTCACATTTTAATCAGGTCCTTTTGCTAGTTAGATAATGAAAACTGTCAAAATCTTAAAATGTGAGCTCACTCTGGGTAAAGGAAGCTAACCCCCACTTCTACAGCACTGTGAGGAGGAGCAGTGTGACTCCTGGACGGTCATTAATCATCTTCTGACATACAGTTCTATCACCTTTAAAAGCTATTTAGGCTTTTACACATTTAGACGTTCATTCATTTATTCATTCATTAGATGCAGACAAAATTAGTATTATTTTGATGTTGAGTTTGTGAATTTGAATTCTTTATTCACTTTCCTTTTAGATCTGTTTTGGTCTCCACCAATCCTGAGAAAAATAATTAGCCATGAGCAATTGTTGCTATGTGTTCACCAGCTAGCTGCTAGCTTTGTCTGCCTGTTGTTTGATGTTGAGCAGGTAATGTGTATTTATATTCAGCTGACTTATCTTTTGTCTCTCAACAGACAGATGTTTGTGTGAAAACACTCTAATAAACATAAATGCGCAGCACCTACTAAAAATGGCTGCTGTGGAACCCAGGGTTCCCTTAAGGACATGCCAAGGGTGCTGCAGGTATTTTTTTCTTTTCCATTTTTTGACTGTACATCTTTTATACAGTTTCTCCAAATTAAAAGTTAGGTGTCAGTTACACCAACTACATTTTGTTACTTTCGTTTTCTGTGTTCAAACATATAAAAAAGGAGAAATAAACAATAAAAGGCACCATATTGAAACCCAGTAATGCTACCGACTGACTTTAAGAAATAGCAGCTGTCCTAGCAAGCAATGTAACTTTGTCACTGAGCCTAAAGAAATGCTCATTCAACCTGATGATGTCATCATGTTTACATTTCCTATTGATAACAACAAGATAAATCTGCTTTCCAAATCTGGTTTACTTTTCAGGAATAACAAGGTTCAGACCAGACTCCAGGCTCCACCCTGGAGAACATTCTCATTACTAATTGGCATCAATTCAATCAGAACAGATTTACTTCTCCAACTTCTCCAAAGTCATCAAACTCAGTGGTGCTTCAGCTCATGATGCCACAGACATTTGGCCTGCTCTGCTGCTGCTGCAGATTTCTTGCGGTAGCGACTCAGCAGACTGTAGCCGTCTTCAAAATTCACAAGATTCTGCTAATTTAGCATGTAAACAACATATGCTGCTCTGTCAGACTAAAGCGGGGCATAAAAACCCTCTGTTGACTTGTCTGGTTAGATGCTCAGTGCATTCTTTAAGGCAAGCTGTTTACCTTTCCCTGCCTCTGCTCTGCGGCGTGCAGCGCTAATGAGAGAGACAGGGGGTTGATGACGCAGCAGGGCGGCAGGCAAATGCGACCTTTACCAGCATCCCGCCCTCTCACTATCCATGTTGGCCTCTATCCACCTCTGGATAACCTCCCCTTTCCAGGCTGTGCTCTTAGCAGGGTTGGGCTCTACAGGTTGGGGGTTAAAGATGTGGGTGGAGAGAGGTGTAGGGAGATGATGCACAAGAAGTCACCTCCACGGTGAGCTGCATAGGCAGAAGAGTTAAATAAATGGTGCATTTTCTGTGTATTATCAGATACTGTGAGAAAACGTAGTTTGGATTTAGATGCATGGAGTGAAAGGCAGAGAAAAAACCCCAGAATCCAATCGATCCGTGTGTTTCTGACCTAACTTCCTGTTAGTCCTATGACTTCTCGTATTCAACCTCAGCTTTTGACCTTCCACCCCTCTCTGACCGCTCCTCCTCCCTCTGTTAGCCCTTAGCTGTTGACCCCAGTGCTAACAAGCTCAGTGACTGGCAGTAATGACAATCCTGACTTGTGCTCTTCAGCAGAGGACAGATACAGCAGTAGCTATGGGCAAAACCAAGCCAAATCCTGGTACTTCACTCCTTAATGACTTCACCTACACTAGTCAACTGTCAAGTAAAGTTAGACAAAGTTGAAATCTTTGTTTTTAGAGTTGTAGTTTTAACATATATTGGACTCATTTAATGCCAAAATAATCAGACGAACCTCGAAGAGTCTGTTTCCCTCAGATCTTAATTCTTGTCAGGGAGGAAAAGCTTCTTAACATTCACTCAGACAAGCCATCATCTTCAGACTCTCAGCTGAATTATGAATATTTTTACTGGGTGAGAAACTCCTCAGACAGGCTGAGATGGGTTCTGTTGTAGTTCTTACTGATCAACCCCCCTGAAGCTGTGGAGTAAACAGACACCACTGGGACCATTTTTTTTTTAACTCTGATGTACAGAGTTTATTTTTTAGCAATGATGTTTGTATGATTGTTCATACAGATGCAATTTGTGTTGAATAAGGGTTAATTCTCTCAGATATGTTTAATTAATTTAGTCCTGTGTCAGATGTCCTTTTTAGTCCTTTTACAGTGATTTTTTTGTTGACTAAAGGTCTGGCCATTTTAGAATCGAAGTATTTTAGTCTATTTTTTAGTCACTCAAAAGTCTTGACAGTTTAGTCTCATCTTTTTTGTCAATAGTATTCCATGTTGATGTAATCACAGTGTTTAATGTTGTCTCTGTCGTCTTGTCATCATATTGTCTTAGTAAAAAAAAAAAAGGTTGTCAGCTAAACATTTTCACCATAGTTTAGTTACGAAATCAACAGTAAACTGAATTCACCAGGAGACAGTAGGTGATGTCAGAGGGTTTAAGGGCAGATGCAAAAAAGAAGGTAAAAAAGTTGAAACCCTACAACAACCAGAATGCACCAGCACTGAGCCAGACCAATAAATGCTCCTGTTGGTGGCTGGGTAATGCTTAGTTCTGGTTTGTCCATTTTGAAACAGGAAACAGTATGGCAGCTAAAAACAGTCTCATATTACAACTTAACAGTGCTCCAATCATTCCTAATACAACCAGGATCATGGTTCATATGTGATCAATATTTCCTAATTTTACAGTTTGATCTTCAGCCTCTGTTTCAGCAAAGCAGGAAACAATATGGCGGACACTTCCTGTTCACAAACTATTACAGCTAAAAAGAACATTAAAATGTTTCTGAACATTTGAGTGAAGGAATAGTGCAGTAACAGATCCCTCTTATTTGATCAGCACTGCCTCATTACAGCTGGATGTTAGTTTGGTGATGTGATTTGGATATTTGTCCATGCAGGAGGGAGTATAAATATGTGGAAATACTCTTTAAATAGTCAAAAGGCCTAAGAGCTGGTAAACGTCAGACTGACAGGGCAATTGGAGAGAAGTTTAACATGATCCATTTACTGTTCTACCAACATCGTAATGATGTAAAGCTGGTTGTAAATGGACAAAATTTACCTCTAAATTTCCAATTTCATTTCAAATTTAGTTTCCAATTGGGCCATGCCCCTGTTAAAATGGACAAATCACTTCCTGCCACTTCCTTGCTCTGAATACCCAACCTTATCACCATGCAGAGTTTTGATATTGTTAGTTTCTGTACTTTTTACACCTTCATTTTGTGTCAGCACAAAATCTAATGTATGTGAGCGAAAAGTTATGGTGCAGAACATGGTTTTCTCAGGAATAGAGGAAGTGATCATTTTAAAATACCAGAGAAACATTCAACCTTTATGGTCTTCCATCTGTCCATTTGTAGTCTCACCATCACAACTGTCTGTGCATCAGTTTGCAAGGTGCTGTGTGCAGCGCTGTCCCACTCTTCATTTGTCACACTTAGGAGTAAAACCTTGAGAGTGCAGCATGCGTTAGGAGCCTGGTAGAAGCCCTGACTGCACTTCAGTGCAGATTAAAAGATTGATGACTGGATTCAGGAGAAAACGAGCACTGCATAAGATTTTCCATTTGACTCCATAAGATTCCATTTGACTTTGGCACAGGACCTGGATAATTAGACCCACCTAGATATCCGGCTGATTCCGGCCCTCATCATTCCTGCATAACAGGAAATCTAGATTGAAAACCACAGCCCTGTCTGGGTGATGATGGAACCTTTCTGTGCTCTTTAGAAAAATCTAGTGAGTTAATTTGGACTTTAGGGCTTAATTCTCAGTTTGAATACAGGCCTCATGCCTTGGTGAGCCCTCCATCAGACCAATGGGGCTCTTTGGTGTGAGTCAATAAGGTCATTTTTCAACAGGACCAGATAACACTAATCCTCTTTGCTCTGTCTTTGAACACTTTCATAATTCCAATACCATCAAATACTCTGTGTGCATCCATCCTTAAAACAATACAAAAATGATGAAAAACCTTCCAATCTGATCGAAAGCCATTTATGTATACGCCGTAAAGCTGAAATGACCAAACCTTTTCTTTCTATCCTTCTCCCTCCTCTCTCCACTGTCACTGTTAATTGCTTCCCCTCCACCTGCCCATACCTGATTTCCACCTGTGTCATTATTTGATGTGATTAAAATGTAAAGCAGTGCGCTGGATGGTGCCGCTCGTGCTCTCGGCTCCTCCATCATTCCTTATTGTGCCGGGCCTTGGCTGTTTGCAGGCAGCACTCGGGGAGCGAGTGGTGAAGATTGAATGATTCTGTGGCTTAGCACGCTTTTTCCTCTAATGCACGGCGGGCATGAAGGCTATCGGGGAGATTAATACTGGTTTGGGCTGTTTGGAACACTGGCATTTATTCTCTCCAAAGTTGCAGCCACTGGAGGGCACTTCTTCATTCCAGCCCATGCCAGGCCTGTTTACCTGTCAGCTATCTGCTGCCTGCCTCGCCACCTTTTCCCATCCTGCCCTTCTCTCTCTGCATGTCTTTCCAGCTCCTTTGCTCCATAAGTCCATGTTTGCAGTCCTCCAATCTAACCCTCCTCTCTTTCACCTGACACGCTCTCCCTCTCTCAAAATCTCACTATTCGTCTTGCCTTCAGCACCATATGCAGCCTGATCTTTGGAAAATGCATGAAATAGCGAGAATAAGTTGAGAGAATCCGATAAGGATTATACAATCAAGGCTGGCCATTCTCTGCGGATCTAGCAAGCCCCAGAAAACATCTCTTTTTATGATTGAGAATGATAGGATGGCTGAGGACTTGAGCCTGCACACCTCTCCATCAGCCTCTTGAGTCATGAGAGAGGGGGAAAACACCTCATCAAAAAAGCTCTCCTATACCTCCTTCATCTGCACATTTCATTGCCCACGTTAAGAATGGCAGCCCCCTCTGAATAGGTAAACAGCACAGAGAGGCCCAGCTGAGTTTTAATTCAGACTGCTGAGCTAAATAAACTTGTCTGTGAAGGTGTCAGCCACATCACAGCGTGCCAGTGGGGCCCGAAGCTGTGGAATCAGTTCCACACACAAACCCCCAGATTCAAAATCATTCATTTTCATGTTGCACCCCCCTACCAAGACCTATTTCTTTTTTGCAGTGCAAGCTTCCTGCAAATTGTATTTCCCCCGAAAATGAATTTGGGGAAAGTTCAAGAGTGCTATATATATTTTGTTTCTGCCATGGTTTCAATTTGCAGTCATATTTTCCTGGGTGCTGACACGCTGGGTAGTTTTGGCATCAGGGAGCAGTAGAAGAGGCATTAAATCCCCTGCTGTTTTCTCATCAATCAAGTGTTTGGACCCTGCCACGGAGGCACATGTTAACGGATTTCACAGCAAACCTCACTCAATATTGCCTCGCGCCCAGAGGAGTACACTCACACTCACTATGGAATTTTATAAAGCACAATTCTTATCACACCAACATAAAAACGACGTGGGCGTATAGTCATCAGCACGTCCGTCTGTCTGTTTGTCCCTGTGTCCATTATCATTTTCAAACTTAACTCATACATTAATCATGAAAAAGCATTTCTGCCTTTTAATATTTGATCTTTCTGCAAATCTCATTTTTCTTGTTTTCCATGGATAGATGATTTTAAGGAGAGGGTTGGTCATCTTCTCCATAAAATATATCTAAAACAATATTCACTACTCTAGGCGCACTAAAGGAACTTAGAGCTGCACATAAGCAGTGTGCAGGTATTTATGCCTGGTCAAAATAAACGATGCACAGTATGTATTACAACAATAAGCTCTTTTGCGTACCACCACTGTGTACATTGTTTCTGTGTCTAACAATGGAGGGTTTAATTGATGAAGCTGCGACATAATAAATGGGCTTCTTCATCTTTTCAATGGTTTATGGAATGAGTGGAAGACAAAGTTGGTTTCAGTCTACACAGACAGAGCTGTGCTGCTGGTGATCGGGGATTCCATTGTGCACATTCTGTGTACCACCCATATCACTGATAACTGCGTTTAGTCAGCTGATCACATGGTCCCGTACTGAGAGACATTTACTGACTCCATTGTAAAGTTACTAAGCTTTCATTTAAAGAAAGGGGGCAGAAAGAACAGAACAATGAAAGAGTATAAGTGGTGAGAATAGCATTGCTTTTATTAAACAAGAGACGTTTCATAATATTAGATGATCTGCATGGAGACAAGAGCCTGTTAAAAATATGGAGGCTATTACCTACTATTCAAATTCAAGAGGCTACAAGTGATGACAGAGACCTAAAACATGTCTGCTTCATGCAGCGCAAAAACTGAGCACCAAGCAACATCTTCAGGGGCTCCTTCGAGAACCAGACCAAAAATAGCATGTGCACCCCTGAATATATGCATATATTTTTTATAATCTATTTATTATTATTTTTATCGAGATGTCGTCTGCTCTCATTGAAAGAGCAGCAGAGAGTCCTCCAGTTTCCAGAATGATCTTGAGTTCTCACACCCGTCAGTGGACATGTGATTAGAGAGCTGAACTCCAGGCTGAGATAGAAACCCGACACAGAGGAATACAGTGAAGGAGATGGGGTGATGAGCTCTGAAAAGAGGCTTGTGAGAAGAAGAAAGAAAAAAGATTGACATCCGTCCGTTTGTGCCCTGTCTAGTATTCTGTCTTCATCTCCGGTGTTCCTCCACCTCTGCATTTGAGTTTATATATGAATAATTGTGTGTAGGTTTGCATGAACAGAATGTGTTCCTGCAGGAAACTATCCATTCTCTCCTTGAGAGAAGACGGCGTGAGGCATGTCCCTGCAGTTTTGCCTGAACCAAACCCCTGTGGTTGTAGTATCTGAATCATTTTTGTTTCTTTCACCAGAACAAGGCCAAACTGCTTCTTCCTTCTTCCCTGTCTCTGCCATGATGACACTAATTAAACTAAACTGACTTCAGTTTTGTTCGGGACTCTCTGGAGAGAGTACACCGTTTCAGATGAAGACTAATAGCAATAATTAATGCAACCATGGTTGAGGTTTCAAGTATTTGTATTCACAATTAACACAACATAAAGTGACACTCATCTGTTGTGACTTAAAGTGTTTACATTGCAATCCTTCCTAACTCTGAGGAGAAACGTCCCAGTTTAAATCACAACATTAATTATTATGCAGGGTAAGGGTAAAGTATTGTCACTACAGGCAGAACAGGCTAAACTTCAGTCTGTGCTTTACTTTTTGCATCTATTCATTCATTAGAGACAATTATGTTTTGCATCTTTAAATTCCAGTGTGTAGGATATAGTGACATATAGCTGCAGACTGACACCAACTGAACACCCCTCGTCTCACCCACTCCTAACACGGCAGCTAAAAGAGTGAGAAATACCAAACACCCTCATTTAGGTTGTTTATTCTGGGCTTCTGTACAAACATGGTGGTGCAACAGAGTGGACTCTGGGTAAATGGACCCACTCCCCCTGTAGATATAAAAAGCTTGTTGTAAGATAACAAAATCACAATTCTTAGTTTGAGCTGATTATACATTAATGAAAATATGATTATATTCATTCTGTCTCTAATTAGCCCTGAATCCTTCACACTGGACCTTTAACACATTTGATAACACATAACAACATATTTTTTAAAGATTTGTTTTATGACACGGAACATTTATTTTTATTCTTTCCTCTAGCAGCGACAGGAGAGAGGGCATACTATGAATATGAATTATCAAAATAACATAAGTTTTAAAGGTATGAGCTTCAGTGGTTCCAGCTGAACTTACTAAATGATATCACCTGGAACTGTATTTTCCCCATGCTGCAAATTTGGGTGTTTTTCAACCCATCGTTTTGTTTTTTACGACCTGCAGGTTCTACAGATATAAGTCATTCTCAGCGCTCTCATTAACACGGTTAAGAAGCAGCGTGCTGCATCTTTTAGGGAGCAGGCTAAAGACACAGATATTGATGGAAACCAAACAGAGCTAACAGGCAGCTGTCAAAAAGATAATATATGTAAATGCTGTGTTTGCAACTTGTTGTCTAATTGGTCGAAAATCTTTTAGAAATACATAGCCAAAGAAATATGCTTATGTAATATGTGAAGCAAACATGCACCTGCTAATGGATTCAGCGAGCACAGTCCCCCCCCCAAAAACTGAGAAAATGTTTTCTCTTACCTTTGAAGATGTTTCTTCTCCAGCTTCTCACTAATTTGTTCGCTGTTTGTTTCTGGTTCTATCAGGATTTTCTAGCTGAAAACTGAATCCTAACTGTGCTGTAGAAGATGATTGAACACTTTGTATTTTCCTGCATTAATATGACATATTCAACTATTATTATTAGTTTATGATACCAGTTCATTATTACTCTAGTTGTTTAGCATTATGAGAGAAAGACATGTCCCACCATAGGGCATAGAATACATGCAAGAGGATAAAGTAAGTAGATCTGCTGTATTTCCATTATGTGAACCAATTTAAGATGATCATGTAAAGATATTTCTCAAGATAATGAGGTAATGGTAATAAAGACAAAGTAGCCTTTGCTTCTAAGGAGATGCAAAAAGAGTCATTTTACTTCCCTTTTTACAGAGCACATTGCTTTGTCCTTGTTTCTCAAAATATTGTGCTAAATACGTTAGAGATAGAGGTCATGGAAGATTTACATTTCCCTAGTTAGAATGTTTTTGTCCTTACACATTTGAGAAGCATGCCCCCTCCGTCACCTTCAGGTTGTAGGCCCACAGGGCTGCAGCTCCATGCAGCTCAATTAGGCCGAGCCCCATGGTTGAAAGCCTGTCCACCAGAAGCTTGCTGACAGGCTCCCCTCCCAGGTCTGGCTCCAGAAGGGGGCCCCGGTCTCCCCAACCTGTAAGAGGTGTCAAAACTTCCTTGTATCTGATTCATTGAAGTCTTGAAATCGCTCTTAGTCTGCCCCCTGGGAGACAGCTCCCAGCATCACAGAGGCACACAACCTGATGGTGGTGATTCTTCAGGAGAGGGGAGGGTGTCTGGGCTCAGCCTTAGAGATAGAGTGGAGCTCGGACATCAGGAGCTCTTACATCTGGCATCTGACAGTGAAAGTCAAAGTTATTGTCTGTACAAAATGATATAGATTAGCATATGACCTCATACAGCCGCCAGTAGCCACAGGAGATCGCGGCAAACAGAAAAAGCAGCAAGAGGTGGATGGAAAACACATCTGTGGTTAAAGTAAGCATAAGCAACTGTGACAAGTGAAATTAGGACATGAGGTTTGCAGTCTGCTTCAAAGCACAAAGTGAACAAAGCCCAGGTCTGCTTGACAGTAAGCAATGGGAGGAGGAGGGAGCTCTGAAAGACGTTGTCCTTCACCTCCTCGACAGGCTGAGTCTCCTGCACCAGAGGCCATCGCTCCTCTTGCCTGTGATCTTTCCTCTCTCTTCATTGCTGCTCAGTGACAGTGACGATGATGTTCAGTAAAATAAAAAGTTTGATTTTTTCCGTCTCCAAATACCAAATCTCTGTCAGGCTGCAGCCCAGAGTGCAACACACACTCACAAACACAGCAATGCGGAATAAAGTGGATCTGTGACAGCAAAGGGATGTCTGTTATGTGTCCTCACTGGGTCAAGCTTTATTTTTACTGTCATCTAGGGATTATTAAAAGACCAGTGTGGCCACTTTTGTCCGTCTCTTTCCTCCAGTTTAATTTGTTTGTTATGTCCGTGAATGGGCCTGCGGTCTTTAGTCGGGTATGAGTGATGACAGTGTGTGCTCCCTCTCCAGACACAGTGATGTACCGCAGTGGGACAGACTCAAGGTAACGTAGCACTTAATGCCACAGTGAAAATGGAAATGTCAGGTTCCTTCATGAAACGGCATCCAGCTTGTTATTCAGCTCATGCTAGCCGGTTCTGCAGAGGAACTATGCCTTAATGGATTTGTAGTGTATGTGTGAGGCGAGGGGCAGTCATAATGAATCACTTATAGTAATTAACATCCAACTTTTATGAGCTACTATATATGAAAATAAGGCCCAAAACAACTCGTAATAAATTAAAGCTCTTCTTGAGAGAGGATTGCTTTTCATAACTCTTGTCTCGCAGGAGAACATTTGCAAATGATGTTTAATTATATTTAAAATGTAGTTTTTGTGTAAATATTTTTTCTTCTGGTACATATTTTAACAGCATACGGAAGAAAATATTGCATACCTTCTGACTCAGCACTCTATCAGCAAGTTTATTGTGTGAGCTCATCGAAAATCTGATTTTCCCAAATAGTTAGGAAGTCAATTATGGTCCAATATTCAGCATACTTCTTTTTTACCCCTCCAAAAACCATATCAGATACACATCAAAGACATTTTGTATGCCTTAACATGAGGATTGGTGAGCAAACACCAATTTTAAAGGGTACCAAATGAATTAAGAGGAGAGGACAACCTGAACCTTGGTTTGGACCTTGGTCTGAACATTAAGGTGTGGAAACACCCTTAGTTGCTAAAACAGTGGGTGATATTTGCAGAATGTCCATCGCTAAGTGATATATTTTTTGTTACTACAGAGAAAGTAGACGTTATGCACCAAGACTGAATTCCAGGTACCAGGTAGGTTAAAAACTGACAGCTAGACATCTCTGCTTAATGTGAGGGCTTGTTTTAAGTTATTCTAGTAATTAGAGTTTTTTCCCTCAGGTTTAGACTGTTTCTAATCACATTTTTAAACATTATTTTGTTGAAATGCCAGAACAACAGTAACACCCTGTCCGCTCTCCTGCGTGTTACAGGATTTTTGTTTGTTGTTTTTTTGCAGCGTTGCAAATGAACGAGTGAGGTACATTTTCTCATGCAGTTCTCTCTGAAAATTAAACACAACTTTTTAAGGTCATATCTTGTCAGACCATTGTGTGTTTTCCACATCAACCACTTCTGTGACCTTGACAAGCAAAAATACAGCATTCCTACTTTCTGCCGTGCATCAACTCACACAGCACAAGACAGCGCTGGCAGCCACCCTGATATGAATGACAGATTGAATGTAACAGATATTTCGTGAAGCTACTACAATCCACTTCCCTTCGTAGACTTTCAAACGAACCTTTGAAATGTGAGAGCAGCCTGCTCTTGGTGCTCAGCACCACTCTCTCTTTGTGTAGCTATTGTTTTAGCTATTTATCGCTCCTTGTAAAGTGGCTTTCTCCAGCTTGGCGGTAACACTAGCAAGGGCAATTCTCTCATGTAGGCACACAACCAGCAGAGAATGATAGATTGGAGTAATATGAGCTGGAAAATATTCCTTTTAAAGCTTTTAACTCAAATCTGGCATGAGTGCACGCTCAATAATCAAGTGGACCATGAAAACATGTTTTTCATCAGATGCGTGACTGATACCTGGTCGATTGCTCACTGAGAGGAAGGGCAAGTAACTTTATGGACCTTTTGGGACTCTGTACAAAAGACACATTCAAGACACATGCAAGCAAATGGTTGTGTTAGCAGACTGATTTAATTTGGCGATGGAGTTCTGCCAGTAAATTTGGAAATACTGCATCCTGTTTTGACAGAGCAAAGAAAAATATCATCCTCACCTTGGATCTGGGTAAGGGCCAGAAGAAAAGTTATGTGTGTGTCTGTGTGTGTGTTTGGGGGGGTCAGTGGACAGATAAATGGACGGTCTTTCTGTTAGTCAGCTTGGGCAGGGAAAGCTCAGGCTATGGATGACATTTTGAGCTCTGATTGCCTGGCAGGGCAGCCGACACTTGGACAGGCTGCAGTCCCACAGGGAATGTGACAAAGATGGAGTGAGCTCACTTTGTCACGCACACACGCACACACACACACCTGAGCTAGCAGAGAGTGTGTGTGTGTGTGTGTGTGTGTGTTCGACCTGGTCGCTGCAGGCATCCATTACCAATCTTGTGTGTGATTGAGGGGAGATCCAGCCAGTGAGCATGTCTAGACTGTTTTATCCCTGCTGCCTTACCACCTGCCTAACCTCCTGAACTTACAATCCCTCCACAGCTTTGAGGGAATTGCAACTCTTCACCACACAAATCTAAGTAACACAATATACTATAGCCATGGGGTCAAGACAGCGCAGAAATCAGCTATGGAAGAAATACGACTGAACCCAAACTACAGCTGTGATGGCAGAGCGGCCTGTGTACCTTTGCTGCAAAGTTGAAAAGGTCATTGCATTTGAGCTAATGGATTTTACCTTTAAAGGAACTTTAAAAATGGAGAGCATTAATGAAGAGTGAGAATGGACAATTTTAGCAAGGTGTTAGGGCCAGTTTCTGAGCTGCAAATCCGATCCTGCCGAGGCTAAAGGCTGATGTGGATTTGATGACTTTCATTGACTTTCCATCACTGTTTCCCTCCTTCCTTGCTCGTAAATTGGCCGGTGTTTGGAGAAACGCTAATGGAGAGGCTGCAGAATTTGCTCGAGGAGATAAAATGCAGAAAAACAACAGTGTGTCAGTCAAACAAAACTGGAATTTGTCAGGTGACCTTGTGAAGTGCATACAACAACATTCCTGTTCTCAGTCAGCTGGCCCCAGACTTTTTATACCAAACACCCTTTTTTCTACTCCTGGCTGACTCTGTGGTACACTACCGCATGAAAAGTTAAAGCTCCCTTCTCCTGCTGGACGTCACATGCAACACAGCAAAGCACATACAGTATGTTGAATAGATGCAGACGAGTACATCTCCATCATCATCCTCCCTCCCCGTGGAGAACGCGTGAGCAGGAACAAAAATGTCTACAAAAGGCCATGTGTTTATACGCAGCTATAAAAACGAGCAACGATGCCTCGCCTTATTTCTAAGGTGGGTTTTAATGTCTGGCCTCCACTGTCTGAGAGAGGATGTACAGTCACAGGTGGAGGGAGAGGAGTGGATACTGTTAATAATTCACATTCATTCTTTTATGAGAGGATCAGCTGTACCTGGATGTCTGGATCTACCTTCTCTAAGTATCAGCAGTCACACCTTACAGCAGCATCAGGACTGTCTGTATCTGTGCTCTATGTAAATCATTCTTACATGGCCCTCTCTTTCTCCCCCTTTGGATGTCCTATTTTTTTTTTTTTTTTAGTGCACATGTGGCTTTTCATCATAGAGCTCATTAAACACCAACATGTTTATCACCCCTTCTCCCAACTGGCCTTTAAATTAAAGCTTACTTATGCATTCTTGCTGCAATTGTCATGTTCTCCCCGGGATAAGATCTTACACTTTACTTGCTCTCACTTAGCTTCTCTTCTCCTCCTCTCTGTCGGGGGGTTTTATAGACTTGTTTAGTCCCACTTTTTGGGTTGTATGAGCCCAGTGGGGAATGTCGGCAACAGACTGTGATCAGGTTAAACCAGAAAACAGACGACCGTTAGAGACGCTTGAAAAGGTTAGGAATGTCGAACAAAGCAAAAATCGCCTTCCTTTTTATTTTGCCCTGGGGAAATATTTACTTTGTTGTTTATCAGCATCGTCCAATGAAATGGAGCGTTTGTCTTTACAGTTTTTTGTCTTTTTGTCTTTGTTTTTTCTGTACAGTTAAAAAAAAGTGTAACTATTTTATGTGATTTTCTCCTGGGTGATGCTTCAAAAGGTTGTAGAGGACTCTGCTCCTGGGTTAGATGCTTTCACCTCTCAGGGTTGTGTTGGCCTGTACAGCAGCTGTTTGTTTGTCAGCCATTTGTCTTGCAGAAATAATCAACTTGATCCAGGTGTCAGGTGTCTTGTGAGCTTCTGACTCATTTGCACTGCAGCTAGTGACTAACAGCATACAGAAAGCAATCGTCACAACTTTTGGAAGGATGTCTAACACCGAATATAAATGACATTAAAAGAATTTCTGATACTTCATGATAATAAATGATGTGGATCCAGAAACATGACTGAGCCCAGAGGTGTCGCTGAGTGGTACCTGCACCTCCTCTCCACCACAGTCACCTGGAAGAGGACCGACCACACAAAGAGCAGGAATCAGAATATAAACACACATTCTGATGACAGAAATGCAGATGTGTGGATTGTCAAATATACAGATTCAGCATCTACGTGAGGCAACAAGTACCAGGTAAGAGAGAGGATCCAGCAAAGAGTAAAGAGAGAAAGTGAAGACAAACACAGCTTGAGGAAAATGGAGAGACATTAGAGAAATGAGTTTATCAGAAATGTACAGTTTGTTGTATTCAGTACAAACTTGAGCTATAAGTACACTGGTTAAGAGATTCAGTGAAACAGAGCTCATCCCACTGAAACTCTTAAGGTAAGGTGTGAGGGCTGGGTTCACCCTGTCTATCTGTTCCTTACCTCACCAAAGGAGGATATTGTTTCACCAATGTCTGTTGGTGGGATTGTTTGATTGACAGCAGGGCGTCAGGACCAGGACAGAACCCGTCCTGCCTCGTAGGCTGTTTCTCAGACTTTTTAATTACACAAAAACTACTGAGGGGTGGCATGGTGGCACAGTGGGTAGCACTGTTGCCTCACATCAAAGAAGATCCTGGGTTCAAATCCACCTGAGGTCCTGGGACTTTTCTGTGTGGAGTTTGCATGTTCTCCCTGTGTCTGTGTCTGTGTGGGTCCCCTCCAGGTTGTGAGTGTGAATGGTTGTCTTTCTATGTGGCCCTAAGATGAACTGGCAACTTGTTACGAGTTACAGAAAAAGAATGAATGAACGAATCATCGTAATTGACCAATGAAATTGTTGTAAGTTAAGTTATCTCAGAATACAGATTTCAGTGACATTTTGTAGAGAGGTGGGGAAGAGATGTTGAGATTTTGAGGCAAATCCACATTCAGGTGTAGGTTTTTGCAGCCTTAGCGGAGGTATGTGCTCTCTCTCCATGTGTCATTGTAGTTTAAAGTTGATTATGTTTCTTTTCCTTTGCATGCCTGATTACTATAGCCTCTTGTATATTGTTGTATTCATTTCATCATCATCATGAAAATGCAATAGCTTGTGCAATTCTAATAAGAGACTTGACATAACAAACATTAATACATATTCATTTCTGCCTTTAGAGTCATTGAAGAATAAGAAATCTCTATACATGCACAGTCAAGGCTCACGTCAACACTGAAATTCTTAAATCATTGCAGAGGTGGTGAGAGGGGATGTGTGTGCAACTCAGTGCAACTCTGTTATCCTGTCGTTTGAAAGGAGCTTACTGGCTTTAGGTATACATGGGGAAGTAATTAGCAGAGCATGTGCACTTGGACCTGCAAGAGGAGGAAGAGGTCTTTGTGCTATTGTCTGAACAGCTACATGCGTCTTTGTATGTGAGTGTGTGTTTGTAGATGTGGGTATGTGTATGCTTGGTGTTCAAGGCCACCCACAACAGGAGAGTATGATTGACAGCAAATGATCCAGAGAAAAGCAAACGCTCGGGCAAACAAATGCACACTCATGCAATTAGAACTCCATGTGTTGACACAGCTCTGCCAGCAGCTTCGCTCCGAGAGACAACTCCCTCTCGACTCGCTGCTTATTAGCAAAGAATCAAACTGCAAAGTAACAACAATATTCATGTTGAACAGCATTTTCTTCATTCCATGTTTCACAGTTTCCTCATGCATCACAAAATAAAGCTAGGTGTTTGGGGAATTAACGTTATTGTCTACAAACCCAGAGAAAAAGTGCAGATTACTGTTTCCTCAGATCCTGCATGTCTGTTTTAACCAAACAGGCTCTCCACTCCCCTCTAGCTCAACTCCCCATGCATTCAACACAGGACACATCGCAGCATGATGCAATGCTGCAGTCTTCACCAGCAAGGCAAAAGGTTCCACAGCAAATAGAGCTCGGTCAAACTCTGTTGGCAAATACTTCTTACTTCTTACTTGCTTTAACCTTTTGTAACTCTATTTGCCTTTATATATAGGGGCTTTTCATTCTAGTCATTTTCCAATCAAGCTGGGCTTCTCAGAAATGTTATTTGTTTGAGCATACAAACACATTCAAATGGAGAAATGTGTTTGTCACAGTTTTGTCAAATTTGAAGCTCAGCTATTATGACTTACCACAGCAGAAAAAAACATCTGACATAGACCAAGAAATATTTGTTTATCAGACTCGGGTCAATGTCTTTCACAACTTTTGTGATGCGCATAAGAGAGATTAGAACGAGGTTGAGAAGCATATGAGTGTACAGCAGGGGGAGGTGAGATTAATGTGGTGTAATTATTCTGCCCCCAGTGTGATACTGTAGTTAACAAATTAAATGACTACCCCAGGGGAATGTGTTTGGCTGGATTCTCAATAAGGACATCCCTTTTTTTCTGCAACATTTGAACTTTGCTAACATGTCTGCTGCAATGTAGCTATCGCCCTGTAGTTTCACCCAAAGTGGCTGCTATTCATGGTGTATGGATGTAACATTTTGTAATTATGCATAATATATCCATCTGTCTTCTGTCTGTCTATAAACGTTTTGTCAGTGGCATAACTCAAAATAACTCAATGCTCAAATACTCAAATGCTGGAGACTTCAGTTATGTAGAAGGTTTTGTGATTTTCATTTTTGCATTTCCATGGCAATAACTTTCTAAGTGACTGCTAAAATAACTAAAGAGCTTGTATTCATGCAAATACGGATTTTGATATTCCATGTCCTGATGGCTCATTGTGATGTTCAAAGCAAAATCCAGTCACACATGACTTGTCAAGTGTGTGTGTCCCTTTCCCCCCCCCCCAAAAAAAAGTGCAGGACTACTACAGAGGAGAACTAACATTTTTATAACTGCATTTAGGTTGTTTTTTCCCCCATTTGTTTATTTGCCGGTTTGTCAGCAGAATTATGCAAATTTGCTGAACAGATTTCCATGAAACTTGGTGGGATGATGGATCTCAGGCCAGAATAGACCCCATCAAACAGATCCAGTTATCCAGAGTTATGTTGGGTGTTGGTATCTATGATCTATATATCAAATCCATGTACATAAAAATCTGAATCCACCTAATATGGCTTGATTGAACTGAATTAAAGGGAACTGTTGGGCCTTGGCAAAGGTATCCACTCTATTGAGTGGCATTCTGATTTCATGTGATTTTAATAATCACTTCTGTTCAGTTATTTTTTCTGTATTTCTAGCCTTTAATTGACAGGGACAACCGAAGAGGTGACAAGAAATATGGGATTGAGAGTGGAGGGGAAGACATGCTGAAAGGGCAATGGGTGGAATCAAACCTGCACCCGCCACTAGAGGAGTGTAGCTTCGATATATGAGGTGCACGCTCTACCAACTGAACTAAACAAGCCCTGATTTTTATTATTACAACAGAAAAACACGCCCTTTAGCATTTAAGTATACTTTTGACGGATCATAATTTATGATCTTGCGCCCTCGACTCCATCCTGTCTGTGCAATTAGGCCCTGGATCATAGTTCATCTCTCTGCGTTGGCTGTGTATGGCGTGAAGGTTCCTCCTCCTCACTTCTGTCTGCAGTAAATAACAGAAGAATGGCTTAAAGCCGCTGTGTGGTGGGAGGCTCTATCAACAGCGTAAAGGAGCCTTGGCTGTGTTTTTTTTTTTTTTTTTTAACGGAACCTTTATACAAAAGTGGAAGCAGTCAGTATGATGTATTTTGATTTGTAATAAGCTCTGCTAAAATATTTTGTTTTTGTCGATACAATTCAGTTCCAGTTCCAAATTCAGGTTTAAATACTTTTGGGATGGCTTGTTGCAGATTAATTTGTTGAACTCACCACGTCATGCGACTCTGCTAGCTCGTAGCTTCATAAGAAATCTCTGTTTTGCAAACCTACATTTAGTTGAATGGTTTCTTTCTGTGTTTTAACCATGTCTGGAGCCTTGTCTGCTTTGTTACTGCCTCATCACACAAGGCAGGAAACATAACCAGGTCTCACCAAATGGTGAGTGAACACTATGCCTGTGTCATCTCACAAGCTTTTGTTGTGTCATTTTTGGTACAAATGTCATAGACAAACTAGACAATTTGTGTCCAAGAACACAGATCCCCCCCACCCCCGTCCTCACTACTGGAAAAACTCAATTTATAGACCTTGGACCAAATGTGAATGTAGCTAACAATGTAAAAATAAGCAAAATGAAGACACCAAATATGAGATGCACACTTTTAGGGTCCCTGTAAAGCACGTGTAAAATTTAAAATGAATTCTGTCCAGCGGTTTTTGAGATGTGGATAGACAATACAGCCCAGGGTAATCCTCTATGCCCCCTTTGGATAAACTAAACTTGACAGCTAGAATGGCACTCAGTAGTGTTCATTCCTCCACCAAGGCCCAACAGTCCCCTTTAATTCAATAACACTTTATTTAAAGTCAAACTCATAGCCCAGTAACCATAATTGACAAGGCAGACCACCCCCTATGAAAACAGATTTAAATCTGATGGATCCGCACCAAACTGCACACACTCATAGATACCAACCCCCTAAATTTACCTTTGTTTTGTTATCAAGATCCATGAATTATTCCACATGAATATTAAAGAAAATGAGAAAAAAGCCATAGAAAGTGAAATAAAAATCCAGATGCTGACCCCAACATTTAACTGAGTCTATGCTTCCAAGATCCATCCTCCCACCAAGTTTCATGGACATCCATTCTGTAGTTTTGTGTCAAATCCTGCTGACAAACCAACCAACAAATGGACATGAGTGAAAACAGAGGTAGGTATTAATAAAAAATAGTAAAAGACAGAAAACAAACAGAATTGACGGATGCTTTGCTATCTTAATTTTTTATGTGCCACTCTCTCAATGTTGCCATCACTCACCATGAAGCCCTTCTACTGTATATTGTCTGAAGTGCCGAGTGCTGTCATAGCGTTATTGCGTGCCACTGAGGCTTCTCCCCTTTGATTGATGGGTAAATACTACTCATACATCTCAACTTCCACCTTGTACAGGAAGGAATGGGCCACCTGACTGCTGGTGTCATTCAATAATGATAGTGAGTGCCAAAGAAAAGTCTGGGATGTGAGATGAGTGAGAGGAATTGAAGGTTATCAGACAGGGCTGATGGGTAGACATGTTGGAGAAAGGATACGGATCTAAAACAGTGATAGCAGGTTCATCTTGTTAGACATTTCTCAACATGTTTCTCCTATGCTGACGGCTGAAGGCCGTCTCTTTCCTGCTTGTACGCGTCATTCTTGCTTCTTTTTTTTCTTATTCCCACCTTCACCGTCTTCCTTTCTTCACCTTCCCTTATTTTTTAATTTTTACACCGCAGCCTTTCCACCTAGCCGACGTCTGACAATGAGGTCATTTATCACCACTACAAAACAGCCTCTTTCAATGGATGCATTTTCACCTTCCTGGAAAAGACATGTTTTTGAACAAAATTGCTTTTTTGAGTCCTGATAGTGTTAATCCCTCTAAACAGTGGTTTTAAAGACCCAGACGCCTCTCCATCCCCTCTCTCAGAGTGCAAAAGCCATTAAAAGTTGTGAGTTTCCTCGTAATGGCATTTATGAGTGAATTGTGTGGCCTGTGTCTGTCTGAGCCTCCCTCAGGGTGTCTCCCACTCTCTCATGTTCTCTGTGGCATATGCACTTTCACATCGTATCGCCCCCACACTCTGACAAACACATACTGTACTTACAGGGTTGTCCACTCACCCTGCACTCTGAAAATTACTCATTTAAACATTTAGATGTAACATTTGTACATTTCAATATGAAAATCCTTTGTTGAGTTGTGTACTTACATTATTCCATATGTTTGAAAAAGAAAAAGAAATTATATTCAAGGTTTCATTTGGTTGTTTGGCGTAATAATAATATTAATGATAAAAATAATGATAGTAATAATAATGAAAATAATGATGATGATGATGATGATAATAATAATAATAATGTCCAGAGAGCAAGGAAGTCCACAACTAAACGTAACATGAATAAAACTTTAAAATATTTCCTTTTCTATCAACGTTTTCTGGCAGACCCTGATCAAAAATGGCCCCATGATCCCACAATGGTCACATCTTTTTTTTTGAAGTACCCCTTGTGGTGGAAATTACCAACTGAATATCCCTCATCTCAACCTCCCCTACAGTGGCTGCTAAATATGCAAAAAAAACAACAAAAGGTCCTCTCTAGAGCCAATACTTAGTTTGTCCATTGTCAGCTACTGTACAAACAGGGAAGACTTATTAGAAGCGGGCTTTGCACTATGGTCGGGAGTTTGGGCCTGTGAGGCTTGGTACATAGTACATTGATGTTGTCATGGATGTAATTTGCTCTTTCTCCTAAACGTTTTAGTTTCACTCTATTATGCCCATCATCACTTTCTGATTGTAGAAAGCCTGTTTAACCCTCAAAATCTCTTTTATGCGGCTGCAACTAGCTGTTATCGAGAGTCTTTAATTGTCCAGCTGCTGCCTGTGGTTCTGTGATGCTGGAACAGGAGGGTTGACAGTGGGTTGGTGGGATTTTCATCCACTCCAATCAAGGACTTTGCTGCATATAAAACCAGGAGGGTTTAAAGGTAGAGATGGACTTTAATGTCTTTGGTTGTTGATTGAAAACTCACATTCTCAGGTAACTAAAATACAACTAGTCTTAGTTTTACACGAGCTAAAACATGATGATAAATATTCTATTTCCCTGAATCCTACACACTGGATTTAAGATTTAAAATGTTTCTTTGTTCAAAGATTGTTTGGTGAAAAGTCTTTGCCCTTGTACCTTGCTCTTTCACTTACCCATCTCCAAAAAAAACACTGACCATAGAGACCATGGAGACCATATCAGTGCTGTCAGTATCTCCTAAAAAGAAAAAGCATTGTGATTATGCTGAAAGTTTTTTTTTCACAAACCACTTGTTGTTATTCCTCATATGATAACACATAAAGGACAGAATTATAATAATGCATTTCATAATTACTCTCCGTTCAGTTTTGAAATGTCAAACCATTTGCACATGGACTTCCCTTTAAAAGAAATAAAGAGCACCTGACAGGCTGATGCTGCAAATGAAGCCTTATGGGGAGACTCATTTCTCTAATCTTTTTGATGGTGATGTCAGGGGCTGTTCAGTAAGTACATTTCAGATGCTGCAGTGCATTGCGAATGATTCAGGAAGTAGAATGCTAGCTCACTTATTTTGCAGAGTATTCTCTGTTCTGTGAAAATTATATTGCGGCCTCTGGAGAGAGGTGAATGAAATTCATGAGGAGCCAAAATGATTTGATTAATATGTGATGAAAACTAATCATTATCCAAATCAGAATCCGGCTCTCTTCCCACTGCAGAATCAACACTGCTGCGAGAGAGTCAGTGGTTTCATATTTTATATTTTCTCAACTCTAACAGCGACTTTCATATTTGACTTAACTATTTGACCATCTGTCCTTTAACCATACTGTAGCTGCCTCATGCAGGTAATGTGAAAAGAAACCATGTGACAAATGTCACTGGACGTAAATGATGTCATTGAGGGTAAAAAAAAGTGTCTGTGGCTTGTGATCAGTATGGATACGTTCCACCTATATCTCATCATCACGTCTTGACTGAATAAGGTTTTCCTGAAGCCCGCTCCTTGGAAGCAAATGTTTTATTTATGAATGTTGCAATGAGCACAGTGGCCACAGAGATGGTCATCAAACTGTAGAACAGCCTGAACATCATCCGTTTGTAAACTAGCTGTGACCAACCTGGAACAAATGAAGTCCTCAGGCAGTTTCAAACAGGATCCCAGTGACAGGACAGTGATTATAATCATCATATTGCTAATCACTTCCTCCACACTGCTCCCTCGCTCCGGTTTCAGAGTGTTTAGTGTAGACTTTGGAGGGGCTCCATCCTGGCGGCACTTTTTTATGGCTTACCTGATGCTTGTGCAATATTTGTTACTGTTATTACCTCTTAATGGTGTTCATAATGTAATCTTGATACATGGGGCACAGCTGTAGTGAAGCAAGTCTTCAGTAACCATGGAGGGGACATACACACACACACACTCACACACACACACACACTCACACACACACACACACACAGGTGCTCATTGCGCTGCTTTTCTCTAAATTTTGACTCTGCATTTTTTTCTACATGGCCTTCCAACAGGTTAAAACAAAGCCAACATACATGTGGAAGCTGGATGCTACATTTGCACACATTCACACACAGTGCTGTGAGACTTCTTTACACTGTGTTCACATCGAACGTGTCTCAAATTTTCTGTGCAGCACGATTACATAAAAAGTCAATGCAAAGCCAGTTGAAATGATGCAAATGGTGCAACACAAATGACACGAATAACGCAATGATACCAACCTCCTAAAAATAACCTCGCTAGTCGAAATATTTCAACTTGGACAAAAAATGTGCATAACACTGTGGTGCGAAAAGCCTGTCAGCATCGAGATTCTCCAGAAGTCAGAGGTCAAGACGTCAGTAGAAGTGGAGGATAAGCTTATCGTAGCTGCACAAACAATGAAGTGACAACTTATACTATCTTATTAAGATTATAAAGGACAGAATACTTTGAAACCAGTGAAATGCAGTGCACATAAAAACTGACAAAGAAGAAATATCTTGTCAGACTGAACATCAAACCAACATTGCCTTGATTTAAGACATTCCATCTTAAATCTCAGCTTTTATAGTGTATATTTTCTTGATCCAGACTATTCTGCATGGAACAAAACAACGTTCTTTCAAAACCATTATGTGGTTTTTGTTCTTTTTTTATGTTCTTTTCTGACACACACACTTGCATACCTTATTCGCACACTCCTAATGATATCCACACACGTGTGAGTGCTCTCTGACTGACCGGAGATCAACAAGGAGGGGCGAGACGCCAAGACGTTCACAACTCACTTACAGCCCGGCTGAGTGATGGCCAGCAGGGAGCCAATCAATAGCAGGAGGGGAGACACCATCAAAGCTGTCCATGGACCAACATCCCGTAACTGTCGACAGGTTTTAATCCATAAAGCTGGTGTCTCCCCCATACAAAGAGAGAGGCAGGAGGATTTTCTCTTATCTCTATCAGGTCTTTGAATTACAAAGGCCTGTCACTGCAGAGTTAGAAGGGAACTACATGGAATTAGACCCAGGCTCTTACTCTTGTGGGTAAAGCAGAAGTTTCATCTTTTCAAGTTGCTCTATTATAGATGAACTTGTTTGTTGTAAAATGTATACAAATTAACAATGCAAAGAAATATTCGTTCAGGATGGAACTGCATCAGGCTTCCATAGAGGTTTTGTGGCAAAAAAGTGACGAGGAAAATGGACGTTTTCCCTCCAAGTTTGATCCTCTGGTGATAGATAAAGGCTCACTATATCTCCCTTTGCAACCAAACAAAACAGAACACTTCTCTGAGAATAGTGAAAACCTAACTCGACAGGATTGGTTCCTCAGATGGGCCTATTTTACAGATCAAACGCTGAACGTCTCAATGGGACACTGCAAGTCTAACATACAATTGAACATTTATAAAGAATAAAGTTTCCAATAGTAAAATCATAATTTATAGATTTGGATTTGGGCTTTAATGGCTGGCTCTTAAATATAGATAGATCAAGAAAAAAATATGTGGACATAAAGTTCAAAAGACCTTAGATCTGGTCGATTTCGAGAAGCCTTACATCCTCCTGTTTCAACCGCTGGTCACATATGTGCATGTATTATGAATGAATCTTCAGTCGAGTCAGCAAAGAGGAAAGTGCATTGATCCAGTAATGATCCAACCTGACACTCATAAAGACTCTCCCGCCTCTCTGATTCTGATCCCCCCGCCTCTCTCTGAGGGATAGAAGTCTCTTTTGATCCACTGCTCTCATTGGCTTCATCCAACCGGTCGCACCGCCATTACTATCTGTGTGAGTGTATGCACAGGCTCGTATGCTGATCTGCCCACATCCATCAGACTGTGTGTGTGTTCATAGACGGACAGGCTCATGTAATATTCAAAAGGTCCTTCGGTGCCACTGGTCTACCCTGTGCTGGAAAAGAGGTGTCTGGCCTCAGTTCACCAGGTGACTGCCAACGGAAAGACTAGTGCCATAACCACTTTACTGCCTCCTACCTCCACCCGCCTCCTCATTCTCCTCCAGGCTCTCACTCTCATCCTGTCCTTTCCTTTCTCCTCTCCCTTCCCTCATCTACTCTGTCATCTCTTCTATATTTGTATTCTGCTTGTCACCCCACCCCTCATCTTTTCTCTCTTTCTTTCTTGCTCAGTCTCCATCCTTCCCATATCTCCTCTTCCTTCCCGCCATGCAACCTTTCTTGGCCTTGCATCTTCCTGTTTGCAGTCAGAGTGTCAGAATTAGCTTGTGTTCCTCCTTTCCTCCACCTGATCCTGCGGGAAATGACAATGTTGCACTCTGCTGTCATTATTTCACAGATCAAAGCGCTGAAATTGAACCTGACTCTGCTGACAAAAAATTACCCGACGTATCGCACTGTTCACCTTTGCATCAGTCTCACAGCTAAAAAGGTGTGAGACTCAGTGCTGTGTGTGGATGTGTGCCTCCATACCTGACTGCATCCACAAACTGCCGAAATGTGTCATGTGAAGATTTTTCAGTCTCAACACTCCCCCTGTTGGCAGAGAGTAGAATACATGCATCTGCAGCAGCTACAGCAGGAAGCAACAAGTGTCCCATAGGCTGCAACAATCTCTTCTGCTTTAATTTGATGTTCAGGTGACTGTATTTTTTTTCCAAAAAAAACATAATCCTCTCATTATAATTGTACAGTATATAACACACCCACCTATAACAATAATGTATATTGTGTGATATATTTACGGTGTAAATTGTGTGTGATTGATTACTTGAGGTCTCCCCTGCTAATCTACAATACATGAACAGGTTATATATAAGAAACTTTAACATACAGATACTGTAGTCATCCCTTGGGGACACTCATCTATCATTTGGGATAGGCATATTGAAGTATCACATATATATTTAGGCAAACTATAAACTAGAAAGGCATTCAATAGAACTCAGACCTCCATCAAGGCCAAACAATGAACCAAAATATAATGTATTCTTGCCTGAGCCATCCCCCACCCCTGCACAATGTTATAGACAATTCCTAGAACTGCTCCTTTATGTCCATCTGCACCAAAATTTCTAGACCCATACCCATCCTTCCATCAAGTTTCAGTGAAATCCGTGTGATAGTTTTTGCATAATCCTGCTGACAAACAAACACACAAACAAATACACCAACAAACATGGCTGAAAACATGACCTGCATGGTGGAGGTGAAAAGGGAATACCAACACAGGTGCAAAGAATATACGCAGTGAATAGACTGTACTTATATAGAAGCTTTCTAATCTGACTGACCACTCAAAGCTTTACAACACAAGCATTCATCCATTCTAACATTCATGCAGTGCTGACAGAGGCTAACATGCAAGGAGGCACCTGCTCATTAGGGGCAGTAACCATTCACACAATCACTCAAACACCAATGGAACAGTCACTGGGGGCAGTTTGGGGTTCAGTATCTTGCCCAAGGACACTTCGACATGTAGGCTGCAGGGACTGGGGATGGAACCACCGAGCTTCTGATAAGTGGACGACCTCTGAGCCACATGTGTCTATGCATTAACCATGTGTGGGATTGAAGTCTGACCTACTCTTCACAATATAGTTGTGAACTGTAGGCTGGATTTTCAATGAACTGCCCTGCGTCACCAGAGCACCAGCCGACAGCAGATTGCATATATCACTTAATCATGAGTCCTTGGCTTGCAGAGGAGCCCTGAGTCAAAATCTAGCATGAGAAACGTATGTTGAATATATATTAGGGCAGGCTTGGTTGGTTTCCAGTTTTTCCACTATGTTCTGGTGTATGAATGATTTGTAAGGTGTAGCTGGAGAGAGCTAGCAGCATGCAACTTGTTAGCAGGAGGCCTGGAATAGCAGATTAATTTACCACAGGGTGGTGCTTCCCCCTGTTTGTTGTGATGTACTGTTAAAATCTGTGTCCACTGTGTTGCTATAATACACCAATGTCCAAAAGAAACAACTCTCATCAGTAACGAGTTGGTGCGTTTTATGCTGTCAAACGCCTTAATATTTAATTAGGCTCTTACTGTGAAACATTGCAGAAAACCATATATACTTGTAGCTACTAACAACTATTTTCAAGTTATATTTATTTTACTGTTGAAGTTCAGACAGTGATATTGAATAGTCATGAGTCTTGATTGAATAGTCATGAGAAATAAAAACTCATTCAGTAAAATTCAGTATACCTGTCTAGTCCGGTGAGTGACTTCATATCAAACTAGTTTGATTGGTTTCATGTTATTTATATATATCCAAATCACAACAAAAGTTTTATCAAGGCACTTTCCAAGAAGAGCAGGTCTAGACCGACTCTTCATTCTACAGAGACCCAACAATCCCCCATGAGCAAGAACATGGAAACGGTGGTGAGGAAAAACTGCCTTTTAACAGGCAGAAACCTCGAGCAGATCCTGAGTCCAGGTGGGCGGCCCTCTGCTTTGATTGGCTGGTTTAGCACTGATTGAAGATGCTACTTGTGCTCTGCTGAATGTGTCCAATAGGGAGCCAACAGTGGCCCCTAATGGCTCCAAGCTGTGTAGACTAAGTGGAGTGGTGATACAAGTTAGAAATGAACAGCTTCATGTTAAGGCGAGATGGAGGAGGGGAGGACTCTCTGCATTTGTACATACTGTTCCATTCCAACAGGCCACACTAAGAGATCTTTTTTTCCCCCTGTGATTATTGCCACCCTTAAAAGTATAAGAGCTGGTGATGCCACCATTTTAATGATACTGCCTTTATGGCTCAATCAACTGAGCCATCTGGATGCCTGTTAAACAGAAAATTATGGCCACTCACAGCGTAGCTCCATGCCTCTGGCCTCACAGACGTAGTTGCAGTGGAGGTCCACACTTGAAACAATAAAACTCTGACTTTGTTTTTCACAACACGGAAGAAAGGAGCAAATTGTGTGTGATCTCAGAACAGCTGCAGCTGTCAATGTAATATGGGAGCAGACAAGGATGGGCGGGATGTGTCAAGTGCAATGGGAGTTCAAGTCAAGTGGGTAATGTTCTTACCAGCCGTCTGTGTGTCTATCTGTGTGTGTGTGTTGAGGTCTTTTGGCTGCATTGGGTGGTAGATGATATGAGTGCGTCAGGGTGTTGAACATCTGGGCGTCTTTTTGAAATACCCAGGTGGATAGCGTAGTGACAGCTGCACTGCTTCGCTCCCCCGTCTCTCGGAAATAAGGGGGGCTAGAAATAGGGGGTTTTGACAAGCAGAAAAATCTCGCTTGATCTACGGCGCCTCCTCCCCCTTACCTCACCCCTAAAAACGGTGTTCTTTCTTTCTCCTGCCGCCAACACCATCTGCCCTCAATCCTCGCAGATCTGGGCAGATGAGGCAGCGCCACAGGTAGATGAATGCTTATGCCTTCCCCTGAGGAGCTTTTCCCATCAACACTGGTCAGACACAGGGAGAAGAAACAAGAGGAGTGTGAGCCTTTAAAGGTTCGGTAAAGAGCACAAACAGAAAAGTAGTCAAGGACCTGTTAGCAACACAACTGGTGGAGTCCTACAGAAAAATGACTGGAGAGATATAATTTGTTCAAAATAATAAATTAGTGGATCAATGGATTAGTGTCATCATCTCTGAAACAAATATCTGACCTTCCAAATATCTTTCTGAGGTTTTCTTTTGATCCGTTTGTCCAATGTGATGAAAGATAAGACAACCAGAATGTTTTCTGAGCAAGTTATAGAAGTCATTTCTTATTCATTCAAGTAATACTTTGAACTTTACCGCTGATTAGAGGTACATAATGTAATCCTGTAGCTTCTGTAGTTGGATTACTTCCACTCCATGGCTTCAATTAATTGCAATTTTAGTGCTTTTTACTATAATATATTCCTAGTACTGTAAATGCAATTAGCCAATTGGTTGGAGATGTAGTTCCAGCGATATGCTGAAATGTGGCAAATACCCCCACCAGGGTATTTTAATTTGATCTTGTGCCAAAACGTTCTATGTAGAGAATGGATGCATGTTTGTGTTCCCAGAAATGTGATTGGTAGGACCTCCTAAAGGCCCAAAGTGTTTCATGTCGCCTTCTACACGATGTACCTCCACACTCTAATCCAATTTATCAATCAGCTGGCTTAATTACCCCCTAAGATCTGGTCTGCTGGCCACAATAGCTTCCATCTTCCGCTCGAGTGGTGCAAATAAAACTGCTGGCCCATGGCTCCAGTTAAACAGAGAGAGGACAGACAGACCTGAAGGAGGGCAGCAGCTTTACAAATGAAGGTCTTTACAGATTAATTAGGAAACTCTCAGTTGTATGGTTCTTTTGGTTTAGGCTAAGAATACTGTAATGATAACGCTAACATGGTCCTGTGGTGCAGCAAATACCACACATGGTTATGAGTGCCCTGAGGTGAATTTATAAAATCTTGTTAGACATTTGTGACGTTTTCTCTGCTTCAAACCATCTCTAGATATTCTTCCACATATGATCCATCATTTTCAAGAAACAGCACCCACTGAAACGTTCTAGCAACCCCAGAGCTATGCTCACTGATATGGTGTTTAATTATCCACAAGTCCCTGATTGTGACCGTCATCAACGCCGTTAGCCTCCCTCTTGTCTGTCTGTTGGCTTCTGATCAAAAAAGCAGAAGGAGGCCACACTGAACATGTGTTGCAATAAACACTGAAGTGACTTACAACGAGGTAGAGGTTTGGCATTTTCCTTTTGAACAGACTTTTGGGTCAGTAATGGTAAATCGTACAAGCCATTTCAGGGATTTACGCGGTGACCTCTTCGGTCCAGGAAGAGCTTTCACACTCCTCTTGCATAGCCAGTAGTCACTCATGACTGTACGCTCAGCCCAGATAAATCCACGAGGCATTGTTACAGCCCTTTGCAAGGATAATCCTGTCTGTATGTTCAACTGTGTAGAGTCACAGCTCAGCTGCTATCAGACATCGGGGCGAGTAGACTGCACCTGGTGTGTGCCCTTCACGTAACCTTGAAGGCGTGAACACACAGGAGACTAGCATGGAGCATGCAAGCCTTTTCTAAAGGTCATGATGCAACAAAAACCAGATTATATAACAGGTCACAGAATCCCACTGTGAAAGTACTGTATATGACATTTAGCCATATTTTAATGGAACAATCTTCAAAATATAGTTGGACTTTTTCATCTCGATATATCTTCTGCATCAGTCACACCCTACTGGAGAATTAATGTGACCCATTGTTCATCTCATATAAGCAGTGGAGTAGTGACTATTAACCTGGTTTATTTTGTTTTCTCTTCAGTTGATTTTCATGGAATCCAGTTCAAATTTGCATTTGGATGGAAAAGTGTTTCTTGAAAGGGATGTTTCTGTTGAACTGTCATCCAGAAATTAAAATTCAGTCATAATCTACTCACCCCTACTCTGATGGACCGTCGGCTGGAAGTTCTGAAGCTTCACAGCAAAACAGTGTTGCATCATTGTCCTAATCACATCAAGAAAATTGAAACACATGAAAAAAAAAGGCTCCATACAGTTTGTAGACCACAAACCTCCACCAGGGCTGAACATTCCCTCCAAAGCGTCCCTTCTACCCACAGTTGACATTTCTATTTATGTGCAACACCTCTATTCTTTTACCATGAAAGCACACCTAGAATTTGAAACCCTTCATAACATTTGTCAGAGGGAAGACAATCTGTTCCAGAGGAGTCAGCATTTTGTGTTCTGCTTAATCACCTGTTCACATCCCTGATGCCTGTCTCTGATAAAAGTTTCATGCAAATCTGACTCTAACTTCAGGAGTTAAATTGTTGGAAAAACAACTTCCTGAATCTGCCCCATTATCTAGATCCTCTCAGTAATTTAAAGGGCTCTTCCCTGCTACATGCCTGACTCTTCCACCAAGTTTCATTGAAATCTGTCTGGTAGTTAATGTGTACTAGATGGAAAAATCCCTATTTCACAATGTTAAAGACAGTAAAAAAAAAATCCTGGATCTGCCCCTTTCACTTGATCCACTCTACTCCCACTCCTCCATCATATATCCAACCCTCCCACCACGTTTCATGAAAATCCAAAGAATAGGTTTTATGTAATTTAACAGACAAACAAACAAATCAAACCAATCACTTAACCTGCTTGACACATTTTCAAATCATTTCTGGAGCTTTGGATTATGCTGTACAAGCTATATGGAGCCTTTTTCTGTTTGTTTCCGGTTGTCTGTCTTTTAGGGCTGTCAACATTAATGTGCTAGTGCTTGTGATTACTCTTGAAACCTTAACGTGTTAACATCGTGCAGAGGGTAATTACAGTGACTCTTCCTGACAGTGTCTTTGTCGGTGCTTTAGCCAAGTGCAATCAAATAGTCTGAGATTTTAATCAAAGTCCTGCAAACACAGCACAGCTGAAAGTTCAAGTGAGCCTCTCAAGGTCCAAAGGAGGAGTCACTCGTCCAGGATGTACCCTCATGTTGGGATTCAACTCTCGACCCACTGAAGGCAACACTGGTAGTAGAGGCACGACTTAGCTGTGCTAACCTCAGATGAATATGACAGGCTGGCAAAGTTAGAAACACTGCTGGAGCCATAGAGGTACGGGTTTAATAAGTGTTTTAGTTTTACACTAACAAAGGGAGTTTAGTGAAACCATTTATATCTTGTACATTTTGTGGCAACGACAATAAAAAGTCTGTGGTTCTTTGATTCCTTGATTCCCTATATCCTTACCCTCTGACTAACACAATTAATACAGAGGTCACGTTCTGACAAACACTCCCTGAGACGTTTTACTGAGCCACTTCTACGTCTAATTAAGAAATCATGAAAAACTAAGCTGAGGTGTTATTAAGTAAAAACATTCTGATTTATAAAACCAATTTATCATGCGTTTCTTTAAAAGTGCAAGTTAGGAAATACCAGTTTTTTAAACTTGTGATTAATGGTGATTAATCACAGCTATTAATCACAGTTATCATGATTAACTCGATGAATGTTGTTTTCATCCCAGTTAATCACAAATAATTTTTTACATTATAAAATAACTCCCCATCTTCAGTTCTGCAGATTGTCGGCATGGGGATGAGTAGATAGAAATTGATTTTTCATTTTTGGGTGAGCTGTTCCTTTAATTCAGCTGACAGGAATGGATGAGTGGGCAGCCTGCCTGACATGACTTATCTAAAGGCCTTTTTTCCCCTCTTATCAGATGTGAACACTCCACTCCACTAGAGCGATTAGACGAGTGGCATCTTGATCAGATGCTCTCTGAAGTCGTATCAATCAAATGTACAATCCTAGAAAACACCTTCAACAAAAAGATTTCATTTTTGTCTTCCATTTTAGTTCTTTTATATTTTAACTCTGTGTGCTGTTTGTTTCCTCCTGTTGACTGTCTTCATCGCTGACAGTCCAGGCCAGCATCCTGTTGCCTCATCTTCCTCCTTGTCTTCTGTCTCTCTTTCTTTCTCCCTAACTCTCGCTGTGTCTCTTATCTCCCACAGCTGTCCTATCGTCAGTCACATCAGCTTTTCTCTGTCATCTCTGGTGCCGTGCAGATGTTTTATCCTCGCTACTCCATCTGCCCACCCCATCTCCTCCTATTTTTTTATCCCTCCTCCTCCTCTTCTCCCTCCTCTTCCACTCGACCTCCGTGTCCTCCACTGACTCATCTTTTCTTTTCTTTAGCCCACGCTGAGGTCTTGATTGACAAGCAAACACTGCTGTGTGAAGAACTCTGTTCTACAGAGCTGTCTAATACACACACAAAGAGTCAGTGATCCATTAACAAAGTAAAAATCTCAGGTTTTTACTTCTACATGTCGCCTGCATCAGCAGCAACAGACTAATTTAATAATTGTTCATTAATACATCCTTTATTTTGTCATTTGCAATAGTTCAACACTGGTGGGCCCATATTAACCTCAAACAGAGAGCGAGCGAGGCTTTTATTTAGACTGCTCTCTGGAGTTAGTATTTTTTAAGGAGACAGGGTTTGCAGTCTGGGACAATCTGTTGTACAGATTCTGAATGTGTGCAGACCCTCACATCTAAAACACAGAGACAGAAAGGCTACGTTCACACTGCAGGAAAAATGTGGCTCAGGTTAGACTTTTTGCTCAAATGTGACTTTTTCACTGCAGTGTGAACGTAGCCTTACAGTTTGCCTGTCTTAAAAAGGATGCAGTCAGCACCAGGCAGCTGCTCAGGTCCGTCACTCTTTTCTGCTCTCTGTTAATGCTCTAAGCAGGTGGGGCCAAGCAGATATTTAGAGCCAAACATATCCATTCACTTAAATGCATAATTTGATGACATGATAAGGACATTTAACAGTCAGTCTATTTACCAACTGCAGACAGAGAGAGAAAGTGTGCATACAGATAGGAAGAGGTTAAACGTTTGGTCACTGTGTTGCATTCATGTGTCAATGGAGTGTATGGAAGAACTACACGGTAGAAGAGTCTCTTACAGCCACATTACAGTAGCCTTAGTGTGTGAAGCTACTTCTTCTGAGACGGTTGTACTGCAGCTTTCTGCCTCCAATGAAAGTGTAGTGTTGTTGTTGTAAAACTGTTTCAAAGCAGCCTCTCTAACGCTGGCCTTGAGTTTCTTTTTTTTTTATAGAATACTGCCCTTATTCACTGATTAATTCTCCGTCTCAACATTTCCAGTGAAAGACTTCCAGCAGCTTCGAGGGTTCAGCAGGCAGAGGTTGAGCTTCTCAACTTCTACAGGTCATATGAGTGCACAAATTATTCAATCAGAAACAAATATTTTGTAATGGTTATAGGTCATCATATCTATATTATATGTAGATATGGCCAAAGAATATTATTATCCCTCTTTCATCAGCATTATGTACAGTTGCCATTTATTAATTTTACTATGAAGTTTCCTTAGTTTCCAATGCTACTATACTTTAACTCAGCATAATGATTTTGTTTGGAGATCGACTTTTTGTTTTCACACCCTAATGTGGAAACAGCCAAGAGGCTCCACTGTTTTCTGCCCAAAAGCAGATAAGTATATTTAGATAACATGGAAAGGTGGAGTCAGTGATTCAGGAGAAAGATAGTTAATTGTTGGGTCTCATTCAAATACCACAGCTTAATTAGTGGCTTGGTCCAAGACACTATTATTTATGCTGAGTCTCATTCTGGGTGTCAATCAACTGTCTCTCTCCAGAATCGCTCACCCCACCTTTGATAAGTTTCCATCGACAATAACAGTGTCAATTTTAAGGTTGTCGAACACAGAGTCATTTTCTAAGCTCTGTTATCCCAGGATCCTAATCCCGGGGTCCTGCTTCCACTGCTCACTTCTCTACAATAACCCTGTTGATAGGTTTTTCAGTTTGAAATATTGGCAGGCAATAAAGTCTGAAAGCAGACACCGTCTGATCAAACCCTCTAACAGATAAATTATTTAGAAAAATCTGATTTTGATAGACAGTTTCTATTTTAACCAGTGCAGCATTTCTCGCCTTTATAACAAATACTAGTGGCCCAGGAAACAAAGTTCAGTTGCATGTGTTTTGACACATCTCATGTGATGCCCCTCAGCCAATCAAATCTGTGCATTACAGCCACTCAAGTCAATGAGTGAGTGATTTAAAGTAATATTACATGGAATGTTCTGAAATAATACTCTTTAAAAGTCATACTTAAAACCAGTATGACTCATAGAATATTAAAATTGCCACTAAAGACAATGAAAGCCCATCTTTTGGGCAAAATTACCTACTCAAATCCAAATCGAGGGCACGGAGGGGGAAAAAATATTTACATGGCACAGAACTGTGCTGTAATTAATTATTTTTTCATTGAATTCTGTCAGTTTGGTGTCAGATCAGTTTTCTCTAGCAGCCTGTTTTATAAATCACCTACTGTCTGAGGACGAGGTCTGCCTTCAGCTACTTGACACCCATCAACAAAACAGGAAGTAGAAATGTAATTGTGTCCCAGAACAGTGTTCCAGTTAGAGAGCAGCTGAGTGGTGAGTTTGACATGACAAATATTGTACCAAATATTGAAGAACGCCGTGACACAAAGGTTTCTACCTGTTATGTGTGCTGGATATTTTAATATGAGACCTGACCTTTACTTGCTGTCTCCAGTCAGTCTGGGTCTTAATGGGGGTCAGTGAACATTTACTCTGTCATCACTCTGTAAATTAGCAATGTGCTGTGTCATCATCTGGATCTTGTTTATCCAGATTTTTTTTTATTGAAATTCTCTTATGAAGCAGGAAGTTCACAAAACCACATCCGAAGTGACGGACTGAGTGACACGAGACAATCTATCTTGACATGAATCCGCTTTGACTGCGAAAACCAATATCCTCTGTGCCATACAATTTTTTCATTCCAAGGTCAAAATCACATTTTGGAATCATGATGTGTGACAGTGGAGTAATTTGCAGGGTGCAGGGAATGAGGGAGATACATGTGCATCATCAGCTTTCCCTTCAGATAAATCTGTCTATCAGACTAATGCACAGACATGGGACGCAGGCTTTGGTAATGCATATGTCTATCAACAGTCCTGATGGGTTACTCGTGTGTTACGTGAGACTTCGCAGTGTCCCAACACACATATGCTGACTATCATCACACACAGTCTTTGTTTCTCCCTCTGGCACCTTGATAGTGTCTCTAATGTAGCGACAGGCAGCAGCTCTACTGCCTCTCTCACATAGGGACACATTTGGGATGTTGTAATGCCCTTGAACAGATCACATTAACACCGTTGCCTTGGGGAGGTTTTCTCACAGACACATGATGACACGTAATAGAAAGTTCAGGGAATAATGAAAGGAAAAACCACGTTGTGGATTCATGTGAACACACTGTTATGGTGAAATGATGACTATGTGTTATGGTCAAAAGCTCCAAGAAAAGCGAGTGAAAACTCAATAATGCTAACTAAATATGATAAAAATTAATATGTTTATAGACTGACTAAATTAAAAAAAATGTTAACACTACTGCAGAGTCCACAGAAAACAATTTTCAACTGTATTCACAGGCTGAATATTGTTCCCCATGATGAGTAAAGTCATTTTAGGATTTTGAAAAGCAATGGAGCATCACTTTAAAGGTTATACCAAGGTTTATTCTGATTTATACCCAAGCCACCTCCTGTATAATAGGTTCAGGTGACACAAGGGATTTTGTCGTTTTTACCCTTGAGAGCAAACAACAGCAAAACATGTTTTCAATTATCTGTAGTGGGAGTATTCTTTGGTAGATATGAGAAAATAGCCTGGCAGCACTAGATAACAACAGAATGTAAGTTGTATAACTTTATTTACTGAGGTAGTCTCATGTCTGTGTCCTGTGTGTGATATGAACCATCATGCTGTACATGCGTGTAATCGGTATTGGACCTGGCTATACTGAGGCTGCTCTGCAAGACACTGATTATAGCACAATAAGCCTCTCTGTGCCGGTCGATTGGTTCACCTATAACAAGAGCGTGCCTAAGTCAGATCTAATCGGGTTAAAATTGTAGCAGTGTGGCAAGAGGTGTAGCAGCGTCACCGTCAAAAGACCAGGATGGAGCCTACAAAACCATTACCCACAAACCAATGGGTGACACCATGGTGGGCTTACACTTGCTGTCAGCATCCTGGATCTCAAAATGTAGACCAGACGAGAGGAAATGTGATTTTTTATTTTTTATTTCAAAACTACCCCTCATTTAATTTTAATCTATTCCATAAACTGGCTGTAAAATATGTAGAGAAGGTTTGTTTTTTTCTGTTCCCTCCTTTGCTTGATCATAAACATTAAATCAAGCACAGTCAACTGCTATGTCATATATTTTATGAGAGTGGCTGAGCTGAGCAAATGTCCCTGACTGGACCCACTGTCATTACCGTTGCCTTCTGCTGCTGGCCTGTTGACCCTTCGTCAGACCACAAATGCATCGGGCTCTCTTGAGTTAACACGCAGCTACATTCATCATCTGCTTATGCAAGAGTCAGGCCAAAGGCAGCAAACCAGAGACAAACAGCCGGAAAGCAAGAGATTATGTGCGAGAGAGCGATGGTTTGTGTTTGCGTGTGCGATCGGGTGCAGCTGTGTTTGTGTGCACTTCTGCACGTACATAAATTCACGGCCTGTGTCTCCCTCCTTCAGCCCTATCAGTCTCTGCATTTTCTACCTCCGTCTCCTTTAGGGGTGAGATAAGCAGGTGAAACTTCTGGGAGCCGAAGCAGAGAAGAGAGGGGAGTATGAGAGATGCCCCTACAAATCCTCCTGTAATCCCCTGGCGGCTCATTCTTTGCCTGTAATTATGTATCAGATACAGAGACAACAGGCAAACTGCATCCAGGACTACCAAACATTACAAACTGTTGCTTTTCACAGATATTTATCCGCTCTCTTGATGAGTGAAGCATCTCTGTAGATTTGCTCAGCACCTGTTTGGTCAACTCATTCAGCTATTGAAAGCTATTTGCCACCACTGAGTGGTTTTTCAACCCGTGCCTTTGTGAGAGTGGTTGAGTTTATAGGTGCTTATGATGGTGTTTGTGCAGTGGGAAACATCAGTTAAATGCAGGGTGTTTTCAGTGCCATATGCTCCAACGCTTGCATAACTGCCTTTGGAGCATATTGTAGATTGTACGTTCTGGGGCAACCTTATCTGCTGCAAAATAGGTTTGTGTATCCAACTGCTTTGAATTTGCTTTAACAACTACATGTTGGAGGAAAGGTAATTAGTGTCTGGATTATGTTCACTGGACAAGTTGTATCCACTCCTGGGAGTGTAATGTTCCTGAAGCCATAAGGGGGAGCCTGGGGTAGATGGCTCTACCACCTGACATCACAGTTTGGATCCTACATCCCATTTGGTGTTGGGTTTGAGCTTCTCAAACACAGGTGCTGTTAAAGTAAGGCTGTTTGTTAATTAATACAATCAGTCACATGAGAATGTACCCCTCAAAGTAAATGCTAAGATCTCATAATATGGTGACATGGAGAAAAATACATCAACAAAAATACAGCAACAAAGCAGCGTGTCACACAGACTATAATAATCTCCCATTACTTCTCAGAGACAGGAGCCATTAGATATTTTCAGACCAAACAGTTCCCCACCAAGGGGTTCATCTGAGAGCTAAACAGCCTTTTCAACATTTGCATTTCCATCACCAATAGGAACGCTGAACTAATATAAGGTGGCCAGTGATTGGTATAGCAATGTCACCACTGTGAGACATACAACAGCCATAAATTGTAAGAGATTTGTCTGCATTTTGTTCCATTTCAAGGCTGCTGTTGCAAGCTGTTGTTTACATGGACAACGTTTCACACAGAATTTTAAAAACTGAGGTTGACAGTGCATTGGTTCGTGTGTTCAACCAATCCCCATACATTTACATCATTCAAGGTTCCTCCTGTGCTGGGAGGGTACTCACTCTGAAGTAGGAGCTAAAAAGTTCCTCAAAACGGAGAAGAACTACAATCGTTCCTAGTTCTTGCAGAGCAGATACAATGAAAAGGAGGGTTCTTAGAAATATGAAAGGGTTCCTCGGATTACAAACACTCATTATTTACAAGCGTGTCAGCAGAACTTACTGATGAAGACGGTCCTTTCCATGCAATATAATTATTTGATAAAAATATAATCAGTCTAGCATTGTACAGTCTATTAACTATACTTACTGGTGTAAATGAGCTGTGTATGAGACACAGTTGGTGTGTGTGGTCATTACCGCAGTGGGATCTTAGCAACTTCTTCAATCAGCTCCGTCCACTGCTGCAAGGTCTCTAAATGTCATGAGCACTCACTGTGAAATTGCAATTAAGAATGTAATAAATAAGTGATTGAGAAACACTCGCAAGCCTGGACAGACAAAAGGACGTCCAGCTAATTAAAACTGTGATCAGTTCTGAGCATTCATGGTGAGGGTGAAGAATCCTTTGGCACATTTGGTTTTACTCTCTCTGTTCTGGATGTGTTGTACATTGTTGGAGTGTGATTTTGCGTGCACCTTTTTCCCAAGAAAATGCTGCCCCCTCCTCCTCCACACATCCCCATGGTGTGCACCTCCAGCCAGGCTGGCGTGGGAAAGGGCTGTGCAGTTCAAAAGCAGAATTAAAGTGGGTAAGAAGTTCCCTGCAATGCCTTTTCTATGCCTTTCACATGAAGTCGGGAAGCCGAGCTGGAATTATTTCCCTGTTCACAGAGTGCTAGAATGAGAGGAGAAAACATAACAATGGAGGGGGTGATGGAAATGGTCCTCAGAGGCCCCAGACTATAATGCATTTCAGGTTGAAACCAGATCATGGACAATTAGAGTAGAAATGGCTGACTTGGTAAACAGTGGTCCTCCATGGACCCATCTCAGATGGAGGCTCTTTCCGCTCTCTGCGTCTGAGAGGAAGTGTTTGTCTCTTGCTGTCTTTAGCGGCAGCAGTTTTGATTGCCTCAAATTCTTCCTTGATCATTTAAATCATCCAAAAAAAAGAACAAATTAGACTCATCGACCTTTCTGTCTGGCTCCTTTTTGCCCTCTACCTCCCTGCCTCATTTCTGAATCCAACTCCCTCTGTCTTTCAATATTTCAGCCTCCTGTTTCCTTCTCTGTCACACATTCCAGATATATATTCAAAACGTCCGCTCCTGTCCTCTACCTTCCATATCTTCAAGCGCCAGAATTAGTCACACGAGCAGAGCAGACGTAGAAAGACGAACGGGGAGATAAAACAGAGAGAAAGGAAGGGGAGTGCAATTCACTGTAATGAGCGTGACAGATTGGCCTCTAAACAGACTAATTGTAATAAGGCATATTCCCCTTTAAAAATAGATGAGGAGTAATGAGGCGGGGACATAGAGGACAATACAGAGTGTAATGGTGTGTGTGAGGCCGGGATGAGTGTCTCTGGAAGGCTCACTGCAATAAGGGAACATGTAGTCTTCCTGGCACAAAACAATCAGTGGCCTTCGGTGGATTGAAGTCATAACAGGGTGTCAGACACAAACAGCTAGTTCATTTACACTCTGCATAAGTCTGTGAACTTTGTGTGTGATCAGCTTCCTGTATGGATTCTGGTTGATGGGTACATAAATATCTCTACTTAATGACAATGTGCACTGATTGCATTTTACTAGTGGTGATTGTGGTCTATACTTGGCAAAATAAAGCATACTGTGAATAGTCAGTATGCAAACTAAAGAAACAGTTGGTTTTCCTCCCATAATGCAAAGCACTAAGGAAATGGAGGACTTGCTGTGTAAAAAACAATCAAAACTATATGTGAATGGTGGTGAAACAGCTGAACGCTTCAGAAAACAGAAATAACTAGAAAGCCTGAGCCTGCAAACAAACAACCTTGTATTGACTTTGTGTTGTTAGTATAACTAAACTGCACCTTTATCCTTATTATCATTGGCAAAGTAAGGCAAGACTGGAGAAATGAGGAATGGACTGTACTCATATAGCATCTTTCTAGTCTGACTGATCCCTCAAAGGGCTTTACAACACAAGCCAGCATTCACCCATTCACCCATTCACACAGACATGCATACAGTGGTTGCAGTCCATGCAAGGCACCTCCTGCTCATCAGAAGCAGTAACCTCTAGACTGCAGGGGCTGGGGAGCGAACCACCAACATGATGCCTTTATGCCTGTACTGTATGAATGTCCAGCTGAATTCAGGCATTTCTTCTGTATGTTAATAAGAACATGCTTGTGAACATGTATTCATTAGGAGATTAAATGATTCCGTACGAATTCAAATTTTCATTTGTAAGAGGAAGCACCGATATCAAAAGATATTAAATTTACCATGATAAACCATTTTTAAATGTGAAATATAAAGTCAAAATCAAAAGTAGCCGAAAACATCCAAAATAGCCCAAGCCTCCTAAGGGAATACACTTAAATTCACGTTTTCAATTCAAAACTAAGAGTAACTCTGTCACAAGCTATGAATGATGCCTTTATGTCCATATGTAGAGTGTGGGATTTTCTACCTCTGCTGTGTATTAATTTTGATAAAAGTATCACAAGCATATCAAACTGTGAGACGTGGATCAGGAATCAAACTGAATGGACTGTATTAACTAATGTGTAAGCATTTATATTCACTGTTGTTAACTAATTCATAAGCATTTATATTCACTGTCCTAAGTAACATTCCAGTCAGTGTTGGACGAAGACTTCCTGCTGCAAAGAGTCAACTTTATAAAGCCTCACTCTTTCTTTTGATACATTCATCATGATAAATCAGGCATCAGCGAGGACTTGAGATGTAGTTAACCTCACAGTGACATGAATGATAACAAAACAGCTCCTCTTTCTTTGCTGTGATATATTTGCAGTTTGTTATCAGTTCTCCAGCTCTCCTACAGTAGCCCACTGACTGGATTGATTAATGGCTTAATGAGGTGACAGCCCGAACAGGGCATCATCACAAGGCCCATAACATTTATTTTCATGACACGACATCTTAGGATAGATTTCCTTTCCTCTTATAACTTTACTTATTATCTATTAATTCTAATAATATTAATCTGTTCCTTATTAAAAATATGTTTGTATTTATTTCTTATATCTTGTTGAAACAGTAATCAAACAGTAACAAACTGTATTAACGAACTTTCACTATCACATTCTTTATCAAGTATCTTTTTCTTTATTCTAAATCCTCCTTTCTTTCTTACCTGCTACCACTTTCTAATTGAAATCCATTTTGCGTTGATAATGGTGTCTCATTGAACATTTCATGTTCATTTCATGTTCGACTAGAGCGGCTCTCAGAGAGCGTTTGCCTCCGCCAAGGTCGAACCATCCTGCACGTCTGTTTAGCTTGTCTGACCGAGGACACGAACGCCGGGACCTTTTAGTCTTTTTAAGCATCCATCACAGAGAGACTGACCTTCAAACTGAAGTAAAGCCTGTGATCACGATCAGAGCATATAAAACAACACAACACATTGTGCTTGCCATCCTGCCAGTGGGATAACGTACTGTCACTTTGAACTTGTAGCCAATAACTGTAAATCCAGGCTGAAACCTTTTGCCAAGGCCAATTACCCAGCCTTGCATCCAACTGCCTAATTATCCCAAATTAGCTGACTCAGTGGATTATGAGATGAATTAGTTGTTATCAAAATCATGCAGCACTGCTGAATATTACCAGTGTAATTTAAAGCAGGCAGATCACTATTTGCAAGCTAATTTCAATGTACATGGGAGGACGGAGCAGAAGCACAGCCCTGTATCCTGATTAATTTAAATTTCATCAACGTTCTCAGCAAACATGCAGATGAGTGTTTGGATGACTTAATGGTTTATGACATGTTAGTCGAATTATATAAATTCTATGAATGTTTAATAGCTGAATTATGGGCAAAACCAACACAACTATGACCCAGATTGTAAAACTAATGAATTGTGTTTTATCTGACTTCATAGACCAGCAGTAGATTGGAGTCAGGAAGAAGGGATGAGACGTAGAACAGACCTGGGAATGAGGGAGGGCTCAACAGAAATGAGAGTACAAGACAAAACACTAGGCTTTAGATGATAGATTTTATTTTTCATTTTATTATGCCTGAACCCAGGTTGTACTTCCACGTTGTTGTAAGCACACCTAGAGCAGGCAGCAGACATTTACAGGCAGAGGGAGAGATGGGTAATCTTTGCAGCTTAAGTAGACTGCCAAATTAGCAGGGGGTGTTTGGGGATTATTGATCAGAAAGAGATGTTTATTCAGCCGTGCAGCTCGAGTTGACAGCTTGTAAGCTTTGCTCAGTTTATAAATTTTCCCCTCCATCTATGTGAAATATATCGGTTTAATGTTAGCATTACAAAGAGATATGAGCCATTAATTCAAAACAAATGAGGTCCATAAAATAAAACCTACAGGTCAAATCAGGAAAGTCACTGCTTGGAATTCCACCTGTAATCATTTTGACATTTTGACAGCGCAAAATGCAATATTGATATATCAGGGGTCATGTGATGCACTCAGAGAGAGAGGATTTTTTTCGCAACCTCCCGCCTCGTTGGACTTTTGTCGAGAAACATATCTGAAATGGAGCGAAACAGTAATTCATGAGAAACTATGAGGAGAGCTCACTCTGAAGCAAAAAGGGTGCACATGGCCGCTCTGAGGGTGTCATGGATGATGGCAATGTTGAGCCATTGCTGGCGTTATTGCCCAGAATGTTACAGACAACAATAGAAGAATCCAGAAGAATTTCTGCTACAGAAATTTGGTCAGCTGCAGTCCTCCCTTGATAGACTGAGTAACAACAGTGAAAACAGAGAGCTCCATTTCTGAGGGAGAAGACCACACAACCTTTCTTGAGAGCAGAGTTGCTGAACTTAAGCAGAAAACAGAAAGACTGTAGCCGATCGGGCCGAGGAAAGCAAGAAAAGGAGCCGCAGAGATATCATAGGAGTAAACGAGAAGCTGCAGGAGGAAGGCAGGGAATCAAGACTTTTCAAACTTGGCTTCCAGAAGTGCTGGGACTGGACACCAAACAAGGAACCATTGAGATCAACAGGACACACAGAGCCCAAAGAAAAACCATAACCAGCCTTTTATTATTAAACTGCTCAATTGCAGTGACAGACGAAGGATCCAGGCAGCGGTGAGGGGGAGAGGCGAGCTCTCTGCCAGGATCTATCAGCCCAGGAGAGGAGGGCCAGGCGTCAGTCCAACAGGGCCTGTGAACAGCTTTTCCAGAGAGGAATACAGTTTCAGATACACTACCCATCCGGCTCATGCTTCACATTCAGTGGAGGAGCACACCTTCAGAAATCCAGATGAGGTGGATGACTTTCTGAGCTGGAATGAACCTAATTGACTTATTTGAAGGGATAATTGATCAGTTCAGACTGCACATGCAGCATAGTTGTACACTCAAAGGTCCCCTCACAGATGACACATTTGGATTCATTTGGCTGGGCTGTCTTCCGCTAAATTAGACCTCTCAAATGTATATGTCATTTTAAAGAAAGATAAACCTGCTGACATGTGTGGCTCCTACCGACATAATTTCAGTTGACAGCAAGCTGCTCACAACACTTCTTGCTAGGCAGCTGGAGAATTTATTACCAGACAGCCTTTGTTCATGGTGACTACTCAACCAGCAATGTGAGAAGGCTTTTGAGAAGGTTTACTCCTCAGAAGAGAAAGAAAGCCCCGGCTGTCTCACTAGATGCTGAGAAGGTCTTTATAGGGTCCAGTGGGGCCACTTGTTTGACACACTGCAGGGTTCTGGGCTTGTTGGGACGACTTCCTTAAATGGATCTGAACCATATACTGTATCATTCACCAACAGCCTTGGTTATAACTAATGGACAGTGTTCTGAGCCTTTTGCTGTGGCAACAGGCGTCTGCTAGGGATGCACACTTAGCCAACTTCAACGTTAGCTGAAAATATACGGCTCCATACTCGTGTAAGAGGTACAGTGATGGGAGACATGGAGCATTAAATCACCTTGTATGCGGATGAAATTGTTTTCTTTTTGCCATACCTTAAACTATCAATTCCCACTATCCTGTGTGTTTTAAGAGTTTAGTACCATATTTGGCTCTATGATTAATTTTAGTGAATCTGAAGCCATTAGGAACCCTGAATAACAGAGATATTTTAATTTTTTATTGACAATTTTCCTTTTAGATAGTAATTTTCTGGTCTCACATATCTGGGATTAAAGGTACCCCCAGTTGTGAAGGATCTGTGGAAACTTAATTTTGCCCAATTTGTGCATCTGTTAAAAAAGACCTAGAGTGATGGCATAACTTACCACAGTCCTTGTGTGATCTAATCAGTCTCATTAAGATAATTAGATTAATTAGAAAAATCCCACTTTTGCATCCCCTGCAGATACTTCCTCTGATTAGACAAGGTATTTTCTACATTTATTTGGTAGGAGAGAGACTTGTATTGATTCCTGGATTTGCACCCCACACTTCCTGTAGAGTCTGGTCACCTGTGATGCAAAGAAGATAAACTCAGAAGTAAAGCCGAGTCTTGTTATATACAACAGTTATGAGTCATGGCATGATATAACTAAATACCTTTGGAGGAAAAAATATGTAATCCTCCTGTCTCCTGTTAAAAATCCTGATTTTCCAGCAGGCGGACAAGGGGATTCATGCACTCAGTGACTTGTTTAAAGATAATACTTTATTGTCCTTCCAGCAGTTACAACAGATATTTGCTATCCCCAAACAACATTTCTTTTGATATCTGCCGATGAGACATTATATATATCTTCTCAGGTTTCCTCCTGCTAACCCTCCTTGCAGTGATATAAAGAGATTTATCTTGAAGTGCCAAAATGGAAAACATTATATCATTATTTTATTCACTTCTTGGTACCTGTGACAAATATGAGAGAGATTTTGGTACTGCATATATTGAAGATGATTGGCAGGTGGCAATAGACCTGATCAGATCCACGTTTACAAATAACAGCGAGACTCAGTACAAGATTCTCCATAAGCTGCATATCATCCTCGTCATCTTGCATAAAATAAACTGTTTGCTCTCTCCAGTATGCATCAAGTACCATTCATCTAGGGGAACATTTCTCCATTGCTTCTGGGAGTGAAAGCTAATTTCAAGATTCCGGACATTTATTTCTCAGGTAATTAGTGAGATATTTAAGATGAAATTCCTCTTAGGCCTTCCCTCCATGGAATTACATCTCCCTACATCACACTGCAAACTTCTTGAAAAGCTCCTTTTATTTGCTTGAAGGTGCATCAGCACAGTTGGGTGAAAGACACCCCTCCAAGTGGGGGGCAGGGAGATTTTAAACACCCTCCCCCATTAAAGGTTACAGACTGTTTTAGAGGGAAAAGATGTTTATGAATGTTAGGTCATCTTTGCATGATTTTTTACCAGCAGACCGGAAAGACTCGCACATAATAAGATTACTGATGACTGGTAATCTTAAACTCATACCGGAGTGATTAATTTGATCTGATTAATTAACATACCCATTCATACTTGCACATGTACTCGTATGTACAGTAACATACCCTTTCTTTCTTTCTTATTATTGTTTAATCTTATTTCTCTGTGTTATTGTTGCATGTAAATCATTAAGTTTGGGTAAGTTTTAATAAAAAAACATCATCTCATAAAGTTGATATGACTAACATACAAACAAACAGTTGAATATGCATCCAGCAGAAACAAAGCAACGTTAGCACAATCCCTTTTGGCTCCGTTTTAGTCTCCACCATCGTTAGCTGCTAAATGCTCCACTATGTTCACGAGCTAGTCTCTAACTTTATCTGCTGTTTGTTTCTGGACGGGTTGTTTACTGTAAGTTTATCACTTCCTCACTGAGAACAGTTGAAAATGATGACACACATCCAAAACAATACCGTTGGCGAGACCTGCAGCTTTGGAATGTTATTTTTTTGTAGCCACTGTGTATGATGTCATCAGTCATTTGAGCTTTTGTTGATATAAAATACTGATTGGTGCAACTTTCAACTGTGTTTATACTACCATGTCATTACCGTGTATAACAATTGCCAATGATCACTTAGTCTAGTGATAGCCTTAGCAGCATTAGCATAGAGCAGGGGCATTTAAAGAAAATTGCAAAGAAAATTGCGAAAGGTTATGTGGTCACATGAGGTCTGAGTCCAAGGTCTGAGGCCCCGCGCAACTAATCCTAACCCCTAATACTACTACTAAAAATGATGATGATGATGATAATAATAATAACAATTATAATAATATAAAAAAATGAAAAACATAAACATTCATTTTAAAAAGAGCCAAAAAAAATCATCTATAGATCAGTTACAAAATAACAAATGCTTGTGTTTCCCCAATAAAACAGATCACTAACAGCTGAGCAGAAAAAAGAAAAGAAATTGCAAACAGGTTTTTGTATTTTTCAATCATACTGCAGTAAAACACATGGACTCAGTCTTGAACTGGTGTCAGCCACATTGAAACCAGCAGCTTCACATGAGTCACAGAGATGGAGGAGACTCAGCTTCTAGTCAGTGTTTTAATGGTCCATTCAAATTAAAGGCAGTGTCAATAAGGCATTTGGCTTCATCAAGGTTGTTGATCTAAGCAAGCAACAACAAGATGAATGAAATAGTTGAGAGTGAGTTAAAAATATCTCATCAGTGGATGCAGCTTCTGACACACACACACACATACACTGATATACACACACATTATACTGGGAGAGACACAAAGCAAGATGCTGGATTTTCTCTGATCATTAATTTATTTGTGGGTCAACTTTTTTATCTCAAACATTCCGCTCCCTGCCTATGAATCAGATGTGAACAGTGAATTACACATCTGACAGGCGGAGGCCCACAGAGCGTCATGTGTGGAGGAAAACATCGCTGTGATTATTACTATTCTTCACGAGAATGTCAGCAAGAGGGAGAGGGAGAGGGAGCAGGAGGCCAGATCTCCTCCTGCTGAAGTCAAGCTTGTGGAGGGCTGTGAGACCAGCATGCTGATGAGCCTTCAGTCACGTGTGTTCGCTCTTTGTTGCTCTCTTGGCCTTATCTCAAGTAAAAACCAAAATTAATATCGGATTTATATAAACCTCTGACATCATGTTATGTATCTGAACCAGGACTGCATCTATTGTAGATCTCTGGGTGTGAGACGTTGAAAGCAGCATATGCATTTACTTAAAGGAACAGTTCACCCACAAATGAAAATTCAGTCATTATCTAGTCCCTCCAATGCCAGTGAACAACACAAGAGTGTTGTAGCATTCTCCTGAACAGCTGAAGAAGATGGGGACTTGTCTTGTTTAAAAATGTAATAAACAACCAAAAACAAACTAAATGACTCCATGCAGCTCGTACAGCGTAATCAAAGTCTCCAGAGATCCCAAATTGATCTGAAAAACATGATCTACATCCTTTTTTAAATAAATGCAATCTTCACTGTAGCCTCTAAGCTAAAACCTCATCTGATGAACGTGCACGAGTTTTAACGCTTCAGACGCCGCCGGACGAGATCAAGAACTCACAATCTCTGCACACTTCAGTGTTTACCTGCTACTGGAGGTTGCATCACACACGATGGAGAGCCCTGTCAGATCTTATGTTATGTTCCCAGAGTTTTACAGGTCACTGTGTGTCAGCACAGCACTCTCCGATGCACATAAACATATTCGCGTTTGTGAAACTTTGTACTTTTAGCTAGGAGACTTCAGAGGATATTTCAGAAGAAAAAAGGGTGTAAATAAAATATTTTCATATCTGTTTGGGATCCTGGGGCCTCTGTGGACTTGGATTAAGACGTACAGGCTGTATGGAGTCATTTTGGTTTTCATGTTGTCATCTTTACGCTGCTGCACTGTTTTGCTATGAAGGTCTAAAAATATTTTGTGGACTAAGAAACCTCACCTGATTCTTCATCAGCATCGAGGTCAGTAGATAATGTTATATTAACAATTTTGAAGTACTTGTACTTAAAAAGAATATTTAATGTTATATATAGCTCTACTCCATTACATTTCAGAGGGCAGTATTTTACTCAGTCATTAGTCCACTACATTTAAAAATTAAAGACGATAGGCTTAAAAAAGTCATCATTAAAGATTTTTGGCTGGTGACACCACATCTTCTACTGATATGTGATAATTAGGATTGAGATAAACGATCAGTCGAGCTAATTGTCCAGCCAGCTACCATTAAACCACTGCAGAAGAAGAGGGTGCAACAAGATGATGTCATTAAGAGTGTCAGTCAAACCTCCAGTGGTCCCGTGTATTAATTTGAACAGCCTCCTGATCGCTCCCCACAGACCTGATATTTTATATCAAAGTACTTCACAAAAGTCAAGATCAAGATAAACTTTATTTTCGCACAAGGTGGGAAATTGGTCTTGGGCTTTTCACCCATGCTGCAGCCATAAGATGCACATTACATACAGAAGATATACAAACATAAATATATTCAAGGGTGAAGAAATACTAAACGTTAACATTCTCTAATGTCAAACAACATTACATACCCAGTCAGACATTTACCCAAAACTCTACGCCTTACTGTTCAAAAGCTTTATTGACACAGGAATAAAAGAATTTTTAAATCTATTCAATTTGCTACGGAGCACCCTGAACCTCCGTCCAGAAGGCAGCAGCTGGTACTCAGAATGAAGAACATGGGCAGGATCTGTAACAACTCTATCGGCCTGTCTTAAAGTAGCCTGTTCATAAACAGACTGCAAGGACATGTTCTGTGTGACACCAATAATTCTCCAAGCTGTCTGCGTCTGTTTCCATTGCACTCTTTTTCATCAACACACCAACTTTTCTACTATTGCAAAAGTGTAAAAACTTTTTTGTCATGTTTCCAGCATTTTACTCAGGTAATTATGCACCAGCTTCACAGAAAAGATTAGAGAAACGTTAAAACAACAACAAAGTTTTGTAAAAATGTAGTTTTTAATTCTTTGCTTTCCTATTCCTCTTCTTTTCTCTCACTGCACATGAAGTTACTAAAATTAACTCCACCACAAGCAGCTTCAACAGTAAAGTGCTATGTTGATGCATCAGTTTTATAATCCAGTAATATATAATCAGAGGATCACTTTTGACATTTTGCTGATGTAGTGTAGTAGCAGTAGTATTTCAGTGAACGATCTAAGTACTTTCCCACCACTGGATGAATATTCATAGTATAAGAGGCTTGTATTCTAAGAGACATGTTAGTGTTTTTGCAAGTGGCCAGAAAAAAAATGATGGTATCATATTTGATTCCTCTGGCCAGGCTTAGCATAATCCTCTTTTACCCATATTGGCATGCTTCCTGGAGCAGTAACTGTAGCATTATAGTACATACATTGCTACGACTGTCCTGGAATGTCCTGATCAAAAACAAACAAAACAAAAACAAAATACAGTTTAATCCACAATCAAAACATGTTACATAACACAATACAAATCAGCTTGAATTTCTTGGATATCTGGCATTATCTCGATGGTGTGACTGTGAGCGTTGATGGCACCCAATTCAAGAATTTTAAATGGATTCAATGTAAACCATGCTTTCAAACAAAGACCCACCAGAGCCGGCTGCTCAGGGCGTTCAGGGACAAAGAGGCAGAAAAACACAGTCATGCATGCAGATTGCTGCGGCGAGTGCAGCCTCTATGTTGTCAATATATTATTCCGACTTGCGTTTCCGTGTGCTCTGACCGCCTCACAGAGAACGTCTTTCATGGCTTGTTGGTCCATGTGACCTTCTTCGTTCACTTTGACAGGCTGCCATACACTTTACAGAGTGCACATTTAGATGCACATCATTCGTATCAATAATACCTCAAACAAATGTTTGGGGAATGACGAAAGAACTCAACTCAAGGTCCTCTTACTAGCTTTCGTCACCATATACTGTTATTATAACTATTTATAATGTATGGAATAACATACTGTTAACTAAGCCCTGCTTCTATAAACTTAAGCAATCTTTCGTCACATCTTTCAACCACCTCTCATGGTCTTCATCACAATTCAGATTAGCTCACTTGTCACTTAACATCTCTGAATGCCAGCTAATGACATACTGATGCTTTGTCACGCTTCATCCAGATGAACAGGGTACCCATGTGTGTCTGGATGAACCAGTCTTTAATGCACCTCTAATGGGAAAGCATCCATGTCAAAATGAGATATTCAGAGCAGCTGCACAACACAATATATTTTCAAAGGTGTGAGGGGTGGGTCACACTCAATATGCGACATTTTCAGTCACTTTTTTACATTCTTAGCTTGATAATGTGGGGATTTGTGCAGAGTGAGCATGCAACAGCCACATCTGAGGGATGCAATAACCCAACAAACTCCCAAAGCTGCAGATAAAGAATACAAAGTGAGGTGCACTGGCGAGCAGCATAAGCACATTAGTCCTATACTTAATCAAGTTGGGAACAGTTACCGCTGGAGGAAGGAGGAAGAGAAACATGCAACCGGATTAGTCTAATATTGTTTAGAAGGTGCAAAACAATGAAAAACTACATTCAGGAGGATCTGCATCAGTTTTTTGCTCAGATTTACACTCAGAGTCAGCGGCAGTCAACAATACAAACGAGCAAAAGCTGGCATTGAAATAGATCTCTATCCATCTCTCTTCCTCTCCCTGGCTCCATCCCCCTCTCACCACGTGTTCCCCAAAGGCAGAATATTGGATGAGTCTTTAATCATCTTTACTGCCCACTCTATAATATCTGCTAAGAGACTCATCCATGATCTGCCACAATGGAAACCAACCCCACTGAGTCAAGGGGAGCAAGAGAGAAAGTCAGCCTCTGTGCAACAAACCTATACACTTAGCCATAACCTTTATTATATCGAATGTTCAAGTAGGATGAGAGCCATACTCTTTTCTCAAATAGGAAGGAAACCTGTAATGACATTTATGCAAGTGAAGGTTTTTAGGAGCACAGGGGAATAGGGGATGCTGTTGTTACTGCTCACAATGCCTCGTCTTCAGCAGTGAGCTTGATGCCTTGTCAGGGTAAGAGTTCACCTACTCTTTCAGAAGAACCACTAAGAGCACAAAGAACAGCCTCTCTGTCCTTTGGGTATAAACCTGCATTAAAGGAATAGTTTGACATTCAGTTAAATAAAGAGCTGGGGGCTATCAGCCTAGCTTAATATAAACACACACAAAGGTTGTGCACTGTCTTTGTTTATTTACACTAAACAAAACAACAATCACTTACCGTCGCTGTTAAGCGTGGTTAATGTCCTCCTCTGTTCGGAGGGTACCGAGCTCCCAGAACGTTCGTTTGTCTTCCCAATTTAAATACCTTTTTGGTTGATTTCTTTGAGTTAGCTGCTGAATGCTACTAGATGCCTAATGAATCTCCCAGTTGTGGCTTTCTGATGTTGCATGTCGTCAGAACATCACACCCCCGTCTTGTCCTGTCATCACTGGCCCCTTCCTTTTCATACATACGTTAAAATGGTGCAGTTACTACATCCCAGAAGAAAACTCTTTTCCATGGTTTAAGTAAAATTAGGATAGAAGAAAGGATCATGGATCCAACCCTTTATCTGGATCTACTATTTCACCAAGTTTAGTTAAAATCTGTCCAGTCGTTCATGGGTAATTAATAAAAATGCTGACATAAGCCCTACCGAGCAAGGTTTAAAACATTCATTCAGATCCACTCCAAAATGTAATGGGTTCTTCCCTGCTACATGCCCTACCCCTTTATCAACTTTCATCAAAATCTGTCAGGTAGTGTGTATGTGTAATAGAATAAAATGCTGAAAAAATCCTCACAATGCTGAGGAAAGTGAAATAAAAATAGTAACTCTGCCCCTTTATCCTGTCAACGTCAAAACGTGAAGTTGTATTTGATCAAATTGCCTCAGACTAATTGAAATACAGAAAACCTTAAGTTTTCAGACCAGGCTTCATTTGCCCTTCATAAGCTATTCCTGTGATATTATACCTGATTTTACAGGATGTGATTCACTGTTTAGAAGTACACTAAAGTCAAGGGAGGTTAGAGAATATCAGCAACAATCATATGAAGGAGGGAAAATCACAGATGGGTCACACTACAGGAATAACCCGAATGAATTGTTACCGCTGGACTGAACAAAAAGAATAGACATTGAATGTCGTGAACATATAAACAGTCAGTATAATTTAATTTTACATCATTGTCACACCGTGAAAAAGAAAAGATCAGTTTAAATACATGTAGTGGTCAGTGCGGCTTGTTATCTACATGTATTAACCTTTGTTAGTCAACAAATGAAATACATGATATGTTTATCTACAGTGTCAATTAAAAAGCACTTCTATTATCTTTCAATTATTTTTGGGAAATCACATTTTCCATCAGCCTGGTCTGTTAAACAGCTCTAAATACTACACCGTATCAGACTAATTAGCTGTTCAAAGGGAGAATAAGCCTGCTGTGCAATAAATATACTTCCTCCAGTCAGTAACAAAACACTGAACTCTTTCAGTCACAAAATTGATTCAAAATTGATCCAGAATATAAAAGAAAAGTCCTCCTCTGTGAAAATCCTCCTCAGATCAATTGGAACAGATTGATTTCACCCTCTGTCTCATTATTCAAATGGTTATTGATACAATGGTCACCCAGAATGAACCACTTTAAGACTTCTGTTCATACGCTAACTAGAGATACACGAGGAAAGAAATTCCAAGTGGTCATGATGTTTCTGAACCACCTGCAGCCTTAAAGGAAGAGGCTTTCTCTTCTTCATCTCAGTCTATAAAGACTCTTCCTCTTCGCCCTGATTCACACCCGGTGTTTAAAGAAAAGACCCGTTAACACGAGGTGTAAATGTCTGGATCTGTCTGATCATGTCTGGAGGAATTCTGGCTCACATTGTGTTCAGTACCTCCATCCCCACACAACGCAAAGAGCTACAGATACTGTATTTGTTTTTTTTATTGGTTGCTTTGCTGATGTTGGTTGGTTTGTTTCTGTGTTGGTGGGATTACTAAAAGAATAGATGTTTATTTCATTTCTTAGAGAGGTAAGGTGGGAACAGATCATCATCTAGATCCAGAGTTGTTTTTTAACGATTCTTTACAATTGCTGAATGTAATTAAAATATTTTTTTCTGTTTTGTTTTTTTAAATGATTGAAAAAATCCATTTTATTCAAATTTTTCATTTTCATTTTCACAACCGACTGATAAATGAAATGCTGATCACTCTTACAGAAGGTCAGATGATATGCAGACAAGTCCTTTATGGACAGACAAGCTGAAACTGAGATTCTGTCCCAGGTCCTCAGGTGGATTTGAACCCAGGACCTTTGAGCCACCTGATATTTTAGTAATATTTTAGTTAAAGTCATAAGTATTTTAGTTTTAGTGAATGAAAAGTGTTTTTGTCTTTTCTAAGACATCAGACATCATTTCAGTCAATCTAGTTGAGCCAAAACCAGTATTTTTGGTCATTTTACTCGTATTTCACTGATATCACATCAGATTTATCTGATCATTATCTGACAAAAACAGGTTGAATGATTCAGAATGCAGCTGTGCAGAAAGTGTCTGGTCCGATGATGTCAGTTTAAGGAATACATCCAGACATGGAACATGTTCTGACTGGCTGATTATTTTGAACCAGCGAGCCGGGCTTCTTACCCATTTAGAGTTTGACAATAGGTTGAGATGATTTCGGCCTCAAGACCTCTAATCATTGGCTTTACCAGCTAAAACTGAGACTCTAAGCTCCAGCTACTATAGGAACCGACCTATACCTAGGTCGGACCACCGATTTGTATGTCAGGACCGATGCAGGCCTCCTCCAGAGTCTTCTCTACCATCTTCCGTGTCCTGTCACACAAGCTCACACTCCACCTTCCTGATGGAATGGGTGAGACAGACCGGTGGTGATGACCCCACCCCAGCCAGCACAACACAGGAAAGGAGACTGCTGCATACACCATCCAATGGCCATAACATTTGGATTGTAATTTAGAACAGTATTCTAATATTTTTTGTTTCTTTTATCTATTGTCTTTTTTGTTTGTTTGTTTGTTTTGTTTTTGTGGACTAAAATAGAGGATTTGGTAAAGATTTTATTATTAAGGTTAGCAAATGATCGTGGACCCAGTTGGACTTCCCCTGAACCCCAATTTAAGACTAGGACACATCCTGTAAATAAACCACACTGTTCCTCTTTTTAATCAGAATTGATCCCACTGACCTGAAAGTTAAAATCTTGTCTGGCTTGTTGCCCCAGAGTACCACAACTCAACCCATGCATATTATGTGGGCTGCTCTAGAGAGTGGTGTAGCACACATCTGGTGAGGGACAGGGCCGGTGTATGTTTCTCCTATATGTGTGTGCATATGAGTGTGAAGAGCTGACAGTGACAGCTGGCTGGTGGTTGGCACAGAGGCCAGGGATAAGTGCCTCGGCAATAAACAGTCTCTCACAGGGACGCGTGCGTACACAGTCATAAAAGTGGAGCTGGTTTAATGCAAGCTGCAGCGCTACAAAACCTCAGAGACAGAGGTGATAATGTGGCTGGCAAGGGTGTGAAAGTATGCATCCACATACATGCTCCATTTATCATCTGGAGCGCACACTGATGTAAGCACACAGTTGCTGTGTTACAGGAGGAATAGAAACACATTGATTCTGTACATGCTGTTCAAAAGCAGCCTGATTTATGTACACATCTGGGCACAGATGTGTACATATTTCAAGATACGATGACAGGTGGTAAAAGGCCCCGCTGCTATTGGTACATCACAGTGGGGAGGTGCATGTGTGTGTGATTGTGCATGTGTGTATGCATGGGCGATCACAAGACATGCATTTGAAATCCCTTCCTCCCACAAGTGCCCAAGTGAATACTTTAGAGTGTGTGTGTGTGTGTGTGTGTGTGTGTGTGTGTGTGTGTGTGTGTGTGTGTGTGTGTGTGTGTGTGTGTGTGTGTGTGTGTGTGTGTGTGTGTGTGTGTGTGTGTGTGTGTGTGTGAGCAAGAGAGTTAAAGAAAAAAACAAGGTAATGATCAAAATCTGCAGGAGCGGAACCATATTTCCCTCAGGCTTGAGTGTGTGCAACTTGCTTTCAATACACTCCTTCTTTTATTGTCCTTTATTTTTCTGTTCTCTTTTGATTTGCTTTTTTTCCATCTTTCTCACCAGTCTGTCTTGAGAGAGGTTGTCAAATCACTTATTCACTTTTTAATCAATACCGGTTCGGTATCTGGAATTGGTTACCCAATAGTAACTTGTTTTGTGTCTTTACTCTCTCTGTAGTCATACAAATGTAATTTTGGTAGTAAAAAGTAAATATGTTGTAACACCAGCATTTCTTCAGGAAGATTTTCAAAGAGCTGGGAGCAGCTGGAGAAACTGATTTTGCTCAGCTCACTCTCCTCGACCTGGATGACTGGACTGAAATGAAGAATCTGATGGAGAATCATCAGAGTTTATGAATAAAAAGTATAGAAATGTCATCATTCCTGGAGAGTGGAACCCTCCATGAATGAGTGCATTGCTGGGTTGAAGACGAGCTCACTTTAGCTGCAGCCGCTGCAGGGGACTTTCAAAACTTCTCATCTTTTAGATATACAGGTATATTTTGTGTTTGTGTCGGGTTGGACATGTCCACAGCTTTATTTAGTATGGCATATGGCACAGTATAGTATTGTATAGGGTTTTGAAAAGCTACACACAAAGTCCAGACTTACAAGTATCCAGTCATGGATTTGCCATGTGTCTTTTCATACTAATATAAGCTGATAAAATGACATAAACTTGTATAATAGACTTATTTGGCCTTCAAGTCCCAACACTGTCGGCTTGGAAAAATTCTTGCCCTTCAACAAATGTAGTTGATGGACCTCTGTTTACAAAAATACCGCATATTAATAAAACTCCTAAACATTGGAAACATTACAGGTTATAATAATGATTTAATTTGCAGATTTGAATCGTTTATTGAAGTACAATTTACTGACAAGTCATTGACTATATAATTGACATTAAAAGTCCTTACTGCACTGGCCTGGGTTTTGATTCCAGCCCAGGCCCTTTGCTGCAGTCTTATGTTCTACTAGGTTAACAACAAGTGATTTTAATTGCTCCTCTAATCTCCTTCTGAAAAGAAAACAAACAAATTCCCCTAAAACCCTCTCTTTATTTCTTTCTTTCCTTTTCTTTCCTTCCTTCCTTCCTTCCTTCCCTTGACTAAATGGAGGCGTTCCCTTGCATGTGTGTTCAGGCTGAGTGTGTCGTAATGATTTAGGTTTATCTCACTCTGAGCATCTCAGCAGATTTAGCATCCTAGTAAGGATCCCAGGGGTACGTTGGTGTGTCTGTGTGTGTGTGTGTCTGTGTGTGCATGCAGTTTTTGGAAGGGTTAGATGCCAGTATTTTTTCACAGGAAGGTTTTAAAGGTTCAAAGCTTGCCCTGGCACTCACTCTGTGCTCTCCCCAAAGACAAGACATTGATGTTTCACTTTCCAATGAGTTGTTTAGTAATAAAGGTGCAGAAAGAAAGAGGTAGGGGAGTGCTAAAAAGGATGCTTCCCATCAGAATGCCAATACACTGGAGGAGTGGAGGGAGTTTTACCTTAATGGATTTAAGAGGACAGACAGAAATGGCTCAATACTCTGCACATTTCTCTCCACTGTGAATGAATATTGAAGCATAAAGTTGAAGTGAATCAGTTCCTCACAGAGTTGACAGCGATGTCATGCATAATGATGTCACTACCATCTAACTTTAGGCAAACACAGCAGCAGATGTAGCAGGATGAGGAATGTGCTGTCAGATATGTCCCAGTTATCTGTTTGGACAACCCAGTTCTTTCTGCGCTGTTCTGGGACCATTTAGATGCAACAGGGCGGGGCTATCCTACAGCTGCTCGTCAATGACAGTAGATACTGACATCACCCAATAGGAGCTGATTAGACATGCTTAATGATGGCCATTAGTTCCACATTGCAGATATCTATAAGGGATTACAGCCACCTCCCAGCTATCCCTATGGACTGACATTAGCATTGCTAGTCAACCTGTGTCGATTGCAGCGATGGATTAGAAGTGGCTCTCAAGGAAACTAGGAATGCCACTGGATATTGATCCAGCATTAGAGCAATCGTTAGAGATATTGACCCTGACCACCTCAGTGTGTCCCTTGGATCAGTGGTCAGCAGCCCCGGGGAGCTGGATTTCAGTGTGACTGCCATATTGATGTCTCAGTCACCCAGCAACAGTCTCACAGTATGAGGAATCATGGGAGCAAATACCTTTCAATCTGTTCATTACATTATTAGTCTGTGGCTCTCTGATTCACACTCATATACTCTAATACTCTGCACAGCACACTTAAATTACTATTAATGATTCATTTTCTCTGTCTTCTTTTATTATTCAACAACTTTCTCTCTTTCTTATTTAGCACCAGATATAATTATCTGAGTTTTGTCTGTGTTTAGTTGGAGGATATTTTAGCCCATCCAGTCATTAATTTAGTCAAAGCAGAAGCTGCAGTGAGTCTGTAGGATCATAGTCACATAATGAGAGAGCTATGTATAATTGAACATCGTCTGCATAGTTATGGTAGGCGATTTTGTTCTTTTACATACAAACCTGTTTCCAAAAAAGTTAGGACGGTATTTAAAACATAAATAAAAAAAGTATGCAATGATTTGCAAATCATTAAACTGCATATGTAATTGAAAATAGTTCAAACAGAAAAATGTAATTGTTTTTGAAAATTATATCATCATTTAGAATTTGATGTCAGTAACTCATTTCAGAAAAGTTGGACAGTGTCATGTTTACCAATATGTTGCATCACCTCTTCTTTTAACAAGTAAGCATGTAAGCATTCGGGAACTGAGGAGACCAGTAGGATTTCAGCTGCTCAAGAGTTCTGGATCTCCTTTTTCCTATTTTATGTTTCATAATGCTCCAAACATTTTCAATGGGTGACAAGTCGTGACTGCAGGCAGGTCAGTTTAGCACCGGACTCTTTTACTACGGAGCCATGCTGTTGCAATACCTGTAGAATGTGGTTTGACATTGTCTTGCTGAAATAAGCAAGGCCTGTGTATATGGTTCAGCATTAATGGTGCCTTCACAAATGTGCTGGTTACCCATGCCATGTGCACTAATGCCCCCCATACCATCATGGATGCTGGCTTTTGTGCTGATAACAAGCTGGATGGTCCCCCTCCTCTTTAGCCCAGAGGACGCGGCGTCCATGATTTCTAAAAAGAATTTAAAATGTTGACTCGTCAGACCAGAATCCTGTCTGTTTTTAATACAGTGATGTCACTACAGAATCCTGTCTGTTTTTAATGTAGTGATGTCACTACAGAATCCTGTCTGTTTTTAATGTAGTGATGTCACTACAGAATCCTGTCTGTTTTTATTGTAGTGATGTCCACTACAGAATCCTGTCTGTTTTTAATGTAGTGATGTCACTACAGAATCCTGTCTGTTTTTAATGCAGTGATGTCCACTACAGAATCCTGTCTGTTTTTAATACAGTGATGTCCACTACAGAATCCTGTCTGTTTTTAATGCAGTGATGTCCACTACAGAATCCTGTCTGTTTTTAATGCAGTGATGTCCACTACAGAATCCTGTCTGTTTTTAATACAGTGATGTCCACTACAGAATCCTGTCTGTTTTTAATGCAGTGATGTCCACTACAGAATCCTGTCTGTTTTTAATGTAGTGATGTCCACTACAGAATCCTGTCTGTTTTTAATGTAGTGATGTCCACTACAGAATCCTGTCTGTTTTTAATGCAGTGATGTCACTACAGAATCCTGTCTATTTTTAATACAGTGATGTCCACTACAGAATCCTGTCTGTTTTTAATGCAGTGATGTCACTACAGAATCCTGTCTGTTTTTAATACAGTGATGTCACTACAGAATCCTGTCTGTTTTTAATACAGTGATGTCCACTACAGAATCCTGTCTGTTTTTAATGCAGTGATGTCACTACAGAATCCTGTCTGTTTTTAATACAGTGATGTCCACTACAGAATCCTGTCTGTTTTTAATGTAGTGATGTCCACTACAGAATCCTGTCTGTTTTTAATGTAGTGATGTCCACTACAGAATCCTGTCTGTTTTTAATGTAGTGATGTCACTACAGAATCCTGTCTGTTTTTAATGTAGTGATGTCACTACAGAATCCTGTCTGTTTTTAATGTAGTGATGTCCACTACAGAATCCTGTCTGTTTTTAATACAGTGATGTCCACTACAGAATCCTGTCTGTTTTTAATGTAGTGATGTCCACTACAGAATCCTGTCTGTTTTTAATGCAGTGATGTCACTACAGAATCCTGTCTGTTTTTAATACAGTGATGTCCACTACAGAATCCTGTCTGTTTTTAATGCAGTGATGTCCACTACAGAATCCTGTCTGTTTTTAATGCAGTGATGTCCACTACAGAATCCTGTCTGTTTTTAATGTAGTGATGTCACTACAGAATCCTGTCTGTTTTTAATGTAGTGATGTCACTACAGAATCCTGTCTGTTTTTAATGTAGTGATGTCCACTACAGAATCCTGTCTGTTTTTAATGTAGTGATGTCACTACAGAATCCTGTCTGTTTTTAATGTAGTGATGTCACTACAGAATCCTGTCTGTTTTTAATGTAGTGATGTCACTACAGAATCCTGTCTGTTTTTAATGCAGTGATGTCCACTACAGAATCCTGTCTGTTTTTAATACAGTGATGTCCACTACAGAATCCTGTCTGTTTTTAATGTAGTGATGTCCACTACAGAATCCTGTCTGTTTTTAATGCAGTGATGTCACTACAGAATCCTGTCTGTTTTTAATACAGTGATGTCCACTACAGAATCCTGTCTGTTTTTAATGTAGTGATGTCCACTACAGAATCCTGTCTGTTTTTAATGTAGTGATGTCACTACAGAATCCTGTCTGTTTTTAATGTAGTGATGTCACTACAGAATCCTGTCTGTTTTTAATGTAGTGATGTCCACTACAGAATCCTGTCTGTTTTTAATACAGTGATGTCCACTACAGAATCCTGTCTGTTTTTAATGTAGTGATGTCCACTACAGAATCCTGTCTGTTTTTAATGCAGTGATGTCACTACAGAATCCTGTCTGTTTTTAATACAGTGATGTCACTACAGAATCCTGTCTGTTTTTAATGTAGTGATGTCCACTACAGAATCCTGTCTGTTTTTAATGCAGTGATGTCACTACAGAATCCTGTCTGTTTTTAATGTAGTGATGTCCACTACAGAATCCTGTCTGTTTTTAATGCAGTGATGTCACTACAGAATCCTGTCTGTTTTTAATACAGTGATGTCACTACAGAATCCTGTCTGTTTTTAATGCAGTGATGTCACTACAGAATCCTGTCTGTTTTTAATACAGTGATGTCACTACAGAATCCTGTCTGTTTTTAATGTAGTGATGTCCACTGCAGAATCCTGTCTGTTTTTAATGCAGTGATGTCCACTACAGAATCCTGTCTGTTTTTAATACAGTGATGTCCACTACAGAATCATGTCTGTTTTTAATGTAGTGATGTCCACTGCAGAATCCTGTCTGTTTTTAATACAGTGATGTCCACTACAGAATCCTGTCTGTTTTTAATGTAGTGATGTCCACTACAGAATCCTGTCTGTTTTTAATATAGTGATGTCCACTACAGAATCCTGTCTGTTTTTAATGTAGTGATGTCCACTACAGAATCCTGTCTGTTTTTAATGCAGTGATGTCACTACAGAATCCTGTCTGTTTTTAATACAGTGATGTCCACTACAGAATCCTGTCTGTTTTTAATGTAGTGATGTCCACTACAGAATCCTGTCTGTTTTTAATGTAGTGATGTCACTACAGAATCCTGTCTGTTTTTAATGTAGTGATGTCACTACAGAATCCTGTCTGTTTTTAATGTAGTGATGTCCACTACAGAATCCTGTCTGTTTTTAATACAGTGATGTCCACTACAGAATCCTGTCTGTTTTTAATGTAGTGATGTCCACTACAGAATCCTGTCTGTTTTTAATGCAGTGATGTCACTACAGAATCCTGTCTGTTTTTAATACAGTGATGTCCACTACAGAATCCTGTCTGTTTTTAATGCAGTGATGTCACTACAGAATCCTGTCTGTTTTTAATACAGTGATGTCACTACAGAATCCTGTCTGTTTTTAATGTAGTGATGTCCACTACAGAATCCTGTCTGTTTTTAATGCAGTGATGTCACTACAGAATCCTGTCTGTTTTTAATGTAGTGATGTCCACTACAGAATCCTGTCTGTTTTTAATGCAGTGATGTCACTACAGAATCCTGTCTGTTTTTAATACAGTGATGTCACTACAGAATCCTGTCTGTTTTTAATGCAGTGATGTCACTACAGAATCCTGTCTGTTTTTAATACAGTGATGTCACTACAGAATCCTGTCTGTTTTTAATGTAGTGATGTCCACTGCAGAATCCTGTCTGTTTTTAATGCAGTGATGTCCACTACAGAATCCTGTCTGTTTTTAATGCAGTGATGTCCACTACAGAATCCTGTCTGTTTTTAATGCAGTGATGTCCACTACAGAATCCTGTCTGTTTTTAATGCAGTGATGTCCACTACAGAATCCTGTCTGTTTTTAATGTAGTGATGTCCACTACAGAATCCTGTCTGTTTTTAATGCAGTGATGTCCACTACAGAATCCTGTCTGTTTTTAATATGCCGTCTGAGGGCCTGAAGATCACGGTCATCCAATATTGGTTTTCATCCTTGTCCCTTGGTACAGAGATTTCTTCAGATTCTCTCAGAGATTTTTTCAGATTATTTTAAGATATAGTTACTGTAAAATTATTTACAATTTTATGTTGAGAAACATTATTCTTAAATTGTTGCACTATTTTCCAGCTCAGTCTTTCACAGAGTGGTGAACTCCTCCCCATCTTTACTTCAGACAGACTCAGCCTCTCTGGATGCTCTTTTTATACCCAATCATGTTACTAACCTGTTTCCAGTTAACCTCATTAATGTTGAGATGTTCCACCAGGTGTTTTCTTTTAGCATTTCACTACATTTCCAGTCTTTTATTGTCATTGTCCCAACTTTTTTGAAATGTGTTGCTGGCATCAAATTCAAAATGGACATATAATTTTTAAAAATACAATGAAATTTCTAATTTTTAACATTTATGTTGTCTTTGTTCTATTTTCAATTACATATGGGGTTTCAAGGTTTTGCAAATCATTGCATTCTGTTTCTTTTTACATTTTACACAGCGTCCCAACTTTTTGGGAAATGGGGTTGTAATTAGGCCTAGTTCAGTCAGACAGCTCTTGAGTTTGAAATGTTTATTATCACAACAGCAGAACATGCAATAGTTTGGGTTTGGCATTGTGGCTCCAACCTTAATCACTCCCTGCAGATATGTTTACATAGGGGCATTGGGGAATGATGAGCAAACTTAATTATCCCCCTAACTGGAGCCTACAAGTGGATGCTGGGGTGTTGGTGGGGCTGAAAGTGGAGAGTCCAACCCAGTTTTCTAGTCTTTCTAGTAGAATTGAATGGTCAATAGTGTCGAAAGCAGTAGCACAAATCCTACAGTGGGTTTACCACAGTTTTTTTTTCACTAAAAGAGCATTTTGAAAAGGCTTTTGCAGGTCATCAAGTGTCATAAAACAGTTTCATTTTGTGATATATGGACATAGTTTGGCTGCTGTTATAAAACGTACTGAGTTCATTATACAAGGTTGTTTGTGTTGCATGTTGCACAGAATAAAGGATAAAAACAACAGACGTGTTCTCCTAAACCTTTTTAATCATGACAAGGTGACAAAATGCTCACTGAACGCAGTGTGTGTGTCTTTTCCAGAAGAAACATACCAATTTGTAGAAGATTTTAAAATCCTTGTTTTTGTGTGTTACTACAGTCAGAGGTGGTGTTTGTTGGACCGTATTATTATTATTAACCTTTATTTAGACAGGGAAATCCATTGAGACTGGAGTCTCATTTTCAACGGAGCCCTGGTTACATACAATAATTAAAAACATGAGACAATTAAACACAATTCAAAAGCAAAACAAAAACAATAGAACAAGAGGAAAAGTAATAAAAAAAACATCAGCCTTAAATGGTGCCATGGTTATGAACAGTAATCTAATCTAATCTAAAACAATTAAGAGACAACAAAACAGGGGGAAAGCAATGAGACATGAGACATTAATAGCAGCATATCAATCAATAAAATAATTCCAATAAAAATATTTTTTAAAACTATATAAAACATTTGCAGTCCTCTACGTCAGATTCATATAATAAATCTTTAAAAATGGTCAAGGAGATGATAATCAGTAATGATTATTAGTGCTGCTGTAAGCCCCTGACCTATTTCCAATAGGGCACCACAGTCTTTTTAAGGTACACCTACACAGCTCTATAAATCCAGGTTCTTGTTACATCCTGGTGTGACAGAGGGGTTTTTCATGTAACTAAAAATATTATACTGCTATCTATGTGTAAATCCCGGAATTCATTTGGGTGTTATTCATTTTGTCCTTCAGTTTTTTGTGCAGCCCAGATTCTGGCTGTGTATTACTCACAATGTTCTTGGCTGTATAACAACACCCCAGGTATCTGGGAATGCCGGTCCACTGAAGGATGTGTTAAAAAGGAATAACTAATCAGGGACTGGCATGGAAGTAGTTAGCTAGTACTAATACAGTGGCTGATGTGTGACTCTTTAGAGGATATTCACTGTTAATACACCTCCCCAGGGTATGATTAGCAGTCTACTGCATGTATGGGCAGCCAGCACATATACATTAAATCATTTGTTGTAGTGAAACCTGGCAAAAAAGTGTTATAAAAACCAGGACACATTTAAGTTTGGAAAACAAAGTTTAAGGTATTTATGTATATATTTATGCATAGCTTTCAGAGACCTGTTGTTGACTTTTCTTAAATGAGTATGTTGTAATAGATAAGATTCAAAATATTACTTTCATTACTTATCTAATATTGAAATATTAAAAGTAGCATTTGTGTCGACAGTTTCTTGAGGTCCGACAACATTGAGGGAGGATTCTAAAATGTGAATGAATAGAAAAGCAGTAATGAAAAAAGCTTATTGTTCTGATAGGAGAGGCAGAAGAACTCAGATCACATGATTTGGACTCGGGTCAGACTCAAGTCAAACTGATTAAACTCAACCTTAGGCATAGGGCAAGTGTCATTGCTAGTTTCTGACTGCCGTAATTATAATTTTCACCTACCTGTTACCTACCACAGTTAGATGTTAGCACTGACTTTAAACACTTCTAATTTATGTTCCGAAATATTCCCATAGACGTCAAGCAGAACTCAGAGCTTCACCAACTGATAACTTAGCAAAGGTCAGACACCCAAGTCCTAGATGAAGGCAACTTTATTTGACCTGGAACCTGTTGGTCTTGACGTGGAACTTGAAGCAGGTTTGACCTGGAACTTGTTGGTCTTGACGTGGAACTTGAAGCAGGTTTGACCTGGAACTTGTTGGTCTTGACGTGGAACTTGAAGCAGGTTTGACCTGGAACTTGTTGGTCTTGACGTGGAACTTGAAGCAGGTTTGACCTGGAACTTGTTGGTCTTGACGTGGAACTTGAAGCAGGTTTGACCTGGAACTTGTTGGTCTTGATGTGGAACTTGAAGCAGGTTTGACCTGGAACTTGTTGGTCTAGACTGTTGATGTTGAAGCAGGTTTGACCTGGAACTTGTTGGTCTTGACTTGGCACAGAAATGTTTTGCAGTCTGATCCCAGCAAAAGAGAAATGTGCACAGAATATCAACACAATAAATCAGCATTTAAACAGGACTGCAGCACAGCATCAACAGACTCACCTTTGAAACGGTTGATAAAATAACCACCTGGCCCTTCGCTACTGTGACTTCCTTTTAGTGTTAATGAGTCGAGGACTCACCAAGCCCTTCACCTGCAACTCTTGACTTCAATCAACAAGAGATGAAGTGAAAAAGCATTATTAGGCCTCAGCTCTCCTGGCATCTCTTTTTCTTCCTTCCTTTGTTTCACTGATTCAGCTCTAACCCTTTGATTCTGTTGTGTTTTGAGCTATGCATCCAGCAAGCTGAGCTGCATCCCTGAACCTCATCTTTCATCTTTCTCTCCTCCACTTAGCACACACTCATTACACCCTTCTTGTGTGTCTTGTGCGTCTTCATTCTACCTTGTTTTTCTCTTTTTTACCTGTAAAGGTAAAAAAGAGAAAAACAAGTTAAAAAACAGGTTTCAAAGCACAAGTTAAACATATAACAATTTACAAAATCACATCACAGGTCACATCACACACAGTAGACAAGCATTAAATGCTAATCTGAAAAGGTGACTTTTGAGTAATGATTTGAATGAGGAAAGTTCCGTGCAGTCCCATATGTTTTGAAGGAGTTTGAACTGGATGCATTGTGGGACAGGGAGCCAGTGGAGGTTCTGGAGGAAGGTTCTGAATGTACTGGAGTTTATTGAGGACGTTGGATGTTGTCCCAAAAAGGATGCTGTTGCAGTAGTCAAGTCGGGGTGTAATAAAGGCATGCATCAGAGTTTCTGCAGCAGAGAGGGAGAGTGAAGGGTGCAGACGACCTATGTTTTTGAGGTGGAAAAAGGCAGATCTGGTGATTTTTTTGATGTGATGTTCAAAGGAGAGGGTGTTATCAAAGATGACTCCAAGGTTACGGATGTGAGGGGAGGGAGTCAAAGTGGAGTTGTCAATGGTGAGGGAAAGGTTTTGTATGGTTTTGGTGAGGGAATTTGGACCAATGATTATCATGTCAGATTTATCACACTTTAATTTGAGGAGGTTGGCATCCATGATTTTTTTTCGGTGAGGCAGTTTGTCATAGTGGAGAGAGTTGCAGTGGTTATTGATTTAGTGGATATGTAGAGCTGGATGTCGTTGGCGTAGCAATGGAAGTGGAGACCATGACGATGGATGATATTGCCAAGGGGGAGGAGGTAAAGAATGAAGAGGAGAGGACCAAGCACCAAACCCTGGGGGACGCGTTTGGACAGGGGGGCGGTGGAGGTTAGGTGCAGTTGATAAACTGCTGTCTGTTTGTGAGATATGACTTAATTCAGGAGAGGGCAGTAGTTGAGGGGAGGATTCCAGATGGGAAAGACGGATGGTGTGGTTGATGGTGTCAAAGGCAGCGATGAGGTCAAGGAGGATGAGGACGTTGCGATGGCCAGAGTCAGTGGAGAGGAGGAGATTGTTTGTGACTCTGAGGAGGGAGTCTAAAAGCAATATGTTCAAAAGACTGAGCAGGAGGGATGGAAACGACAGAAATAATGTCCTTTCTATAAACAGCAGCAAGCCTGGGAGGGCTACCCGCCTGTAAGCCGACGATGCTAGCTGCTCAGCTGCAGATCCACTGTGAGCGGCGGCCACCACCACCCAATGAGGCCTAACCGCACCGGGAATGTTGAGGATACTGTCCAGGAATACAACGCTCAGTGGCAAATAACACTGAGCAGTGACGGGATTATCCAAGGAGTGCAAGTATGTAGCTGTAGTGCCGGCGTCTCGGTACTGTGGTTCAATACAGCCCTAGAATTGTCGCTGTTACTACCTCCTGTCTGCAGCTGTCGCCTGGAGCCGGGTAATGATGATCCTAACCTTGCCAGCCAGCCTTTCTTTTTCTGTTGTAGCCCCAAGATGTCAACACAAATGTGAATCTGATACAAATTACACTGGAACTTGTTGTCCACAGTCCTTCCTGTCATGCAGTGCGGTCCCAAAGGCCTCTGCTGTCCATGGGCACAAATCACATCAGAAGGTTTCTCTGATTCTAAGGTTTGAAACGCACTCCAGCTACTAGGAAACCAACTCTGCAGCCCTTATCGGTTCACAGAAAAAGTGATAATGATGTGAAAATTTTCAGGGTTTAAATCTAGAATTATTGCTGCCTTAGTGCCTTAAAGTGAGCCTAAGGGCTAGGCATCTGGCTCTCCCCTTATACAATGCCTAGTGGATCGCTCCTCACCACAAACAAATTAAATAAATCAGAGTCAAGTGCCCAGGAGCAAAGTGTCTGTATTGGCAACCTACCCTATTTTAAGACACATTATCAGGACAGGTTTGTTTTCCATGTCTTGATTTCCTTCCCCATCTTTGCTGTTTTAGCCTAAACTCATCTTTCCTTTTCAACCTCAGCTCTCGTTTCTGTTTCCTGGCAGAGCAAAACGCCAATGTAATTTCTTAATTTTAAGTCATTTTTGATTACACATAATAAGCTGTAAGATGAGGTACTTTGTGTATGAAGTTAAATCCCAGAAGGTGTGACAGTGCAGTATGTCCGTGCCAGAATCTGTTTGGGTTTAGCTTCCCTTGTTTTCAAATGCGTTTTGTTTAATTGCTAAAAAAAAATTTTTTAATGAAAGCCTCCCAAGTTCAGTCATGACAATAGTAACTCAGGCTGTTCTGCTTCAGTGCTTTCTAAAACAGTGCACCAAACACAGGGAAACACAAATATGGAGCTTTCTATGTGAAAAATGTCCTCAGCCTTTTCCCGCAGTAGAGCAGCTGGAGCTGTGGGATGAATCCAGATCTTCAGAGAGGTAAGATACAGTGCTTCTCGCGGGCTGATGCACTTATATGGCTCTGCTTTTTCACCACCCCACAATGATAAGTAGGCCGACTGTAGCTTTGCAGTCGTGCACTCTATCTGAATGCTAATGAGGATGCCAGTACAATGAGAGCAGCTTCCACAGCTCCAACAGCAAGCTGAACGTGGATGAGCATGCTGACGCTAAATTAATTTCGTTATGACCTCCTTTTCTGCTCCTCCTCCTGGTGAACAGTGAGGGTTCAATACCCTTCTGTGAATTTCACATCTGAGCTGTTCCTGGTGGCTTGTGGTCACATGTACTCATGATGTAAGGACATTTCTTTATTTTCTTCCTTATCCAGTAGATAAAAAAATGGTTTATTTAAAGGGATTGTTCAGATTTACACACATTTTGAAGTGGGGTTATATGACGTACTAATCCATAGTCAGTGTATGACCTAAAGTAGATGGCAGAGAGTAACACCAGCACCTATTAACACCTTAACATATTTTAGCCATGTAAAACAATCCATACTTAAAAACAATCAGTTTAAGTCTACACTATTGTTCAAATATATTCTCTACCTTGCAGTCACACAGCCCTTTCCTTCGGCACTGCATTTCCTCACACCTAGAACTTCAGTATTCCTATACCAAGCTTTCAACTCTGTTTTGAACTAAACTCCTGGGGGAAAAATCTGCTAGAGTACAAAGTGCAGCTATACTTTCTACTGTTTGGTGCTGCACAGGTAGTGTGTAGTAGGTTTGTTAGTGCTGTGGTACTGAAAACAGCTGCAGGAAAAGAGGTTGATGAAAGTGCTGTGACTGAACTAGAATAATTATATTACATAGGAAAAACCAAATCAATGAGCTACAACATCCCTAAATGCTCCTTCAAGCTCAGATGAAGAGTTAGGTGATAATTCACTACAACTAGGAACTCCTTAAACATCACATCCATTATTAATAACAATTTTTGTGTGCAGCTTTAAATTAGTGTTGCCACATCCCACTGCTGCAATCATCCATGTTAAAATGATACAAATCCCAGACTTACACTGTGTACATTCTCATATTATCGAGCTATAAGCATGTCTGTATTTGTTTGTCCATCACTCGTGTGAATCTCGTTGCCACTCACCCTCCGTCTACCCTGCATGACGTGGCTCATGAGAAAACAGATGGCATTGTGGGACAGGTTCCAGAGCGCGACTTCCTACTGGGCCTCTGTCGTGCTGTCATCTCGCTGGCATGGCCTCGGTCTTAATCAGGGCTTCGATGGATGCCACTTTACACCTGCCCACAGTCACTCTGCCAGAAAGCACTGATGCTGATGGAGTTTATGCTAGGAACAGAAGGCTAGGAATGCCTCATCCTCTTCCTCTCCTCGTCTGTTCCGGGTCTGAAACTTGAGTCTTTAAAACGGCCAGCAGGGGGAAACTCCACCGGCTTTACAAAGAAGTCTGATTGTTTGTAACCTTATGAGAAAATGGCCCTGCATCGCATTTGATGTATTACCTCATTAACAGTTTCCACATACGTTTGTGATCTCAGTAGCTATTTTCAAGTCTTCTTTAAGTCACAGAATGATGTTCATTTTGTAATATAGATATAGATAAGAGATGACGAAGCAGGGTATGCTTTAGGGTGTGGGTACCTTATGATTGACGAGGCTACCCTCTAACCTCGGGATCTCAGTCACGTCTATCCCTGGCTTGACCAGCTCATCCAAATACGGTCACGTCTGGCTCAGAGGGAAAAAAAAACATGACTACAGCCATAATGCCAAACTTGAAGTCCCAAAACATTAGTCCACAAAACAATGGGTGACATCACTATGGGGTTTAATCAATGCTCCATTTACTTTAAAGGCTGCATACAATATTATATATATATATATATAATGTATATGTACATTTCTGTAGCTCAATGCATTTGAACAGAACTTTCATTTCTATCTTAAAAATGCTCTGCAGCATCTGTCCAAACTCTTTCCCTGATCCTCACATCCTATTGCATCAGCTAACAGCAGGTCTCCTTAGTAGTTCTAGTTTTAAGCATTAATTCAATGTCAACGTTTGGACTGAATATCAACTCTTCCAATACTCACTGCATACACAAATGCAGAGTAGGTTTGCTGGCATGAGAGTGTCTTTTATTATGTTTGGGTGTACTGGTTTCATTCCGAGAACAACAACCCATCAATGGCATCAAATATTTATCATTGTACCTGTCTTCCATCAAAGCTATTGGCTGCCTTTCCCTGCCTTTGCCCTGAGGTAAGCACTACAATGTCAGAAAAGTTGGAGGGAAGAAAAAGTCTGTTATTTTTATTCACCCTCTCGATACTTGCACACTTTATTATATGACCTTGCCAGCGCTTAGAGAACTTTTCAACTTAACTCTCTTGTACCCTTATTGAATTCCAAAACACAACCCTTGTCCTGTGTTTTGATTGCAACGAACCTCTCGGATAGCAAAACTATGACATTATGCCCGGCTTTTTTTCTTCTTCTGTTCTGCCTTATCAGCTGTTATTTGATTTTCAGTGGTGCTTACAGACAGCTAATCTGGGCAGGCGGCTCCGACGTGTAAGTCTGAGCCGTGGCAGGAATGATAAAGAGAGGGATAAACTCAGGACGAGAACTGGACTCAGCAGAGGGCTTATGGCCACTCGTCATTCAGCAAATAGGTTTGGTAGGAAAAATGGACCCCTAGTGAGGAATCCAGTTGAATATAGCAGATCAGAACTGATCAGCTGAGAGATGACATTCAGACATGAAATATGTTTGCTTTGATTTCACTTTGGTGACACAGAGGAACAAAACTAAAAGCAACACAATTTAAACTTTGAGCTCGTTGAGCTAAATGCTAAAGTCGCCATTTTAAAATGCTCCCATGCAGCAACAATGGTAACAGGCTGTAGTTCAGCATTCTATAAATATTTGTAATATTTATCATGTTCAGAATCTTGGGTCAAATTTTATGCCAATAAATATTTATTTGAAAATTCGAGTGTTTGCTTTTCTGGTGCCATTAAAATTCATCCTTAAACATCATCAAAGTGACTATTTCAGTCAGTATTCCTCCTCTGAGGACCATGAACTGTATAAAATGTTAAAGGCATAATGGTTATCCTTCCCACATTTGTTAAGATACAAGTATTTAATATATAGGAAATATCCACTAGCCAATTATTAAGCAACAAAATGTAATTAGTTGTATACATTTTGTGCAGATGATGGGCTACAGTAATAGAATAGTTCAGGCTTCTTTCAGCCCTTTAATAAGATTCACTAAAGTTTGGTAAGATTGCATGAAAAAAGCATGGAGAGATCTCTATGTGACAATAGGTTCATTAGAAGTAAAGTGTAGAGATAGAATTTAAGGGGTTGTTAATCCAGATGTAAACTGATTTCCTTACTTTCTTAATTCCCTTTTGAACCATCTAGGCATGCATGTATACAAATAGAACCTCCATGTGTTGAGATATCCATTTTGAGACACACTGGAAGCAGCACTCAAAGGGACTATCTCTTTGGTACAGAATAGTTCCAGCAACATTGTCAATATATAAAAGTGGATGGTGTTTGAGATTGAGATTGATTTGAGTGCATTTCCCAGAATGTTTAGTACATATGGACATGTCTGATATGTCTGAGCTACACTCATCTTGAGCTGTCAGAGTTTGAAACAAACTTGCAACCTCAGGCCTCCATCCACTTTTAATTTGAGCCTTCTTCATCAGCATTAGGGTTTTTTGCATTTTTCATTCATGGAGCACATAACATGTATTTTAAGTCACCATTCATACATCACAAAAATGTGTGAGACCAAGAATGGTGGTATGGCTTGCAGATCCCATTCTCATTTCAAACAAAGCTGTCCGTTTGGTTTGGAAACAGACAAAGAAACCTCCTTGTCAACAAGAGTTCGATCCAGGTCATTCTGGCGTGCACCCGACTGTGATTACTGTGTTGTCACGCGTCCAAGCAAACCCAAGGCAGGGAGAAACTGCTCCAGGGTTCAAAGTGACTGTCCTGAAAAAAATCTAAGTGGAGAATTAAGGAAAACTTGAAAAACACTAGGACCAAATAAAATGGAGAAGAAAAGGGTAGGTACTTCATGCTACACCAAAATCCTCCTTTAACTCCGATCCCAGTGGTTTTTATCTTGCTTGTTTTGGCCTGACATGAGATGTTTTCTCAAATGCCCCCATCTTATTGGCCAGGTCCGGGAGACACTCCAACAGCCTCTTTGAAATTCACCATTCTGGCACATCAGTTTCTGCATCATCATCAACACAAAGACAAACATGAGCTTCCAGGCTGAGAATAAAAAGAATCTGCTCGCAGCTGTAACGTCTCAGAGACGTACTCAGAATGAAAAATGTAACATAATCACTCTGTAAGGCCACACATGTTCCCTTAACCACTTTCTTCTAATGTGATTAAATGGCGAAGGATAGTCCTCTATTTTCAAGTAGACTCTTTGGCTGTCACATTTAAGAATCCTCCACAGCAGTATTCACAAGTCTTCTTTTCTCAACAGCCAACAATTAAGAGAATTACTGAAAGGAGAAATATATTGTCTGCATTTCATGCTTTCACAGCAGTTTGATTCAAGGTATTTGTGTGGTTAGCTTTGCCTCTGTCCGTTATTCTCCGGAGAAATCTTGGACTCAAATGTGATTATGTCAAAGTGAATACAAAGAGACTGTCAAGGAATGATCAGCTCTTCCTCCCAGGCTACTGTGAGGAATTTCTGGCTTCCTCAAAATAACAAAGTCTATAGTTCTGCAGAAGTGGTTGAGTGTTAGCTTCTGTTTGCCATTTACATCTTTGGTTAATTCTAGTGATAGACTTCTATAAATTGCAAAGTGTGATTATACAATTGTTCACAAGCACAGATGGTTTTACATGTGCATCACTGAGAATTTGTTCTTTGCATCAAATTAAAAATGGAATCTAAATACATTTATTACAAATGAGGTCCTTGATTTACTGGAGCCTGACAGATTTCCCACTGTCTTACAGGGTCTAATTAAATGCTCCTCACCCACAATCTAGCCTGGTTGACTCTACAGTACCGAATCTGAACTCATGTCTTTAGCGTAATGTTCCAGAATTGTCCGTGTCCCAGTTCCAGCTAACATCTTCTAGCTCAACAACACCGCTGCTGTGAGAGAGATTAATGACACAGAGATCTATTGTTCGGCTTCCAACAAGTCTTCATACCTCCACACTCCACATTTCACAGTTTAAGTCCAGTTCCAGGTTGTCTTGGTGGTGGATGGGTCTGAAGCATGTCTGATTCACAAACCAAAGATTTCGGCCTTTCTGTCCTATTTCCTCTTAACCATACGCTTTGTTGGCTAACCTTAGCCATAGTAGTCTTATCACCATAGACATCTTTCCCTATTTTTACCATTTTACCCTAAGTACCATTGTGCTTAAAACCAAATGCTACCTAGATTGTCGGCATGTAAATGTCTTTACCCCATCATCTCTCTGAAACTTAATGGAGGTTTCAGACAGTGTTTGGCAACACTACAAGCATCTCCACTCAACAATTAGCCAGGAGTGCAGAGTTATGAAAGTAGACATGATTTGAACTCTTTTTGTTTCCTTCACAAAACTGCTTCTGTCACTTTTCATGTGTGTGAAAATACATGAATGCATTTAACCAGAGACTGTCCGAAAGTGTCTTCATAGGATTTGTGGTGTCTTACCCCTCTTTTATGATGCCAGTTTTGTTTATGCTGCCTTCAAGTTTAGTCAGCCAGAAAAGTACTTTTGCCTTTAGAGGTGGTCAGAGGTTTGTTTCAAGCGTATACTGGCTTTGACCAGACCATCTTCCATTCGTAGAAATTTCAGTAAGAGAAAATAATTCACTCTGACCATTAAAAAGCTTGGAAGTTTCCCGAATTGCCCAATACCAGTCTTATTGTGTGATGAACAAACTGCCAATGCTGTGCTTTTCCTGGCAAGGACAGAACAGTCTTGAAATCTCTCTCTAAATTCCTCAGATCAGTGTTAAATCTCTCTCATCATGTAGTATTACTGGAACTGCTGCGCTGAAATGTGTCCACACCTGAGCTATAACCCACACAAGCCTGTTTCTATCCATCATCTCTGCTAGTCTTCGGCCACTTCTGTCCTCTCTGTACATGTATTTTCTCTCTATCCATCTGCACATCTGCACACCTCAATGAAAGAGCATGAGTCATCTTGTATTTTAATCAAATACATTACTTTTTCGCTATGATTCAGTGCTTCAGGCTGCAGGGCTTTAAAGAAGACATTAAAACCCATCTGATGCTGAAGCACGTGTGCAGTTCACTGTTTTTGTCTGATGTATTCACGTAGCTTAACGCATTTCCTCTATCTCACCCTCTGTGGTGACATGTACAGAAATCTGCCATATTATAGCTTTATGCTTCAGTGTAAGAATCGCTTTCCATTCGCTGATGGTGGCATTTCTATACCATAGGCATGCTGCGGTCTCATGCTGAACATATAGAGTAGTTAGTGAAGACTTCTTGTAACAAGGGGTAATTTACTCTATTGACCTGTGTGCTCCGATAATGATGATGCTTCTTGTGTTTTCTCATTATCAGCATGCTACTGATGTTTTCTATTAGTGCACCAGCCCACTACCAGCAGGTCCGCCCCAGACAGCCAACAATCTCCTTTATGACTTGTTTACGGTCGCCAAGCTATTACCTCTAATGTGGTGGTGCATTGTGATCATCACTATCTGTTAAGGGAAGGCCGACGCACAATGCAATTCTCCTTTTCAGCTCCGCGGCTCCTGGAAGCTTCTCGGAACAAATTAAAAGCATGCTCAGGCTGCTCGAACAAAATGAGGTGTATTAGAGGGGTTAGACGAGATGCACAGCACTGACACGTGATGTGAGACACTGAGAAAGAGGTGCACTGAACAGAAAAAGCCTTACACACTGCATGCATGGGCAGGCCAGCAGTGGGTTTACTTTGTACAGCTGATGGCTGTGATACTGTGCTGCTCATCCATTAATTGGAAGTGATTTGAAACAATGTTTGTGTGTGAAATGTTGTGTCAGCTGTCAGCTCAGCACCAGTCTAAATCAAGCTGTGTCGACAGCTTCTTCTGTCTTTTTGATGTGTTTTTGATTGTTGTGATCAGTTAAGGTGGCTGCCACTACACACTAGACTGTGTGTTCTTCTCAACATGAGTGTGATTGTGTGTCACTTAAAGAAGTAAAAATTCACATCTCACTGGAAGTGTTTTTGTTGGTCCTGACCTTCATTAACTTAATTGTTGGTCCTTTCTAGGCTGATGCCTTGGTATGGTAGGATTACAGTTGTGGGTATGGTTTCCTTTGAATCACCAAACACAGATACGTGTCATCATACAGCGACTGTGTTTGTAATTGTCGTCAGTCAACCTTATAATTATATTGACTTTTTGGGAAACACATTCACCGTCAGTGTGTTACGTTTTGGCACCATTTAAATGGCAAATTAGCAGTTCTTCTTTGCAGTGTATCCATGCATTTATACACATCTATTGTGGAAAACTTTAAATCCTGTTGATTCTAAGGTAAATTCTGGAGTTCTGGGATTTCTAAGTGGATTTGTTGTTGTTTATCCTCAGGTACTATCTTCAGAAAATATAAATCACACATAATATGAATCTACGCAAACCTGCCAACCCTTATGCATTTTACGTAGCAGCTACACATTTTGACATCAATGTAAACTGATCGGATTTGTCACTCTGAACTACGCAGAAAGCTTGTGACGTCTATGTGTTCAATTGTGCATGTGCAGTACTTAAGTCTAAGTGCAGGAGGTAGCCGTGTGTAGCCTGTCGGAAAGCAACAGAAGAAGAAGACTTCTACCAATCCTGGTGCTGGATTCAAGCAGGGATCATTCATAAATCCAGAATGCCATTTCAAAGGATCGAAAGCAACATGAACCGACTTTTACCTCGTTACCCCTCCTCACTTTGTCTGATTCCTCAAGGAGTACGGTGCTTTAACTCCTTTGCAAAGGTAAACGGGCTGAGGTGGATGAGGAAAGATGAAAATGTTATTGTGAATTGAGTTAATTTAAGTTAATGCAGAACCGTCTTCCTGATGTTATGTCATTTGTAAGCTAGCTTGCTTGTTCACCGTGCATTTAAGTCGAAAAAATGTTAAATTATATAGTCAGTGTTCATATTACTGTATTCATAATTATTATTTCAGCCAAACCTGTGACCGTAATGAGAGGAGCTGGTCGTGGCAGGATGAAAAAAAGATATTATCTTGCCAAATCAATTCTGATTTTGATGTGTGCCACCAATGAGCTTCAGGTAATAATTTAGTCAAACCTCTGGTTACAATGGCCTACAGTCCTACATCATTCATAACATGTTTATTAGGCCTGTATGGTGAAATCAGGTTTTATACATACATGAATATGTTACAATATACCAAAGAAATTATTTCTATCTTTATTGAAAAACTCACTTTAAGTAAACCATTTTTATAAGGACACATAAACAATGAAATATCAATCATAAAGAACATAGTTTTATGCAGGTATAGTGAACCTTTTGACTGAATTGCCCACTTTTATGTTGAATAACTTGAGTTGATGGTGTTACTAAATGGCCATGTGTTATGAGTGAGGTGGTGTGAAAGCATGTGAACTCAGCATTACGGTTACACTGTTGTGCTTACTCACAATATTTTCCCAAGGTTGGCAGGTCTGTGTGTGTATCATGTCTAAGTGTTCCCATTTGAATTATGATTCCAGGAAGGAGTATTGATGTAGACGGTGACGCTACAGTACTTTGAAAGCAGAGATATTTCACACAGGAACAAGCTGAACTACAGCAAAGCTAATCAAGGGAAAATCTAGTTTGATATATTAATTAATTAACAAAATTACAACACAACATAATATTTTTTAAAAAAGGTCATGTACCAGCAAACGATTAGAGAAAGTGCTCCCTTGTTCACAGGTCATAGTCCTATATGTGTCACCTCAATATTCATGGGAAAGTATGCAGAATATCAGCTTTGTTTATTTTAAATAATCACCAGCCAGACACAACCTTCCAGTCCAGCTGATGGTATCACACCCAACAGGACTGCTCAGATAGCAGGTAATGTCTAAAACAGCCTGCAGCAACTTCTCTGAACATTAATTAATAAGTAAGGGATAGTAGTAATAATAATAACTTTATTTAATTAATGAATAAAATCCTTGGCGGAGGTAATAAGCAGACCACAGAGAGGCACCTGCCTGCTCCTCCCTTTCACCTCCACAGTATCTGTGCCTCACATCTCTCCACCCAGTGTGGAGGGAGTTCAATGGAAGAAACACATTACGATCACCCTTTTCCACTGAGTACAATTTGACATTTCACACTATAGCAAAGGTGTAAATAATAGAATGAATGATATGTGAATTTGATTTAGCTCCTGGAGGTTTAGGGTGATGGTGAGATGTCATTCAAGTCTGGTCTGAAGCTCATTATAACACTCAGAGGAGCTGCAGATTCAGGTGATAATTACCTCCAGGTTCATCTCTATGAGTGATGCTTGTCACATTATCATCTCACGCTTTTAGAGAGGCCTGCCCTCATCCGCTGTAATTAACCTGTTGTTGGCTAGAGGCGATATATCCTTACCTTAGGTTGATGCTCAGAAATGTCCTAAACACAGCAAAAATACTGAGAAAATAAGTAAATAAGGCATGCAAAGTCTTCCTGCCACAAGGCCTTTGTAACACATGGTTAACATGAAACGACATTTGGTTAGGTTCAGGAAAGATCAGTGGCATTTGGGTTCAAATGGGACACAAAGCCTGGTTGCCTGGGTGAAGGTGTGTGTGTGTCAGTATTCAAACCTGACCTCCACCCCTCTATAAAGTACACCTGTAAAGGGTATCCTCTGCTTCTGGGTGAGAGGTCGAGGAATGTGACAAATCAGCTGTATTTGACACCGTGGAAAGAGAGAGGGCTTCATACAGACAGCACTACTCCCTGATCATGGGGCAGAAGTGATGAGTGGTTCCCACGGGGTTTCGTCAGACTGTGGCTGTGGACTCTCTAGGGAGGGTCAGAGGGCATACAAGAAGATGTTGTAAAAAATTTAATCCATTAATCTGGTGTAAGATTAAGAGGCAGGTCATAAATAACATATATGATACATTGAAGAACATATAAAATGTAGAAAGTAATAAAATACTTTACTGAGCTTTGGCTGTGATTAGTGGTTGTAATGGCCTGAATCATCCTCTATATTATCTTTTCTTTGCACCTATAAGGAGTACCATCGTGCTTACATATTGTCTGGACCATGAACCCACATAGACCTGCAGGTCTGTCCTCTCTCCCTACTTCCTTCAGCCTTCCCTTCATCCAGAACCAGGGCCAGAGCAACTCCTCTACCTTGTGCTGCCATTTTTACACTCAGTATTTGTTGATAAAACAAACTATCCTCAAAATTAGGTTCTTGTAACACAAATTACTTCTGTGGATATTCCATATCATAGCAAACTAAGGGCCTAAGCTGAAAAACTCTGTCCCTCCAAAGTGCTCTCAAGCCCTCCCAGCTGGTGGACACAGGGCCTTATTCCAGCAGTACCAGTCCCACCTCTCTCCGGATCATCACCAAAATGTAATCACCTGCAGGATATGCTAGGGTCTGTCTTTAGTGAAAAATTCATGCAAAGCCGTCCATTAGTTTTTGCATAATCCTGCTAACATACAAACAAACCGAACCGATCACATAACCTCCTTGGTGGAGGTGATAAAAGGTTCACTCGCATTTTCTCAGGCACAAAGTCACAGAACAGAGCCCTGGAGGACAGAAAGACACAGAAATACACTATTCAGCCTAGAAAGACTGACACAACAGAGAGAGATGGAGGCCAGCATATCAAATTAACATTAGGCGTACCGTTATTTGTTGACATCATTCAGCCTTTATTGTGCGAGGAGGAGAAAACTGGGGAAAAACATGTGGCAGAGGGCCACAGGTGGAATCGAACCCGCGGCCGCCGCTAGAGGACTACAGCCTCAGTATATGGGGCGCACACCCTATCGACTGACCTAAACGAACCCCTAAATAATGTCTCTGTGACACAGTTTGAAAGCCTCATTTTCAGGATACATGAATGTTAATTTGCAGCAAATAATCATGAGGTAAACTAACAAATTTGAATGCTGGCTGTTTATGGCAAAACTCTTAACATAAGACTGGAGAGCAGAAAAGCATATCCTAATGTGATGTTGAACACAAGTGGAGACGCTATAATCAGCATAGCATTACAGTCTCCTACATACGTTTGTAAATACATTTGTTAACTTCAACTGCATGCAACTTCCACACTATCTGTATATAGCTCTCTTTAACTTTTACTCTGTTTTTACTCTGTGTATGTGTATTTCAATCTGCTGCTTATTTTTATGAATAGAGCACAAAAGCCAGTGATTTTTAAAAACACTCAAAAAAAATTTGAAATCTGCAACCTGTTTATAAAAAGTACCTCACTACTCACAGAACAATAATAATGAGAAGGCAGACTGGAATGTCAGGCCTTTGTTTGCAGCCTTTCCATTATTGTTGCACCACAAACATGACAAATGAAATAAGCACGTTTTGTTTCAGTCAGTATTCATTTAGTCCAGCGTTCTGGCCCCCACCAGCTGCCTAAATGTAGTTAAATGTCATTTCTTTTAACCCGTCGCAGCAGATTCAGAGTTTCATTTAAAATATAAAAACATTTTGTGGTTTCACTCCTTTTCCAGAAAGCAGCAGAGTTTTGTTTTTCTTCTCCAAATGGCCGTTGATCATTTGCATATAAGATTGCATGAGCTTCTCTCTTTTCCTCAGTATTTCTTCTGATGCTCTCCTGTGAGTGCTTCACTTCAATAGCTGAGGATTATTGATCCCACGAGATGAAAGAATTACCAATTAGACAAGCAGCTGCTTGTTACTGTACATGCTCTCTAAGTGGCCACTCCGTGTCTCACTTTCACTGTAAGACAAACATGATTATTTTCCTTGCCTTTGTCGTTGCAACCACACTCGACTACCCCCGCCTGCCAGCCAGCCTCCAGCCATTTACACTGACATGTGCGATCAGCCTGAACAACAGATATTGCCTTGGAAAAAAATGTCATCCTGTGCAACAAGCATTCACTGTTTCATATGAAACAATAGTGTGAGGATATAAAACTCAACATTCCAGCTGCATTTTCTTTTTTTATACATCACATTTATGCTGTGTGGCACAAGTTCTCATAGATATGTATGCTCCTGATTGTTTCCATTACAAAGACGCTTTGGACAATGATGGAAAACATGCTTCCAACTTTGTTGAAAAATTAGAAATAGATATAGATAGATATATAGATAGATATAGATTAATATTAATTGTGTTATTATATCCTGTGAATAATTGTCACAGGATCTTGTTTTAACACATTCTGGAAACTATTTTCTCATTGTTCAGGTTGTAGTGATAATGGCGATGGTGGAGGTATGCGCTCTCCGGGTTTAGTTTGGAGGACTGTTAGGACTGATGGTGTTATATTAAGGTATATTAATGTTCCAGTATATACATACTTTGGGCCGTGTTTGTATCCAAGGTGGCTAATTCTATGTCTCTGCACTGCTACCTTTTATTAGCTAACAGTGTCGTTCATCACCAGGCTGTTGAACTGTCCTGATTTGCGATGTTTTAGCCCTGGACCACCTCTACCTCATAAATAATAGCCACAGGATGCCTTAAGGGAGATGAAACTTTTTTCCGGTATTTTCAGGGGTCTCACCTCAACCCTCGTCTTTTTGCCAGAAAACCTTGAAGAGTCTTCTTCACTCGCTACCTTTTCCCTTTTAGGTACTTAATGCAACACACAGGCCTCCTCCTGCTCACAGTACTTATTGTCTCTTTCTTTACACCTCTCCTTGTTCCTCTCTCTTTTTCTTTCAAATCATTGATTTTTCTGGGCTTGTATAAAATATTTAGTGTGTGGGTAGACTTCTTTCTCGGGCAGGGGGGTCATTTTGAAAGCGAGTGGTGAAAGGAATGAGGGAGAGGAGGAAAAGCCAAGGGAGTTGAAATCGGAGAGGAGAGAGAGATGGAGATAAAAGAGTCCACCCATAGTCATGGTGTGAATATCAATGCTTCACTTTGAAACAACTCCCAATTATAAATAAATAAACAGGGCTACCGATAAAGATCGTTATCCATGGCTTTTGTAATACCACATTTTCCCGAAAACCTCACAGCGTATCGATTGTGAATGTATTCTGTTAATTTCTTCTTTACCTGTCCTTTATACTCACTGGAGACTCCGCTCTATCCTTGTGTGCTGCTACCGTTTACAACATCGCCTCTCCCTCCTGCTCAGATGGCTGTCAAATTAAATTAAGCCATCAGGTCTGGTGCTGCTTCGCCTCTTTTGGAGATTGAGGCTGCAACAAACGCATGTATTCCTAACTGTCAAAAATGCTCAACAACAGCGTCGCCTTGTCACTGAAATCAAAGCTCATATAGACGACAAGAGAACCTGATTCTCCTCACTTTGATTTTAACCGTGGCTCTAAACAAATCACTCACAAGAATGAGGCAAACCTTCCTCCTGAATACAAAGATAGCCTTTAGTAATCATTGTTGTCATCATTCTGTCAGACTTAATATGCAACAGCAAATACATTTAACGTTACCACAAATGAGTTTTTATCAGTTTAATAAAGAAATAATTGTTAAATGTTCATCTTGAGTCTGTCTGCAAAACCCTTCACTGACAAGTTTTTAATCTTTTGTCTATTGTCATGGCAACTAAGGCATAATTTAAGTCTTTAAAGTTATTTTCAAGCCACAGTTCTACAACTTCTCTGTGTTACAAGAATATAATATTGGGGACTGGAAAAAGTAAGTTGTCTCTAAGCTATTTAAAGTTGTGGAGAAGCCCGTATATCCTACAATTCATTAAGAGCTTCAGATGTAAAGAAGGGTGGGTTGATTGAGCTGGAGTTACGTAGGCAGACACGGACACCGTTTGGTGCACAATCAGGTGCACTCCTGGTGCTGCACCAAGAGTTAAACACATCTATCATACAGTTCAGCCATTGAAATCCTGGAGACAGAGTCAGATGATCTGCTGTGGTGACCTCTGGACAGAAAAGGAAGAAAGAAAGAAGTAGGCTGACTCCCTTTGTTGGTGTGATCCATAAAAGATCAGATATTCAGATATTGTTTGTGGGTGATTTTGGTTGTAAGATTTGTGCTGCATTTATGTGCTTATGGGACAACAAAATTAACCTGGAGAAAATAGGAAATACATTGTTTTTGCAAATTAAAAGATGAACTCAGATGTAATAAAATGTATCCTTGTTTAATTAATTAAACTCACAGGTTTTGCTGATTACTTGGTGATCAGTAGCTAATGGTTTGCCATAGAGGTTTCTAATTAAATAATGTTATAATGTTTTCTTATACTTTATTTATTGTAGGAATGAATATAAATATGAATCCTCCTTCACAGATTTCACAGTATATCTCATACAATTCTCCAAATCCCTGCTAATACACAGCCCTGCAACTGAAGCAGGAAGAAGTTAGCACATATGGCTCTAAAAGCAATTCAATACAACAATGCAATATGAAAACAATACAACAAAAGCAATATATCCCCTTACCAACATACAATATGCAGCTAATAAAGAAAAGCTCAGCCCGCTTTCACGAGTGACTTTATTGTGGTGCAAACAAACTGGTGCTTTTCTTTCTGTTGTGTGAAATCGAAGCAGCTGCTGATGAAAAGATCTGTCAAAAATGAATCACAATCTGCTTAAATATATGATAGCATGGTGACATCTGTGAGTCAGCAGTCGAGTGCAGGAATTGTTCCTGATACATGAGAAAAAATGAGACATGTTTTACTTCTTGTACTCTGTATTTTTTTTCTCTCCACTCCAGTCAGAAGTAAATATGGTAATCAACTACTTGAGCTCATTTTCACACTGCTTAAGTAAAATGAACACAGGCACTGCAGGTTATCATGACTTGCTGTGAATGTACTCTCAAAGTTTCCTATTAGTTCACTTGAAGTTTGGCATCATTTGTAAAAAGTCAGTGTGAACACAAGACAACAGAACCAGAGGCAACAATAATAGTTTATTAAATCTGTAAAGCTTCATTTTGAGGTTATGTTGAGTTATAAGTCCTGTTCATCTGTTCTCCAGGTGGGAGGGACGATGTACAACACTGGCCGCCACGTCTCTCTGCGACTGGACAAGGAGCATCTGGTCAACATCTCTGGAGGGCCAATGACGTACAGCCATCGTCTGGAGGAGATCCGGCTACACTTCGGCAGTGAGGACGGCCAAGGCTCCGAACACCTGCTGAACGGACAGGCCTTCTCTGGAGAGGTTTGTACACTGTGTCAATTACACCTACAGCAGAGAACTGCAAAAACACCTGGTTGTCACCATATAAAAAAAAGCTGCACATTCACACTGAATGTAAGAGACAAATAAATAAGAGGAAGACGAGGGGAAAAAAATAAGAATTTTTGTGTTTTCATCATCTTAAAATTAGCCTTTCGTATCTATCCAAGCATGTGCCATGGTGGCACCAAACCAAAAAGTCTGTTTCAGTGTTTGGTTTATCTGTTAGGCTACTATGAAACATGGTGGAACATGACAGAAGAGTGGAAGAGGGCCCACTCCCTCTGAAGATAGAAAAAGCTCATTCTAAGGTAACATAATGGTTCTTAGTTGCAGGTGATTAAACAGTAATGAAACCAGAATTATGAATATTATTTTAATATATTTCATTTATGCCCCTAAATCCAAAAACACTGTACTTTTAACCCAGTCAGACCTCAACCATATAGTTCATCAATTACCACAGTCTATTTCTATTCCTAACTATAACCATATCTGCTCTGCAGTTTGTTGTTTGTAAAGAACATGAAAGACATTGCGCCACACTTGTGTTTGCACAAAAACAAGGACTCCAAAGAATAAGACCCAGAACCATTCCAAAACAGTTCATTAAGCAAATTAGTCCAAAACTCCAAAAACTTGAGGAAAGGCAGGCACAAAAACACATGAGAGGTAGAAGAACTGGAAAACTGAGGAGGGACCACAGAGACTAAATATACAGAAGGCTAATTAAGGACTCAGAGAGCGCTTACCTCCACCAGGGATGCATTATGCCCAAGCACAAATCGACCTGAACTGCTAAAGCAAGCTTTATTGTAGCATGTACACTACCAGTCAAAAATTTGGACACAGTTTCCCATCCACTTGAATGGGAAACTATTGACTGGTACTGTATATCTGAGAAACCGTTCTATTTCAGTGTATCTTATCACCCAAGTGAAAACATATCTGATCTGAATCTATAGTACCACTACAGATAACCAGTGATTGTTGTGATGAAGTTTCAAAACAAATCCTCTTAGTGGGAGGTAACTCATTGGACCAATCACAAAGGTGGGAAAAGACAGAAAAAAGAGGTATAAAGTAAGACATGACACATAAGGAGAGAAATTAAAAAATAAAACAGGAACTAATTAAACCCCAAAACATGACACCTTGTCATTTAACCAAATGTAATGGATTTGTCTCGGTTGTGAATTGCTACGTGCAAACTGTTAGCACAGGAAATGCAGAGCTATATGCAAAAGTAGGACATTCTCTCTCTCTATCTCTCTCTCGCACACACACACTCTCTCTCACTCACACACACACACACACACACACACACACACACACACACACATGCTCTGTCCCTGAACACACTTGTGCATGAACACACACTGTCACACTTTGTCACTTGAAAACACAAGTGAATTAGCTTCCCTGCTTTGACTGTTCAATGAAATCATGAGTCACTCACCGCCACCATTTTATGAATAACCAATTTGTGTGGCAACAAAATAATTGCAGTCTTGACAGGCAAATTTATTATAATTAATGATAATCATTTACCCTCCCTTATAGTCGGGAGATGATTTTCAAATCATTATAACCAAGTGTTTACGGCGTCCCTCAGGGTGGAGAGAGCTGTAACCACAGCCCGATTGGACGCCTCCCCTCACATCTCCAGGCTCCCTCCAGGACTTCATGTTTTATTTACCCTCTGCTCCCACTCACTTATTTGTTCCTTGTGGGTTTACACTGCGTTAGACAAGTTCTTCAGAGCCATGTAGAGAAGCTCAGAAGAGATTCGCTGCTGATGTGTGAGATGTGATGTCACACTGTTGCACACAGAATCCCTAATGCAGGCAAGAGAGGGGGGCAAAGGTTGGGCTGAAGTGATTTCCACTGGGAATGGTGAAGAGACCTGCCTTAAAAATACTCACCATGTGTCTGTTTTTAATTATTGTATGGAAACTCCCCAAAGGTTGCTAAAATCCCCAAGTCCCAGAAAAATATAGAGGACATGTTATCATTGTCTCCATTAGTACTAAACACACAGAGAAGAATTGATTTTGCCATTAGCTTCAGGTCTGAGGTTACACAGGCTGCCTCTCCCATCTGATTGGTGGAGCTCATTGTGGCTTACAGCCAATAAGAAACACTTTGGGCCAAAAAAAAGACTGTTTTCTATCCTTTTTATATGTTGATTAATGTTTTGATTTACAAATGATTATTCAGAATTATTCAGACTATTTCAGTTAGAACTAGATGAGCCCTCACCAGAACTCATACCTCCACCAAGGTCCAACAGTCCCTTTTAATTCAATTTAACCCTAATCTAAATTCCAACAAGACAAAATGTCTCACCTCAGGGTTCCACCCTGGGTTCTCACCCACATCTACTTATCTTTATACATGCCCCACTCTTACGCCACGTTTCATGGTAAGTTTTTGATGTGTTATTGACAAAGAAGGTCAATAAAGCCCTATTTCACAATGTTCAAAAAAGTAGAAAAATATTTCTGAATTCACCTCTTTGTGTGCATCCACTCCTGGATGTCTGTTATATTTTAGCAGTCCTAATACTGAGGATCCAGGTGTAGACACCCGTCAGAGACAGGGACGATGCAGTTCAGTGATTTAATAAACTAAAGATCCAAGCTTACAGGCAAACTGTGTCCATAAGGTGATGATTGAGCCATAAAGCAGGAAAAACAAAATGTCAAAAAAGTTTAAAACAAGCTTCCTCCAAAAACCAAGGGCAAGAAAATAAAATCCAAAACACAGGCAGAGGTCATACACTGAGAAAACTGACATGGGATACAAAGGGAACGCAAGGGAGACAGCTGGAACATGTGATGAAAGTCAACATGAAGAACTGGAACTAAGAACAAAGAGACACTGACTGAAATACACAAAGCAAATGGGAACAGGAGGTGAGCGGGCACAGGTGAAATCAGAAGTCATAGTTCACTGTCCACTGACGGATCCAGTCTGGAGGCAGGGGGCTGGCCTCGAAGACTGGCCCACTCAGGAGGTCGGTCGGATGGGCAACCTTGAAGACTGACCCACTCAGGAGGTGGGTCGCGAGGGCAACCTCAAAGACTGGCCCACTCAGGAGGTGGGTCGGGAGGGCGAACTCGAAGACTGGCCCACTCAGGAGGTGGGTCGGATGGGCAACCTGGAAGACTGACCCACTCAGGAGGTGGGTCGGATGGGCAACCTGGAAGACTGACCCACTCAGGAGGTGGGTCGGATGGGCAACCTTGAAGACTGACCCACTCAGGAGGTGGGTCGCGAGGGCAACCTCAAAGACTGGCCCACTCAGGAGGTGGGTCGGGAGGGCGAACTCGAAGACTGGCCCACTCAGGAGGTGGGTCGGATGGGTAACCTGGAAGACTGACCCACTCAGGAGGTGGGTCGGATGGGCAACCTTGAAGACTGACCCACTCAGGAGGTGGGTCGCGAGGGCAACCTCAAAGACTGGCCCACTCAGGAGGTGGGTCGGGAGGGCGAACTCGAAGACTGGCCCACTCAGGAGGTGGGTCGGATGGGTAACCTGGAAGACTGACCCACTCAGGAGGTGGGTCGCGAGGGCAACCTCAAAGACTGGCCCACTCAGGAGGTGGGTCGGGAGGGCGACCTCGAAGACTGGCCCACTCAGGAGGTGGGTCGCGAGGGCGACCTCAAAGACTGGCCCACTCAGGAGGTGGGTCGCGAGGGCGACCTCAAAGACTGGCCCACTCAGGAGGTGGGTCGGGTGGGCGACCTCGAAGATTGGCCCACTCAGTAGGGCGGCTAAAAGTCGGTGGGACCGCCCCCAACTGGACACGAGGAGTTGGCGGGACTGCATGTGACAAGGAAAATAAACTTTAAGAATAAAAACAGGAAATCACAATGTCTAAAACCAGAGACATGACAGGGTTCTTTCTTACCATATGTCTATCAGTTCTACCAAGTTATATCAAAATCCTTTGATAGTTTACGTGAAATTAGAAGGAAATAGTGAAAAAAAGCCTTATATCACAATGTTAAAGAAAGTGGACAAACATTGTAGCTCCACCCCTTTGAAAAAAAATGAATGGCTCCTCTTTGTCACATGCCCAACCCTCCCACCAATCCTGTGTAATCCTGCTGAAGAGCTACAGCTCATGAAAACATCACCTCCATGGTGCAGGTAAAAACATGCTAGAACTGAACATCAATCAAAGGAAGTAAATGGTTGCAATCATAATGAAACATTTAATCAAAATAGAAAACAAATGTTATATTTGAAATTAAAACATTTTAGAATGATGGGAATCTCCTAGGTCTTTGTAAATAAAATCCATCATAGCCATTAACATTTTAGGACACAATGACCTGAAATATACATACAAGTCCTATTTAAATGTATGATCAGCCAATTTATTATTATCCATTGTTATATACTTATTTATATTCTAAGGACAATACACATTAATCAACATTACAAGAAATGTACCTGTGTTAGCCAAAAGGCTACTTCTCAAGTGTTATTCCTCAGCAGATATTAGATTAGCCAATAAAACAAACCACTGCAAAGGTGATAAAATGCTTCAAAGAGTAAGGAAAAGGACATGCAAAGCAGAACCTGTGCAATGCATGCTATTAATACTCCAGATGCTTAAGCAGTCAGCAAAAGCACAGTAACATGACAAACAGAAAAATCACATCGCATTAAACAAGAGAGGTAAAACAGGCAGAGACACAAAAGCAAAGTGTGGTGGAATTTAAAAAAAATATAGTCTGCTATAGATTCAGGATTAATGTATACTCAGTACAATGAGTACAATTCAGTCAAGCTTTTATGATTTATTTTTAACATGAATATATATATATATAAATTTACTTATATTTTGTCATACTTCATAGCCACAGAAATTGAAAATGAAGATTTAATTTGATTAAATGAGTTCATTAAAATATTGGCACCCAGAGATGAGATGATGAGAAATGAACTCATCTTGGCTTCAAAAATGTCTTTACATTCTGTATTTACTTTGATTTTGTGGTTTGTTCGTAGTTAAAGTTCTAAATATAGACTTATCTCAGTTCTCTTATCAATTATATAAAATATTTGCGCAGTAAAGACACAGAAATGATCATAAACACAACTTTTTTTATTCGTCTTATGGAAAATAGAATGATAAATGTTATTATAAACTGGCCCATTGCCCCAATAAACCCACAGCAATGGGTCCAGACTGTTTGCCATCATACTTTCTATGTGAGGAGTAACTGACAGCACTGCTCAAATAGTCGAAGGTCTGCTCAACAGCAGGTGAGACAAGGCCAGGAAAGGTTTCTAACATGGGGAGTTTTAACATTCCCTTTTGTCATGTTCATTTCACTCAAACAACTTTTTCTGAGTGAAATGGCAACTACAAAACATCCTCCTCATCCTCCTCTGGTAGCCCAACCCAGCCATTCTCTGTGACTTCAAGGTCTAATAAGATGCTTCATAATCGAAAATGCAGGGAATTCTCTCTCTCTCTCTCTCTCTCTCTCTCTCTCTCTCTCTCTCTCTCTCTCTCTCTCTCTCTCTCTCTCGCCCCATCTGCAGATGAGTGGTGGCTGTGCATGTCCTTGAATCGTGAACAAAAAGAGAAATACCAGCATTAAAACTTTATAAAGCAAAGCATCCTTCTGAAATGACAGCCTGTGGGGGGGGATGGAAGATATGGTGGCATGTGTGTGTGTGTGTGTCTGTGTCTGTGTGTCTGTGTCTGCAAAACAAATTAAAATTCAAACATTAAAAAGCAGCCATCAAACAAAAAAATATCACTCATGTGGTATAAATGAAACTCTGCATTCACACATAACACATGAAATAAACCTCAGATAACATGAAACTCGTCAACTTCACCAAACTCCAATTATTCTTATACATGACAATATAGAAAGTTTGTGAGGATTAACCGGTGCATTAATGATCTTATCTCATCCATATGCATTTATATTCATAGGATTATATACTGAGCAACAGTAGAAACACATCATTTAGAAAAGAAAATAAAGAAATCCATCTAATTTCTTCACCAAATGGTGTTTCATTTCCGGAGAATAACTCAGGGACAGGTGTTGCTTGAGGAGCACAGTTTTTTTTGTTTTGTTTTTTTACATTTTATTACTTGAAGATGAGTTAAAATTAGTCATTAGGAGCATCCCTTCTATCTAGATCCAGCTTTTAATAACAAGGCATGCCGGTAATTGTTTACACCTTTTTGACTCATTGTCAGATCATGTATTTGTCACTGATTGGTTGTTAGGTAAGTATGTCAGACCTGGTGGATACCAATATAAAAGGAAACATATTAATTTTATTATTTTTTTTAAAATGTGAACTTAAGATCAAGGTTGTATGAAACCAGAATAACCTATGAATCATCTTTAAAGGCACACAGCAGTATGTATCCATGAGTGATTTGATTACAAAAAAAAACTGAACTCAGTCAAAGACGTGAGATAATTCCACATGAATCTTCTAACAGGCTGGATGTTGGAGTTTTCCGTGAGCAACTAAACTCAAAATGCTTTTGTGGGTTGTAGAACTTTAAATATTAATGTTCAGTCTAGATATTATCTTAATGTTATCAGTTGCTCTATGGACCCTAGTCTAAAACTGCAAGCACAATATGCATTGAGCAGTGGACACAGACTGTATGGGCATCATGAATTTGTTTTCACTCTATTTAGAACAAAACAAACAAAACAACAAAATACATCACAGTGTTTGTCATCTGATCTAAATTGTCAAAGCCGACATCTACTAAAAATATAATACACTACAATTACTGCAGTTACTTCCACTGCTTTTGACAGAGAACAGACAGAATGTGTGTGTGTGTGTTGTGTTTGTGTGTCCAGCTCTGCTCTCCTGGAGCTTTGCAGTCAAATCTAAAAATGAAATGAAACACCTTGGTCTTTTAATAAGTGCTAAAATATTCCAAATATTATTCCTGCAGCAGACAGGCTCCTGTTTTGATCGTCTCAGAGGACACCCCGCCATCTTAATATCCACTAATAACAACATGTATCTTCAGACGCAGAAAAAGTCAGGTCAAAACCGCCTTTAATTTTTAGTTTTTTTCAGTTTATACAGTCAGATTTGATCCTTACAAATGGTGATAAACTTCTAATACTAATATTTTTTTATAATACTTCCAATCATTTTAGTGCAGTATAGTTTATGATGTCACGCTAAAGTTGAAGTTGGTACTATTGGAGAAATCAGAAAGAGACAGCTAATTTTAAAAGTATCCAACTAATAAAAATCCCTTCAGGTCACACATGAATGTGCAGCACCAACTCATTTTACGGCTCTGCGTCCGTGGACTATGAGCACAGAGCATCGTTGTCATCGCTAACTGTATCTATCATCCTCCTCATGTCTAAGAAACGTAAGCAACATGTAGGGCTACTTTCAGTCACAGCTGCCAAGCTAGCATTAGCTTCACCGTCTCTGACATTCTTGTGCAACTCGCTCATTATTCGCTTTAGCAATATATCCCACTAGCCATGTTGAAGACTCCAAAATAAATGCACACTCAGAGTGAGTGTGTACAGGCAGGTACTCCAGGCCATTAAACTGAATACATTTTGGATAATGTAACCATACATCCAATGAGCTCATAACCAAGTTGTATGAAACCAGAATAACCCTTTTAGTTGTCTTTAAAGGCACACAGCAGTATGTATCCATGAGTGATTTGATTAAAAGGCTGATTCTAAAAGGCTGGATGTTGGAGTTTTCCATGAGCAACTAAAATCAAAATGCTTTTGTGGATTGTAGAACTTTAAATATTAATATTCAGGCTAGATATTATCGTAATGCTATCAGTTGCTCTATGGACCCTATTCTAGAAATCCAATACAGTGCACGTAAGCAGGTACAAAGGTAGGCAGGTAGGCCTGATGGAATGAAATGATTGGACCAATATGTTGAGATGATCTACTGGACCGGTAAAATGACTATTAGCTGCTGGCAGTTCTGAGTGAACATTCAAGATTCATCCAATATTTGTTGAGATGTTTCTGTCTGAACAAAGTGTTCTACAGACATTACCATCCTTACAAACACATTGCTAGAAATGCTAAATAAAAATGTAATAAGTATTTAGTAAATGTGGCTCAGTGGCTTTTTATGTATTTTAAAATGAACCCTCTATACCGTATCTCAAAAGTATGAGGATACTTGTTAGAATGAAGGACATAGTCTGGAGTGTCTATCACAGATGACTGACATACGTTATACAGTAAAGAGCATGAAGTAAAATATTAAAGAGGTGATATATGAGAGCTATGATATTTTAAGGAGCTATCATCTCTCAATAGCAGAACATGAGCGAGAGGAAAAAAGCTATAATAATCTATTGGAACTAGACTTTCTGTTATTTCATTTTTATGGGCTTTTCACAAACATCCAGCCAAACTCTACAGTCTGGAATATGCAAAGACGACACTGAGCAGCTGTGCCCTTCATGAAGTTTCATCCTTATTATCACCTATTATTTATATCATCTGATGTAAACCTGTGGATGGACAAAGAAAAACGTGAAATGTTGTGTTTAAATAAAGTTAGTGCAGAAACATTAAATTAGATTTGCACTTAATAAATTCATCAGAGTTGGCCCCTGCAAGCTGAAGGAGACACCACTCACTGCTAAAGAGAGGCTCCAGCTATATTGAATATAAATCTTGTTAAGTGTTTGAGAAGGATTCGCCATAGGCAGCTGTTCCAAACACTTGAAACCCCCAATCAATCACAGATTCACACCTTTTATGTCCCCTTTCAAACAGTCACACACATGGAAAATCACATTGAGCTAATATCACGGTGGCAGAATATCGGTCACAGAGCTTTTCCTGTTCTCTTTTTTTTATTTTCCCCTAATTATCATTAATCATAACTAAACGGCACATTTCACCCACATCTGCACCGCTGCCTCCTAATTGTGGTGCATCTCTGATTAAAACTGCATCAGAAAATTACTGCACATCTCCTGAGGTAAATAAACATGCAGAAATAAATAGGAGAAAGAAAACAAAGTCTGGGATTATGTTCAATTTCCAATGCAGCGCAATGGGTATTGACACGAATGAGGAAATGACAGTTGATAATTCTTACTGCTCTGGCAGAGCAATGTAGATACTTGTGCATTATATGCCTAACTGGTATGAGTGGTGGAAGGCCTTGTCCTTTTTATGGATCTATGCTCCATTTAATCTGAAGGGGGGGCAAGTTGAGATGGAGAGCATCATTTAAAGCCCAGCATTTTTAAACCCCCTCTCATTGCTAGCGCTGAACACCTCGTTTCTGCTATCGACTTGCTGCCTTCATATTTCCCTACCCCCAGGGCCAGACCAGCCATCATGACATAAAGAGGCTGTCATGACCCCCCCGACGTACACACACACACACAAACACACACACACACTCCAGAGAGGACTGACTAGCCAAGCAGAAGTGACCCTTTACACCCAATTCAGTTTTGTTTCAAATCCCTTCTGCTCAGTGTAGCTTCCTGCAGGTTTCATTGCAGGTTCAACCAAGTGAGACCCCTGAAGCCTAAAAACAAGCGTCACTGCCAAGAGAGCTAATAACAAGCGGAAGAACCAGTTTTCTCTGGAAAGTTTAATGTGGTCATGATGGTCCTCTTTAGTGTTGGAGGCCTCTACACAGAAGCAAACATAAAATTACTTTAATACATTGAACCTGACAAAATGGTCAAACTTTCAAGTGCAGGATTCTTGTAGCATATTGGAATGCTAACATTTGGTAGTAATGTACAAATAGTACCGCTTAGGCTAATGGAAATGTCCCAAGCTGGACAAATATATTGAACAAACTGATGTTTTGATTCTGACAAAGTTCAGATGAATCTATTAATAAAGTTGGGTACCGACCTATTTGTGTCGAAACTGCCAAGCACCAAATCATCTGAAGTATCAACCTGAACCTGAGAGCACATCTGGGTTAGAGAGTAACTTATACAGAGGAACAGAGGGTGTAAGATACCGTCATCCCTTCAGAACATAATGCAGACAATACTCTCTGCAATATCTGCAGTGTGAGATCCAAAGCTGGCCAGAACAACATGTCAAACCTGCGATAACGCCTGGTCAAACACTAAATAGATCTAAAAGCTGAAGACTGGGCCATGTTTGAAAACCAAATCCCCTGCAGTTGCTGCAGCTAATGTTAGCACACCTGCAGCCAGCACCGAAACTATTACTGAGGAATTGACAACTTCCTCAGCATCATCAAGTAATTAATTATCTAGTTGGATAAGCCAGAGATAACTAGCTTTATTTCCACAATCTTGGAAGCCGTTAGTTGAGCATTTTGACCAGTGTTAGCTCAGCCTCAACACACAGCCAGCCATCTCCGTCTGACATACCTCATCACCATGCTATCGAGAACGTTAAAACAGCATGTAAGATTTTTAGTGTGTCCGGAATCTGAGTACAGAAACAATAGCAGGTGAATTGCATACTATTTCCTAGGAAATACTACAGTAAGCATGCAGTGTAGTAGTGTAGTAGTGACACCAACATAAGAAACATATCAAAGACTCAAGTGTTTCTTCTTCTTTGGACAGACCAGACACTACAATGGTGCATTGCTGCCCTCTAATGTTTTTATTATGTTCATTTTGACGGTTATTTATACTTTTGGTCAACACTGTGCTGACATCCCGTCAGTTTCTTCATTTTAGTCCAGTTATCAGTTTGAAGTGTGCAGAGTAAAACCAGTTTCTCCAGCTGCTTCCAGCTCTTCGAACAGCTTCTTCCCCTGAAGCAGTGAATGTGACAAAATATTTGATTTGTTTTTTACTTCTTTGCATTTCTATTAACAGAGATCCTCAGCACCTTCTGTGCCATCTGACCAAGACACTTAATTCTAAGTTGCTCCCAATAGTAAGCAGAAGAATTTGCATACTAGCTCGCTGCTCTGTGTGATTGTGAGTGTCTGCAGGAATGGGTGGATGAAGAGGCAAATGCAGTCCATTTGGTTTCTGTAACGGTATGTATAAATATATAAACTCAAAAGGCCATTAACGAGCTTTTAACTTTCAACCCCAAGTCATCCTCCCTCCATTAATGGAGGTGCCATGACATGATACATGGCATTCTTCTAAACAACTGAAGATGGGGACCTATTTTAAAACAAAAAAACAACCTAAAACAAACATAAAATGACTCTATACAGCTGGCACAATATAAGGCCTGCGTCTGCTACAGTGTGTGTTTCTGAGGCCAGTGTATTTTTTATAATTGTTTCCAATGGGAGCGCCGCATATTTACACTATGCTACAAACGGCAGTAGCGTGATGAGGTGCTGAGCGCTGCACGTTTGGCATTTTTGTCTGGTGGCCAAGAGTTGAAATATGTTCAACTTTGGGTGAAACGCTTTTTACCCAGCTGTCCAATCACAATGGAGGAGGGACGGGACAAATACCGCAAAGACCAACCATCACATCCAACAGCAATGGAGGCGAAATTAATACTGCTGTTCTCCGAGTGTACGTGTCTGTACCACACGATCCCTGGAGTACCACAATTTCAACATGAAGATCTTTCCTCGCCCACAAAATCTCATGGACCAACACAGACCTGCAGGTCCGTCCTCTCTCTACTTCCTTCAGCCTTCCCTTCAGGGCCAGAGCGAGTCCTCTACCTTATGCTGCCATTTTTACTCTCAGTATTTGTTGATAAAACAAACTATCTGCAAAATTAGCTCAGCTGAAGAAACGCTGCACCTCCAAAGCGCTCTCAAGCGCTCCCAGCTGGGCGTTTTCAGAAGAGCACCTTGCATTTTCAGCTGGGGAAAAAATGCTTTGGTGGACACGGACCCTAAGTCTCCAGAAGCCACAACTTTATCCACATCCTTTTTAAGCTGAATTCTTCACCGTAGCCTGTAAGTTAAAGGCGTTAGCACACACTTAATTTGAGGAAGATGCACAGGCTCAAACGCCTGTACATGTGGAACAAGACGAGATCAATGAGAACTCACAACAAGTGCCTCTGTTGAACGTGACATTTGTATGTGACGCAGATTCTGAGCAGGTAAACACTGAGATGTTTAGAGATTACAAGTTCTTGATCTCTAGCAGTCTAGGGAAGCATGAAGCATTCAGGCTCATGCACCCGCCTCAGACGGGATGCATGCTAATGGTTTTAACTTACAAGATATGGTGAAAATTCCAGCTTAAGGGTATAAATCTTTTCAAATCAATTTTAGATAATACTACAAAAGCTATGAAGTCACTTTATGTTAGTTTTTGGTTGTTTTTTTTTAAACAAGTCCCCATCTTTGTCAGTAGTTTAGGAGAATGAAGAATTTTGCAGACTAAGAAACTTCAGCTGCCCTCCCATTGACATGGAGGTGAGTAGATCATGACAGAATTGTCGTTTTTGGCTGAACTGTTCCTTCAACCCCAACCTTAGATTGTACTAACTGTACTATTTCCCACATCCTATCATATTATCTGTCTGCGTCTCTGTAATCATGACAATTTGTTCAATGGGCACCAGGAACAGAGTGTTATGTCTGAGTCTTGACAGGCTGTACCTGTGAGATGGTTGGAGGTGTTAGTGTCAGTCTGTGTTTGAACAGAGGGACACTGTGATAAATGATGCGCTGCTGTAGACTCGCAGGCCCAGGCAACATGCAGAGGCTCCTCTCTTTTGCTCTGTTCTCAACTATTTTTGTGTCTAATTACGACTCTATTTTCTTCCTATTCTGCTTTGCATCTCCCTCATTTTTTCTCCACCATTTGGCAGACATTCTCACTTTATTATGGCCCACATCAGCCTTTTATTGCCCACCAGCAGCAAACTTTGTGTAATTTGTCACTTAGGGAGTGTGGATGAGTTCTCTTGGCTGCCTGTACTGCTCCTAAAAAAATCTAATCAGATCAACATAGGGCTCTAATCACTTCCTCTCTCGCCTTGATTGCATTTATAGACATTCTGTCGCTCTGTGCTCCCCCAATCGAGCATTTCATAATTACTCTCCTCTTACATTTGTTTATTTATACCCTCCAGTACAGTACTTGCCAAACCCTTTGCCAATGAGTGAGGATGAGAAATTTATGAAGGTGGGGAGAGAATGAGTAAGAGCCTTTGGGAAAGATCTGAGAATCATAACAACATTTTTGTGCTTGAAATAAGTACTTTTATATTCATAACAGTTCATTGTGTGTATTACTATTAAAAAACAGATGCACTACAGCCTGAAAACAATGAAATAGAAGATTTAGGTTATTGCTGTCACTTTTTTCTGATTTTGATTTTGTTTTTGTAACTGTTCCACTATGCAGTTATGCAAACTAAATAGTATTGATAAGGAAACAACCTGCATTTTGCATGTATTACTCATAAACAAAAGGAACTAATGCTCTGAGCAGATCTTGTATGATCCCTGCCCCAAAGAACTGCCATGGGGGGAAATAAAGGTTGTTGATGAATTATATAGTTACTCATAGTTTTATTAACAAAATCAACACTAGTAGGAATGCGGCCTTTTTTTTATTCCACACTTTTTCCATTCATTACCCACAATGCAACTTCACCGTAGACAGTGTTTAGTGTGTTATGCTAGTTGCGGCTAAGTCTCAAGCAAACTCGAACTTCAAACTTCTTCCTCTCCAACCAAGGCTGACTCATGTGACATCACTGGAGGCAATTCATCAAATATGACTTGAAGCAGAATTATTCAACCGCAAAATATACTATTTATCAGCTGTTTGCAATCATCAAATCACACAAGACCAGTTTAAGTAGCTCAAAATAACAGATTTTACAAGTTTTTTCCCCAAATATATCACAACACTCTACTTTTACTGACTACCTGCATTCTCTAAGTGATTCAACCCTTAATGACAAGCGCGTCTAGTTCTTTGTAGACCCTTTAGCTGCTATGACCTGCTGCAAATCTGATGCATATCCAGACACCAGCTTCTGGCAGCGTTCTTGAGGAATCTTCATTAACCATGAAATGAAAAACTTCATGTCATACTCCTCCTCTCCCCACCAACTTCCAAAAGATGCTGACAAACATTTAGGTAAAAGTACTGTATTTAAATCATATATAGGCTCTGGACTTCCTATTCTTTCTCTATTTGTCAGAATAGATTTCAAAACTCTGAGCTCCTCTCTCAGCAGTTTTCCACTTTTACAAGTTGGAGGTGGAACAGTACCTTCTGCTCACGTCTAAACATCTTTAAAAGGTAGGAACATTGAACAAGTGGAGTGGATGAAGCATCTGTGTCAGTGAAACATTAACCTCATGCTGGGAGATGGTTTAGCTGCACTCACCCAGCCTGTGAGAACAGACTGGCCTTGGTTCAAATGATGACAGAATCCTCTTCTCTTTATGTCCCTCTTAGTGCTTCTATCCACATCTCTGGCAAGTATAAAAATGTTCACAACACCTTACATTACATTGACTGCTTTAGTGAATCCATGGGAGAGATTTGATCCCTATTGATTTTTATGTTTAACTCATCTAACATGTTGCAGGGAGGAAGGATGCAGGGCTCTGCCACTGACACATGAATTCACTAGAAGGGTTTTAAACTCCAGGTTTCTACTATTTGTACTCACAGTGAATACCAACGGTGTGTCTCCCTACTATGATGTGTGTAAACTTGTCAAATGTGATGGTGTGACTTTCCTTAGTAACTCTCTGTATGTCCTCTCTGTATGTTCCAGGTCCAACTGATCCACTACAATCATGAGCTGTACACAAATTACACAGAAGCTGCTAAAAGCCCCAATGGACTGGTCATAGTGTCCATATTCATGAAGGTAAGTCTCATACATGGATTTAATGCCTGTCAATGTGTGATCACTGACAAGCATTGATTTTTTTAAAGGGACATTTTTATTGGTTAAAGCTTAGAAATCCAACATGATACTAATCATTGCCTTGGATGGGAGGTTTCTACATTCCTCTACTGAGGTTGATTCCCCGGGTGCAATAGCTGTGAACATGACCTGGTTTAATTATTGTTTGGGCATTACAAGACAGCTACAGTATATAATACACAGATGGAAAGTGTAGAGCGAAACAGAACAGGGCTGAACATTGCGTTCACTACAGACAAGACTCATTTAAAGTTGGACCCAGTGTTCTCTCAAGTGTTTCCATGTAACACTGCCACAAACAGAGTTTTTTCCTCTTAATTTATTTCTTCTCAAGCTGTGAAAAACTTATAACAATTTCAATCCATTTGGCCCAAATTTTGTCAGAACATCCATCATTCTTTTTAGACAATTATAACTAATTTAAAAATGAATGCACAAATTCCATTAACATAATGTAAATATAGCTCTTTTCACACATACTCTGCTACCACTGTACGTCCAGGTTAGGACTGACGATTCTTAATTAACTGTAGGTGTGATATGACCATGCATATTTGTCTAACTCTATTTCAATCAGGAGAGACTAGTGTTGGAAGTAAATAAGAATGTTTATTACATCAAATGATATATGACAATCAAGATGTTTGAAAGTCTTTAGTCTCAGAAAGTCTTTGGCGCTTAGACTCTTCAGGCAGATTAAGATCGAAGGGCGTCTGTATTCAAGATTCAAGATAAACTTTATTGTCATTCGGCTATCCACCAGACAGGTACACAGTGGAACGAAATTACGTTGCATCTGGCTCCATCACAAAATACAGAAAAACACACAAGTAAAAAGGCACTAGTAACAGTGCTAGATAAAAGATAGAAAGATTTTAGCAGTCTGTACATAAAGTGACTAGGATACTGTACAAGAGCAGGAATATTGCACTAAACCACATAAATAAGCTTATGGTAAGTGTAAACAGGAGTGTGTTGTATTGTGTGTTGTATATATGTACTGTACTGAGCAGCATCAAGACATATACCCCCCCCACCTTGGTGTCCAGACACTGGTGGTGGTGGCTGATGACCCTGGTGAACCAGATGAATGATGGGATTGGTGAATCTTTGAAGACTGGGCGGTAATGGGTTGGTGGAGGAAGCACAAAACTGCAGCATGAAAGAACTAGAGGAACGGAGAGAGTCATACATTTAAAAAGTCAGCAGCAACATGATAGGCTGACAATGAAGGTGTGTCGCTGTACTTTCGGATAGATGTGACCGGCTGATGAGAACAGCTGATAACAATTGACGGCCCAGACCAGATCTTATGCAGGAACATAAGATTGATCATTCGTGAGAGGTGTGAATGACAGAACAGCATGAGAAATAAAGTATAGCCCGAGTGTGCAAAGGTTTATTCTTCCTCACTGAACTAATGCTACAGCTTCATATGTGAGCCCTATGATTGATCAAGAGTGAACTGCCCCCAGAAGCCTCTAAATGGATTAGATTTAAGTCATTTTATTTATTGCATTACTGTACAATAACAGCACAGACGGCTAAAGGCCTATTGATGCTCTACGTTAAACACGGATATGGATGAAGCCCTCTGCGTTCATTTCATACGTATTTGGGTACGTTTTCAGAGAGCTTATAGGTATGGAAGAGACGGACGTAATGCAGCAATAACAACGGAAATGTGCAGCTACAAGTCATGCAAGGCATGACGAAAGTGTACGTACACAACAAAGAGGAAAAAAAGTGAAGGAATCTCCATTCTCAAGTCTCAATGTACCTAATGACCTCACAGACCACCAACAAGTACATCGTTACCACTGCTTTTGCTGCCTTTTATTTATTAGGTATATTATCACAACCTTGTCCGACCGTCACCATATTTGTTGTTGTCGAAACTTTTGACACTCCACTGACCCACTGCGATGTCAGTGTAAAGGACGTATGGAAGTATGTAGGTATTTATGGACAGACGTTTCCATTTACATAGTAGAGGGAGCATAAATGGGCCTTAAGGCAAAACTCATATTCAGCAATGGAACAAAATGCCTCTGACTATTGTATCAACCGAAAGACTGCAGTAAGTCTTCCAGATATTGTTTCACTGATGAACATATGTAAGCTTTAAGGCTTTTATCACAGAGATGACAATATAGTAAGTTATTTTAAACTTGATATTATTTATGTACTGTATCTTGTCAGATCGATCACTCCATGTTGAGGCTATCGAGCTCTGTGTAATGTGTTTTACATTTTAATGGCAGATCTATGCGACTTGGAAGAGGAAAGGGGTCAATTTATTAAGATGTGTAGCCTTTTAGCTTAGCCCCCTTAAGTTTTTGTTGTGGAAAATGAAACAAGTGGTATAAAAAGTATCCCAAATGATCAGGAACAACACAATGTAACTATTACCTGTCCAACCAGATGAATTATCCTTCCGTGTTCCCACCCTTCCACTGTCCTGCTTCCTCTTTGTCAACCTGAAATGCTCTAAATTTTAACTCAAGAACACAAACTCACAATTAGCAGTCTCAATTAGCCTACAGAGCGAAGCATTGTGCGTCTTTGCAGTGGTGGCAGCACTCCCATGCCTCTTTGTTGTGTATGAGATGTCTTCATCATGAATGAGAGGCTCATTGATTAAAGAGGCAGCCGATGTCCTCAGCGCTAGGCACGCTAAGCCTGAAAAGTTCAGCTGCTAACTCCTAATTAGCTCCCCAATGTCAATGGGACTACCATTTAGTCTTGAAGAGACGGAGGAGAGGCTCACCCAGGTCAACCCTACTTCACTCCCCTCTCCAGCCAGAACAGGAGTGTCTCTGAGGGCACATGACAGAGGAGCTGGAGGAGCAGCAGGTGTTGTTGGTTTGTATGACAACCAGCCCTGTGGTAGCAGCCTGCAGCTCTGCAAGGCTGTTCAGCTTTGGTGTCAAAAAATGTATAATGATACTGTTCATGTGTTGCTCTTTAGAAATGTATTTATCCCACCTTAAAAGTGAAACACGTGTTATTTAAACAATAGAGTAGTAATATCAGGACTTCAGAATTCAAAGTCCTGTTCATTTCCTGATGGCCCACTCCACTTGAACAGACATTAAAGTCATCCAGTTAAATCATCAGAATAAGATGAGAAACTACTAAAAGATATCTGGTTGTTTGATAAAAAGGTTTGAAACAAAGATTACAGAGAGACTCCAACAACAACTTCCAACAACTACTGTGTTCAAATAAGTAACATCTGTTCGCAAAGCTTTCTGTTGCATGCACAGTGATTTCCAGCCCTTACATTAGCTTCAGATTTGTTGGAACTATATAATACATTTAGTTTTAATCACTTTCACATCCTCAGTGTTGGAGCAATGCATTCATTACAAACTGAACCCAATCTGGATCGGTAAAAGACTCAACATCACCAGATTCAGTACGCTGAACATTGATACCGGCCTGAGGACCCAGACCAGATTTCTCTTCTGATCGTCAGGAAGGGCAAATCTGGATTAAACCAGCCTGGAACTCCAGTAGTGTGAGTCTGGTATCAGTCACAGGATGGGATTCCCAGTATAAATTCATGTTTCGAAGTTGTTTTTCACTAAATTTCTTTGCTGATAGCCTTAAAGTTCTTCAGCACATTATCTCATGGATAATCTCAGAGTCATGAATAAACTGTGGTGAATTCAAAACCCTTTATCAATGTAGTATAATCTTAAATTAAATAAATAAACACACTGTTAGCAGTGCACATAGCAGAGTTTGAAGCTCCGTGAAGAGATGTTTCTTAGTGAAACACAGATCCCTTCATTACTGATGGTTTCTTTTGTTTTTTAACATGCACATCAGTATCCCAGTTATTATCGGGTTTTTGGAATATCCCATCTTTGTGTTTGCGGATGTTAACATACAAACATACAACACACAACACCTTATCCCGTTTTTGAGAAACCCAAAAACTCTAGCTGGGGTGCTCCCAAAGAAACCGGGATACTAGTACATGTATACGTCTTGTCCTGGTTTCTGACTGCTGTGTATCACTGCGCAGGCGCAGAGTGACCTAACAGAAATTGAAACACACAATGGCGGCACCAGCGAAAGCGTCTCACTTCTGGAGCAACGAAGAGAAGGAGTTTTGTCTTTCAGTATTGAAAGAATTAAATATACTGTGACGTTTCTACAACACAATAGCAGCTCTCATGAGTAACGGAACTGGTGCTCGTACTGTTGTTTCCTCTGGTCTCATGAACGCTTCAGATATGTCACCTAGCCGGTGAAATGATGACCTACTCATACGGCTGCGTATCGTCATCCAGCAATCCTTTGTCCTACGAGGTGGCAGTGACTGACTGACAGCTGTCAAAGTGGACGACATGTTTAATATCGCTTGTCGCTCTCGTCTCGCTTTGCTGGTAATAATGTGAAAAAGCCATATCGACGACACCATGTTGCCGTTTAATAGCGATAAGCCCACGATAAACCAAAGTTGCCTCATTTTTAATTGCTACGATCAAATTAGTTTTAAATGAACCTATTAAGAAATGACAGATTACATTGCCGGGTGATATTCATTACTGACACATGCCCCAAACAACACACAGACGTCAGTAACCAGGATACTACATGTACATATTTACATGTATACAGGGAAATGAATATCCAGATTTCTCTGTGTTCATGTAAACCTCATATGCCGATTATGATCCAAACCTGGATAAGCCTCATAACCAGATTACTGATGTGCATGTCAACATAGTCATTGTGTGACAACCAAAGAGGAGAAAGGAAATGCAGAAGACAGCAGGCAAAAGGCTGCAGGTGGAATACAACTTCAGCTGGTTGTTGGAGGACTGTAGCTTAGATATATGGGGCACACACTCTACTGACTGAGCTAAAGAGCCCCATTACTTATGGTTTTGTGTACACTGGCTAGTAGTAGTAGTGGTATGTTGTTTTCTTTGAGTAGTTGGTACTGACAATTCAATTAGAGTGTTGGAAATTCTCCAAGTGCCACTAATCCTACATTGTCTGAGTACAAAATTAAAGACTTTTATTTCCAGAACCAGATGCACACATAATGGCTCCTACTCTTTGCTAAAGCAGGGATTATTACTTCAGCACCACACTGATCTGTTTTATTAAGCTTTGGATACACTCACATGACATTCATTAAAAATTGTACAATTTTGTTCATGCAAACATTTCAAAACCAAATAGTTTTAGCAATATCCAAAGAGATTAAAAAGTAGCTCACACACATGCACTCACTGGCCACCCACTCACACACCCACCCACCTGCACTCCAGCTCCCAGTGCATTTCTGCTCCCACTGTCTTCAATGTGTTTCACCAGGTCAGATTTCTCCACCGCAGCGAGGACACAGGTGGTGATTAGCCACATCTTTCTCTGAGAAGAAACTCAATTTTCTCACTTTTCAGTGACTCATGCTTTGCTAGACCTTTTCAGATTTCTGATCCCATCACTAGGATAGCAGTGAGAGACTACATCTACACTATGTGTGGACCGTGCAGAGAACACTGGAGGTCATTGGGGGGAGCTTTTTAGTGACTGTAAGGCTATTTTTAGGCATTTAATTGGTGATTGATGTAACACAAAGTGCCTGAATCTACCGAGATGAGGTAGTTTGTCTGATCGACATTCAGTCATCTGGTGTTAAGAGTATTCTTCTCACACCTCCTATGCAGACATTCCTGTAATAGAAGAGACAGATTGACTGAATTCCCTTGTGTCTCCAGGAGAATGATTAAAATGAGAGAAGCAGAAAGTAGGAAATCCAGTAAGCAGCATGAGGGTCTGTTAATGCCTGTCGGAGGAGCACAGGGAACTGGTCAAATACGAAGTCATTTAGATTCCAGCGACAGGAGGTGGAGGACGATCACATATCTTCTTAAACACTTTTTCCAAAGACATCTTGATAATTAAAGTTGTGAAGTTGGACTGGCATGAGTGAGGGATAGACGGAGTAGAGAGGAAGTCAAAGAAGGGCGTGGGAGTGAACATGAAGTGTGTGGCACTTCCCTCAGCCATTAGCAAACACGTCTCAGGATTGAGAGAGCCGAACTTCTCAGACTCCACTGAAGAATGGAGTCAAGTGAGGCAGAGTAGCAGTGGAGTCAGGAATTAAAAGTGGCTCTACAGCTTAAAGTGGTGCAGATTGTGTTCTGTGTTCCTCCAATTATCATGGTGCCAAGGTTTGACACAAATGTTTACACTTTATTTTGCCTTGTATCCCAGGAATTGCGTAGATTTTGCACCTTGAAAATTCCGTCCAGTGCTCTTGACACTGTCCTTGAGCTAATCCACACCTGTGTAGCTGTGTGCTGCCTTACTACCCTAATACCCTGCACATCTGTTGGAAAGAAATATCTTTATACGTATATGCTGTTCTTTCAAGCATCCACTGTTGGGAAAACTGTAAGATGTTGTACAACTGGTTATAAAACCATTTGCACATCAGTGAGCCAGATGGCAGATTCAAGAGTCACTGTAGTGCAAAATAAATTCAGTTAAGATATTAATTCTTTATAAACACTCTCCCTTATCAATTAATGACGACACCTGTGTGTAGGACCTGGCCATATGGTTGAAACCATTAACACAATATGTTTATGTGTTTGTCATGCAAAATGTAATCAGAAATCACTTATAAAATTCCAATAAAGAATCTCCATGAAATTCAATGTATTCCTACTGTTTATTACTAACAGAGAAGTAGATTTCATTTGACACAAAGAAATGCCACGTCTGAACATAATTCAGTCCTCATTTCCTTCTAATTGTATTTGGAAATAAGAAGAATGTAAAGAAATAAAACCAGATTGTCACAACTCAGATTCTGTACAAGGAAAAGGACCCAAATGGACACAGCAGCACAAGTACAGTTGACAAGGAGATGTGATCAAAACAACAGTATGATGGCTATCATAATCTTAGTTTCATTTGTAATAAATTAAATTAATTAATCATTATGAGTTTGATAGTTATTGTAGAAAAACAGAATCAGCACAGTTTCAGCTGATCTCAGTTCAGTCTGTATTATTTTTTATCTCATAACAGTGAATTTTCCATGAGCCCTATGAAGTTAAACATTCTGGATCACCAGATCCAGAATATGACTTGGATCCAGATCGGACTTTCACCCAAACCTTGTAGACATTATCCATGAAGTTAGAAGCAAATATCTTTTAATTGCCCCTCTCCCATAATGGTAAAGAATCCGTCTGGATCCAGACAATCATCCGGATCACTACCAAAATCTAATGGACTGTTCCTTGTGTGATACTCTACCTCCTCAAAGAATTCCATCCAACTCCGTTGATCACTTTTTGAGTTATCCTGCCAGCAGAAAATCAAACAAACCAATGTTCACCTATTAATTTAGCGTAGAATGTTGTTTTATTTAACTCGTACACAAAGAGAACTGTATAATGTATAGGGATCCTGTTTAGCAAGGATAACCATGCTGTGACACCAGCTATGGACTTAAAGCACAGTACAGAAGAGGTATTGTTTTCCATATAATTCTAAAACTATAAACTATAAAATGAAAGAGAATTAGTATTTCTGAACATGTTCTCTCCTGTCATATGACGTGAAGTGTTCACTTTTGCTATCACTTTGTCAGAGCTGTTACATTTTTGTTCCTCTGGAGTGGAAGATAACATGCGGTGATGATCACATTCAGCTCTGATAGAATAATGCTTTCATCCATTATAAAGTCATGGTAGGACAGGAATACAGAATAATGTGTGTGTGTGTGAGAAACAGATCTGTTTTTAATAGCTTCCTGAAAACAGTGGGAACCTTTGTTTTCCAGAAGGCAAAGCAGCAGCATATCAGAGTACAAACATCTGACTTTACAAAATACATCAGTGGGTTTTGACACATATCACATTAAAGGTGATAGATTTTTAAAAAATACTCTTGCATCACGCTCTGAGGTGCTGACCTGAGTGGTTTGATTTTAGATGAGATCTCAATTCATCACATGAGCAGCCTATGTTTGAAAAGAATTAACCTCACTCTTGTCTTACTTCCTCTTTCTCTCTTTTAATCCAGATTGCTGAGACATCGAACTCGCTCCTGAATCGAATGCTGAACAGAGACACCATCACAAGAATAACATATAAAAGTAAGTGACTGTGCAGTAATCTAAATGGTAATCATCTGTAATAATTTCAAACAGTTAATTGTTCATTAAGCCTTGTCCCCTTTAGTTACAGTGGGTAGACCTGTGAAGAAGTCCATTCCCAGAGATAAAGGAGAAATAGCATTGTTCTTGTATTAGCTTGAAGCTCCTTACAGTTGAAAGCAAACGTATTCAATCTCCTTTGTGTGTTTGGTTTATTATTTATTAAAATGTTCCATTTATCAGCTGTCATAACTAAATCAGACAAGGACAAACAGCTCAAACAGAACATAAAATTCTACTTTTAATGACGACTGCAGGCTCAAATTATTCAACCCTCTGACTAGCATCTCCTAGTTAAACACTGAGCCAACCTTCAGGACTTACTTAAGCAGCAGAGTCACAAAGTTTTTCTGTTAAGGCCTAAATTTACATCAGGGCTCCATGTCTGAAGTCCAAGATGTTCATCACTGCTGACCCAGAAGCTCCAGAAAAGTGGGCTTCAGTAGCTCAGAACCATCTAGATCAGACCCAGAAGTTCTGGATGCTGTTCTGTCGAGCCATGAAACCAATCTGGAACTTTTGGGGCCTCTGGATCAGCAGTATGTCTGGAGGAGGAAGAATGAAGCTGATGCTGAAAAGAACACCCTACAGTGAAGCATGGCGGTGGATCAGTGATGCTCTGGGGCTGCTTTGCTTCCTGGACCACTGGAAACCTGCAGCGTGTAGAGGGTCAGATGGATTCCATCAAGGATCAGGAAATCCTAGAAGAAAACGTCTCCATCTGTGAGGAAGATGAAGCTTGGACCTCATTGGACGTTCCAAAAGGACAATGACTCAGAGTCCACCAAGGCTTGGTTTCAGAAGAAGTCCTGGATCATTCTAGAGGCCGGCACAGTCGCCTGACTAGAATCCATAGAAAATCTATGAAGGGATTTGAAGAAGGTGGTTGCAGCAGGTAAACCAGTAATATTCCAATACTGGAGGCCTTTGTCCATGAGGAATGGGCTAAGATTCCTCAGGAACGCTGCCAGAAGCTGGTGTGTGGATCTGCATCAGGTTTGTAGCAGGTATACAGTGTATTTACTGTATTCATATACTATGTCTTTATTTCTCTTACGACAGCCCAAGACATAAAGCTTCAAACATGTAGCCAAAGGTTGACAGGCCAGCTCCTAAGCTGTGATTGGACAATTCTTGTTAAAAGGGGGGGGGGGGGGGGTTGGTCAATTGTTGAATGGTTGAATAGTTGTTGTTTTTTAATGAGTTCTTTCCTTTTGATATTTTAAAGCATCATTATTATTTAAAAATGGTAATTGAAGGGATGCTGCAGGAAAGGATGTCGAGCTGCCTGCATGGGAATTCTTGATAGCTGAAGGAGGCAGCAGTCGACAGCTGCTCTCCAGAGGTTTTTCTCAGCCAGGCTGCCATACTGGAGAGGCGGCATCGGCACGTAGATTGCCCGGAGCTGTCTTGAAAAAAAGAGGCAAATAATTGGATTAATGTGGGGAGCAGTGAGTTGCTGGGTAAACGTGCTGACCCCTTGTGGTTGGGAGGAGTCTCTAAGGCACCAGGCGGAGCAGGAGGCTGCAAGCTCGGGGCAGATGGAGTGGGAGGGTGTCCTCTGGGTCCAGCTGGAGAAGCTGGAGAGGAGCATGGATCCTGACAGCTGTCAGAACTCCCTCTCATACATGCTGTCTCACACACACACAGTCGCACACTGTCCCCTCATGCCTATAAATCCTTAGGTGTGTACCTGTCATAAGCGGTAATGCTGCAGGCACTATGCTTTTTTTGAAGCACATATTAATACGCAATTATTTATATCAACCACACCATGTTTATAGTAAGTAGGGAGACTTTTCTCATGGAGACTTTATCAAATCAAGCATTTTTTTAAGTAATATTTTTATTCATAACATTTACAAAGTAAATATTTATTAGTGATGCAAAGCACAGGATTTGAATTAGCATTAAAGCTGCGGTGGCCGACCACAGTGACATCATCACAACAGGCAGTCCATTTAGCAACAGATGACAGGTTATTGAGATTGTGCTACTGGGGTGTGAAGAGGAGGAAAGACGAAGGAGAGAGCTGCTGTCTGTCTAATTAATGTCCTGACAGTGGAGACAGTTTGGATATAAGAGGATTTTTTTTTTGCTGCAACACCAACAGCCTGTCATTCTCACAAAACTGAATAATATGTGAAAGAACAAGTGAGAGAAAATTGGTTTGACAGGGGACCTCAGTGCTTGATGGCTTGAGTTTACAGCTTGCACACTAAGATGAGGAAATGTTATGTAAGCTTGTCGTCGTGATGAGAGAGTTCAACACGATCATCTGTGTGAAATACTGAAACAGCCATATTCACTCTACGCATCATTTTATTGGAGCATCCAGATTTGTGACAAATTCATACTTCATGCAGTTACCAGACAATTCACTCAGTGGAATGATAGAGGAATTGTCCGTGACATCAATATACCATTGCTAAAAATCTACATTAATGTGTAAAAACACCTTTTGGTGATGTCATAAATTGGTTTGCCGTGTTCAAAATCTGTTTCCTACTTAATACATCATGAACTTTTTCTTCATCTTCTTTCGGCTGCTCCCAATCAGAGGTCTTAAAGTGGCTTTTTCCATCTGCATGGATGAACCGGTACTGGTTTTACACCAGATGCCCTTCCTGATGTCACCCTCTCCATTTATGCAGGCTTGAGACCTGCAAACAAGAGTACCCTGACTTGTGCACCCCCAGTGGCTGGGTTGTGTAGTACATCATAAACATGAGACATTTATTATGCAGGGAACAAGGAAATGAGTTGAGATGTCTTTCCCATAACTTTATCCAGTCTGCATACTGATGCTTACCCTTAGTAATGAACAGCCTTAAATGAATATCAATCACTGAGGGGCTCATTAATTCATACATTCAGAAACAATGTACAGCAGAATGTATGAAATCATAATCATAATACCATTTTCACAATAACAGTGTTCAATCAATGTCCGGCTGTAATTAATATTTTATACATATATTAACAATATATCAAATAACAATGTGAAAACAATGCATCAATATGAGGGCTGTCTCTGATATTACAGACATTTATCACCTGAATAAATGTCTGTAATATCAGACTGCACCGAGCTGCACCGAGCCTCACAGCCGAGAGTTCGGCCCACAACTTTACTGTTTCACTCTAACTGCTCTCATAACGTTGTTTCCACACCGGACAGCTGTTTAATAAGGACACATTAATCGTAAAGTATGAAGTCGTATGACACATTTTACTTTCACCACTTCTGGTTGTACAAAATACTCAAGAACAAGAACTCAAATCTGACCTCAAATACGCAAGTAAATGTTCTTACTTTCCACCATAGTTTTTCAACTGTCTTGTTTCATAGATTGTTGACCAGATCTAATTACCCAGGTTGCTCTACTGCAGTGGATCTCAAACTGGGGGTCAGGGTCCCTAAATCTGTCCCAATGTAAATCTAATGGGTCACAAGACAATTAGAGAAAGTTACTCTGATGCACGTGATTATGTTTTTTTATGATTAATTACAGACAAAAAGTAATACCTTATTTTAACATCTTCAGACAGTTTTGTGCAACTTTGGTGCAATTCAGAACTAAACTGCCCTCCAAAGGCAAAGTGTAGTATCTGCCCCAATCAAAACAGCATTTTGTGGAGATACTTGAGTTTTTATTTATTTTTTGATGCTTAAACTTACTTAAAGAGAAGCACTAAAAGCTGTTTTTCTCAGTATGGCATTTGTTACAAATACACTTTGGCTTTATACGTCAGTCAACAGTACAATATCCTGTCATATTCAGGGTCTGAGACCCAGCTCTGCTATTTGGACTGGAGTCATCCTTAAGTCTCTCACGCAGTGACATGAGACCTGATTTGAATTTGATATTTTGGACTTGTGAAAAATCTTTATTTTATTGTTAATGCATTAACAGAAATGTCTGACAGAGCTGAATGTCAACCTCTCCTGTATTATCATTACACATCTGGTGAAGATGTTCAGCACACCTGAAGATGCTGAGACATTTGTAATAACCTTTAGATATAATGGTTTCACACAAGGTCCAAGCAAAAGAATCGCTAAATTCTTTGGTATCACGATTAAGAATGCATCAAACTTTATCAGGCATCTGAAAACAGACAGAATTGTTTGTTTGTTTGTTTGGTAATGTGAAAGTTAACTTTAGCTTCTGTGCAAGGTTAGCAGACATATCTCTTCATCAGCTAGCTGGAAGAGGCTTGTTACTAGCTTTGTTGATAAGGAGGTTAGCTTGATTAGATTTGCATTTGCTGAAGATTTTAAAACATGGGTTTGTGTGTTTGTTCACATCGCTGGATGTTGTTTTCTGGTCTTCCTGCTCATTCATTTTACACTTCTCTATGACTGAAGAACGTAATGGTTACAGTTCATAACAGCAGCAGGTTTTATTTGTTCTCAGCCTTCAAACGTTCATTCGTGTTCAATATTCTCTATCCTGTTCAACGGGGGCACAAATGGGATTCTGTGAGGCCAGCATGCATGGCATGGCTGATCACAAGTTCATATTGCATTACGATAGCCTATTCAAAGTGACACACCAATGATACACCAAACAGCTAATCAATGCTGATACTATGTGATAGTTATATAAACCAAATATAAGAAACCTGAGACTTGACATCTCTGTGAAATGTTAAATGTTCCCTTGTGTTTTTGCTTTCTGCTTCTCCTTGTACAGATGATGCATATCTACTGACTGGCCTGAACATAGAGGAGATTTACCCAGAGACCAGTAGTTTTATCACATATGATGGATCGATGACCATCCCTCCATGCTTTGAGACAGCCACATGGATTCTGATGAACAAGCCAGTGTACCTCACACGCATGCAGGTGAGCCTCAGCTGCAAAGCCAGGGCTGAAACACAATTCCCAATTCCCTCTGGGGATTGTCTGTCTCAGCTGAAGATTTTCTTCCCAACTACTGTTCTGCCTGTGAAACATGTCCGCCCAGCATGGTAGCTTTTACTCTAAAACTTTCTCAGCTCTGGTTTTGTCTAATCCTCATACAGTCCTGGCTCACATCTCCCTGATGCTTTGGCCGGCGTTTTCTCAATCGCTTCTTTTCTCTCTCCCCGTCTCTGACATGATCTAAGATGCACTCCTTGCGGCTGCTGAGCCAGAACCAGCCATCTCAGATCTTCCTGAGCATGAGCGACAACGTTCGCCCGGTACAGCCACTGAACAACCGCTGCATCCGCACCAACATCAACTTCAGCATGCAGGGCAAAGACTGCCCCAACAACAGGGCTCAGAAGCTCCAGTACCGAGGTAGAAATGATTCCTTATGTCACCCTGCTGTCAGCTCATCATCCCTTCTCATTATGTTTACTAGAAGAATTATATATCAGTCACATTGATTCATCTACAGCTCCATCAGGTTGTACTTCTCATAATATTAACAAGTTGATATGAAATGTTCCCATACTAAGGGAAATTCTGGTGTTTGATCTTGGGTTCTGTCATGTTGTCTTTGTTCTCAACTTTTCATAGATCTGGTGAAGACAGCAGCATCATTCATAATTTACATCAGAGCCCCAATGTGTCGAGAAACATATAGTCAATAGTCGTCAATTCATTAGATAGGCTGTTAGAAATCCAGGGCGGGTTACACTAACAGGGTTTGCACCTGGTCTTACGCCACGCTGGTCATAACATGGCTCTAAATCCAACCTAATAGTTATGACAGTTGCACCATCTGGGTTTATGACCAGGTGTAAATCTTATGTTTAACAGAGCAAATGAAAAGTCCAAATCCAGGCCCTGCATTGCTCTCATCTGTGCAGCTGATCTGCTGTCAACAAGGACTACAATTAATCTAGTCACCTACAACACTACAACACACCGGGACAAAACAACACATATTTATGTACTAAGAAAGAAATAACTTCATATGTTACACTTGGTGTATTTAAAAGAGGGATAAATAATACAGAATTTTTTTGCATTATTTCAAATCACCTAGTTTCCCCTTACCCAACAACTCCGATGTTTTAACCTCCTAAGACCCAAATTCTTTTTTGGTATGCATTTTTAATTTAACCATTAAGCAGAATGAAGTATTATGGTATAGACAACCCAACATGTGATGTCCACGCATCTGGACGCCAGGCCTTTGGAGGTTAAGAGAGTCTATGGAAATGGGATTGAATTAAATAACCCAAATTCCAAAAAAAGTTCGGACATTATTTAAAATGTCAATAAAAATGAAAACAATACAGAATGACAAATCTTTTTTTAACCTAAATGTAATTGAATACAGCACAAAGACGATATATTTAATATTAAAACTGATAAGCTTTGTTTTTAAATACATTGATTCTGAATTTGGCGTCTGCAACACATTTCTAAAAAGTTGGGACAGGTTTACATTGACCGTTGTGTTTGCAACGGTGTTAGATTTTCACGGTTTGATAACCATCCCTTTTCTCTGACATAATATTCAGAGAAAGCATATATTTACAAAAACCAGAGAAGTTGATGAGGCACAACTTTTGATATATTGTCTTTGTACTGTTTTCACTTACATTGAATGTCAAAAAGGATTTGGAAATTATTAAATTCTGTTTTATTAATGTGTTTTGTGTCTCAGATTTTTAGAAATCTGGATTATTAATGTATTTAAAGATATAATATGTAGCATACACACATTAACATTAAAAACAACTATGTTATATATTTTGAGTTGTGTATGTTATGCTGGATTTACAATGGTGGATGTTTAATAATCAACACAGCTCCTGTGTATTAAATGCAGACTTATGCATAACCTTATAATAATTACATGTAAAGTTAAGAGAAAGTCTATATAAACATAGTCTCTAGTATTTATTATTTAACAATTATAAATTTATGTATTTCAAATTAGTCTCCTATAATAACTCCTTATTTAATTAATACACATTGACTCTACATGATAAACATTGTATAGAATGTGAACCTTTATACTGAATATTTTAACAAGATTACATAAAAATTTACCTATTTTAAAAACTTAGTTTCATTGTTTAAACATTACTTTATAATGTGTAGCCTTTTCAAAGAAGGTCAAATCTACATTAACCTACTATCCACACCTCCACCAAGAAATAGTTTCCAGACCATTATATTCAAGAACCATTATATTTAAATTTGGAATTGTAAACATATGTACATATAAGGGGGGGGAGGCTGTGGCTCAGGACGTTGATCGGTCGTTCACGGAACAAAAGGTCGGTGGTTCGATCTCCAGCCCCTGCAAGTCTACAAGTTGAAGTATCCTTGAGCAAAGATACTGATCCCCAGTTTGCTCCCTGGGCGCTGCATGTAGTTGCAGCTCACTGCTCCTCAGGGATGGGTCAAAATGCAGAGAAAGAATTTCCCCCTGTGGGATGAATACAGTATCTCAAAAAAAAAAAAATTGCTTAAAATGTTACTTTAAATAGCAAAAAAGGAACCATAAAATTCAGAAAATATAATTATAAATGCTTATAAATATTAATCAACTAAATATGCTTGATTTTATTTATTGAGAAATGTATGAAAATCAATATACAGTATGTCCTATCTCATGTTTAACAAGACACATCCAGATCTGCCTCTTCATTGGAGCTGGACCCATCTCTCTACAAAGTTTAAATAAAACCTGTTAACACATTTTTAGATATAAACAAACACACACACAGACAAACATGGTGATGACATAATAATAATAGTAATAATAGTAATAAGACCTGACTTATAATATAAAGCTTTAAAACGCAGAAGGTCTCGCCGTTAAGCTGTTCCTGCCGCTCAAATCATTTTGCACCTGAAGCTATTTACATCCAGTGAACTTCTGTAAAGACATCATTTTAGGTAAAGCGTGATAAGTTCTCACAATCATCAGAGGGGAGTACTGCCCCAGAATGTACCTGCAGTAATTTGTTTTAGATACGGAACTCCTTGCTTGATTGCTTCATCTACACTCGAAATTAAAATTAATAAACCTAATATGAAATTTGAGTGCTGAGCTGGGACTGTCGGCTGATCAAATGTAGAGATTGATGTGAGGCAGGAGAAAATCAGATGGCTGGACAGTCAGAACACCTGGGAGCCGTTGCTACAAGCTGTCACCTCCTCTCTTCTGTTTCTGCCAACATATCAGACCGACTGCTGCATAAGGCAGAAAGACATTAAAACCTAGAGGTAGCCTCAGTGCTAGTTATTGTGATTTTTGGCTGTGGATTTACTGTACTGTGGCCGACACATGTGATTGTCTTTCTGCCTGCATCCCTCTTTCATTCTTCCTCTGTTCTGCTCCACTCATCCCCCTCACCTTAGAAGATCAAATTCTTATTCTGTGCAGCAGCCGTGGGGAGATTTCAACCCTCCCCACCTGCCTCAGACCCTCCTGATCGGCAAACAAATGCACTCACCAGAGACCGTCAGAGGCCAAACACACAAGCACACAAAAGCAGACCTGCTTTCATAATTGTTCACCTTCAGGATAAAGTGGGGAGGTGTAGGGGGGTATCAGACACACTGCTCCCATCATCAGGGTAGCTGAATGTTAAGGTTTGGGAGCTAATGCTGTGCATATGTGTGTTGTTTTTGTTTGTTTGTTTTTTATGAAAGGTAACACACTCCTATAAAGAGACACTATTTCTATTTTAAAATCAAATTACAGTGTTTACCTCTAATCATGCCACAGCCTAGATTTGGGTCTAATTTTCTGTCAAGACTGCCACTCAAAACACAATCCTGCAATCCACCTCCCTCCCCCTCCCCCTCCCACCTCCCACCACACACCCAGGCACATACACTCGAGTGCCATTCCTTTTCAATTGCATTTTATCACTAAAGATGAAATATGGTGTCGAGGGAGGGTGGGGGGTGAATAATAGCAGTGAATAGCTGAGCTGTGGAGGGTGCTGCATATATAAATCAGTATTCTCACTCCTGTCCTTCTCCTCTCTTCCAGTGAACGAGTGGTTGCTAAAGTAGCCTCCCTTGGATGAGCATGGAGATGAGTGTCAGAGATGGAGAGCGGGACGAGGGGAGGATGAAGGAGGGAGAGATGTGAAACCGGGCCTATGGCTGCATCTCATCTAAGATTATTCCATGGCATTGTACAAAGACTAACCACACCAGGAACTTTGCATTGTGAGCAAAGAGATTCTTTTCATACATTGCGGACAGTTTGAACCCATGATCTAACACATGCTAACAAGCCCCTCCCCCCCACCGTACAACTATAGCTATACAGACATTTTGATACTTTTTTGGGAGAACACCAAAAAAAGACACTTGGAAACGAATGAAAAAAATAACGTGGAAGCATTTATTTGACAGCCTCCCAACCAGTAGGACAACGTTGGGACTTTAAAGCCTTTGTACATAAAATTGTTGCTATCAATGGGAAAATCCAAGGACTAAGTCACTGCCCCACTCCCTTTGGTCAAGACAAAGTGTTCAAGAGCACTCACACGGACGTTTCATTACAGTCACCAACAAGGCATGCCATCAACCAAACCTACAGAGAGGGAGCACAGCCTTATCTTGTCATTTCCCAAAACTAGAGTCATGTCATCGGATACGAGCAAAAATTTACAGACTTAGTTTAAGCCTCAGAGCAACCAGTGTCTTGGCCTTGTTTGTACATATTATAAATTATCAATACCGCAGAAAAATGAATATTTAAAGAAAAGTAATGAAGTAACATTCAAAAGATATATTAAGATGATTTTAAAAAAAAGACAAAAAAAGTTGAGAATTTAAAAAAGCTTGGCACACTTTGAAGTCTGGAGCAGTTCTCAGTCTGCCTTCTTTTCTGTTTTATTGTTTACAATGGTCATTCACTGTGTTTGAGTAATGTTATCAGCCCAATAAATGTGTCTGGAAAGTTCACTTTGGAAAATGCTTCACTATATGAGGATCTGACTTATTGTACTTGTAGCTGTTTTGTACTGTTCCATATTAAATGTGTTGATATGTCAATATTCCTCCTCTGAGGCATGCTCAATAACACTGGCATCACAAAGAAAGCATTGCTCAGAGATTACAATCACACATACCAGGGTGTTGTCTCCTGTTGAAACAGATGCAGTGTAATAGTCTGGCTCTCTTTCCTTTGTTTGTGGGATACAGATGAGGCTTATCAGCCATCCACAGAGGAGGCCCTGTTAGGTGTAACATGGCCTGTCTTAGCCTTTCAATCAGCAGTCATCAGAGGAAGAGGAGGAGAGGAACCTCTCCTGTGCTGATGAGACGAAATGCAAAATGGGTCCCATCTCCACAGGAAGCTGAAGAAAATGTTAGCCAAGACCCTACAACTGGTTTGCCTGGTAGTTAGCTAGGGTCAGATTAAAAAGAGGAGGTGCATGTCAATTAAAAAAGGAATAAACCTTGAAGAATATGGATATTTAACCCCAACATATGTTAGACGTGGATGTGGATCTGGACTTCAGCTCTCCACACTGCAAACTGTTTGTGTAACGCCCTTTCTAGGTTAAATCTAATAATGACCCAGTGCACAAGGCCAACTTCATAAAGGTTTTACTTTACATGCATCACAGAGGCCTGACCTCATCCCCATCCAACACCTCTGAGTTGAAGTAAAACACTGACTGAATCTAAGACATTCACCACCAGTAGAAATCACACTGGAGCACCAGCATCTCAGACCAAAACTAATGTTTCCATGCTTCACTCAGATAGAGACAAAACAAACAAGAAGAAGAATGAAGAAAAACAAAGCGTCTGAACACACACTGCTCATAAATGATCATATATGAATCAGGATTTTGTTACTAAACGGCCTTTTTGTTTTGTTTCGTTTGCAGAGTTTTGTTTAGCTTTGAACCCAGAAACAAGCCGGCAGCCAGTTTGTGTCCCGCTTTGAAAGGGGGAGCCTATTTCTCACCTACAACATTTTCAGAACATATTTTAATGTGCTGTTCAGCTATAATATGAGAGAGTTTATCACCAGAAGGCTGCCAATTTATGCTTGGCTGCAAACAAACATAGATCAAATGTCAAACGAGGCATTGCCAATCAAATATGAATCAAGATTATGTGACTGCACAGCCTGTTTCTCACTTAAATGTTTTCAGAAACATCTTTTAAAACACTATTTAGCTGTGATATGAGGACATTTCTTACCAGGTCGCCATGTTTAAATTGGACATAAGGAGGTACTCATCAACATGCACATGCAGCCATCCTGGCAGAAAACCTCCAACTACAACGGATACAACACACAGATAGTATGACATCATTCTGTTATTACTGTGGAGTTCCTTGGTTTGATTTGTTGCTGAAGTAATCGCTAACTGCTGCTAACTCAGTTTCCTTATGGACAAACCAGTGGACACCATAAACGAGCTCAGTTAGCCATGCAGCAAACATTAGTCCCAGGACACATGGAGCCAAATCTGGCAAGTAAAGCACCTTACTGACGGGTGTAGGGCCTGTTCTGTTTAGGTTGATTTATTTATGCTTAACAAAATTAAAACAGAATATACAACAATAAGGTTAAAAAAAAGGCACAGGTGGGTTGAAAAAAAGAGGTCTTATAGAAATAACCCACCTGACAATGAAATGGACGACTGTTTTATATTTGCTCCATCTCACTCTGGCCATGTTTTGCGACCCCTTTGACATATAATTGTTCATAAAGAGCGTCCAATTGGGGGTGGCTGGCTAACGGTGGTTGGAACCTCTAACTGCAGTGTGTAACAGCGTCGATCAATATCGGTGACAAGTCTCCCTACCTGACCATTTTAAAGGGAAAATGTAAAAATGTGTGTCATAGCACCATTTCTTGTGGACTTTAAGGCCTCTACTTACTATTTCAGAGAAATTAGGTTGGGTGTCTAAAAGCAAAAGTGTTTTTACCTCTTCTGAACCCCCCACACTTCACATCCAGAGGTGAGGCAATGATTTGTAAGAATGGGGATTTATGGCGTCCTTCCATCCTTTAAAGCAACGGAAGCAGTAGCTCCAGACTTTAGTCACCTCTGTTGGTCTATTCAATCATCTGCATTCTTCTATACGTCTAAACAGCTATAATTAGTGCTGTCTAGTCACCATAAAAGGTTCCCAATGGGATTTTGCACTTTCATGGTTGCAGACAAGATACACCAAACCAAAACTTTTATCAGCTATGGAAGTGGAAGTGTTGTCACATTAATTCTCTTTGCATAAGTAGTGATCTTTATTTTTGCCTTTTTTTTGCAATTTTAAATAAACCAAATTTTCCTTTTAGGTTTATTTAAAAGAGCTCGGAGTCTGTAAATGTGCAAAAACAGCTTCTTTAATAAGGACCTACTATATTTCCTTAAAACCCTCTTTGGTCTGTTTTTCATCTGAGCAGTTTAATGTTCCCAGGTGATGTACAATAAATGCCTTTTCAGACCCAGGTAGAAGTGAAACTCCTACAGTTTTCATTGGATTATTGAGATTTTGGGGCTGTTTTCTGTTATCATTATTATACTCAGATTTGAAGAGGGTCACAAAAGCAGGAAATATCCATCAGAAGCAGTCAAAATAATCAATACTTGTTTAATTTAACATCCGATCACAGAAACATCTCCAGATGTTGTTTCCAGCTTGGCCTTGCGTGTAAGTGATGCACCCAGCCCTGTGTTGTCTGTTCCTGTCTGCAGGGTCCCGCTGCATCGATCCCTCCCTCCCTGCCCTCCCTCATTATCTCCCAATCAATTCAGGATGCCTCCTCCTGTAGCCCTGATGTGGAGAGAAATACTGCCTTCAAGCATGTGGGAGAGCATGTGCACATTTTCTATTTGCTATCTGATCTGTGCTTTTTTCTGCAGATCTGTAATGAAAAGATAGTGAGGGAGGGGGAAGCTAAGGAGAGAGTTCTCAGAGGCCACCAACGCCCAAGGTTATGCAGGCCATTATTCTACCTGATGTAGGAGATGGAGGATTGAGCCAAAGCTAGAGGACGGATAATAAATATGCCAAATGATTCAGTGCTCCACAACCCCCTCTCCGACCAACTCACCGTCACTCCACCACATCCCCCTGACTCTGCTGTAGGTCCCTCCAGACCTGGTCGCTGTCTGTCCCTGCCAAAAGGAATGAATGTTACGAGCAGTTTATTAATTGCTGTACTCAGATGTTCAGGGGGACATTTGATGATATTACATTAATAAGAACGTAATAAGGCGATGGCACACAGGGAGTCAGAGTGGGGCAGAGCAGCTGCTGAGCAAAATCGAAAATGTGCAAATCTCCGTATGTGTGTTGACTGGAGACGCACACGTCCAGATGTGTTTGCAGCAGTGGAGCTTTCAATCAGCCCGGTTGCAGTGGAGTCAAACTTTTCTCCTCGATTCAATTAAATAGTTGAGTCACTGCGACTGGAAGTGAGTGTGCATGATATCAATTAGACCAAGGTTAAAAAAAACAACCTTCATTTATTTCAAAGCAAGTAGGAGCTGGCCAGTACAACCACAAGCTATCCCTGTTAGGCACACGGGGAACTGAAAGCAGCTTGATCACAGCGGCTGAGAGAGGAACTCCCTTTTTGGAAACCTGGAAGCAACTACAACTATGAGACGGTTAGAGCCTCAGCACTAAAAGAGGAGGAGGTTTGTTGGATGACAAAAAAAAGGATACATCCATAATGCTTTATAACCACAAACAGACATAATGCTTTCTGATTCACTCGATCAGCAGTTGGCTAAAGACGCCAAAATCCAGAAAATTACATGTAAAATCTGTCATTAAGTCACTTGTGTTGAGCATAGACTATTTTAAATGCATGAAAATGCACTACATAAGTAAAGCCAGCAATGAAACCTTGTGATGAAGCATCCATAACATATGTATCAATATAAGGGATGCACCAATACCAGTTTGTGTCATATCAAGTGCTTACACTAGAGTAGTTGTGGATACAGAGTACTGATACGAGTATGTAATAAAAACATTACAGTTTACATTCATAGCATGTTTTATCTCCCGGCTGTCATCAGCATACATTAGACATACAGTATAGCCACACAGAGCAATATAACCTGCTAAAATGCACTGGGATATTTGACCTTATTAATGCACAACAAGAATCTGTGAAAATTAATATGAACAATTGTCTTTTTTTTATCATAAGGCTGACCTTATCTATACAGAGGAGCTGAAAGTATTCTGTTTTTATGTTGTTTTTTTATTACTAATTTATTATCATTGGTGTAGTTGTGAATATTAGTAGTAGTTAAGTGTTGACAGATGTAGTTCAGGAGGCACAGCAGTCATCCACTTATATACTGAGAAAAAGCAGAAACACAATTTTAAAAACCCAATATTTTCCTTCCACTAGCCCTAATCTACTGAAACAAACAAACATGTGATACATAGAAATTACTTTTTTAAGTACCCACAACCAAAACATGTTAAATCATGAATAACCATCATTTAGTCATAACATCAAATAACAGTCATTGGTGCATTTCAGAGTATATAAACGATGATGTTAGTGAGAGTTTTTTTCTGCATGGTTGAAAAGACCTGGTCAAGGCAATAAAATCCCGGGTCTAATTAATGTCCTACTGAAACAACTGATGATGTCACGACTTCCACAAAACTTACATAACCAGACAGTTGGGATGCTGATGATGCTGATGGTCTGAACTCTGCAGACATGTGTAGCACAGATGTTACAGATGTTATGGCTCATTGCACAGTGGAGGCAGATCACATTTAGTGACAAGTCCAGATTTAACTTGCACAGAGCTGATGGTCGTAGGCGTTTGTATCGTCGCCATGGGGAACGCTATCCTGCAGCATACATCCAGGAAGTGGACCGTTTGGTGATGATGTCATGATGTGGGGGCCCACTGCTAATGGATGGCGATCAGACCTGGTCCACATCCACAGTACACTGACAGCTATCTGATTACTTGATTTTGACTAAATATGATGAATTTCAGACAATCCAAGATAACAGGTATGATAGTGTATATCACATGATAGTGACTGATTACAGAACACATGAATGAGTTCTCTCTGTCCACATGTGGTAAAATTAAATTAGTCCTGATGCTCAATGTGTAAAAGGACCGAATCCTGACATGACTTCTGTGTACTTGGGTTGGGTAAACTTAATTTATTAAGGTTGATTCAACTTAGTCACTTTTGTTAAGTACAACTTAATTTAATGGGGTTCATCCAACAAATTTTGCAGCAGTAAAAGCTACCCTAGTTGGAGTTTAAATAACCTAAATAAATTAAGCTGGCCTAACAGAACTGCTTGACATTGAAAGAAACCCATTCAATCACGTGGAGATACCAATGCATGATTTTTCAAGCTCATTCAAAGAGGGTTTTTTTGTTGTTGTTTTTATTTTTAGTGCTGACCAATCAGCATTCATTAGCAGAATACTAACATTTTGCAGACAACAACCTTCCCTGTAAGAAAAACGAAAGGACATTACTATGTTTTTATTTCACTTCTAATATATAATAAATACTGTATTTGCAGAAATAAAAACATTTTTGTCATGAGTAAGTGAAAATAATTATTTTAGCTCCATTCAATACATATATATATTTTTTTTTTTTATTATTATATAGCTTAATTAAACCCATTAAGATTTTCTAGAGTGGGAGTCCACTTTTAAATGATAACATCTAGTGTTTCATGTCCTTTTTAGGTACTCATGTGTCCTTCAGTACAACATCAGACGATGCTTTTTACTGACTTTTGCGATGCTTTTACTTTTCTTTTTTTTTGGTTGTATTGCATCAGGAGTAGATTTTTAGAATTTAATTTAATTATTTTGCATTAATTACTGTTTTAATGTTTCCTTTTTAATTATATTTTTAATCAGAAAAAGCGGTACTGTACTGAGTGCATCAGATCCAAACATCTTTTCCTGGCTTACCTGCACAGATGGATCTGGATATTTTCAGTGTCACATCCACAGGGACCACCAGAACAGCCTATAATGAAAACACTGGATCATCTCACCGGGCTTGTGGAGTAAATACGACTCAAACTAATCGCACATTTGTGGGTTGTCCTTCAAAATTGCGTATAAAACTCATGTTATGGGTTATTGGACAGCCTCTCTCCTCTGTGTCTCATACACATGTACACACACAGATAAAAGCCTTTAGATCTTTGAAACAAGCCTGTTCTATTGCTGCGTGCCATAAATTTCCTCCAATGTGTGTCGCTGCTTTATCAGCGAGTGTTGCTGGCCTGCTAGTAACCAAAGGTTTATAAAGGCTGCAGTGGGGCAGTGAAGCATGAAGGACTGCTGGCAACATTATGACCTTTCCTCTCTCTCTCTCTCTGCCTATCCTGCTTCTTTTAACCTGGTTTTATTAGCCAACAGATGGGCTGCTCTCTCTTTGCTTTTTAAATGGTTGTGGCCTGCAGCTACACAAAAAATGCGCATCTCCTGTGTGTTGTTTGGGTTTAACATCTCTGCCGAGGGCGGACAGAGCTCATTGAGCCAGCTCTCCTGAAGGTGAGTTCTGTTTTATACAAGCATTTCTTGGACATCCAGCCGCTCTGCGTTAATGTCATTATCAGTGTCACAACGTGCCCTTGTGACAGTAAGTGGTACACAAAACGCCAGGCTCAGACTGATCTTTTACCACACACGGTACAACTATAGAATCATTGTAGTTTTCCGTAAACCTTCCCACACAGACCAACACATGCTTTTTCACCCCCTGAAACACAAACCGGGAGTCACCAGAACCCATTGGGCTGAGAATGTGACTATAAAGGCTGAGGGGAAAGAAAAGAAGACTGCAACCTTCTGTCAGGACTTGATCAGGTCCACTTCAGGACTCAGCCAAGAGCCCCTGTTCATTGGACACCAAAGACAGCTGATCTCGTCATTCAGCACTGGCTTGATTAGTTAAAATTCTCCTTCAGTCCCTGAATCCTCACAAACCAGCAGGTAAGAAACATTTATTGTCTGACCTCCAGCCCTCCTACCCCCAGCCCCTCTCCTCACCCATCCTCTGTGAGGATCCCCACTATGGTCTCTGTGACGACCCCCAACCCTTCTCCTACTCCATCCTCTATGTGGAGCCCTAACCCTGTTCTACACCCCAGCCTGGCCTATAGCCTCTGTAAGTACAGCAGTGTTTATTCATTGGTCTGTCTCTGTTGTAAGTCGTCTGTAGTGTTACATTTATTTATGCAGTAAACTAATTTATGTTTGTTGTTGTCTTCCAAACAGGGCGAGTCTGTAGGAGTTCAACCAGTCACTGCTGGGGCTTCAACTTCTCTCTGGTTGCCAAGTGAGATGAGCAAGTCCATCCCTGTGCAGGACCAGAGGTGGATTACCAACACTGTCTTTCACTCTGGAAAATTGTGGCCAGATTTGAAGCTGTGGTATTAGCCTCCTGTTCCAGCCTTCATCTACCACCAGACACCAACACCAGACTGCTTTATCACCCATCAGCTGATGTTGTGGATGCCCTATCACCTGTGGAAGGTCAGGGTGTCCTGCCCAACCTGTGGGAAGCAGCTGACAGGTGGTGGTGTCCACAAGAAGGCTTGGAACGTCCTGGACATGGACAGGTATTACCTGATGGTAAAAGAGACACTCAGGTGCACTGTGTGTTCTCTGAACTGCTTGTCCAACAGTCAGACTGTCCGGGACCAGCTGGATCTGACCCTACAAAAGATGTTCTGGCTGATTCTGACCCGCAAGCGAGTGAAGTAGTACTCTATTAAGTAAAAATCAAAACAACATATGAAATAGCAATAGGGCATACAATTTTAATAGACATAAAACAAAGTAAAATATGATAAATAAAAAGCAATATAATGATTATGGGCTACAGTATATACATTGGAATGAATATGTAATTAATTCTGTTGCTGAGGGACCGGTCTCTTAGCAACAGTCCAGCATGACTGCTGACTCAGCTAAATGAGAATCATGGGGAGGAATGGCTGACCCGGTTGGCACACTATCTTAGGGAGTGTGCTGACTTTGTGGATCGGCCCAGCCTCTTCCTAGTAGTCTGCCAGGTTCCTCCGGAGCCCATTGACATCCCCACCAGTCACTGACTGCTGTCTGTGTACGGCAGAGACTTCCTCTCCTGCATGGACCACACAGTGACGAGCAGGTCTTCATCTCTGGTCACCTACTCTGGGATTTGACCCACAGTGTCAACACCAAGAGCTTGAAGGTGTTAGGCCGGACATTTGTGACAACCTTCAGTCCACCTGAAGAATACTCTGGTATGTCAAATTGATATCTGGTTACATAAAACATTTGCTTTGTGGCTGTACTTAAATGTCCCAGCCTGCTGCCACCTCCCAGCCTGGTATCTCCTCCCAGCCTGGTATCTCCTCCCAGCCTGGTATCTCCTCCCAGCCTGGTATCTCCTCCCAGCCTGGTATCTCCTCCCAGCCTGGTATCTCCTCCATGGCTGATGCCTCCATGCCCCATCCCAGTGTCTCCTCAGAGGTGGATTCATCATCTCCTGATGAGTCTGGTATGTAAAAACATAATTATGTGTTAAGAAATCACTCTATCTGCACTTAGCTCCACTTCTTAAATTTTGTTGCTCATCTCATCTCTGATTTTTTCAGACTAGATTATTGTGGTGTTCCAGGCATGGACAGAGTTGACAGCTTGGCAGAGTATCAGGTGGAGCTGAGAACAGAGACTGACTGTAGCTCTCACAAACCAGCAGGTCAGGAACATTTATTGTCGTGCTATTCTCCCTCTGGGTTCTATGAGACGGATTCAATTTTGCACGTTATTTTTTATGTCTTGTTTTTTTTCTTCTCTCTGTTCTTGGTGAGCCAAATCGTCGCTCTGTGGCCAAACCTGCTGGAGTACAACAAGCTGAGAGTGGTGTTTGCTTCCAGACACCAGAGCAGGCTTGACATGGGAAGGTTCAGGTCTCCCAAGAAGAAGCAGGAGTTCACTCCAGGGGTGCAGACTGTGAAGAAGCATGCATTCACCAGCACTGCCTCGCTGGCCCAGTGGACAGATTGCTGCTGTCTGGTTGGAACAAGCTTTGTCAGGCCCTGTGCCATCCACCGCTGTCCCAAGAAGAAGGGGACTGGCACAGAGTTCAGGGATCTCATCAGAGAGGATGAGATTATTATCATCACCATTATCATTATGAATATTTCTATTATTATCAGTGTAGTTATGTTGTAGGTATTATAAATACTACAAATTGTAATCTTTCTTTTGCATTAGCTGTTACTGTTATTGTGGTTGCACATGTCGGTGTCACTGTCCCTCACTCCTTCTCTCTCTCCACCTATCCTCTCCATTTCTCTCTCTCTCTCTCTCTCTCTCTCTCTCTCTCTCTCTCTCTCTCTCTACCCATCTCCCAATATTTCTCTCTCTCTCTATCTCTCTCACCTTAACCGGTCAAAGCAGAGGGCCGCCCACCATGAGTCTTGGATATGCTCGAGGTTTCTGTCTGTTCAAAGGCAGTTTTTCCTCGCCACTGTTGCCAAGTGCTGGTTCATGGGGGATTGTTGGGTCTCTTTAGAATAAAGGTAGGTATATCTAGGTTAGCATTGTTATTATTCAAATGGGAATGTTGTCAGCGTTGTTATTGTTCAAATGGGAATACTGTCATCCTTGTTATTGTTCAAATGGGAATGTTGTCGGTGTTCCCATACAAAGACACAGAGGGAGAGGGAACCAGAACTGAAAACAGGGGACTAAAATCAAGGCAGGGGAAACTACAGATGAAAACAGATCACAGGAAAAGATGACAGGAAGTGTAAAGCATAAAACACGGACATGGACAACATAACTACCAAATAAAACAGGAAACAGAAAACACAACACTAAGTTGTTTTTATTGTTGTTGTTGTTGTTTAGGCAAGATATTCAGTCCTGACATTTGTCAGCGCTAAATTACCCTCATGCTGCCATTTATTATAGAAATGTTATACAGGAAGAAATGTTCTCACTAACATAATGCATAATGTTCAAATCTGTCAGTTAAAATGTATCATGTCCAAAGTAAGAACTACCACACAAACCACAAAACACCTAACAAACTCATGCATTCATACAAAGGAAGCAATGGTAAAATTAAGTGTAACTCGAAATACAATTTTGGTATGTAACTGCTGAAACCTAAATAGTAAGGAATGGAATGGAATTGGCACCGTCTCTAAAACGTATGTCACTATTTCCTCATGAAGACATCTCCAGATTACCAGTGAAATAGGTCTTTTACCTTTTAAATAATCTCTGCTGAAGACCAAACTGAGTGGAGGACTGAAATATTAAAACAGCCACTGTTGTGAACATTTAAAGTTGCATGGAGGTTTTTTGTGGAATATGTACTAAATAAAAGTTGCAACCCTGGACAGAAATGTTTTATGGGGGCATTATGTTCACACAATGTACTGTACAAAGAAATGCTGACTGTGAATGATGCTAAGTACAAAGTATAGAGAATAACTGGGCTGAGAGCAGACAGACAGGTGATAAATATTCTGGACTTGTAACTCTCAAACATTTCTGCAGGACGTGGCCGAAGTAGTGGAGAGAAGCACAAATCTGAGGCACAGGAGAACATGCAGGTAGAAACCTACAAAAAATCACTAAACAGTCATAGACGGATTAACACTGAGGATAAAAGGTCTGATGAATACTGTATGGCAGACTGGGGCTTAAGTGTCCCTTGTAGGTCAGATGGAACTGATGAGATGATGGAGAGCAGGTGTGCAGGGGATGAGGAGACGGGAATGAACTTGAGGATGGACCAATAAGATACGCCCTAGAGACAAATGCACACACTGACAGGGGAGACACAGACAGGAACATGAGGAAAAGGGGGAAAGAAGCGAGAAGGAAAACTGCCGATCCCGACACCTTTTTCCTAGGCCACCCATCTTATAAGGATTTTACTTTAAGTTGTTTTATTAAAGAAACACACTCATTGGTTGGGATTATAATGAAAATAAATTCCATGTTTTGCTGGAGACCCACTGGAACCATGTTAAGGACCCCATGGGTATCCCCAGACCCCTCAGTGAGTCTCCCTGTTTTTTGATGTGGCTGTCATGGAGGTGCAGTGTTTAGTCGCCTCACAAAAAAGAAGGTTCTTGGTTCAAATCCAGACCTTGGGCCTTTCTCTGTGGAGTTGGCATGTTCTCCTCATGACTGTGTGGGTTCACTCTGGGTGCTCCGGTCTCCTCCCACAGTCCAAAAACTTGATACAGGTGAATTGGTGACAGTGAAAAGGATAAGTGTTTATAGGACATGATGGCTGGATGGGTTCTGCTCCCTTTGTATTGGTTGTTGATGTGGTTTGTTAATCTAAGATCAAAACTGTCTCTATAATTTAAACATAAAGCACATTTTCATCAGTAAGACATGACATGCCACACTCATAACTGTAATTAACCAATTATCTTTTCTTTGTTACATTTAGATTTTATTTGTTTGGAAGATATTTTGCTCAAAGTGACCCAAAAATGAGGTTTAAACCAAACCACAGTAGATGAAGCAGAAACCTTCAAAATCCTGGTCTCATTCTCTCAGAGTCAAACGCTGCTGCTTTGGACACATCCCTCTGTGTCTCCTTCAGACGCACTAGGTACCCTCGTCCTTCATGACGAGCCACACCAGGCTTTAATGTACCTCCAATAGAAACACATGAGATAATCAGGTCAACGGCACAATGTGTCAGACAAAGCGAGAACGTCCCACGAACGGCGGAGGTCGATGCTGAGCACACACCACTTTCACACAGGAGATCAGAGTTTGCATCCCATGTAAAACCAAACACCCATCCCTGAGCTTTTCCTGAAGCCTATCCGTGTTTTGGAGCTTAGCTTCATGGAGGGAAGACATTGTGAGTCTGGATGAGATGCAGAGGGAAGCGCTAAAGCATCATGTATGTGAACTTTTGCAATTGTGTTAAGATATGGTCAAAAATGAATGCCTTATAAAAGATCTCTAAAGCAATGAAAAGTCCTGAATCCTTCATTCAGAAAACAGTTTGCAGGTTTTGATTGTGTCCTTTGCTGTTCCTTTGGATTTTGTGTAGCTTTTGTTTCCAAACCAGCAGAAATGGCTGCACCGACCACAAGGAGAGATAATCATGAATAATAATCATAACCTTTGTTTCTATAGTGCCTCTCAAAACAACAAATAGCAAAGAAGAGCTGTAAATGATTTAGGAGGACGTAATAAAAGTCTGTTCAGGTATGTTTTAAAAGCTTGGCTGATCTGATATTATGTAAAGATTTAAATGTTATTTCATTTCATAGCAGAGGCCTCAGAACATGACAAATAATGGAGGCTCCACAGTTGATTCAGAGGACAGCATGTCTTTAAAGGAATGAAATATTGAGCCATACTGACCTTAACTGTTACAGTGTTAACAGCAGCATGAAAACACTCTCGGTTTCTTTCTCTATTACCTGATTCTCTGTTCTTTTCTCCTGGAAATCCAATTAACAGAAGGAAGGAGCTCGGTGGCACCACATGCATCAATTATTCATTGTGGGTTTTTTACAGCGGATTCCTGGGAGTTTCTGTGAATATTAAAGACCTGGGAGCAGCCGACACACCAGATGCGTTACATCGCTCTCATCTGACAGACCTCTCTGGGATTGAACCAGTTCCTCCTCCTCTCCGTCGCCACGTCTGCCAGGCAGCTGTGAACTAAGGAACTTCACCCAGGTCTTGTTGATTAGTGAGTCAACTGCCGAAGCTGAGAGGCAACAGGATGTGAAAATAAATATGTCCATTGTTATTTATGTTATTCAAAGTGAATAAAAAAGGACCTGAGTTGTTTCGCAGTTCTTGCAGGGTTGTTTTACAAATTGGTTTCTTCGTGACTTGTTCATCTTCTACATGCTGGCTTGGCTCCAACCCGTTTCATGCACTGGTTCATTTGCTGACCAGCAGTCTGAGTAAGCCAATCAATTATGTAGCTGAGTGCTTGTCAGGGTCAGTAGGTCCTTTATGTGTGGTTGGGGTTGTTTAAGATTTACAGTTGTGGTCCTGTCCCGGCCTCACCAGGACAGCAGTGTCAGGAAGATGATGAAGACATGACATAAAGGAACGGTTCACCAAAAAGTCAGTCTTCAGTCATTACCTACTCAATGCCAGTGGAAAGTCAGGGGAAGTTTCTGAGTCCACCAAACATTTCTGGAGCCTCACAGCAAAACAGCTTTGCAGCATCATCATCATACTATTAACCCTGTCTGTCTGTCTGTCTGTCTGTCTGTCTGTAATTCACCTATCGTGAAAACTGTTCATCTGATCTAATTCAATAGATCTACTGATCTACTTGATTCCCGTGTGTGAAAAACTTGTTGTGAGCTCTACAGCAGGGTGAAAGTGTGTGTAGAAATCTGAACCTTTTTCTGCATAGAAATTCTCTAATATTTGTGCACAGCAACCTTTATGAATGAGGCCCCTGGATATTTTATATTCAGCTGCATTAAATCAGACACTATTTCTATTTTATCATTTGGTTTTCCATGCAAGCAACAAATTAGATTTTCTCTGTCATTTTAAACACTTCTGCAGAAGTTAAGTAGAAGTTATATATAAAGCTATTCAGAGTTCAGTGGTTAGTTTGATGCTATGTTGTCATTGCAGAAATATTGATGCAAATTGCACCTCACTGTTTATGTTTCAGCTTGATGAAATGTTTGTGTTATTCAAACCCAAAACCTTCCTGCTGTGAGGCAAACAATGCTAACAACTCCAGCATTTACTTCTTATTTATAACTTTATATTCATGAGTCTGTGTTGCACTGCATTAAATACAATACACAGGTGTAGCTCCAAGCATGTCAGAGGTGGAGATAGAGGAGCTGGAAATGAGGAGGGTTCTGTACATGTCATCCTAAATCAGTGTCACCTGTTCTTCAAGCAGTGCTTCCTCTGTAGTCCGTTCTTTGTGACGGGCAAAGCGACAGGGAGCAGACACAGCACAGAACATTCACCCACAAGTCATGTCCTTAATGGAGCTGCATAATGATAGTGGGGGAAATTAAATAAAAAATTAAATAAGCTGTTGAGGTGATTATTTGCATGGTCACAGTGCTGCGCAAGAGAACCTCTGCCCATTGAGGAAAAAACCTTCTGTTATAACAAAGAGCTGAACAGATGTGTTTCATGGGGGGTGCAGCCTCCAGATAGTAAACTGACACTGAATATAGATGCTCCCAAAATACTCACTCTGCACACACTAATGGTTCCCTTTAGATGACAGCTGTTTACACCAGTCACATGTTTATTGGGTTAGAATGACAATTGTTTTAACTTTAACGATTTACAACTAAATAAATTCTGACAAGCCGTAGCTGCCATAAAAGGTGGTGATATCAAATGTTCTGACCGACATCTCACAGCGATGTGTGGTTTGTTAATCCTCACCGGCAGGAAATATAAATTCCTTTCATTCATAATTCCACAGTGACAGTGTTGCTGTTTGATCTTGATCCCTACCAGAACTGTTTTTCCACTTTTGTACAGTTAAGTTCTCTGAGAGCAACCTAAATGACTAATGGGGAGATAAAAATACCGATGTGCCAAAGCTCACAGAGCTCAAATACCATCTGTCCTTACCTTCTGCCTCGGACTCCCTTTCAGCAACTGTGTCTCCTAAAAGTTATGTTATTTTACTGCTAAAGTTTTATCAAATATGTTAGAGGAAACTTAGCTGCTGCCCTCAGTGGCAATGCATTTTTATTCCTACTCAAGAGGTGTTATATTCATATGGTTAAAGAACACTTAAGGTTAAGTAAAGATGCATTTCACTGATGGACTCCAGAGAACACCTGGGGCTAGTGAACAAAATGTGGTAAAGTGCCCTCCAGGGTTCCACTCCAGTGGACACAACGTGATAAAGTCCCCTATAGGTGCTGTGGAGAAAACACGGCACATGGCTCTCTGGAGTGCCCTTAAAGTGGACAAATTGTGGTGAGGAACACTAATGTGTGACCTTAGAATGGAGAAATCACAATGAAGTGCCCTCTAAGATGTTTATTGAGTGGATAGAATGTGAGTGTCGTACAGTGTAAGCTGGCCTGCATGCTGGACAATGAATTGGCTTCCATGTGCCTAAAAATGGTTAAAATGTTCCTGTCTGTTTGTGTTATTTACACATGAAGCACAGCAGCTTCATTTACTGTTTAACTCTCCCGACACGCTGACAGGATCTAATGTTAATTAATGTTCTGTGTCTTTGTCTGAGAGGTTCCAGACACAGTCCAGGTTCACAGTGAGCAAAGCAGACATCCTCCTGCAGTGAAATGTTCATGAGGGTGCGACTCTATAAATTTGACTAAATAAATCTTTCAGGGCGTGTTTGTCTCAATCAGTAGAGCGTCCTCGAGTAGTGGCCATGGGTTCGATTCCGCCCGTGGCTCTTTGCTGCATGTCCTCCCCCCCTCTCTCTCTCCCATGTTTCCTATCTCCTCTTCGGTGGTCCTATCCCAACAATAAAGGCCGAAAAGCCCAGTTTCGCCAGTCCATATAACAAGTAAATGGTAAATGGACTGTACTGATATAGCGCCTTGCTAGACTGACTGACCAATCAAAGCTTTATTACACTAGCCAGCATTCACCCATTCAGAAAAACATTCACACAGTGGTGACATTCATACCATGCAAGGCTCCACCTGCTCTTTAGGAGCAGAAACCATTCACACAAACACACCAATGGAACAGATACTGGGAACAAGGTGTTCAGTATCTTGTCCAAGGACACTTCGACATGTAGACTGCACGAGCTGGGAATTGAACTACCGACCTTCTGATAAGTGGACGATTCTACCTATGAGCCACAGCCACCCCAGAGTGTGAATGCATTATGAACTGGCATACATCTGACTATCTGATGAACAAGTTTACCAGGAGGAAAAACAACTGACCTCAGAGCAGGTTTTTGTTGGTCGATATTACAGCTGCATTCTATTGGTTCAAGGTAGCAATGCAGCTGACCACGCCTCATTTTAAGACCCACATGGGCTCACAGATGGACATACTGTATGCTGCTCACACAACACGACTGCTGGGTGTTAAATGATAACTGCGTTGGTCAGAAACTAACGATGACAGACCTTTTTAAAGGGAGTGACGATAAATGACATTCTACACTGTTTAAAAAGCTGATGGTAAATCTTTAACCTGGATTCAGATTTTCATTTACAATCTCAGCATATGACTGAATGTTTTGTAGACACATCATATGAAAGCAGCATTATCCACAGCTCAGAAAAAGGCAGCTTCCGTTGGACATCATCACGGCCTACAACAACGAAGCACGTCAGGTATACATGTTGTCACGTTTCAGCAAACAGGCTCAGCAGATTAGACAGCAGATCTCCTGAGGGAGGTTTCCAAATTTCTACTAAAGCAAGCCCCCACCATAAAGGACAGACTGACACAGGGATCTTCCAGCCGGGAGGGGAGACCATTGTCTTAAGAGACCTATAGGTGAATGAATGCAAACTACTTGTAACCACTGCTTTATACAACTAAAGGAGTTTATAGATCTCAAGACCAGAGAAATAATGAAGAACAAACTTTTTATCAATGTAACTCAATACATGTTGTGTACCGCCTCACTTGCCCCTTGTGTATATTTTTACATTGGACACATTAAGAGAGAGTTAAAAGACAGAGAGGCAGGACACAAACATGCAATTAAAAACAATAATGTGGATTGTCCTATGGCACGCCACCTCCATATGTGTCATAACACCAGTGACAGCCTATTGTCTGTGGAGGGCATTGAGTTAGTGGAGCAGCCAATCAGAGAGGAGTGATCGTCTGAATAAGAGACTTATTGGATGTTTAAATTGAATGTTTTGGTGAATCCAGGCCTAAATGAGGAAATAGATTTCAGACCTTTCTTGTAAACTGGTGAACGCCTGCTTATTGCTGTGATTATAACTATTACTGTGACTGTATTATCTATCCTATCTGGTGTACTTCTATGTACTTGTACTTGTTAATTTCCTAAATGAAGAATCCCTACATTCCACTCTGGTTTCCTCTTTTTTCCAGTCACACCATGAAGAAGACCCATCGAGGATCAAAGCTGGTCGGCGTTTTCCTGTTTTTGTTAGACTCTTAAGTCCTAATCAATAAAAGCATTATAATAACATCCTTGACTCGATGTTAGTGTTCCTGAAGGAAGCCCAGAGGCTTTCCTGAACAATGGCTTTGCAACAGGCATGAATCAGTCTCACAGCTCATCAATCTCTGTTCTAGAGAGTGTAACTATATAAGTAAGGAAGCAGAATCATATACTTATACTTTAAGATGAATAAATAAGTAATAAATGATGACATTTGTGAGAAAATGTATTAGAAGATGAAGCTGCTCATATTCACAATGGTCACTGATTACTGCTTTAGAATACTTACTAATATCACTTATTAGAATACTAAGAATACTGATGTGTACTGTAATACTTCTCCATGTCCTCATGTGTACCAGATACCATAATAACTGAAACTGTCATGTTTCAATAAAGCCATGAGAGAACAGTTACATAACAGAGACCTGTTACAGCCTGTCTGAAAAGAGCCTCATTGTCTCATCTATAAGGCAAAATGTTGGCCACACAGTACTGTCACTGGATGAACCGACCCCAGCTAGTCTGGAAAAATAAATAAATACATTCAGACCTGCAAAGTTTATCTGAGCTGAATCCCAACAGCTCCTTAAAAACTAACTTTTATTTTAAGCTGTGATTTATCACAACATGAGGAAAATTATATAAGAACTGCAGGTTTGTGTGAAGAATTAACATAAAGGTTTGGTCTTTATTCCAACCGAAGCATTTATATATGATATATTTGTACACCCGTTAACTAGGCAACAGAACAAACATTGTTTTTCTTTCATCATTTTTCATTTGCACTGTTTTAGCTCAGGTTACTAAGTAACTTGTGATATATTATACCATAGCAGAGCTCAGAGGAGATGAGGAAGATGTTGCCTTGAGTGGATCTGGTTTACACAAATCTATTAAATGTTTCCTCTCTACTGTTTCACGGGTTCACACTTTGTACCTCATGTTCTCTTTCTTATCTCCAGCATCACATCTTTTATGGTATCGTCTGAAGGTGGAATCAGAGCTGGTTTTATTTATTTTTTTAAATAATTTCATGTCGAGCAGGACTTTTATTTCATGGACATTCTGTCTGCGCTCCACCATCCAATCCGTCATTCCTCTGTGGAGCAGCGTGATGCATTTCCTGCTGACAGTTCTGATAAAGTCTCCTCAAACCAGAGTTTTTCCACAGCGTAGAGATGCATGAATTCTTTTTTAAAGGTTCACACATTCATCAACAATAACACTGAGGTAGTAAACGTCTGCAGTATCTGATTTAGATAAACAGCAGACACAGATACAGCAGAGGTAAAAAAAGAAGAAGCACTCATCTGTGTCCAACAATAAAAGTTAGAGACACAAAATTCTCTCCGAGACAAGGGGGTTCACATGAATCTGCTGCTAGAAACAACCAGCTAACAGAAGATAAGGGATTAGAACACAATGCATCTTCCTTTAGACAGATGAGTCATAATAAAACCTGCAGGCAGATGTTCAGATAAATGAACCTCATCTTGAAATAAGGTTGTCCATGGTTGCATATTGGCTTCATAACTGTTTAGATAACTTGATAGTCAGGTCCGATAACTTCATCAAGCAAAAAATAATGTTATGTATGATCCAATTGTGTTCATGCTAACTAGTTTCTGGTAAGAGGGTAGTGAACTGCATGTAATTAAACTACTAGTTTAGTTACATTCTACTGATAGTTTAACTACATTCATATTTGCATATTGATTGAAGTAGTTAAATTACATTTTTGTGTTATGTTTTTGTAGTTAACTACTGAAACTAAACAATTTTGGGCCATAATAGGAACGTTTTTTGTTTTTAAAAAAAATATTGCTTCTCTCTGCACTCTAAAATACTGAATTCATTTTTTGAAAGTATTTTAATTTAATTTCTGTCTAATCTCATATTTTGTATAATGTTTTTCTGTCAGATTGAATTATTCTGAATAAACTGCGTTTTAAAGGGCCTATATTATTATTCTTTAATGTATAAATAACCTTTTTTACACGGATATTGCCCAGTTAAAAGACACTTCTCTACATCACGACACCACAGCTCGGTGGATTTTCCTCTTTGCGTTATTACCTCCGCCAAGGTGGTTATGTGATTGGTTTGGTTTGTTTGTTTGTTTATTTGTCTGTCTTTTTGATTGTTAGCAGGATTATGCAAAAACTAATGAACAGATTTGCATGAAATGTTCACCAAAGATGGACCCTAGCATATCCTTGAGGTGATTAGATTTTGGTGATGATCTGGTGAGAGATGGGACTGGTACTGCTGGAATAAAAACCTGTGTCCACCAAAGTGTTTATTCCCAGCTGAAAATACCAGGAGCTCTTATGAGAACGTCCAGCTGGGAGGGCTTGAGGGGTTTTCAACTGAGGCCCTTTGTTTGCTATTATACGGAATATCCACGGAAGTAATTTGTTTAGCAAGTACCTATTTTGCAGATAGTTTGTTTTATTAACAAATACTGACTTTAAAATGGCAGCACAAGGTAGAGGACTCGCTCTGGCCCTGGCTCTGGATGAAGGTAAGGCTGAAGGAAGTAGGGAGGAAGTAGGGAGGACGGACCCACAGGTCTATGTGGCCTATCACAGCCCTCCTCCACTGTGATTGGACGGCTGTGTAAAAAGCGACAGTGACGAGCGTAGCCTTTCACCCAAATTGAACATTTTTCAACTCTCAGCGACCACAAAAAACGCCAAACATGCAGCGATCAGTGCAGAAAAGACACTCAGCGCCTCATCACGCTGCTGGTGTTTGTAGCGTAGTGTAAATGTGCAGCGCTCTCATTGCAAATAATTAAACAAATACGCTGATCTCAGGAAAAAAATGCTTTGGTGGACACAGGCCCTAACAATTATGTTGAGGATTCTGCTAATTGCTAATGGCTGTTTTTTTTAAAATCTCAGAAACATTACCTGCCCTCACAACGTCACAACGTCACGCCCTGTCCTGAACTACCTGCTCAGGTTCACTCATATATTCAGACATAAATTTGACACTGTTATTAGAGGCTGAGAGGAGGAGCACCCCCCCCACACACACACACACACACATACAATCCACACTAGCATGTACCCTTATGTGACTGAACACATTGTGGAAAGTAGAACAACTGGATGTATGTCTGGCTAAAAAGCTTTTCCAGCTAAGTGTAGCAATGGCTGACCACTGGTGGCCAATTTAAATATCATGCTAGCTAACAGCCACCCCTGGGCAGGAACTAGGACTGTTAATGCACTTACTGTAGTGTGAGCAAAGGCTATTCTACATTCTGTGTCTGTGGTGTGGAAACTCATTATGCGTCACGATTAGCCTATCATATAATTGGGATTGGACGTGTGAACAGGCCTTGCTGCTCACCAGAGTGTGGAAATGTTCCTTGTCTGCTTGCCAGCAATAACCAGACAGCAGTGCAATCCGTGTTTCTTCAGACGAGACTGTTCCCTTTGTTCAGCTTTTCAGAGCTTGATTTAACTCACTGGAAACGCATCATTACGACATGATAAATAACAAAACCTGACTCTCTGTACTAACTAGTCACAAGCTGCAAACTCTGCAATGTAACACATTTCTGCTCTTTTTTAGGCATTTTTAATACGTATCCTCAATCTTGTCCTGCATTTCTCCAAAAGACACATCACACCCTAACTGTAAAATAGCTGCCCGTTGGCCCAGCAGATCCATCAAAGTAATAGAATGAGTAAATGTAAATGTGCAGCTCCATTTCCCATAACAGTAGCTACTGCAGCTATCAGAGGCCGGCTCAATCTGTCCCTGTCACACTGAGACGCAGGAGAGGGCCCGCATAATATATTCATTCAGGGAAATGGAATAAGGGCGATTTTTCCTATCGATGTGGGAGGGTGTGTGTACACTAGGTGATTGTGAGTGTGTGTGTGTGTGTGTAAGAGAGAGAGATCATTTAAAGCACAGTTAAAACAAGTTAAATCAAACATTGTGTACTTCATATGGAGGTTTTTAAAGATGTCCTCTCAAGGACAGGAGACACACAACTGACCACTGTCATTTTGAATTTATTCAGCATGGAGTTCAATACTTGTTCGTTAGCCAGAGTACAGCTGAGAGTGCAAGACTGAAAAATAAATGAGTAATCCAGACATGTGGAGGACAACTATGATTAACTTTATAGCATAACATATAAATATTCTGCTAACAAGCAAACAAACAAACAGGACCTGGGTGAAAACTTGACTTAAAACTTGACTTGGCTCAGCAGACACACACAATAAAATTTCCAACTTAAATCTTTTGAATAATATTAAATACAACAAAGTCTGCAAGCATTTGCATGTTTTTAATCACAGAGCCGTGACTCTGTAACAGAATCTTTATTTGAATAAGAAAAATGTTTTATCTTAGTTATACTGAACAAAAATAACATTTGCTTTGGTGGGTCATTACAATAAGTCAGTAGCATATCCACATGAGGCAACGTGGACTGTATACATTTTAACATGACACATATGAATATAAATTTCCTTATTTTTTATCATTACTTCTAAGTATGAGGAAAGGAGCAGAAAATTGAAATGTTCAGGTAAATACCTGAAGATGGTATTTAAAAACAGTACAAGAGGTTTGAGTTATGTAAAAAAAACTAATTATGGTGAAATAGAATTTCACTGAACATATCCTGCCTCAGCACCCTGTGCTTTATATTTCATCTTTGCTGAAGTTTGACAATCCAAACTTGTGTTTTCACCACATGACACCCGGTGTGGAGACACGCTGACCCTGAACATGTTGTAGAAAAACCTTCCCACCGTGAGGAAGCAACAGATATGAGACACTGTTCCTTCCATCTCCCACCAAACTACCCCAGGGCAGAGGTTCATTTTCAGACCTTGTCATGGAGGTGGGGATTTGCATAAAGCAGCTAAGGCACAGCCGAAGCCCCCCACAGTTCCTGACAGCAGGTAGTCATGTACTGTGGAAATGTGGGCTGGGTCTCAGCTTGATGTGGGAAAACTTCTTTGTGGCCTATGGACCTCAGATTCAATGAAAGACATGAAAAAAACAAGGAATTTATGTATTTGAAGGTTTCTGAAAGCCCTTCACAACATTGTGTGACCCCTTAATGTTCCTGTGTGAGCATCCATCAACTGGATTTACAGGTGGGAGAGCTTTTCACAAAAACATCGCTGACCTATCACATTAAAGGTGGGAGAGTTTATTCTGGCATGAATACCGTCTCTCTTTGCTTTATTGTCCTGAATTCAAACCTTTTCATGTTATCAGATTATCCCACCTTGCTGACTCTACTCTTCATTTCCAATTTATTAATTGCAGTAATCCACTGATTTTCCTAAAAGTCCAACCTTAATCCTGAGGTGAGTCCATTAAGTTATTACAGCAGATCTGGGCCACAGTTTTGTTCACTAAGGCTGTGTTGACTCCTACCTTAATTGTTGCTTTCCACTCATCACCATCCAAAACACTGGAGAAACACATACAGGGGAAGTCCATTAGGATATTGCAACAAATCAAGGTGGGAGGCTAAAATGAAAAGCCTTAGATAAAGAGACACTCAGACTCATAGAGTGTGCAGAGAGGTTGAATTGGGACAGATAAGCTAAATGAAGTGAGCTACAGGACTAACAGACCTGTAGTTCTCTCTCTTATATTAATATTTAAATTTTGTCAATGTCAAATATTAAAATGTGAAACTAAGAACATAGAGGGTAGGGTGTATATGGCATATACAGTATACGAGGACTGTCAGGTTATGGAACACGGAACAGCCTGTTCACTCCCTATTAAATCCATAGTACTGAAATCTGCTGTAATTCACCTAGAGGGCGCTCTAGAAGGAGTCCTCAATGAATGAGACTGAATGGAACTAAACAGGTAAAATAATTTTTTTCACCTAATTCTAGACAAAAAAAAAGCCCAAATTTAATTTTAGTTTTTGCGCAAATGTAGTATTGATTATATGTCAGAAGTGAAATGAAGACATTCTAATGTCTTTTTAGTTTTTCTTACAAGGAAGGCGATTTTGCCCACAAACCGCTAGCATTCTGCTAATGAATGCTGATTGGTAAGTTCAGGATTTACGACTGATTGCAACCCGACATCCTTCCTTGACGTCTCCTGAAGTCTATAGATGTTTTTGAAAAGAAATAGAATGGATATCTAAAGGAGGACCTGGAGGACCAGGAGGACCTTCGTTTCTGACAGCCAGATGTAGACCTGGGTAATGTAAAAGTAATATTCCACCGGCTATTCATGCTGAGAAGTGACTTTGTTGTGCGTGACGTCACAACTACTGTACTTAAATACAGTACAGGTATTTCACAGCAATCATAATAATGAAAAAAATATCTTATGGACTTATACGTATTGTTTCTTTACAGCTGACAGAAATAAACAATTTCATTTTGGTGCTTCAGCTCCATAGAGCCCCATTCATTTTGGACTACCTCACGAGCTCCGCCTACATACCCAGAAGTTCTGAGAGTGGCGTATCTCTATACTATTGGAATATCTAGACTAGGCTATGAAAAACTGTCTCCTAATCTACATTTAAAAACTGGCTTAAAGGAACAGTTCACTAGAAAATAAACAGTCAGTTCAGTCGTTTTCTACTCATCCCCATACTGATGAAACTTAGGGGAAGTTTTATAGTCCACAAACATTTCTGGACCTTCACAGCACAAGAGCATAACAGCAATCTCGTAAACAACTGAAGAAGATGGGACTTTATTTCAGAAGTCCTGAAGAGAAGCTCAGAGACCCACATTGGTTTGAAAAGATGTTAAATACACCATATCTTAGTCTCTAACCTAAAAGCTCAGCAGCAGGTGAACACTGAGGTATGCAGAGATCATCTCATCTCATAGCGGTTTGAGTTTGTGTGGTGTCCTCAGACGGGATGTACAGTAATACTTTTAGCTTCAAGGCTACAGTGAAGAGCTCAGCGAAAGAAATGGTGCAAATAACATCTTTTCAAATCAGTTTGGGATCTCAAGGCTTCTAGAGACTTGGATTATGCCGTATGAGCTGTATAGAGTCATTTTATGGTTATTTTAATTGACCTTTATATGTTTAAAACAAACCACCTGTTTTGTGAATGTTCCATTACCATGTGGTGAGTAGATAGTGACTAAACTTTAATATTTGGGTGAACTGTTCCTTTAATGGACTGAATGTCCAGGTTTCATTAAAAGTTATGCTATACCCAACCCTGCTTTGTGCATTGTTCAAACTCTAGTCTTCTTTTTACACAGTTTGCCTTTATTTGACAGTAACAGCCACAAGGATCCCCAGCAGAACCAGAATTGACTGGAAGAAGAGATATTGTATCTCAACTGGACCTTCCTGGCTAAATAAAGGATACATAAAAAATAAAATAAACACACACAAGTGTTTTTTTATGCTTTAGTTTGTACAAAGTTGTTTTATACATGGAGGGAAAAAAACGGTGTACAATGGTTCAACCAGACTGACAAGTGAAAGGGCAGAAAGAGACAAAGATAGCTCTGAGCAACAGTTTTATAAGAAAAGGAAAATGGAAGCTTAGCATCACAATCTGTCTAATGCCTGTGACAGGCTGAAATGAATGGAAGTGGTGCTTTAGTGAAGGGCAGTCGGAGAGCACATACCTTCACTAAGGCTGCACTGAGCCCCACAAACACAAAAGGATCTTAACGGATCAAATGTGACACTTTATTATCTGTATTTATACCTGTGTCAATCATTAAGGCCACCTTATAACCCAAATAAAAACATGTCCAGTCTGAATTATTATTATTAATTATTATTAATTATTATAAGACCGATTACCAGGGATTGTGCCATCAAAGTTTTATTCCAGTATAGCTCAAATATGTCTGAAAGGGGCATAATAGTGAGGCTGATGCCATACAAGACGTTGCATCTTGAGTTTTAATACAGCTTTAGTGTAGAAGTGGTAGAATTATTATTCAGATTATATTCTATATGTGATTTGACAGAAAATCAAACCACAAAGTTCACTTATTGAAAACTGTGCGAGGCACATCTCGTGGCCTTGATCAGACAGACATAGAGACGGTTCCGTTATGTAAAATAGGAGGTGATCATATGGAGATCATAAACCCGGTCTCTGTTCAAAGATGGTATTTGCTGTCTGATATGTAAATATAACAAAATTTTAAAAAGACAACAAAGCATTACTCACACTGCTTCGCTCTTGTTTAATTATCACACATGGCTTCTTCAATGTCGGTTTGATTTGTTCAAAGCGCGTTGATGTCACTGCGTACCCATGCAGCTGATGAGTTTGCACAAGTATTAAAAATGAGACAGGGCTAGAGGAGGCAGTGAGGATGACGGGTTGCGCAGTAATCGCAAACATTTACACAAGCAAACACCAGTTTGTCCAAAGAAATCCATCAGTCCAGAGGCTGCATGCGCTCACTGTGAATAACAACATTTATTCAAGCAGTATCTTATGACACGCAATTTTTATTTCACTTCTGTGCCCCTCAAGTGCCTGGAAATGACTTAATCCTCTCAGTGCGTGTCAGGCTGACTTCCATTACATGTGGCAAGAGGAATCACGGCATTATTGTGGTGTGAGGAAAAGCAGTGCAAAGATCTTCACTCACCATCATTTCAGTTACTTCCTCAGTGGGACAGAGTGCAGAAACAAGGGCGCTCTCTCAGCATAAAGGCAGGAAGTCATACATTCTGGCATTACGTTAAAGAGGATGTGCTGCTCTTCATCCCCATTTCCTCTTCTCTGATGTTTGCTCATCATATATACAAGCTGATGTTTACATGTCTCACGGAAGCCAATTAAAAGCTAGCCTGTGGCTGGGCTGCACATGATAAAAGTGCATAACATGATAGATGCTGAATATCTTCATCTCATAATACACCTGTGGATGTCGTGATGTGCTGATCAAACGTTTCTGGGCCTTGCATGCGTTTGCATGCTACAGATTCGCTTCAATGGCATCAATAAAGCTTATAAAAGAAAATGATCCCTGTCTTCACAGCCACTGACTTTCTAGTCACACAAACACAAGTGAACATATACATTCGAATCATTGTCAGCAGTAGTATGCCTGAACAGAAAACACATTTTCCTCCATACACACTTAAATATTAAACACAGTTTGACAGCAGTTCCTTTTTTATTCAAAGAGAAAATAGCACTTTTCACAATAACACATTAATTTCATGGCACTAAATATTTCATGGTGTGACTTTTTATTTCATAATATCACTTGTCATGTTGTTGTTGTTGTTGTCACCGCCCTCTCACTTTTCAGCAAATTGCATGGCCCCTGCCTGTGTGAAATGATGTCAACACTATATGGGCCCTATTAGTGCATGGGGTAAAGTCCATGGCACTTGTGCTTTTAGGGTGGATCCAACCTCCTTTTGCGAGTTAAATGGTGCATTATCAGGTAAGGAGCAAGGGTTGTACTTAAACCCTTAATTTAATTTTAATTATTCATAGGTGTGGCATGAATTTAACCTATCCTATCTTATCAGTGTCATTTCCCATTCCTTTTAAAAGCAAGCTCATTAACAACCTAATTTTACCAAATATGAGCAAATGCACCGATATTCACTGATGAGGAGGAGGAGGGCTGCTGCACATTCCTGTGAGTGTAATAGGTCTAGTTAGAAGCACGGATAACAGCCCATGGATCAGGAGGACCAGGTCATAATTTTTCTGACAAATAACAGAAGTGGGTGAAATAAAAGTAATTACTAAAATATTAATGACATTACCTGTAGTGATTCCTCAAGAGCAGAAATGATGACGTTCATCTCCACCGTCTGTGCCATTAATGCAGGAGGTTATTTTTATTAATTATTTTAGTTTTTGCCAATTATCATCATCAGTATTATTATTATTATTATTATTATTATTATTATTATTATTATTATTATCATTATTATCATTATTATTATTATTATTATTATTATTATTATTATTATTATTGCTGCAGTCAGTTCAATAAGGCACATTAAATACTAGCTAACAAAACAGAGTATTAAAATATGTATACTGATATACCTGATGTACATTAATGGTCAGATAAAAAAATACCAGTTGACCCATTTACACTAAAATGGACTCAGAGAACATACTTCCAATAAAAGCTCCATAATCATCAATATTTTATTACTAGAAAATGTTTAATATGCATCTGATTCCACATCAAAGTACACAGACCGTATTCCTTTTTAAATCATGATATGTATAAAATACTATCTGATCTTGGTTCAGTCTGTATCATAATTATTATGTGTTATCTCACAGAGGTGAATTTTCTGTGAGCCTTATCATTTTAATTAATTTGCGTCCAGATCCGACTCTGATGTGTGCTAGATACAATCTTTATTCCTCGGACCATACCCTACCTCATCAAACTCTGTTCATTTCTTTTAGAGCAATCCTGCTAAAAGACAGAAAGACAAAGGAACGTTCGCCCTCAAAAACATGATCTTCTTGGTGGAATTTTTTAAAAAGGCAGTCTATCCTTGGCCTAATTTACTTATCATCAATTTTATCACAATTTTATTTATTTATCTTTTTTTAGATATCCCACAAATGAACAAATATGACTAAGTCATTGGCAGATGAGGATAAACAAACATTGTGTGTCCTGTGTTACATTGTGAATGCTGAGGCCAAATGCCTCGTCCATGATACCGGTTGAGCGTTGGAGGACAAGGCAGCACTTCTCTCTTGTGGCGTTGAAGAGACCTGGAGAATCCAGACTCAATGAGAGCTGATGCATATGCTGTGAATACACAGTGACACACCTCACCATCACAGCAACCTCTCAGCTTCCATTATAGCTGAAAGGCAGAGCTGCCAATAAAAGCCTGTAGAAAGCAATTCAAACCCAGAAGGAGAGACGATATAGGAAATTTATAAAAGCTATCTTCTTTTGTATTTTGTGTTTTGCTGCCACCTACTGACTAAATATACCACTGACCCGACAGAATATTCAGAAACAATAAATACTTCATTCTAGCTTAGGTACACCAAGATGAAACTAATGCAGTCCAGACAACAGCCCTATAATGAATTCTGCTGTACTTGGTTCCAATGGGAACATGGTTCTCCATGCTGTACCATTTGTTCACCATCACATCTGGATGTGCAGCCAGTACCACTGTAACGGTGCTGGTTAATGATGGCCGGTCTCCCAACACAGCATCAAATGGTGATGAAATTTAATCAATGGGATTCCCTGACATAGGCTTGAATTCTCGTCAGGAGAGTCAACACAAGATCAGAAAATATGTTTTCATTTACAGAAATCCTTAATGTGCCATGTCCCGCCCCACAGCCTGAGGTCATCTTTTATTGTCTCAGTCTTCATTAGTTCTTTTTCCTGTTTTACTTTGGTCTCGTCTCATTTCAGAGTCCGCGTCCTGTGAAATTCCCCACCTGTGTGATTGCTTGTCCCGCCCTAATGTGTTTCACCTGCATCTGATTGTCTCCCTCTCCTTGTGTATTTAAGATGTGCGTTACCCTTCCTCCTGTACCAGATCGTCTTTACCCCCGTGTGAGAGTTCCAGCGTGTTCCCTGTTTGTTTTCTTTGTGTTTGACCTTAGTCTCCATGTATTGATTACCCTTTTTTCCTGTTGTTTTTGAGACTGTTGCCTGATCTGACTGGTGTTTCTGTATTAAACAACTGAACATTTCCCCTGCCTCTTGTCTGCTCTGTGGGTCCATATATGTGTGATTTTATTTAACAGACTTTTTATGAATAAATAACCCAATGATGATAATTTCCAAACCTTCACCAGAGTGCTTTAGTTTCCTAAACCTAACCATCGAACACAGATTCTGCTGGGAAAGTCCTGGACATCATATGTCATCCAACCCAAACACCTCTCTGCGACTCCAGTGCAGTTTAAAATGTAAAGTTTGGTTTTGAGAGAAACTTTGAGCAGGCATGAAAGATGGTAGCGAACATGTGTGTCCATGGATATGAACTGTATTGATTTTATTGTGTGACTCTTTGATGAACTGTCCTGATACTTTGTTGAGTTTCCAGAGCCTCATGTTTTCCCTCTTCTTTTAACTTTTTTATGACCCCACATAAAGGGTTACCTTGTCTGTCTGTCGTTAGGTTTATACATCCCACACATCTGTAAATAATGGGGTAAGGTCTATCCACATCTACTCTAAAACCAGCAGACAGTATTATGCTTTGTACGGGCCATATAGGTGTGCATCTCATAATTGGTTTCTTCTATTTCCTTATTTTTACCATCTTCATGTCAGTTTGCTCACATTCACATATGATAGAGGTTATAATCTATCCACATCAGCACAATTAGAGTTTTTCCAGTAGTATTTCCAGTATCTGTGTCCTTGGACAAAACATTTCTCCTTTATATTTATCTTTTTTTTTCTGTAGTCCTGTTTCAGAATTGAAACAAAACGCTAACAGAAAATGTGATAAAAACAGCCAATCTAAATTACAGTCTGACTCACTACCACCTCCTACTGCACATCAAGTTTATTCAGAGTCAGTCCAACAGAAATATTAACCCATCTTGACTCACTTGTTAAGTCTCTATTTATTCCATAATGATTTTTTATTTATTTCACATTGAACACTTTGGGGTTCCATGTCTAAGCAGCTGTGTGACATGAGCAGTAAGTTACTGATATGTACATGCACACAAGCATGAAAACACTTTCAGCTTCTATGTTCCTTGATGCAGAAGCTCGCTTTAATAATATAGAGCTCCCGGCTGTGCATGGTCATCTTTTATTCATATCCTTTCCTCTCTTTCAACTGGGACACTTTCTGTTGTTTATGCCGTGACACCAGTGGCTCCACTATGAAGCAATCTGAGTCATTGCCAGAATCTGGGCTAGAAGCATATTTTATAATGTTCTTAACTTTCATGTAAGACGACAGGAAATCATTTTACATTGTGTACAGGTGTAAGCATCTATCAGCTTAGACTAATTAATCCATCGTTTAAATCAGATAAAGTGCTTTCTAAACATATTTACAACTGAATGGATTTCAAATTATGATAAATGTTTGACGGAAATCATTTTAACTTGCATGTAACTTTTTTTTTCCATCCGACTGTGATTGTGATTTATGCTAAGATAACGTTCTACAGTACAACTCAGCACATTAGCAAATCAAAGCTGTGGCATTCATTTATGCAGCTATGCATAAAGGATACAGTTTCTCATTTTGTCTAAAAATGTAACTTTAATGATTGTATGAAAATTATCTTTTTTAGGGGGGGGCAGAATTGTTTGGAGAGCAGGAGAGGGCCTTATATATTTTTCTTTTTTGAACGCCATGTTTTCAACCCCGTAGAGTCGGGGGCCTCATTTGTCTCCATGATGCTTAAATCATAACTAATGGTCATTTTGGAAAAACCAAAGAAGAAGGATCTTTATTACCACCACCACCACGGGTGAATTTTATGATTGATTGATATGATTAAATCATACTGAGTTAATCATTAATACAAATACCATTAATTGTATTACATCTGCATGAGTTAGTAATCAGAAACCTTAGTCGTCCGATAGTAATATATAATAGTAATATTTAAATATGCTCCTATTTCTAGATCCTTCTCCTCACTTCATTCAAGGTGGGTAATAAGAAATCCAGCTATATTCGAACTGACATTTATTAAAAAACATCACATTAAAAAACTTTGCTTTAGGGATACAGTACTTATGAAAGGTGCATCATAATAACATCCATCCGTTTTCTTATTGTGTGCAGGCTGCTGACATTGGGCAGGAAGTGAGGTATAGCCTGGACAAATGGACAGTTCATCACAGGGCCAACACATAGAAGGACAAAAAACAACCATTCACACCAGTGTAGAGTCACCAATTCACCTATATTGCATGTTTGTATCCTGTATTTAATTGTCTCAAATGAGGGCTTCTGGGGCGTATCTCAAAAAATGTTGGGTTATTTTTTCTTTTTACATCTCCCATGTACTGGACAACATGTACTGGGGGCCATCATTTTGATAATTTGGGAATTTTAAGCATTAAAAAATTTTTTTTTTAAAAGCCAAAAATTTATATATACGATTAATAAGAATTGCTATTGACAGGAACAACTTAAATAACTTCTTTTTAACTGTGTTTCTTCATGGAAATGCACATGTGGAGGGGGAACCTGAATACTTCATCCTACAGTCTGGTGATGACACTACTGAATATTGAAGCTGAACACAGATCAGTACAGTGAAGAAATCACCTCTCCTCTTCTTCATTCCTGTGTTCTGATGACACAACATCCTGTTTACTCTGCTCTATATGAGCTAACCCTGCCTGCTTACCTCACTAACAGTAACAGTGAACAGCAACACGCACTAACTGTGTCTCCCTGCGTCTGCTTTGCTGCTTTTAAAGCAGGATCATACAGACATATAAATGGGGCTTTTCTTTGCGGCTGGTGTTGTCAGGAGAAATGATTATATTACCTGTCCTGTCAAGAGTTAGTCTGTTTCCTCATTGAGATAGGGACTAAATCTTGATCCACACCAAATTGCACATTCTCAGTGAAACCAACCCCCTAAATATGTCAGATTTTTTCCTCAAGATCCAACCAATTATCCAGATCTGCACCAAAATTTAATGGAGTCAATTCTGGACCAAGACCCATCCTCCCACCGAGAGTTATGGAAATCTGTTCAGGAGTCTTTGTGTAATCCTACTGACAAACCAACAAACAAACAAACAGACACAAATAAACACAACCTCCATGGCAGAGGTAAATATTAGTAACACTGGGGAGGACCGCACTGTTTTCACAATGATTTTCACACATGGCCACCTTGTCTCATACTATGCTGGTCTACATGTACCTCCGTGGTGAAGGAGATGCAGTGATTCAGTCTTTCATTGAGTGTCTGAGGACTCCAGGGAACAGATTCAGGAGAGAAGTTTCTTTAACCTTTCAGAGAGTGAAGAGCCTTTTGTAGCACAAGGAGAATTATTCAAGCTACTTTAAAGGTATCCTCCCAAAATAGAGCCAAAGAAAAATCATGTGGGAAAAGTGCGCGTGTGTGTGTGTGTGTGTGTGTGTGTGTGTGTGTGTGTGTGTGTGTGTGTGTGTGTGTGTGTGTGTGTGTGTGTGTGTGTGTGTGTGTGTGTGTGTGTGTGTGTGTGCATCAGTCAATGCACCTGGGCATAACGTGGAGGTGTGTGATTGTGCATGCATAGGTACAGTATTTGCACATGAGGGGACGGGGTATATGGGCCTCTCAGGTAACAGTGAGCAGAGTCAGTATAGGACGGGGACACACGAGGCCAGACGGCTAGAATAAATCCACATAAGTATGCAGGCAGTCAAGGTGAGAGACACCGAGTACCTTAGCCTGCTTTCATTTTCTCCCTGTTGACTGTGGGGACCAGGATGAGATGAAAACAGGAAATGGAGGGGATGAGAGAAGGGAGAGGGTATGGAGTCGTGTCCCGAGATGGACAAAGGTATGGCTGAGAATAGACAAGAGATGGTTTGGGCTGCTCTGGGGCCTCCTGCAGCCTCTAAAGCAGCACAGGTTGTCACTCTACCTGCCTGTCTCATTTTCACTTTCTGCTCAGGTGTCAAGAAGGCAGCAAGTGTTAAGAATTAAATGTTTCTGTCATGCCTGTTGAAGTGAATAAATGTTTTATATGTTAAAATCTCAGACTCTCAAGTAGTCAAATTAAAAGAAAACACCTCAAGGTATATTTGCCTTGCTTCTCTGTCATTGATATTTCTATATTTTATTCTTTATCAGCTGATTTTATTATGTTTCAATGACCCTTTTATTGAGTTTTTTTTCTTTCTGTTTCTACCTACCTACCCTTAAGTTAGCTAGCCCTACTGCTGTCCACGCCCTTTCAAAGCTCGCCAAGGTTCTGGAATAAATTATTGCAAAACATGAAATGTAATTTATGAGACAGTTTCTTTGCATGTTGGGCCTCAGAGTGGGCCACAGCACAGACTGCACTCGTCATGCAATCAGTAGTACATAAAACCACAGTTTTAGCTTCATTACGGTGGCTACTTGTGTGTTTTAGAATAGATTGTAAGATTTGAATTTTTGCTTTTAACGCTCAGATGGGAGTGGCCCTTGAGTATATGGACAAATGTTTGATGTCGTATAAACCTAAACCCAAATCTGAGATCCTGCAGTGGGTGCATTTAGATAGTCCAGATTGGAAACCAGGGGTGGCTGCTATGCTACCAGGATGCTGTCACACTGGAGGATCCACATTGTTTTTGCATTTTAAAATCTAAATTTACTTGGTAAATGTGCTTTTACTTCATTATAGAGATGAGAATTTTATTGATACCAATACCAATACTTTGGTTGGTTTGATGGATGGATGATTTTCTTTAACATTCTGAGGGTGTTTTCTCCTTTCTTTAATTTCTTAGAGAATAATTCATGGTTCTTAGTATCCATCAATACGTCATTAATTCCCCCTTGTGTACATCTAATAATCAATTATGTTGTTTTATTTTAATTACTTATTGTATACTTCATTTTAGTTTATTCTTTCTTTTATATTTATCATGCTTTCATTTTATTAATTTCTTATGGCATTTTGTTATTTCATTGTTATGAAGCCCTTTATAGTTACGTCTTGAAAGGTGAACACAAAAATATAAAATAAGTGTGAAGCTGGGCTGTTCAATTTTTCGCTAGGTCAATATAAAAATTGAAAATGTACATGTGTCATAGTTGGAAGGAAAATAGAATTTAAAAAAAACAACATTTTGCTTGTTTGACTTGAAAGGACTCACAATGTTCAGGTCAGATATATTCAAAAGGCAGAGTCAGAGCATCAGTTCATCATTTTATACCAAATCCCTACAAAGAGGATTCTTTTCTATGGTTGTGTGGTTTCTCTATAAACCCACTAGGTAGCTCTGCACCTTCTCTTAACTCTGTCTGTTAATATGTACTAGCAAAGTACAGCAGCCACTGGTGCCATAAAGGTCTTAGCATGTAGCCTGACCTGATCTTGAGGACCTGCATTAAAAAGTGCTTGTGACAAAACACACTAATAGTGCATATTCCTAAATATTCCTGTCTTCAGGCTCCTAACAGATTTCCAGCCATGCTGACCACTTGTGTTTCTTCTTTCATTAGACGTTGTGGTACCAATGTCACCATGTTGCCAGGTCTGAGCAATGACTTTGCAGTTTACAGTGAACGTTTTAATGAACCAGACCAACTCTTTAAGTAGCAGTAACAGTAACTGGCACAGTACAATATAATGTACTGTGGTTTAAGGGGGAAAAACATGATTACAATGAAAACCACCCAGTCAGATTCAATGAACTGCAGCTCCTTAGAGTCTTTATCAAACCAGCAGCTAAACGCTGCCTGCACGTCCAGCCACAGCACGTGGTGAAGCACTTCACTGCTCCGACACACAACACTGCACTTAAGACACAAAATTAATTTCCAAATAGCAAGATTGTGAGATGATCAGCTTAGCACATCCCCAGACATCCAGTCTGCCTCTGTACTGTTAAATTGGATTTGTCGTCTCCGAACTGATAAATACGAGAGGGCTGTGCTGATACTGAGAATTAGAGTCTTGTCAAGTATTTCGGAGTTTTTTAGAGAAGGGCTGTATTCATGGAGAGCTGTCTAATAATTTGTTACCCGTTTCTTATCCTCACCATATGTTCTGTCTGCAGTGCATCAATTTATCGCAGAGTGATGCTCCGTATAGAAGAAAGAAAAAGTTTTTTTGAACTGAATTGGGTTGAGACTGTGACCTGGATTATGGTTGTTTTGTAACAGCCTTTGCTCCCTGTTTTTTTGAAGAAGTCAGGCAAGTTTAGTGAAAATTCAGGTTACTTGTTGTCAAAGAGAGTTAAGGATCCTTATGTAAGGGAGACAGACACATAGCATCCAGGGCTGTGAACTGACTCTGGATCAGCTAATGTGCAAAACAGCATTGCATTTTCTAGAGAGAAAGAAAACAAATCATACATGTTTTAAATGAGGTTTTCTTTCCTGCCATTCTAAAAATATTCAACATTTCACCCATATGGAAAACGTTTTTATTTTTTATTCTTATTGTGTTAAAACTCTGTCTTTTTCTGATTTTAAAATGTTTTCGTTTTATTATTATTTCTTATGAAACACATCTTACAAACCCCCGGGGAAAAAAAGCTCAGTATCACGTTATAATGTGAAAACTGTATTATTATAATGTGATATTTTTCATATTACAATGAGATATTTTCACATTATTATGACAGGCAAACTTATCATGTCATTGTCATGTTAATGTTTATTGTTTTAACAATATATTGTCTTGTTATAATATGAAAGCTCTATTACATGATAATTTATTGTTTTAACAATATCTTGTCTTGTAATAATAATATGTAATAATAATAATATAAAATCTTTATTACATGATCATTTATTGTTTTAACATAAAGACCTTCACATTATAACGTGATAAGTTTTATCATTATGGTGTGAAACTTTTCACATTATAACATGAATGCTTTCATATTAAAAGTTTACTCTTATAATATGTTTCTATGTCATAATATGACAAATCTCTCATTATATTGATACATTTTCACATTGTAAAGGAACATGCTAAATATTTTTTTTCTGTTGTGGCAGAAATGGGCCTCCATAATTTCTCAATGTCATTCCAAGCTTGCAAAACTGTAGTGTATGCATGTGTATGCCAGTAAGTACTGCATAATGCATTTGTAAAATGTATAGAATTACAGCCCTGATCTGATCTTTTAACTTCTCGGTGAAATCGCTCGTCATCGTTTTCTTTAGACTTGTATTTCAAGGTTAAACGTCGACTCAGAAACAGAATGTGAATTGAAGAGGAATATTGAGGTAAAACATCAGGATGTTATTGGATCTGAATGGGATCTCCTCAGTCTGTCTCTCCTCCCTGGCTCAGAACTCAGCCACAGACACAGTCATTGTGTTCATGAATGCCAAGACAAACAATGATCATTTTGGAATTGGTTTCACACTCAGGCGCTCTTATTTGATGAAATCGTAGCCTCCTGATAACAAGCGTACTGTATGCCGCATTCTGCAAACGCTACCCCTTCCTTGCAGAGGTAATTGATTTCATGGTGTACGTATGCCACTGAGTATGTGACATCTGGGCATTTAGAAACATGCTGATGTCCTACTTTATATTCAGAGTTTTGATAGAAACAGTAAAGCGTTTTAAAGTATGTGGAAATGCTTTGTTTGGGGGACCAACAGTCCTGATTACTGCTGCCTTGTTGTAACCTCTCCCTCGAACTTGATGCAAGCCAGACATCCTTATTGCAAAAATATGGCATGACAATAACAAAGCTTTGACTGTATCTCACTTTGAAGGCTACAACCTCACCTACAGCAGTAGACAGGTGGCATCAAAACAGAAATATACTGTATATTTTTACAAAGAGTCAGACTCTTTTCACACGTCTCCCTCTTTGTCAGCAGGTTCTTTGGTAAAAGGCAGACAACGGGGCATCCTGCAAGCATTCAGATGTACAAATACAAACCCTCCAAAAGTCCTTCTACAGCTCACTCAGCTGCTCTTTCTTTTTCTCATTCATCACTCCTCAGTGATTTTTAATGCTTGAAATCCCTCTTACACCGTCGGCACTTCAGAGGAAGTATAGGAGGTATTATTTTTGCAAAAAGGTAAAGGTCGTCATTATGCAGAAGGAAGAACTTTCCAGCTGTCATGCATTATTCCAGCTTTTCAACATTGTTCTTAAGTTCTTGTTTGATCTTTGTCCTTTCCTTTCGTGAACTCCCATCATCTGATTGTGGTGCTCGGATGGCTTGTTCTGGCTTGTGATTCTCCGAATCACAACATCATGATTTGTTGAGTCATTTAAAAAGGTTTGGCAAGGACTGACTTATTTGGTTATTTCTCTATTACTGTTTCACTATCCCATAATCTCCTCAAATCCTTTCATTTGTGGCCCAGCAAAGGACTGGCTGGAGAAATATTTGACAATGAAAATTGTACAGCTCCAACTAAAATATACACTGGTCAACGTAACAATTTTATATGAAATCTGAGAAATAACATTGTTAAAAACTTAATAACTTCCCACAGCTAGTGGTGGTCAGCAGGTAGTAAACATGCTAGTTAATTATTTCACTGGCGTGAGGGCTAACTCTTCCCCTTGTGAGGTCACCTTGCTGTGGTGGGGAAGCTTGTGTGCCTCAGTAACTCAAGAGAGCTATACCATTTGGGCTTAGACCCTGGAAGGTTCAATCAAGCCTCTCAGGATAGAGGGCAGACAAAATTCAGCACCTGGTCCTCCAGGTTGGGGTTTGGGCATGACTCCACACCATAAAATAAATATTACAGAAACAATGACGAATGCTTGGACCCTGTAGTGGACTGGAGCCATCTGACTGGCAGCAGGACTACCTCTGATGAAAGCCTCCATCAGGAAGCCAGAGGTCTGCTCAGTCCCAAATCTAAGATCCGCAGAGGAATGTGGAAAGTCCGCGCCATACTTGAAACATCAAAAACAGTTCAAGTCATGAGTGGGCCGGCCTAAAACAGTCTGACATGGGGCAAGGCACAACACGTAGTGCATGACAGGCCCTAGATTGAGGCAGATTGTCGATGCCTTATGCCCCACAAGGCACGAAGAGGACTAACTTCCAACAGCCCATCACATTTAACTTGGGTGAGTGCAGTCTCCCATTTATTCTAATACAACACTGACCCTCCACACTGTAAAAGAGGATGCATGACTTTTATTTCCTCTACCATCTTGGCTCAGAGAGAGTGAACACCTTCTGACCCCAGGTGTTCATTCATGGAGGAATAATGATAGAAGCTTACAAAGATGACCTCTCAGGCTGACATGTGTCAAAGCAGGAGGGTTGTCTCTCTGCACAGACTAACACACTTGACACTGCCAACAAGACTATGTGACATTCTTGCTTATGAATAAATTCTACAAAGAAACACCTTGTTTTTGCATCTAACTCCTTTGGCCCAGAGTTCCCAGAATATAGAGCGTGTTTATGTGATGTACAGCCTGTTGTGCCATCAATAATAAATAAGGAAATAGCTGAATATATACAAATGGTCTGTAATTCTTTATGGTTACAGTAGTGTAAGAATCATCTAACAGCCTTTCTCCATAATGCTAACTGCTTTACAACATTTCATGATTGATGTGTTTTGCAGGGTTGAACATCGATCATGCAGTACATTTGGGTTCCTGCACACACTTACAGCATAAAACCTGAACACTACACTACGGGATAATAGTGCATTCAATTTGACTTGAATTCAAATGATTCTATTAACTTCAATAGGAAAAACTATGACAAAAAATGTTCATTGACAAAATTTTATTCCACCACTAAGACGAGACGATGAGGAGTTGACATCGACATCATCAAACACTTAATGAAAAAAAAACTAAACTAATATATGTTTAAAAAATAAATAAACAAAACATCGTTTTATTTTCATCCATAAAAAAGAGGAGACTGTTTTTTTTTTTCCTGAATTACAATCCTTATATTCGGTTCGTTGGATGTTGCGTACAGCAGTTTTGTTTCCTGTGCTGCACAGGCTGAGGTGGGATCCTGACCCCTCTGGGTTGGGAGCACCACCACTGGCCTGTCTCATCCGCTCCATCGGGCAGGTGGAGCGTGAGCATGTGTGATAGGACCTGGAATATGGTGAACTATGTCTGGGCAGACCGAAGCCAGAGGAAAGTGAAGGCCTGCAGCTGTGCTGATGTGCACATCTGGTAAACCAATGATTAGAGTTCTTTGGGTCGAAACCATCTCAACCTATTGTCAAACTTTAAATGGTAAGAAGCCCGACTTGCTGGCTTGGAGCCAGGCGTGTTTCAGAATAAATATGCAAATCAGAACATGTTCCACCAAAAACATGCAACATGCAGTATACATACAGTGTACAGTGTGAATTGACGATACAGGCTGTACCCCACCAAGATAAGCGGTTACAGAAAATGAATGTATGGACAACTTGATCAGATCCATATTCATGTATTTATGTATTTTAAGTGGGATGTTCAGTTCCAAATCTTATTAGGTATTTATTACTTTGAGTTTGACATTAAATGATCCAGATTCATTTATTTATTTAGGTAATAATCACTGTGATAAAGATGTTAAGTTTAAAAGGCATCCAGTTTCAATGTAGTTTGTTATTTCTGACAGTGGCAGATGAACTATTATTATTATATTGGCCTTTGAAAATGGCTTGACTTCTACTACAGAACTTAACTTTATGTCTTACATTAAACTTGTGTTGGCGGTTTTGACTTTGTCTCTCAGGAGTGTTTAATTGTGCCATGAACATTTTGCTTGATTTCAAATACACACTGCAATTTGGACAATTTGGACTTGTCATTAAGATGTAATCAAATGACATAAGGCCTGTTTTCTTGTACAGCTGTGAATTAATTAATTCTGAAAGGTACAGACAGGTTTGGAGCAGCATATGGTGCCATTCAGACGGTGCCTATTTCAGGGAAAGCCAATGCCAAGTCACATTCTGCATGTGTTACAACAGCGTGACTCCATGGTTACAGAGTGCAGATACTGATCAATGTCTCACATATAATATGAGGGTTGAGCCTTTCTTAATGCATGGGCAAACAATTAGCAATGCACACATCTGGTGTTACTGTGCAGCATTAGCATCAAAGCGATATTGGTGTCTTATATCTTTAATTTGTTATGAAAAGACATTTTTAGACACTGGCCAGATGAGTCAAAACATGTCAATGTTTTAAAGTGAAATCCTTAAGATGTCTGTCGTGGTTGATTTAGCAACACCTGGACCTGCAGTCAGGTCACAGAATCCTGAGAGAATCAAACAAACTGTTGTCATTTTAAGAAAGAAATGAGACAGTAATCATCCTTTTTCTATCATTCTGTGTTCTGATGTTATGCTGCACAGGGTACGAGTCTGCAAACAGCAGGCTACAGTGAAAGGAGGTGGTTGCCTCACTGAGAAGTTGGAGGTGTGCAGCTCCTCATCTAACAGCTCCCTGTGGCTGATCCGTCATGTTCTATTACTTCCCGCAGTAGATCAAACTGATCCTGTGTCAAAAGAGTCTAAAATGTCTTGTTTTGTTGATGTATTTCTGATTAATGATAGCAGTAGAGGCTCCCTAGTAAACACATTTCCTGTGACTGCTTCATAAATAAAGTAAACTCGTTTTACATCAGTTGAATGCTTTTAATATGAAGCTGCAGCAGTAGGAAATGTTTTGTTCGCATTAGCAGTGTCTTAATACAGCATTAATGTTGTAAACATATAAATATTTTACACCTTTTCGTTTCTGCTTGTCACTTTGTCACAGTCCTCTGCTTCTCAGCCAGACACACAGGATACCCTTCAGCATCACAGGCCTTCCTGCAAGCAAGCCTTTCTAACACGTTCTAAACATGAAACACCACTTTTGTTAAGCTTAAGCACAGAAAAGTCATGGTTAGGTTCAGCAGAACGTCGGTGTTTGTTCACACAGGGGACGTTAACATTAAAGCTCAGTGCATCTCAAGAGCACCTTCTGCATCTAGATAATACGATGAGAAATGTGCCAAAATGGCAGAGTGTGATGGTATGGGAATGAGACCAGGCCTCTCTCTCAAGTACAAAATAAGAATATGACCCAACGTTCTGTAAAATATGCTGCAGGCATCAAATTAGAAATGAGTGTATACTTTCACATAGTGGCCATCCTAGACACTGGGGGCCCCTGGCAAACGGATTGGTCATTAAAGTGGTTTTGAACAGGTGTGACGTGGCCGGCTCAGTGGAGCCACCTGGGTCCTGATGGGAACTTCTGCTGCTAGGCTGCTACAATAGGCTGCTAACATATGCTACTATGTACATCACACTTTATGTTCAGCGAAGTGAAGCACAGAGACAACAACATACATGAAAGATGGGATTAACAACAAAGTTTAACAGTGAAAACTTAGTCCTCTGAGATGAGTGGGAGTAGCTCTACAAGGCCGGTGTGCCTAATTTGCACAGAGTCTGATGTGGGTGTGGAAATATTAAACGCCATTATAAAGTTAAACACGGACACTTGGAAGAAAGTTACCTGCAGAAGTCCGAGGTAAGGTCAAGCCCCAGTAGCCTCAGTCATTGTCCTGCATTTAAAACATGCTACAGTTACTGAGACTAATTAAACATTTATGACTCTAAATGTTCAGGAACTATAAATGTCTTCATGATGAACACCCACAAAGGAACTGATATAATTTTTAAACAGTTTGTTGACCTGCCATAACAATCACTTCAATGTCTAGGGGTTTTGCATGGCTTTCACGGCAGGTATGCACAAACTCCTGTTATAACACAACGGCCAACATACGTAAGTTGTAAGAATCGCTATGGAGTCCAGCTGCCTTTGATTTAAGATAATGGTTTGTTTTACTCCCACTTTCATACCTTACTTAAGGTTACAGGATCTTTTGTCACCCACCCAGTTCGACTGCGGGGGCGTGTTCCAGCGGCAAAGTGAATATGTCACTGGCCAACTCTCATCACTGGAGGAATCCACAGGAAGTTTGTCAATTGACCAATGGCAGAATAGTTGACATCAATCTAACTTTCTTTTTTGTTTTGGCTGGAGGAACTGTAACCATAAAAGAATTAAGATTCTGGCACCATTCTGCATTGAAACATGTTGAACTGCCTTCTGCCTCTCTGCTGGCTCAGAGTCAGCTGATAGGACCGGACCATTTTAATGGGTTAAGTTGTGCCCAGACTGCCCTGCAGAATGACGTCCACCCTGACAACTTGACTTTGCAGCCGTTAGGTTAGCTTCATGATCGTTCCAGATGGGCGCTTCCACATAGCCTTCCCCTCCAATTACCAGTCTGGACAGGATGCACGGAGCACTTGACTCATCGGCCTCCTGTTATTACCAGAGGTGTGTGTCAGAGGCAGAAACAGAGCACACATTAGAGTGTGTGGGCATGTAGGAGCAATGACCCTGTGAGTCCATACATTGAATGAGCACCTTGAGAATTTATTATCTTCTTCCTCACTTTAGGCTGCTTTTTATTGCTATTAATAATTCCAGTGAAATTGATACAGTGGTGATCAGAATTGAGTTTATGAGGCTTCTCCTGGGAGACAAAACCAGCATGCATCTCTGGTTGAGTCAGCGTCAAAACATCAAAACCAATCACAATTTACTTGATCTCAAAGTCTCAAGGTCATACAGATGTGCATAAAACATACTGCTGAATTAATGAACATTAGGGCTGCGCTTTATTTATACATGAGGTTTCTCAGCAGGCAGTCCTTTGGTGATTTCCAAATGCTAAGAGTGAGCTATTCTATTAATTCTGTTTTTTGAATCAGAACCACCAGGCTGACTGGGTCATGTCAAGCATGTGCTGTGTTCAGCTATGTCAACAGCTCAGCAGTAGTTACACAGGTCTGACCTGTTACTGCTGCATGTTTCACAGATTAACAAAAGAAAAACAGGAAACTTCAAGGACAACACGAACTTCAGAGACCAAATCAACACCAATAACTGTTTGGCAGTTTGTCCCTCGTAAAAAACAAAATTTCTTTAAGTATAATATTCAGCCTTTATAATTAATATTACACTACAAAAGCATTTGATAAGCTTTGAATTGCAATAGCTAAAACTGAATGATAAGAGAAGACCATCTTAGTAGTATTTTCTAAATAATAATAATAATAATAATGCATTGCATTTCATTTATAGGCACCTTCCAAGGCACTCAAGGACCCCTGACAGAACACACAGTAAAATCAACAACACACAGTACAATCTGTCAAAAACAACAATATAGGTTAACAAAAAATAGTAGTAGTAGTAGTAGTAGTAGTAGTAGTAGTATTGTTGTGGCTGTTGTTATTATTATTATTATTATATATCAGTTATCTTAAAGAGGTATGCTGCAGTTATAAACAAATATTTCAAGCACTACACAGATGGATTTTGATTGGCTGTCAGTGTCTGTCATTCGTTAAATCATCTGAACGTGGTCACCAGTTTGTTGTGGTTAAAGTAGTGGTGTGGACTTTTGCACCACTAAATTACATTCATCGTTATTGTTATCATTCTTGGTTTGGATTGACCTAAAGGCAGGTGTTATGCTAATTATTATTACTGTCAAAAAAATAAATACAATCCAAGAATTTGTTTGTGTAACTTCTGCATCCTATCTGCAACACTCATTCCCAACCCATTAGTTTCCTGACGATGTAAATCTTGAAAAGATATGCTTTTAAAAGGCAGAATAAATTTCATAGCAAGTTGATATCCTGTAACCATGGTTTTATATCACTGTTCAATAAACATCTCTTTGTCGAACAGGCCATCCCTTATTATAATTATTCTTTCATTTATACAAGTATTTGCTTCACACCTAAGTACTAGGAGAACAAATGTTTTTGGTGATTCTAAAAGGCCTTAAAGAAGTGACCCGCAAACTCTTTACAATTCTCCCCGAATGAGGTGCAGTTGGACCCTTGAACCGCTCCAAACCAGCAAGTACGACAACTTTTAAATGTTCCTGTTATCAGACGGAGCCCCTGAATGTTGAATGCAGCAGCAGAGCCATGAGTCAATTCCCAAAACTCTGTGCCTTCCCATATGTATGGTCAGAGCCATGTTTTTTCTAGGCCAGATCTAGAGCATAAATAACTGCACGCAGGGTTCTATTTTTCTCCTATTCTTCATGCCTCTTCCCATTGTGTTGTTCCATTTTTAAGTGATTAACAGAACTCTCACAGCAGGAGATTTTAGAGTACCCCCCCATCCTCCTGCTATTTTTGAATAATTCACGTGTCCTGGCTCAGTACTATCACGCAGATGACAGCCTGCTCTGATATTGCGTGTGCAGCAGGACCATTCCTCATACACCTTCTCTGCCAAAGATAAAGCACGCCCAGTGACACAGGCAGCCAATGATTAATTAAAAACACATCCTTCACAGACACGCTTTTCAATTACTGTGTTTGCAAACTTCAACTGTTCCATTAAGCAGTGGGTCCACATAGATATCTCAGAGCATGCAGTGCACCAGGATGGGTTTGGGTCATTTCAGACCTGCTGTGATGATGATCTTTTATGAAAACCTCGCTATTAAAACACTCACCTTCAAAACAGTCTGACCTGGAAAAAACAAGTATGGAGCTCTAAAGAGAATCTTCTTGTTGGAATAAATAGAAGAAGGGCTGTGCATTTAAAGTTTATATGTAGTGGAAGAAAAGAGTGATGGTTTCTGATAAAAACAGTAGCAGAAAAGAGTCACAGTCAGTGAACTGCCTCATTAGTGTGAGTTACATGGTAATACCTAGTTAAACCTTTAATTTGTAAGACTAAAAATGTGTTCTTTTTAATCTCAAACATTGCATTTTTAATGGTCATACCTGAAGGAACAAAAACTGAATGAAAAATGGAGCATAGCGTTAGTTAAGGCAGGCCACTGAAGTCAAGCTCAGTTGTCATTCTCAGCTACATCAGCTGATAGCAGCTTATCTCTAGACAGGCCCACAATCAGCTGATAGCTCAGCTGATTCCCTTCTACGCATCCAGTTGGTAAATTTCATTCAAGGCGTGTTATTTAAGCTGCTTTAGCCTGTCTACCCTTTCTGCTTCTGCTGCAAGCCGTTTGGCTGCCCACCTCCACCCGAGCTCCTCCTTTTCATGTTGTGTCTGACTTGATCAATGTCTTTGTTGTCATTGAGGCTGGTTCTGTTCTGAATGGGGGTCGCTGCTTCTGCTCTCCTTGCTTTAACCTTTCCGTGAAGGCTAATGGAAGGGCAGGAGGTCCCAGAACAGAACCACACCACCAAATATAAGTTAGTGCAAATGTTAATAAAGCTTTATTTTGACTAAAGTGGTCCTAAATGAAGGATATTTAAAGAATCGGCCCTGTGGTTTTCTGTGTTCTGGCCCATTTATGAAAAATCACTTTAAAACTCTTGGTATGTCTTACATGATTTTGTTTGTAACATGTTGTCTGACCACATTTGTGTTTGAGGGAGCAGCACTGAAAGGTTTGGTGAAAAACCAGAATCTCATGGAGAGATAGGATGTGATGAACACACTTTTGAATAGTCTCTCTGCAGAGGTATTCTTCATGTTGCCCTTGTCTGTAAACAGTTGAAGTCTTATACAGCTCCCACTCCTTATAAGTGCAGTCCAACTCTTTTGAGTGATTATGTATTAAGTTTTAAGTTAAAAACTTTTGTTATATATCTGTTTCAGGCAATCAAGTAAAACTCCACCTACTTTTCCATCTCACCAATCACTATGTGGAGTGCCTGCATGGTTGTTTTGACTAGTTTCCTCAGACAGTAAGGGAATTTTAGACGCTGTTAGTGATCTGACAAGCACTTTGATGCATAATCAGATCTTTACACAAATAATTTATAGGTGTGTTTTGTACATTTGGATGTATTTTTACCTCTACTCAGTCTGTTTGTCTGCAGGATTACAGAAAACTGCTGGCCTGATTTTCATGTAACTTAATAGAAGGGTGGGTGTAATATGGATGAAGGAGGAACCCATAAAATTAAAGGGGTCCAGATCAGGGGGCAGATACATAAATTATTTATCCCAATCAATGAGTATGATTTAAATGCAGGTTGGCCCCTCCGCTCCAGAGAGTATCGGTGAACGGTCGAGCTAAACAGTGAATGAAGAGAGAGAGCAGAGTTGGGGACAACAAAGCAGCAAATCAGAGAATTTATTTGGATTGTTTTACGATGGCTAAGCTGTAAAGAGGTGATGCTGATGTTTCAGCTACACACTTCCATATTTTTCTGGAAATATACTGAGCAACTTTAAAAACGCATATTTTTAAGAATCCTTTCATTAACCCTAATCTATTGAAACAAACAAACATGCGATGCATAGAAATTACTTTTTTAAGTACTCGAAACCAAAACATGTTAAATCATGAATAACCATAATTTAGTCATAACATAGAAATAACTTAACTAACTAAATAATAACTAAATTTCAGAGTAAACGATGATGTTGGTGAGATTTTTTTGTGCATGATTGAAAAGACCTGGCCAAGGCAATAAAATACTGGGTCTAATTAATGTCCTACTGAAACAACTGATGATGTCACGGCTTCCACAAAAGTTACATGACCAGGCAGTTGGGATGGTGATGATGATGATGGTCGGAGATGTGTGTATTGTCGAGGGGAACGCTATCCTGCAGCATACATCCAGGAAGTGGACCATTTGATGGTCTTGTCATGGTGTGGGGAGCCATTGCTAATGGATGGCCGTCAGACCTGGTCCACATCCACGGTACACTGACAGCTATCCATTACCAAGACACGGTCCTGGGTCCACATGTCATTCCCAGGATACAGATGTGGCTCATGTCTGTCAGGAGTAGCCTACCTGGACCAGAACAATGTCGCTGTCCTTCCTTGGCCAGCATATTCACAAGATCTCAACCCAATAGATCATCTGTGGGATGTTCAGGATCACCGGGTGAGACGGAGAAATCCTGCTCCAGCAACACATAAACAACTTGTCACAGCACTGCAGGAATAATGGCATGTCATCCTACAAGTTCAGATTAACATCTTATCTATTCAGGAGGTGTAAAGTAGTGATAAATGCTGGAGGTGGTCACACATGTTACTGACTGTTGTTCTCTGTATCACCATCCTTACTGACTTGTAAACACTAAGACAACAACCAATAAAACAAAAAAAATTCAAAACAAATTTTTCTTTACTGTTAAAGTGTGAATAAAACTGTGTCAACCATAATTTGCATTTGATACTGTATTTAATATAAACAGGACTGCATGAAATCCTACAAAATCATGTGTTTTTACTGTTGCTCAGTTTATATCCACAGTAGGATGTGCTTGCAGATTTACATATCATAGAAGAATGGATGGAATATTACAGAGATATGCACTCTGTGAGGGCACTTTTAATGCCTTCTGTTCCAAGCAATGATTGGTTTCATTTATACATACTCCTGGAACTTGATTGACTTATGTAATCCCAGTGAACATCAAGTCTGCATTAGTTTTCTTTACTTTGACTGCATTAGTCCAAGCAACATCATTGTTGTGATGTTAGGTACATTCTGTCAGGCTTGAGCAGACATAGAAGGTAGAGCACCTCTACCTATGGGGGGAACTTGGGAAGGCAAGGTTCAAACCAGAAAAGCAGTCTAAGACACAAAACAATATCTACAGGGATTAGTGAAAAATACAATATGTCCAAAAAAAAGTCAGGGCACAACAATCCAAGAACACAAGGGAAGACTCAACTGTTAAGACACAAAATACGTAGATGAAGAAAGAGAAAGAGGAAAGAAAGAGGGGAACACACAGACTGAATACACTACAGGGGGGAGGCTACCAAAACACAGGTGAAACTCATCAACAATCCCACACAAAAAATTAATAAAGGCACAAAGTAAAAACACGACACAGGAAAATTAACTTTGAAAATCATCAGGAAATAAGAAAGTAAATCAAATGAAAAAAAAATCTATAAATTGACTGAAACCAGTGGGTGACTGGAGCTGCTTTAAAAATACATTTAAAATGATCTATGGGATGTATTACAAAACTGTCAACGGCAAAAAATGCAGATAGGATGGTTTGGTTTTTTAAAGGATGTCTGCAAAAGAGGGCTTACTTTTGTACTACATATAGAGACAAAACCATTAAGGATTACCAGTAATTTAGTAGAAACTGTCCCAGCAAGAGCCTCAAATTTTAAATGGTTGCCTCTCAGCTCTTCTTGCCCACACGTGGAGTAAATGGTTATAAAAGACAGCATGAAATTAGAAGGAGTAAAAATCTTTCCTTGTGTGTCTCAGAGATATTTTATTCAAATGAGATCTGTGATCTGATTATTTCATCTATAGCTGGGCCTGTGTTTGACAGTGTTTGAATACATCTGCTTAAAATACACACTCACCTCCTCCCCACTGCCTTCAGCAGACCCTGAAATAATTCATCAGCATGTTCGTCTCAGAAAACTGATCCACAAACAGCCAAACAACCAGGCGCCGATCATGTGAGAAATGGATCCTCCCAAAGACTAACATTCACAGGACGAGTTGTGTTTGGAGACGTTGTTACATTCAGTGAGTACAAACACGGCGCTGATCGACCTTGTATATTCTGTTCTTTTCATCTCCATCATACTTCAGGCCTCCACAGTTTCTAGTGTTGTCTTCTATTCCTTGATTGAATTTGTGCTGTAAGAGTTCCCTCTCACTGGTTTGTAAATAATGGACAGATATCTTGAAACCTGAAGGTTATCCTCAGCAGTAAAGCTACAACAGGGATCAATTTACAAAGGTGGCCATGAGCTGCCATTTTTAATGCATAAATTATGTATGTTTTTACACTAAAGTGATGTCTCCCTGCACTCGAATGTAATGCTCTATGCGTGAGCAATGTTAAGTGCTCCGAACACTTAAATAAAATGGGAAAGGTAAAGAGGCAGTATAGTGAAAGTAGTCTTTTAGTGTGATGATGGTGGTTTTTGTAGCTATTTTACATTCCAACTTCTTTCCCAGCATGCTTGAATAAGAGAATACTTTGTAAGTTTAAAACTGAAAAGTATTTCTAAAATATATCAAGTGCAAAGAAGATTTGTATTGGAGAGGTCTTAAAGTCCTAATTCCCCCTTCTACCAGTGTCTGTTTCATTGTTGGTGGACTTTTTGGTGAAGGATGGATCCAGGAACATTTTTCCACTTTCTTAACAGAAGATGTTTGTCGACTTTTCCCTAATTACACAAAAGGGACTGAACTGATTTCCACTAAACTTTGTTGAGGGGTGGGGCATGGGTTTGTTTGACCTGGGCGGAGGGCAAAGGTCATGCGTTTACTGAAAGACAGCATGGTTAATATATTTTATCATAGTTTAGACACTGTATTCCAATCAATTCCAGTTTAACCGTAGTTTTATTCCCTCCACCAATGAAGTATTGTTTATTCTGTGTTGTGCTACCACAATTACTCAACAAGTTATGATCAGATTTTGATGACATTTTTTAGAATGGCCCAAGGACCAGTTCATTAGATTATGGTGGTGATCATCATTTGGATCAAGAGGTGTGGGATGGGGCAATTACAATATTTTTGTTTCTAACTTCATGGATAATGTCAACAATGGCTGGATAAAATGACAGATGACATCCCCATAAGGTCTAGCACACATCAGAGTCTGATCTGGATCCATGTTATATTCTGGATGAAGAATCTATTGTACATACACAAGTATGACATGACTGTTGTTGTACACATTGAATTAGTGTTGTTGTGATGGCATTACTGAATTTACAATCTGAATTATAGTGAAGATAATTCCTCTACATTCTTAGTTTTCACCCAGCCTTTTCTAGCGGCCAGTAACATCTATTTGTGAAAAACAGATATTTTTCAACATTTTTGTAGGGCCCGAGCACTACGCGTGCGAGGACCATATTGTAATGCAAGGAATTATTTTTATTCTCTGAAAACAATCACGTTATTGGGGATGTTCCCATCCTCAAAAACTCATGAAAGTTGGCAGAAAAATCAGTCAGAGTGGAAATTTATGTGTGATACGGTGATTGGAAATAGGTGTGGCAAAATGACTCGCTAGGGTCCCCTAACGTTGGGCCACTTTTAGAAATGTTCCGAAAAAAGACCAGCTACATCATCTTTGGAGGTTTCAAAGAGAGTAGATACTCTATATGATGGATCAAGCAGTTACAAGATAGAGGACTTCCTGGGGAGAGGGATGTTTGGAGAAGTGGTCCAGTGCATAAAATCAGGCACTGAAGAGAAGATGGCTGTCAAGGTAATGGGTGAAAACCTTGACATTTTTGCTGAATAAGAGTTGGCTATACTTGAAGAAATCAAAAAGCTTGACGGAGACAAGAATAACTTGGTCAAGTTCACTCACTATTTTGTTGTTGAGAGACGTTTTTGTCTGGCATTTGAAATGCTGGACATGAGTCTTCACAAAATGATGTTAAAGAGGCATTTTACTCCACTGGATTTGCCTCAGATCAGGGAAATTACCCAACAGATGCTGGTGGCTCTGAATGCCCTCAAAAGCATAGGTGTCATACATACTGACATCAAGCCAGACAATATAATGCTGGTCAATCATCAATCGTATCCCTTCAAGGTGAAACTGATTGATTTTAGTAATGCACTCCCAGTTTCCCAACTAGAGCAGGGCGATGTAATTCAACCTGTTGGCTACAGGGCCCCAGAGGTCTACTTGGGCCTCCCAATGAATGAGGCTGCTGATATGTGGGCTCTTGGCTGCGTCTTAGCGTTCTTGTACCTGGGTAAACACCTGTATCCAATAGATTCTGAGTATGAAGCCATGAGAGTCATCACACAGATGCATGGACAGCCTGACGATCACATATTGAGCAGTGGACTTTATACCAAGGCTTTTTTCATCAAAGACGAAGACTCCCCTACTGCTCCATGGAGGTTGTATATAAGAGATGAATACAATGATATTCATCATTCCAGATACAAAAACAGTCCACATAAGGGCTTTTCTACCAATCTCGATGACATCACAAAGATCCGCTCGGGAAAGAAGAATGGCACTAAGTACGAGGGCAATCTGGCCTTTTTAAACCTCCTCAGACATATGCTGCAAGTGGATCCTAAAAACAGAATCACCCCCAGTGAAGCCTTAGGACACAGTTTCATCACAATGAAACACTTCCCAAGCAACATTAAGGACAAGTATGTCAAATCAGCCTTTTCTGCTATTGACAAATGGATGCTGTGGCAAGTGGTACATCAAAATGAAGAAGACATTACTTGCTTGGTTGACACAAATTCAGCTGATGAAGAAACCACTGCAGACACCAATAATGGACCACCAGCCACAGATGAAACCACCGCTGCTGGGGCTGACCAGAAAATACCGGAGACAACTGATGCAACGTCATCTTCCTCTGGTTCTCATGGACCAAAAGCTTCAGACAAAACCACCGCTGTTGGGGATCACAAGACACTACATGACACCACCAATTACCTGAATGCTCTTCATCCAGTGTCTCCAATTAGCTGTTCCTGTATGTTGTTGATGCAGTTGTATGCACTCTCTCCCATATATATATGCAACTAATTTGTAGCAGCAAGTACATTAACATTCTGGCCTCTAAGGGCATTTTCTTAGTTTATCATAAGTCATAACACCCAAATGTTTTATATTAAAATTTACAGAATAATCTCCAATGTTTGGAAGACGGGGCTCCAATGTTTCCTAGAACAATGTGTAAAGAGATCATTTGAGCCAAAACCAAGTGTGATTTTTTTTCCACTCTATGGAAAAATTATATTTGTGCATGAAACCAAAGTCGTAGGTTAACAGTGGAATAAATAGTAGATAAATATGTCATACATGTCTGACATTGACATTTTGTAAAATATACATATTCTTTTTTTGCATTATTGTTGTCTGTCTCTCTACTGTCACCAAAATTTACAGGGACTGAGATAAAACTGAAATGAATAATGACTTCATACTACATATGAAGCTTCATGGTATGTGTGCAAATGAAAAATGAGCATAAGTCTGGTGTAATTCATATTTTTATGTCTTTTGACAGTGTATGTTTGTGCCTTTTTAAAATTACTACGTGATGGAGGTAATGAAAAATCACTTTTACTTTGCAATCTTTGCAGAGCTGCCTCCCTGTTGCTACAGCCCCGTAATGTTCAGACTAATGTTCGTTGGCAGAATGAGTCGTCGCCGCAGGACTCAGCACTTTGGAAGAGACGGTGACATTTGAAGTTATTTTACTTCATCACGCACAATATGAAGAAAATGAAAACTACACCCAAAGCAGAAACAGGAAGATAGGGTACTTTAGAGACAATCAAGACAGCAGATCATTAGTATTGAACACAACCAAGAAATAACTTGTACATAAAAGTTTTCAGCTGTGATATATGAAAAAATCCACATGACAGCTGTACTAATTACAAAACTAATCGATACACATCTAGTTAAAAAATGCTTAGTGGCATTTTGCTGATGCCATTTAGTCATTCCCCTTCAGTTAACAGTCCCTATGACAAGATAAATGGAACCATCAAGAAAAATGAGCGCCACAAGTACGTAGGTCAAAAGCTCTTTTAAGTATTAAATTAGAGTAAGGGTATTGAGTCATGGGTATTAAGTCAATTGAAGGGTGAAATTTGCACACAGTCTGAAGCCGTTGAATTTAGGACAGCACAGCAGTATTTGGACTAAAGGCTTTAGCTCCTAACCTCTTTTTCTGAGTGCATGGGTAATGAGAACAATTTACTATGAAAATGATACAACCTGCTAAGACTGTGGTCTTACTATGAACCAAAAGGCTGAGTAAAAGGTCACTGCTTTTAGGGTTTGGTAAGTTAAGAGTGAATTAATACCACTCAGTCACTCATACCACTCAGCGCCTGGGGTGAAAATGAAAAGCTCCACATCTTTTCATGAATGATGATGTGATAGAGAGTCAGAAGGAAACATGAAGTCTGCCATTAAAGGTACAGTTCACCCAAAAATGAAACTTCAGACGTTATCTTGCCTATCAAATGCGGAGGATGGGGACTTGTTTTAAAATGTAAGAAAAAAACAACTGAAAACAAACATAAAATGACTTCATACCAGGGGTGGATCTAGGATTTGTCTAACTCAGGGGCCACATTTTACACAGAGGGGCCAAGTAAAATTGTGCCTTGTTCAAACACATTGTATCTGTCACAAAAGCTTTGGAAATAAAACTGTCTGAGAAATAGTTTTTAATGGGCGAACCCTGACCATTAATGAAGAAAAATACATTAGATTTGAGTCGTTCATATTATGTAGTTTTTTATGTTCAGAATACCATGACATTATATTCTTATTTACTGTATATTTTAATGATAACAGGTCAGTCAATATGACCCATATAGCGTGTAGCCTGTGGTAGAGTGACACTTCTCCTAATCCACCTGGACCCTTACAGACCTACTTTCAGCATGTTACCTACACCTGCATGTAAGCTATTTCATCAATACATCCCTGAAGTCATCCTGCTGATGTCTCTGTCTATATTTGGGTCCTATCCCCAATGCCCCGCATAACCATCTGTGACAAACGAGCTTTCCACTTGTTGTCAGGTGTGTTTTCTCAAGAGCCTCTATTCTTTATGCTAAGATAGGCTACCCACAGTCTGACTTAAACACACAGCCAAAGAAACTGATATCAGTAAGAGAAAAGTGAGAAATCTTTTTTAGAAATTTGTTGATCTTTTCCTATATAAACTTGTCACTGTGTCTGGTCAACTCCACCCATCCCATCCTGTGTCCTCACAGTCTCTCCATGCATATCTACATACAGCTGTTCTGCCTAAACTCTCTGTGATTTACCAAATGATGGACAGTTAGCTTTAGGATTATTATAAACCCCACTGTTTTTGTGGCAAGACCAGCCCTACGTTGCTTCTGATTGGTTGATTTCATTGGTTGCGTTTAGGCACTACCAGTTAACATCTGATCTTGAGGATTTATAAAACAAACAGCCAGCAGCGGTGCTGATGCAGCGAACAGTGAGCTGTACTTTCCTCTGTAAACACCCGGACTGCTTCATGTATCACAGTCCCTTTCCAGACCTGCTGCTGCATCAGACACAAGATAATACAGCCTCTGTGCTTGACTCAACCTGTTTACCCAAAGACCCTCAGAATTGTCTTCCATTACTCAGCAGTCTGAGACAGGCTCACATTAAAAATAATTGTTGTTTCATCTAAACTGGGTGAGAGGCAGAATACCAGGGTAAGCCATTCAGATGCAGAGTAGGGCAGGTAGCACAGTTGCCTCACATCAAGAACGTCCTGGGTTCACATCCACCTGGGACTTTTCTGTTCTGCATGTTCTCCCCTCCAGGTTCTCCGACTTCCTCCCACCACCAAAAACATGCAGTAGAGATGAATTGGTGACTCAAAATTGCCCGTAGGTGTGAATGTGAGTTAGAATGGTTGTTTCATGTGATGAACTGGGGACCTGTCCAGGATGAATCCTGCTTTCACTGAATGTCAGCTGGGATAGGCTTACAGCCCCCTGCAACCCTGCACAGGACAAGCTATTACAGAAAATGAATGGAAATGGATGGAGGCAGAGTGAGCCTTTAGGATTCAGTATAATGCATTGTATTACTTGTTACAAAAGTAAAAACTGCTAATCAGCCAGTCAGCTCAGTTAGCTGTGCAGTTAGCTGACCTATTATCTAGACTTGACCTGAACTTGTTAAAAAGGCTTGAGATGACTTAGAATTACGGCCAAAGTCCTGAGACTTAACTTGGACTTTTGACTGAAGCCATGAGACTTGACAGGCTCTTGTGACCAGAGACTTGAGACATGACTTGAACTTGAAATGCCATGTCATCTTTAAGATATCAAATAAAAATCACTCATAAACGTGTACATTTTAGAAGGCAATGACAAGTTTGTGTTTCAGTTTGGAGACTGTCAGAGGTGATGATGTTTTGAAGACGCACGCCTCCCTGCTGTGTTTGTGGCTTTCATGAAGAGATCACATTACATACTTACATTATGTCCCACAGAGCTGCTATGGTTGTTAGATTAGGCTATAAAAGACGAAAAAGAGAATTTCACTGATAAGCAGTGGAAGCTGTAGTATTCAGATAAGCCCTCTGTACTTGATATTATATACAGTTGAGCTTCATATCATATACTATCTATGTCAAGGACACGTGATGGGATCACAATGCAACAGCAGAGAGATTAACACAGCTGCGACATGTGTTGGCCTAAGTTATGATAACCTTGTCATCACTTGTCAGGTCTGTAAACTTCACCACCATTTATATTTCATCCCAGCGGTGCAGAAACCAGCAGTTAATAGAGATTTAGACCTTCAGTGATTCCTTATCTGTTCTGCTGCATCTCACAGCAAACTATTCCCCCGCTGTTCACTTCATTTGCCTTTTGTCTGAAAGCCCTCATGATATATAATAAACATAGTTTCTGATAGCAATTCATAGAAGGATATCATGCACTTATCTCAGCAAAATTATAGGCTGCATAGCATGTCCTAAAGGAGTGTTAAATTGATATCATGGGGGGGCTATAAAGAATGATAAAGCTCGCTCCATAAACTCAGTGAGTAGCCTGCTTTACTAAAGAGACACATTACGTTCTTGTAGTAATATTATGAGGATATTATAGAATATTATTATAGAGCTTATTTGCTTTGGAAATATTAGTAATTAAATAATTTTCAGATTTTAATCATAAGACAAGACAGCAAATGAAACAGGGCTCTCAAAGCTGAAATCCTCCACTTGGACAGGACAGGAGAAGGTAGTCATGACAACGCATGTACTGTACACACAAGTGTGTCCCTGTTCACACACACGGACAAATAGACACGTTACTTCAGGCTTTTATAGCAACAGAAAAACACATACATAGCACTTTTTGATGGGAAAAGGAAAATTACTAAATATTTTGACGCTCCTATTATCCTATTATCTCCATGTCATAGTCATTTGCATTTTGCTGATGGATGGGCTGATTTATATTGCTTCAAACTAGAAACCATTAGGTAAGCACATACCTCCACAAAACCCACTGTCATGAACACTTGACCAATCAGGAAATATTTTCCAGACCAACAACAAAAGCTTACAATAAGTGTCCAGAGACATACATCAATTGCTCCAAAAACAACAGCTATAATACAGCTGAACATTTATTCACATAACATTATCCATACAAGAAAGTAGTACAATTTGAAAGGAAAGCCATTAAAATCTAAATATACAGACATATAATATAATATAATATAATATAATATAATATAATATAATATAATATTTTACTGTAAATATATAGCAAAAAATCTAAAAATATTAGTCAGCTAAATGTATTTCTGATCTGTTTCAAATATGTTTTTTTCATTGACACAATATCTTATTATAATTGAGATTTACAAAAATGTGGGAATATGTCCTTCCAATGTTAACAGAACTGAAAATAATCCCTTGATCCCCATCCTGATGTGGATCTGCCTCAAAAACAAATCAAATCATCCTTTGCCTGAGGCCTATTTTATTCATATTTTGCCAACATCATGCAAAAATAATAATCTGATCAAAACAGAAATACCAGGCATGAACAACTCACAATGTTTCACCACTACATACAATTAGATCCACATCCGTAGCATAATCCAGATCTGGGAGATGTATTTGGAGGAGGGCAATATGTACTGGGTCACAATAAGGTAATGTAGAAGGGTAGAGACCCAGCACTAATATGTAACTGACATAATACAGACTCAATCATTCACGCAGATCTTTTGTATCTGTGAAAAGTTACATCAAGATGGAAAACAGACCCGAACCACCATAATATCTGTTGATAACTCATAAACTCAAGATAAACACATGACCCAAAAGGTTTCCAGGGTCAGGAAATGAGTTGGTATAAACTCAGTTTGGCATGAGGCAGATCTGAGTAAAATGTCATTATAGTGTGTGCTGTGCCCCGTGTGCAGTGATACAACAACAAGATGATCTCCTCACGGTGATACAAAACGGGCTGGACATGATGTGCACACTCACAGGTGCGATCATTTCTTTTTCAATGGCTTGAATGCTGATGGAAGTTATTAAGTGGGTTCTCAAGTGAAACTCATTGTGCAGGTTTTAGTGGCGTTGGCGGAGGTATGTGCTCTCTGAGTGCTGTCTATTTAAACAAGAATATGCCATCCTCTCACTATTTCAAACACCTGTGCTCCTCTAACTGAACCACCTGCATCTCACTAATTCAAACACCTACGCAGACCTGTATAGGCGAGTTTAACCCTTCTCTCCCATTCAACTATCTCAACCCCCTCCAAACATTGTCCTTCTTCTCTTCTCACTGTCCTTCTTCTTCTCTTCTTCTGCAGCTCAGCGATTAGCCTTGCTGCCTCTCTGCAAGATCGGAACCCCAGCTGTCCCAGGTCCTCCACGCATGGAGTTCAGATGTTCTCCAGATGTTCTTCTTTCCACCATCAAATACATGTATGCTATGAATACTTCTGTCTAAGTGATTCTCATGTATTAATGTATTCTCATTGAGACGTGCCCCCACCCATAAGTCTCAACCCCCAGGGTCCTAATCGCTCCAGCCACAAATCATCTAGCCATTCCATATAAAATACTTTTGTCAAAAACGATAGCTTGGTCTGTGTCAGTGGGTGGGGGGGGGAGCAGGAGGCTTGAGGCAGAGAAACGTCAACCGTCAAACAGTCTGCATGATCTCAATTTATGTTCCCCGTTACTATAGAAACATAGAAACCCTGTTCCAGCGCTTAATTTGTAAATCAGGAGGTCCTGGATCACATGAAACCATACAGTACCTACAGCACATTGGACAAAGTAGAGGTGCTAGCCGTTGAAACTAAACACAAACAAATCATTATTTATTTATATTCATCAATCAGAGCATTAGCAATAATCAGTGACAATCAGTAGGGGAAGTCTCAGTTTGCATCTGTCTCTCTGTCCCTTCACTGCCCTGTTGTGTCGTTGGATTGCAACAGCAACAACCAGCAGAATAACCAAACTGATATGTTCTGTCTGTCTATCCATCTCATTGGCAGAAGTAACATCCCAGATATTGATTGTGATTTATTGGGAAAAATAATTCATTTCATGTCAGTTTGACTGTAACGGAATCTGCCCCAGCGATCCAGCCACGAGGAGGAAAGGAATCATGAATCTTTGGAGTAAAAAGATACCTGACGTCGCCTCTCAACACCAGACTATCTTCTCCTTTCTATCAATGTCATTTCAAACGTGGTAGTGAAGCCTGGATTTAGTTACACAGAGCATTTAAGCAATCCTGGCAGAAAGAAATGACTCAGCACTATTTTTCTTATACACTTGAGACTCAGCTCTGGCTGGATGGTATAAAGACATTATTGCCCTGTTTCTGACAATTTGTCTCCTTTTGTAGGATAAAAAATTAACAAATCAAATCCAGGAACAGCAACATGACAGAATTAGATGGCAGCTACATTCAACATCAAGTATGTATATGATCATTACTGCATTATCTTATCGGTCAATGTAAGATTTCAGTAAAGTACATGAATTGTGTGACTTCGTGACTTTTTTTACATTATTTACAAGTGAGAATGAAGCAGCCAACTGAGCTGATGGATGTTTCACTCCATCATGGGTAATGGGGTGGACAGGGGGTGGGGGCGTGTACAGGACTCCGGTAGCTGTATCTGATAGAGAGCAACACCAGGGGCCAAGGTTGCATTCAATACCATTTATTGAAGTTTTTATGAAGCGGAAATGTTGTGTGAAGGTGCTTGTCAGGAGTCATTTGGTGCTTGGTTTTCAATCACTGGACGTAAATGGAGAAGGGGGACAATGGGAGTGATGTAATAATTCAAGGCAGTATGCTTGAAGTGCCATAAAGACATGATATGCAGTCAAACTCTATGATCCTGAAAGTTCTGTAATCAATATTTTTTATATTAACAATTGATCAAATTGTTATTGTTAAAGGTGTTTCTCATAGAGAATCATCACTCAACCCTTCAGATTTATGAAGCCGTTTATCCACTTTTAGCTTATGATTTTTCTTCTCTGCCCTGCTAAACCCACTCAATGCTCATTTTTAACAAGAGCGGGTAGCAGATAAACCCACTTTACACTAACTGTTCAGCACAAACAGCAGACAAAATTGGTAACGTATTCTGTTGAATGTTTAGCAGATTTTAAAAAAATGAGATTGAATATTGGACTTACATTTGTCAGGTGGACACAAACACAACACTAAACTAAAACAATCAGAGAGAGCATAACTAATGCCATTGTTATTTAACAATTGTAAAAAAAAAATTCACTGCACCCAGGGCATAGCACCCATAACAGTGATGTCACCATGATGATGTAAACTCTGATCAACCTCATGCCAAATTAAGTAATCCCACCTAACTCCTTGACCCTGAAAACCTACTCCTAACATTTGGAACCATGTTCATCATAAGTTAGCTCATGGGAAATAATAAAAAATATAATATAGTATTACCTCAGCTACATATTGGTGGCAGTGCCACGTCTCTACCCCTCTGTGACCTCACTGTTACCCAATATATGTTGCCCCCCATGAACATATATTTCAACCTCCCAGATCCAGATCATAGTCTGAATCTAGATCTAATTACACATAGTGGTGGAACATGAGTTGTCCATGCATCTTTTATTTTGAATAACCAATTATTTTTATTGTTCATGATATTGGCAAAAATAAATAAATAAACATAAGCCCTATATTGCAGTGTTGAAGGAAATCAAGAAGTGATTCGGCATCTGCACTGTAAGCAGATCAAAATTTTAGCAACTCATCGTCCACCTTACACAATTTTCATGAAAATGTAAAATTCTCATTGGTAGAGGTAATTAATGGGAATGTTGCTCCGTGTCTACTTGATGTGTAACTAGGCAACTGTCAGCTAGCTTGTTCACCCTAACATGTTTTTAGAATGATAACATGCTGTGTTTTCAAAGTGCAGGGCTCACCAAATGGCTTACAAATAAGTCATAAAGTCATTAAGTCTTAAGAATATCTGCCGTGTTATCACATTTTATACTTTTTGCACGTCATTTAACGGCATCCACATGAAGTCATTGTCTTTGATGTCATTTCAGATATGAAAGTCATAGAGGAAAAAATGTCAGATGATGTAGTATAAAGAGTGAAAAGGTCCTCACATGGAGGAGGTTAAGTGGTGGATGGATCAAACAAATACAGGACATTCATCCAAGAGACTACAAAAAGTAAACAGTGACCTGTTTTAACTCACATTCATAGCTGACTTTTTAAACTTATGGCACATACATAACTTAGGTAAACCTGTGTTAAACCAAACCACAATATTTTCCTATGCTGACCAAGTCGCTGTAATGCCTAAACCTAAACAAACTGCAATTGTAGGTCATGTGATGTTATTCAAATAATAAAGTTGGGTGACACAGTGGTGGCCCGTTGATGATGTATTGCAATATTTGAGCCCAGCATGTTTTGGCACATCACTCAGTGTCTCATCCAGACATAGTGTGTGTGCACCAGGATGAGACACACCAATGGAGACACATCTGTGTTAATATGAGACGATCACAGCAACTGCACACACAGGCTTTTTCACAAAGCGAGAAAGTTCTAAGAGGGCTGGGGGTCAGGGTTGAGTGGTGCAGCACACATAAGACTTTCACCCAAGAGACTTTAGTTTGTCCTGTGTGAAATAAACACAGATCACATGCATAAGGGCGTGACATGTTACAATGTTAAATATGTTATACATATCTTTGATGTTAAATATTTATATATTAACAGTATTATGAACTTACCTGGATAAAATTATGTATTATGTCACTGCTAATGAAAAACCAATCATTTCCTACTGCAGCAGCTTCATAAAGAAAGAATTCAACTGAAGAAAAACAACTTAATCATGAAGAAATGCACAGTGAGCACTTTCCTGCTACCTCAACAAAACAAGACAGCTGTCATTTTGGCTTCTTTTGACACGGCATCAGTTTGATCTACTGCAGGAAGTAATGGAACATGACAGATCAGCCACAGAGAGCTCTTAGATGAGGAGCTGCACACCTCCAACTTCTCAGTGAGGCAACCACCTCCTTTCACTGTAGCCTGCTGTTTGCAGAATCGTGCAGTGTGCAGCATAACATCAGATCACAGAATGATGGGAAAGGCCAATTAATTCCCGTTTAAAATAGTTTGTTTGCTTCCCAAGAATTATTAGCCTGTTGTTGACCTGACTTCCTGGTACAGGAGTTCCCAAATCAACAGTGCGTGAGTGTCCTGACTGTCATTTGTCATTTGGTCATTATCTAAAAGTATCTCAGTACCTGTTTTCATTTTTTATTAACCAAATTGAAGCTTTAAATAGCTCATATAGCTTTATCAGATTTAACTTTCACACCTCTATGTAGGGATGTTGCGGTTTGATGCTAATGCTGCTCTGTGTCACCATTGCTAATTGTTTGCCAACACATTAAGAAAGGCATGAACCCAGCGAGAGTGTTTTCAGCTCATTGTGATATTATACCTCTAAAGAAAAGTCAGATAATGCAACTTTAAAACAAAACAAAAAATCTGGCTACGCACGGCTGGCTTGCACACGCACTTAAGCGACGGGAAGCTGCAGGGAAATGTCTACCAGGTAGGAAATCCAAAATAAATCTACCCACAGAATTCCCTTTCGTTTGGCATGTTTTTGTTTGAATTATGCATTGAAACTTGACCAAATAATAAAATGATATTTATTAATTGACATGCTGCATTTTGGGTGAATACATTTTGTGCACCTAGGCTGTTAGTTGAGTGGGAGCATACCTTTAAATACCATGGGGAGCTGGGTTTGCACTGTACTCGTTTATTTTCCTTGGGTCATTAATGTAATCACTCGGGGGATGCCGTTTCAAATGAGTTAGCATGTTCAATGTGCTACCAGCTACATACCCGGTTGCACAATGTCAGCATACGGCTTTGTAACGACCCACCTCGTTTTCCGTCATCATTATAGTTGACTGCAAAACTGAAGTGTTCCCACACAGCAGACTTAAATGATGAGGGAGGATTGCTGTGTAGCTGCATAAAGAGAGGACACTGTCTAGCAGCAGTACAGCCAGACATGATGGTGCTGGCAGCCAGATAGAAAGAAGGCCTTACTCATCATTTCAAGGGTCTGTCACTCACTGCCATGCATCACAAGGACCGTGGGGAGCAGGCCACTTCATGTCCAAGGACTCGTGGTGTCTGATTTGAATAGAGCTCTGTGAATGGCATCCTGCCTGCTGAGCTAAGGGCCAGAGGTTGACGTATAGCAACTAGCGAGGCAGACATGAAATTGGGAGTGCATCTCTCTTCAGCTGGTGCATGTGAAATTCACACACCTTTTACTGATTTGCATTTATTTTTGCGTGCCTGCCTGTTTGCGATTAGGAGACTGTGCTTGTGTCTCTATGAACTCCCTGGGAATGTTTTCAGCTTTTGTATCAAAGGCTATTCTCAATTTGTCTCTGTTGCTCAAGCAACCAGGACGGCAGCTAAGTGGAATGTTAATTAAAAAAACGCCCAGCGGGAGCACCTCAGCCAACGTTGTTACTTCTGTGGAGTGAATACTGAGTGTTGATGCTGCAAACTGAAGGGGTGCTGAAGAGGTGGGGTGTCCAATTTGATTCTTCCTCTTGTCCCTTCAGGGATATACCCAATCACATGAGAGATGCTCTGTTTGCGTATTTCTGATGAGCTAAAGTTCTCCATCTGGGGTTCATGTTGTAATTTCTGAAGCTGTGCTGAAAACAAGCACAAGAGTATCAGACCACTGCACTTTGTGAGACAGAGGATCAGTGAAGATGTGGGTTTAGTTCTCCCAGAGCCTTAAAGTCCAAATCAAGGTTTAGCTTTTTGTTACAATCTATACTTTTAATCCTGTTTGTTATGGTTTCCATTTTTTGTTATGACATTGGTTTCTTTTCTTTTTTTATTGCTGATGGTAGTAATTTCCCGTAATTGATCCGAATGTCCGAACCATCCAAAAAAGTGCTTTCACACTGTAAACGAACCAAACCATGGTTCTGTTTGATTCCTTCAACAGAAAAGGAAAAGAAATACTCCAATATTGACACACTGCAAAGACTCCTCTAAAGTTGATGAGAGGAGGTGCTACATCTTATCCCTCTGCTGTAGCTTCATAAGTTATGTTCAGACTGTTCCATATTATCATCAGGAATTTTATGCTGGAGTGCTTTGTTTTTGTGTACCATTTAATTTCAAACCAGTACTGGTACCAGTACAGACATACTGTATATCTAGAAGTTGGTACCAGTACCAACAGAAGGGCCTCGACCAAAGAAGAAGAAGAAACACTTACTTTGCTTATCAGTCATGTTGTAACGACCACAGAGCTTGATTATTGTAATTTTTCCCCGTTAAATGTAAGTAGTTTTTGGAGCCTTGCGTTCATTCTAGTGTTGATTTCGTTAATGAAAACTATGATGAACAATCTTCGTTGTGGACCTTCTTTTCCACGACGAAGATGAGACGATGATGAGACGACACTGACATCATTAAATGGGGGACATGACTCAGAGTAATCATTATAGTATCTTAATGTCTAAAATAGGTCGCATGACGCTGTCCATAGGACTGAGACAATGCAGAGGAGATCAATACGTCATTTGATCTCCTCTGTTCAATTAGTTCAGTTAGTCTTCTTACTTTTTCCTGTACATAGAACTTTCACTCCTAATCCCATTTTCCTGCATTGTCTCAATCCACAAGCAGAAGGGAAACAGCAGGCTTTGTGTGTGATGAGTTTTTAGTTCACCGTCCTCGTGGCATTGCAGATTTTTGATGTTTTCCAACTTTTTCCCTCCTCCTGACCCACCAGAACAGAACCCTCTGTTACAGACCCTCGTGATTTATAAATTTAGCACTGGCCCTCTGTGCCTCTGCCACACTGCTGGCAGATCAGTCCAACAGTGTTTGTGGGTTTGTGGGTCTTGCATGTTAGTGTGAGCATGTTACTTGACTTGTGGGCCCAGAGGAGGGAAATCCTCCAAATTTAGTTCAGTTCAATGGCTTTTACTTCAATTAATGGCTCTCAGGTTAAAATTTGGGCTTAGAATGAAGGTTAGAATTAGGAATAAACTCCCTGTTATGCAGTAAAAGCCAATAACTGTCAACTAGTTAAGATTATGTTTAGGCTAAGGCTAATGTTAAGGGAATAGTTTTGGTCAATTTGAAAAATGTTCCGTCCAGGTTAAAAATATGTACGCTGCTCATCTGGCCACATATCAAACAATGATGTCACAGCAGGTATTTTCCATCAGTCATCAGAATACCTGCCACCACATCACTGATCTGAACAAGGCCAGGGTTGGGGAATGAATGCAGCAATAATAAAAGAGAAAGATGTCTTCATTTTTCCTTTTCAGGTTTGTCTTTATTCACAAAGCAGTTCAACAAAAACATTGACTTCCTGTGCATGTACACACTGAGACAGTCTAACCCTCGACAGCTTGTCATTATATCACACTTCATGATCATACATCTTTAATGGGGCCGACAGCAGGGTTAAAGAACCTGTTTCACCTTAATTCATGCTGACACCTGCTCCTTATTCACACTGCAACATGGAGGCATGAATGAGCCTCTCCTCAAGGCTCAACGCTGAAAACCTGAGGCAAGCTGCAAGATATTAGACATCCAATGTAGAGGCTGACATGCCCTTCACTTTGAAATCTTATCTTGGTATATAGGAGATTCTCCTAAACTTATCTGAGCCATTTATCAAGATCTTCTGCTGTTTTCTTTCTGTGCATATTTATCTTTCCCCATCCTTTAGTTTACAGGATACATTTTCTGCCTGCCTGATAATTTATCCAGCCTCCAAAACCCTGACACACGCTGATGTGTTTCTATCTCGCCTGACTCTAGTCTAAACCTGGCACAAGTCTGCCCCCAAGTGACTAAAGACCATCACAGCAGTGAAGATGGCACAGTCACTCAGCACAGTTGTACCATATGTTTTAGTATGATTATGAGTAGTAGATTAATTTACACCTTCAGATAATTGTTATATGCTTATGTTCCCTGTGTTCATTCATACATAGTGCTTTAGATTGGAAAGCTGTCAAGGGACAACAGGAAATAACACTTTAGGGACATGATTCATACAGAGCATATAACATAATTAGCCATATTATGTTCAACACATTATGTAATCTGTTAATTAAAGATCATCAGGGTTTTACTCAGAAACAAGGCTGAAAGCATGAACTGCCCCAAATCCTCCAGACCCTTAGGTGGGCTAAAGGGTCCAGATCACAGCCCTTCTGCATACTCCACTCACTCCCTATTAATTCCATTGTACCGAAATCGACAGCAATTCACCTAGAGGGCGCTCTCGAAGGAGTCCTAAATGCCCAACTTTTATTTTAGTTTGTGCAAATATAGTATTGATTATATATCAGAAGTGAATGAAAGCATAATAATGTCCTTTCGTTTTTCTTACAAGTAGGGTGATTTTGCACAAACTGCTAGCATTCTGCTAATGAATGCTGATTGGTCAGTTAAGGATTTACAACCCGACATCCTTACTCGAAGTCTCCCACAGTCTATAGACGTTTTTGAAATGAGATCGAATGAATATCTAAAGGAGGACCGGGAGGACCTTCGTTTCTGACAGCCAAATGTAGAATTAATGAAATAGAAGAGATATAATCCACAGACTGTTAATGCTAAAAGTGGCTTGTGATGGTACCAAAGAGTGCTAGCAGCGCTACTACTTAAATAACGGCATTTCACAACAATTGAAGCAGCAAAAAATATCTAAAGGACTTATATTTAATGCATCAACCCATTATATTGAAAACATGATGAAAGTTGACAGAATATTTTTTCCCCTATAAGCGTTTCATTTTGGGGCTTCAGCTCTATAGAGCCCCACTCATATTGGAGTACCTCGCAAGCGCCCCCTACAGTACATACCCTGAGAGTAGCATATCTCTATGATACTGAAATATCCATGTCCAGATTTACCTATGACAATTAGCTTGTGGAAATTTGATTAATTGCCTCAACCAAGGAGATTATGTTTTCACCCTTGGTTGGTTGGTTGGTCACCAAGGTTACACAACAACTATTGGATGGGTTTACACAGAATTTGGTAAAAGGATGGGAAATTGGCCAGGAAAGAACCCAATGAGAACCAGTTATCTGTTCCATAATGAGGCCAAAAATTCTAAACCAATTTCCACAAACATTTGTTGATGGTTGGCTCAAAAAAACAGCGCAGATGGATTGTTTGGTTTTAGGTATTCTATTTGCTAATAAGTTTTCATTCAAGCAATTTAATCTAAAGCGTTATTTGTATTGTACCCCACGTATTGATAATTCCCTAGTAAAGCATTTCATGACACTAACACTATCACTGCATAAACTACAGAGCCTTAAGAACAAAAAAGCACGCAAATGATACAACTGATCTTCTTCTGGATATAACTACTGACCTATTACAGATATATCAAATCCGTAGAAATACTCCAGAATCTACATTGTCTTAGCTACACAATGGTGTTGCTTGTTTCTATCTATATTTTTTAGGTCACAATAACTCTGTGAAATTGATCCCTGTCAAAAATGATTTTTCACTCATCAGATCCAGAAGAATTTATCCTGTTTTTCATAGACATGTGCTTTGCATAGTTCTAAAATTACAAGCCAAAATGATGAAAACTGCCCTATCTCCCAATGTTAAAAACAATCCTTTAAAAAATTCCCAGATTCAGATCCTGATCATCACCTAACTTTAATCACCTCTAGGATATGCTCGGGTCCATCTTTGGTGAAAATTCAATGCAAATCCGTCCATTAGTTTTTGCATTATCCTGCTAACAAACAAACAAACCGAACCAATCACAAATAAGCTCATACAGCAATATTTTTGCCCGAGGGCTTCGTAGTGAGTTAACGATGCTGTCTAAAACCTGGCATATGATACATATCGATTTTAGGTGGGTAACGATATATAATCATCATGTTTTGTATTTTGTATTCAGAATTAGATTTTTTTTAATTATGTGCATGTTTAAAATGTTGCCTTTTCAAATCCTATAAGCTTTATCACTAAATCTGGTGTTTCCATGTATAAATTCCTCACTCTATGTTTTTGTGTGCATAAAATGAAATCAAAGTGAATATCTGCCTGTCTCAGATAAACAGAAGGTGACACGTGACGCTCTGAATGTCCAAGATGAAACCTCTTTCCTGATTAGTTGAGGTCAAACAGAGGAGGTCCAGAGGGAAATAATGTTTTATGGATGAGTCACTTACATGCATCTCCTACTTTTGTCCTGCTCAACTCCTTTTCTGTTTTTGCTCCATCCCTCTGGCATTTTGAAGTCCCCCCCCCCCCAAAACAAAGAACGAGAAGTGCAGGTCTGTACCGATGAAGAGCAAAGCCATGTATCTCTCACTGTAATTGCCAAGTTCTATAACCTGAACTCAGGGTATCTGAAGAAAGATTACTGCTCCTTCTGCATGCCTACATGGACCAAAAGCTACTGAATCATGTCACATAACCATAGTTTTGGGGCAGTGATGCCACAACCAATTATAAATCACATCCAGAAGCCATATGAAGATGACGTTACAGAACATTATCCTCCCCAGCAGTGCCTCTAAGAGTCAGCTGTGGAGAATGTGAGGTCAGATCATCTAAAATGCCAACAAAAAATTAGATTTTTTTTCATCTTTTTTTTCTTTTTTTTTTAAGCAAACTAACCCTTTAATTGGGGTTCCACAAAGTCAGTCCCATGCAAAAATAGGTTTGTTCTCCCTTTATTACCTTTAGAACTGACTTCAATGTGAAGCTTAAGTTTAGGTGTGCTTTTAATTCTTTTACTTTGCTGTATAGAAACAAATTGGGAAAACTCCCATGTAAATAAGGGTTCAATATGGGATTTATGGTCTATCTGATGAGAAATAAAAATCAAGTCATTGCTCTGCATTGCATTTTCAATATTAAACCTCTGTTCTAATAATTTCCCATCTTACATCAGTCTTTGGACCTCCTCAGTCACTATGAACCTCTCAGTATCTCTCTGTATGCAGGACCTGAGGTGAGACATCTCTTAAGCCCATTTAACAGCTCGTTACCCATCCTTTTCTTTCGCCTCTTTTCCTCTGTTCCAGGCACTCATCACTTCCTGGTCAGGTTCCATTTTTGCTAATGTGGTGGAAATGAGCCATGGGCTTTGCAAAGCGAAGTGAAGCAGATTTGTGGCGACGTTTTACTGCAGCACTCCATGAAAACATAAACAGTGCCAGGCCAGACAAGGCTCAGCACACACAGGCAATGAAGACGCAGGAAAGCAGCGAGGCTGGCCACATGTAATTCAATTGAACACCAGGGGTGAGGAGCTGAACTGCACATAATGCTTCATTTAACCAGATAAGAGGTTATTGTTATACGCATAAGTGAACATCTTTATCACTGTGAACATCACTGGTTTGGTCATTCTTGAACTTGACATTAAAATAATTAATATTCTTAAAAAGATGCAACTTTATCCTTCCAATATTAAAGGAGCCATTAAAACAGAAATGAAAATCCAGTTATTATCTATTCCGCAGCGTTTCTCAACCTTATTTCAGTCACAGCACCCTTTCAAAGTATGCAAAACCTGGAGTCACCCCAGTCTAAAACTTATTTAAAAACGTACACTCTGCATCCCTCAGCCAGTAAATGATTATTTATTTTATATACTTCTTTACACTGCCTAAATGTGCCCATAGAGACAGACACATTCTTTTCAGGAGAATGCTCCTCACTGTTTCCTCTAGGATCCCCCATCACCACCACCATGAGCCCAATCTCAGATTTCAGATAGACTTTTAATTGAACGCAACATTTACTATTTGAAATGAATGTCTTACCCTAACGCTACATTTTGAATTGTAGACCGAACACATGTCTGTATTTGCAGCCCTGTTTTCAAATTTGCCTGTGTTTTGTGTATTTGCATGTGTATTCTTAAGTTGCAGTGTGTTGAGCTCTCCTGGCCACCGTAGGAGTCTCTACAACAGAGCAAATCATTGCCTTAATGACCACAAAATGAGCATAAAACTCACATTGAGCATTTCTACTTAATAATTATATACGTTTGAAAATTGTTTACTTCAAAAATCTCCAAAAATTATATTTTCATAAAACTAATATAAAAACAGAATTTTAACTACTTACTAACAAACTGAATACAATCCAAAGCTGTTGGATCATGATTAGAAGCAGCTTTCTGAGGTCAGACGCTGGAGTCCAGAGTTTGTTCAGGGTCACAGGAGTTCATCATGAGGAAGAGACGCTTGGAAAGCTCCGGGCCGACCCGCCGGGTCGTAGAGGTGACGCCTTCTCCTCTACGGATCAGAAGGTCAGACAGCAGAGAGATTTTCTCGGGGACAGTCTTGCACAGATTGTAGGCCTGTGGAAAGACAAGAAATTATTCAATATGAATAGAACTAAAAGTGTTTTGTCTTTGTACTGTCTTCATACGTTTAATATCAATATAATAACTCAGGAGCGCGCATACCCACCAATGCCTTTTCATTTAAAACAGCCCTACCTCACAATATAAGGAATATGAAAAAACTCCTGGATCAGCACCTTTATCTAGATTCACTCCAGATTTAATGGTTCTCCCTGACTATATATCCAACTTCTGCCAAGTTTATTAAAATCAGTCAGGTAGTTTATGCGTAATAGACGGAAATGGTGAAAAAAAAAAGCTCCGTCTCTCAATGTTAATGAAAGTAAAAAATAAAATTCCGGGATCCGCTCCAAAGTTTAATGGGTTCTTGCTACAGACAGTGAAGACATGTCCTTGGCAGACTTCGGCCTTGTGCAACTTGAAGAAAGATGGCAGCAACTGCATTTCAAGTGTGTATTGGAACCTTGTAAGTTTCCACAAGAGGCTCCTAAAAATGTTTCACAATAAAAGCCTTGGTAAGAATTGAGGGGTTTCTTTCCACTAATTAGAAACAGATACAGCATGTGTTCATTTGCATTAACTAGACAGTGTAACCTGCACCAAATGGTTACTGATGGTGATGATGGTTACAGCAGCACCGTGTACACAACTCTCAGCTCTAGTGCATCACCAGAAAACACAGGGAAGCAGCAACCCTGTGGTGCAGAGCTAATCAGCTAACCATGGGTTGCATGCTGCCAGCTCTCTTCACCTACACATGCAAATGCTGGTTCAGTTGGTTTGCATGAAATTAAACCAGTTAAAGCATTTACGCTGGACCAGACCTACCAAACCCTATCGACTTTCCTACGTCAGCTACAGTCTCTTCTCTTTAGTCTGATGGTTTTCTCCTTATTTAAATAAACTATCATAGACATCAACATACTTTACAATACTGCTGAATCTGTGGGAAAGTGAAAGTTTTGTGATACAGTCAGATAAAAGTGATAAAGATGAAAAATATAGTAGGATAGGTTGCTATGGTTAGAGTACCTTCTTCAGCAGCTGAGGGGAGGGGTATGCTGCCAGGATGGCTGAAGCCATGTCTGGACTGACTCTGTTCAGCTGCTGGATCTGTCTCTTCCACACTTGTAGCAGCCCCTTCCCAGCTTTATCCACCTTCTGCCCCCCCGCCCACTCACTCTCCAGGTAGAAAGAGTAGCCCGTCTTCTCCCTCTCTCGCCTGAAAACACACAGAGAATGATGGGTACTAATCGTTTGATCTGACAGAAAACAAGCCGCTCCGGGTTGCAAAGAGCTCACTTACTTGAAAGGTGCTTCTGCAACTGCTTTGGTTGTCATGGTGATGTGATCTGTGAAATCCCTCCAGGTCAACAAGAAGCGGACCAAGACACTAGTGTGAAGCTGGAGATGCACCACTGCCTGATGGGATATGGAGGATAGAAAATAGTATCTTAAGGCAAACTTAAGACTTGCGAAGGATATGGCCTGTGGTTCACATTTGATTTAAAGAATAAAGAATGAAGGTAAAAATAACTATCAAGATCAAGGTTAGAATCTTCCTCTCCTCTGTGGAGGAAGAAGAGGAGGCTGCTAGGAGGAGGAGGAGGATTGGCTAATAAAGTTTACCTAAAGCAGCGCTTAACTTTAATAAGAATGGAAAATAAACAGAACAAAAACCAACTCTGAAAAGCATTTTGTAAAATTGCCAGTATTCTAAATCTACAGAGCTGATTTCTTCCCTAAATAATTATAACAAGTGTATTTAGTGATGAAACAGGATACGGAAATTCTCAAACAAATTATAAAGTGGAGCTTGAACTCAGTCACCATTGGTCAGTCTGAGGAGACATAATGCATTCTGGGACACTTGATTATTTGCAGTATGCTCACACTGCACACTCACAAATTCTTGATAATCTAGTAGAGCATTTCTCACATACACAAATCTACTATGCAGTTTACACACACTACAGACTACATTTGACCTTATCCTTAACCTGAAGATAAACTTAACTCTGAATCTAAATCACGATCACAGATACTTTCTTTTCGACATTATGCTGAAAGGCAAATGTGACTTTCCCCTTTATAGACTTTCTAAAATATGTCACATATCTAATTATCTATTGAAGGTGTTATGATTTTGGTTTACACTCTGGTAGAAAATATTTCATGTTTATGTTATTCTTCTTCAGTGTTCAGATATTTAGTTTTTAACAGGTTTATTTGGTTTTCTGGTAAAATTACTCCTTAAAACATGCAAAGAACATTAAAGGTAGCCCTTAAGTTATACCTCCTTAAATGAATGTGTGACCTCAGGGGTTCAGTGTAAATCAAGTGTAAATCAAAGGGATCAACTCACAACCGTTTAATTATTGTATAAATTAATTGATTATTTTATATTAAGGGTTTGAACATCTGTATGGTTTAAGGGGTTGTTAAATTTTACTAACAGCATAAAAGCCATTGCTCAATTTTCACCTTAACTGATATATATACTATATAAGGGCAATTTAATGCATAAAATAATCATCAAGAAATAAAATAACAGTACTCTCATCTCTAACTTGATATTATAGGATACTCACTCACCAGAGTGTGCTCTCTGGTACTGACACTTTGAAATGAGTGATTAAACATGAATTAATACAAGTTATGCTGATGTAATTTGGTCAGTGCCCTTAAAAGTAGCGTTTGGTACCAAATCCTACTTAATCATACAAATAATCTATTAGAAATACTTTCATATATTATAGAAATTCCATTCATTTTCCATTGATTATGCTCTTAAGTAATGAATTAAATCATCAGTAAAGGGTACAGGGTACTGGAATTTTCAGGCAAATGAGTACGTGAATAATTAAAAAAGAAAATCTGTTTTCTCATTTTAAATGTTGAATGTCTAAATTATGAAAGATGTGTCTGACCCACCTCCTCTACTTCAACTCGTGACACCTCAGGCATCACCTCAGCTCCATCATTCTTCCTCCTCTTCTTCACCTTTGCTCTCTCTTGCTCCTGGCTGACGACCTCCTCTCGGAACCTCTTCTGGCTTTGTGACTTCTGGGACCTGAGGACAGAGAGTTGACTCTCTTTTTACATCCTCTGCCCTGAACATGTTCTGGGCTGCCCTCTCTTCACACACAAACCTCACACTCAGCTCAGCTCTGCCAGCTGGCTGTGATAGTGACATGTCTCCAGATGTTGGCTTACATGCTACTTTTGTGCCATTCCTTGTTGTTATGCTCACAAGTCATTGAGTTATACTGCGCTGTTGTACACGTTCACTCTAGGAGCCACTCGTCAATCCTCTGCAGTCATGCATCCGATGCATGACCTGCATCAGATCAGTGACTGAGCGCCTTGCTCAACAGTTCTTCAACAGTAAGTGATTAAAGAATGGACTGGGGTTGGATAGATTTGATGCTTTTGTCTTCTTTATATCACTGTAAACTGAATATGTTTGTATTTTTAAAGATTCATGTATAGATGCTTACATCATTCTGACATCTTATAGAGTGAACAATTTATTGAAATAAGAGGCATCAGAAGACATCATACCTCCCATGCCCCTTCAAAGAAACAGTCTTAGTAACAAACTGGTCAACAAATATAATTGTCAGTATGTTTGTGGGTCCCTACTCATTTTTAGTCCAGAGAATTCACCAAATTTTACACATATTGTAAATTAACCATGATAAGTAGTTGTGCCTTGTGTTTTTTTTCTACAATTTTCTACAAATTATTCTTTGTGGTTCCCATGGAAACGTGATTTGGTGGGTCATCCAAGGGTGGTCATCTTCTCTGGAGCTTATCTGACAAACTATATATTCTAGCTTCACCAAACTTAACACACATATCAACCATATTATGCAGTTTTGTCTTTTGATATTTGAATTTAACTAATTATCCCCCTGACATAAAATGATGGTGATCACACACATCAATATTCTATGCTCTCTCTACTGATATGTCATCCTGACATGCCATATACTGATGAATTTTGTTGTACAATTTTATGCAGGGTTAGGGGTATATATGCCATCTTCAGATGATTCTTGTTTTAAATTCCCAAAATATAACAAGACTCACAAAAGTTTGACGTTACCCTCATCTGAGAATAAGTTCAACCCGTTTTCAGCAATTTGGAAAAAACTAATTTTTTTTTATTCTGAAGATATCAAAAGCACATCTTTTCAGTACTGGTGATTTGTGTGCAAGGGTCCAAGAAGATATATTTAACGGCTTTTGAGACGTGCTTTGGAAATGAACCCCACCCTCATCTGAGGCCAAGTTTAATTTTTTACAATAAATAAATCAATAAAAAAATTTAATTTTCCAAATATCAAAATGAACCCGCTCAGTATAGGGGATATGTGTGTCTCAAGTTTTGTTTAAATATATTGAGTTCTGCTCCAGAGACGAAAAGATTACAGATGGACAGACAGACACACTGATCGCTACTTTTTATGCCAGCAGGATAAAAAGTCAACACTCAGTCCTTAACAGAAATCACCTGCAGCTCTGAAATGAAGCATTATTGACTTCAAATGTCCAACAGCTACAAACAGAGATCCCAGTCCCTCCCTACCTGAAGTATTTCTCCAGGTCTATGACCACCAGGCTGAGGGTCTTGTCAGGGTTACGCCTCTGCTGCTCCTGCACCCAGGATGTCAGAGTGGGACCAGAGCCACACCTGCCATACCTCTCCTCCTGCATCAGAGGTGGAACAGGTGAAGTATGCACATATGAAATGAATATCAACAGCTGGGACTGGGTAATGGGGCTGAAAACAGTTACACAATTATATATATTAAATACTCTAAATAATGTTCAATGCAGTGAACACCTTTATGCACTTGGTCAACAAGACTATGACATGTTAATAATATTTCCTTTTTAAATATAATTTGCATAGAATCATTAACACGGCAACATAATGTAATTAATTAAAATATATATAGAATCACGTCATCATAATCTAGGTTAATATTTAGTAATATTTAGACATTTACAATATTGACTTATTGCTCTATCAACAAAACATTTCAAAAGGTCAGTTTGGTAAAAAAAAAAAAAAAAGTGTGTTTGTGATTTAATGTTTGCATGTCTTGTGTTTACACTCTGCCAGCTGGTTTCTTCATATTTTCATCATATACTACTATTTTGTATTATTTTCATTCGTATATGCATTTCTAGAATTTTTCATTTATAAAATATTGCACCAGATTAAAGGATAATATTGTGTTTCTCTCTTCAACAAATCCCATGAGCAAACCCAAACCACTTTATCTAAAAGGTACTGCATGTGCACTAAAGCCTGACATACAGTATGTTATTCCTCTGAGGCAAAGAGTGTAATTAAAAACTATTAAACACACATCAATGAGCCACACTGTTTCACTGGGTGACATGTTCCGCTGCCTAAAATACTAACTAGTGTTTAACGTGTATAAATCCACGACTCAAAATAGCCCCCAACGACAAATGTATGATTTCTTCCTGTTTGAGTAACGTTTCTTCAAAGTGTGGTGCCATTTGATTTAGGAAATTACTGAAATTGTTTGTGTATACCTGAGATGTAGTGAGCAAAGATGAATGAATGATTTGTTGCGTTAAAACTTGTGTCTTCCTGTGAAACTTTTAAAAATGATCCACACGGGTGACAACATATTTGAATCTAAAACACTGTGGCTCTACCCAGGTGCAGCAGAATGACGTCAAGAGCATGACAACAGCGTGCAACGACTGTTCTTCTTCTTCTGTGTTTATTGGTGGACACACTGAAAACCAGATTTAAAAAAGGTGCATATCACCAACTGCTGTATTGTGAAGATGTTATTGTTAGGTCTGCTATGTTTTCATTTCAAAAAAGTTCGGATGGATATCAATTGAATTCTGTAGAGAGGCATCCCTTGGAATGGAGAGGAAGTGATTGGATTTTGAGGCAGATCTGAATCAAGGTGCGGACCCAGGAATCTTTTTTGCAGCCTTGGCAGAGTTTAGTATTCAATGAAAGTAATGTGGGTTTGTGTCAGCGGCTCTGTCCATCAGCTATAACTTCATTATTATAGCTGGCAATATACACTTTTCCATTAGCATGCTGATAATTTATTGGTCTGATATGCCTTTTCCATACTTAGGCTGTTTATGAGAAGAATATAGAATTAGATGTTGTCCTTTGACAGTTTTTTTAATCATATAAACCTCATCTCAAACCTTTATATTTGTATTTCTGTACTGAAAAGGGTGAATAAATTGTTCTAAGATCCCACTCACCCACTAACAGTAACAGTTGCCATCTGGGAGACCCTGTAAATCACTGCCCACCAAACAACGTATTTCTTTTTTTTCTTTTTTTCTACATATACGGAGCAACTTTAAAAACGCATATTTTTAAGAACCCAATATTTTCCTTTCACTAGTCCTAATCTACTGAAACAAACAAACATGCGATACATAGAAATGACTTTTTTAAGTACCCACAACCAAAACATGTTAAATCATGAACAACCATCGTTTAGTCATAACATAGAAATAACAGTCATTAGTGCATTTCAGAGTAAACGATGGTGCTGGTGAGATTTTTTTCTACATGATTGAAAAGACCTGACCAAGGCAATAAAATCCTGGGAAAAATTAATATCCTACTGAAACAACTGATGATGATAATTAATCTGTATTCTGATGACATTTTCTGCTGTGTTGTGGTTGACATTCTTCCAGCTGCTCCTACTTCAACTTTGTTCTCATGGTTCTATGATGTTGTTAGTTGTTCTAGCAGTGACTCATTAGATTCATCAACGTTTCATAAACAGCGAGTCAATCATTGTGAGGATGCTCTAGTTTAAGTTTGACAAGCAGCAGCAGCCACTTCAGCACCAACCTGGATGTAGCTGAGGACCAGAGTGATGAAGTCATCGACTGTCACCTGCATCACAACATGGGCCTCTGGTATGCACGCTCCATCATCTGGCTGAGATGCACAGAGAACAGATACTCCATTACTCATATAGAATAGAATAGTGGTATTATTACTGAATGAGTACTCAGATAACTGCTCCTCATTCTCAGTCATGGTCTTGTTTGTCTAAGGCAGTTATAGAAAGGTGTGTGTGTGTTCTCACCTGTGCACAGGGAGCCTTCCTCATCCAGCTAACACTGCGTGGGATGGGTTGTTTCTCTATGGCGCAACTACAACCCAGAGCTTGCACCGAAGCCAGCAGAGTCCCGCCTCCTTCCAGCTGTAGGAGAGCTGCAAGCACAAAATCACGTCCACAATAAAGCACAGCTTCAATATTGTGTTCAAAACATAAAACAATAAGTACATGGGCTTCATTTGGAAAATGAAAAAATCTTCAACAAATCTACACACACCCACGTGGATTCAACGTAAATCTGTTATCCACTATGCATAGTTTTAACTTTACCTGGGTCCACAGCCACAACCATATGTTTGATACACTCCTCTGGCCTCAGGGCCTTGGCAGCCTCTGCCAAAGCTTTCCTCTCTGCCTTCTGTCTCTCTTGTTCCTGTTTGAGCACCTCCTTGCCCCTCTGCTGTCTCTCCCTGGCCTGCCTCCTCCTCAGAGCCTCCTCCCTGGAGGCCTGGATCTCCTCTACTGTCCGCCTGGAAGGTTTCCTCTTGGTAGGAGACACATCGGTGCTTCCTGTGCTAGAAAAAAGCTTTGGGGGCAGCCATCGCTGAGGCAGAGCCGCCCCATCCTCTGAGCCATTAGTGACCCTCTGGAGGCTGAGTGGGCACTCTGACTCTGGGAAGCTACTCTTGCAAGAGAACTGTGAGCTGGCCAGATTGGATGGCGAATACTGCTCAGCATCTTTCCTATTAGTGACAGCGGAGGAGGCACTAATCACATTGTCCTGTCTCTGTTTGAGTCTCTGTGCCAGAGGGACATAAGGTGCATCGTCATCAGATTCGCTGCTGATCATCATTACATCAGCGATACCTGTGTGCACGCCCACTCTGCCCTTTGCTGGGGTTAAGATGGCTGCTTCCTCTGCATCATAACCATCCAGGTCTGGTTTCTCTGTGTGGTTCTGGGAGGCTTGGCTGAGGTGTTGACCCGGCTGGAGGAAGTCAAAAACGGGCAACTCCTCCTCTAAATCACTGGCGTAGTCACCGTAGCTGCTCATGTTCCTTCCTGCACAAGAAAAAGTTACTGTACAACAGATATGATGCAAGAGTTATAATAGGATCACCAAGAAACAGGCTCTTCTTAGCTCCAGATGTGGTATTTTTCTTAGCATGTTAACAAGTAATATTATCTGTCAGTGCATACACACTGAGGATAGTAGGAGAGTTTTTTTCAGTAAAACTGTTCTGGGTCCAGACTGTTTGTTATCACCCAGCACTGTGTGATTATGAACACTGAACAGAATTACAGACATTGGTTAGCAAACACCAGATTATCTGGAAGTGACTTTGCTCGCTATACTTTGTGCGCAAGATTATGTTGAAATTGAGTATACACAGACGTGGGTTGATTAGCAAGTTAATTATTTAGGTACAATCGTACTACTTGCTTAAGTTAATGGCTCTAGTTTGTTTATATCAACTTACCCCACGTTTGGTTGTGTTTCTGTCGCGCTCATTTGATTTCCCCGGGTTGCAGGGTAATGTTGCATTCACGTTTATACAATGATCGCACACTTACGTTTCCAACAGCGAGTCCTATAACATTTAACTTATACATGTCGTAAGTGACATACCTTTATAAAATCCTAAAGGTAATGTTAATCATTAATCACAAGTAGTGTCGTGTAACCTGACGCTTAATTAATCAAAACCTCTAAGAAGTGTTTGAAATATTCGATCCCGACCCATCTATAAATCTCCAGGCATTTACAATATGTCTTGTAGTTTTGTTTTTGTTTTGTTTTTTAAACACAAGTTGAAATAATAGTTACTTCAGGTGGTATTCTGGTACAACTTGGGATGTGTGGTTAGTATTTTCGTTGTGTTTTTGACGTTTATTTAACTTCCATCTTTCTTGGGGAACCTGAATGCCGCAAACAATATCCGGATATGACCCAACTACGGAAGTGACCTTAAATTTCAAGATGGCAGCGCTAGCGTCCCTGGTGCTGAAGTCCAGAGCAGGTATCAATTATCTAATCTAAATTTGTATTTTCTACATTCTTAGTGAATTTAAAAATCACTCGTGAGGACGTGGGCAATATTTTTAATTATTCCCCACAGCTTCATTCTGTCTGAACACATAACGTTACGTTTTAAACGAGAACGTTTTACAAATTAACTTACCTAGCTATGCTAGCTTGTCAGTCACCACTGAATGTCATAAACAATTAATAACAGTGTACAACAAAGCAAAAAATATTTTGTTTCACCAATGATCTGTTTTTTAAACAATCCAATGATTACCAGTAAGGACTTTAGACGTTCGTAAGGAAGTATGTACGTACGTGAGATAAGATGTCTGATAGATTTGGGACATATAGGTATGTAGTATTTGTACTATAATACAGATATATGAAATTAAACTTTTGATGTATTACAGCAAGTTTAAAGTACGAATAATTGTTTAATAATAAAGAAGTTTCAAGGAACTTAAAAAAGAATGAAGGGTACAGAGTCAACAATAGATCTAACATTAGCTTCACAGTCTTTGGCCTGGAAAATTAGTTGGAAAATATACAAAGACAGCATAGGTAGTGATCACTATCCCATTTTTCTTAACATAGGAAAAGATAGGAATATAGAACAAAATGTGAGAGAAGGATGATGGAAATATGAGGAAGCTAAATGGGAAAATTATAGAGTAATAACGGAAGGAAAACTAGTCAGTGTAGATGCAGATCAGAAAATAGATGACCTAAATAAAGAAATAACCAGGATTATACTAGAAGCAGCAGTAGAAACATTTCCCAGAAGTAATGGCAATAGAAGAAAAAAGATAGTACCATGGTCGACACAAGAATGTACTGAGGCAATAAAAAACAATTTTCAAAATTTAATTGAGTACAAAAAGAAGCAAGCAGTAGTTAGACAAGTAGTAAAGAAAGTTAAGAAAGATTATTGGAAGAGGTATTGTGACTCCCTGGGTAGAACCACTGGGTTAAACAGAGTATGGGGAATGATAAAAATAATGTCAGAAAACAGAAAAGAATATGGGAATCCTGTAATAAAAGATGGAAATAATCAGATAATAGATGATAAGGAAAAAGCGGAGTTACCAGTAAAGGCTTTTATCAAAATTCATAGTACAGATAATCTAAATAATGAGGAAAACACTCAAAGAGAGAGAACCATAGCAACAAATTTAGAGGCATTACAAGATGGAAATGAGAATGGAGGTACAATAAACATGAAGTTTACAACAACAGAACTAAACAAGGCACTGAGAATGTCAAAGAAACCAACACCAGGAAAAGACCAAGTTAGTTACTTTATGTTGAATAATCTAAGCGATAGGAGTAAAAAATGTTATTAGAGTTATATAACAAGGTATGGGAAGAGGGAATCCTACCGACTCAGTGGAAGGAATCAGTTATTGTCCCAATATGCAAACCAGGCAAAGACCCAACATCAGCAGGAAGCTGCAGGCCGATTGCTCTGACCTCACATCTAGGTAAAGTTATGAAAAAAATGGTAAATGAAAGATTAACATATTATATATGAGACCAAATAAATACTGAAGAATTGAAATACCAGAGTGGCTTCAGAAAAGGAAGGAGGCCTATTGACCCGGCTGTATGTTTAGAACATGAGATGAGGAGAGCTCAGATTGTGGAAAAGGCATATGACATGATGTGGAAGGAAGGATTATTGATCCATCACATCCAGCGGAAGTAAACATGCTAGCAGACAAGAACGAAGAGGAGAGAAATTCTGATGGAGATAACCACCTGGAAAAATATTAAATTAACTTATTACAGTCAATATTTTTTTTAAAACTCGTAAAAATAGTAAAAGGCACATTAGCACACATGCAGAGTGTAGCCAAAAAGAAACCAAAACCTTCACAACAGTGACATAAGTAAAGTTTGCTGGAGCTAGGACTTCTAAATTTTTAGAAATGTTAAGACAAATTTACCCTATCTACTTCATAGAGGACATACTAAAAGGGAAATGTATTCTTACCTCAAGACTAAATAAACTGTGTAGAGACTAGAAAGTGTTGATGTTCAGCGCTTCCTCCCTCTCTTTCTCATCTAATGTACTCCACACTTCAACACGCTCACAACTGTTTCCCCAAGACTTTTCAGAGACCCTAATAATTGGTTTGTTCTCTCTGTCCAAAAAATGTGACATACACAGTGCATGGGCGCTGCCATATTTGTGAAGACTGGTCTGAAGGCTGAGCTGCCATCTGATGGGTCAATACATAGCATAGCCATGGTAATTAGCACAACATAAGTAGTCCATATGAATAGATATTTTATAACATGCAAACTCATGTTTTCAGGAGAACATTGTTTGATTTATAATAAATGTTTCTCACACAAAAATGGTCAAATATACTCTTCACTGAACAACTTGGACCTCAAGTCTAAAAAATAAAAAATAGCTGTTCGGCCCATGGCCTAATCCTATTCCTTTTGTTCTCTGTCGCTCCAGAGCCTCCACAGCAACATGTCTGTAAGGAGGAGGAGGTTCTAGCTGAGCAGCAGCTCTGTCACCAGGAGAGGAACTCCAGTATGGACAAAGAGGACCCAGAGCCTCCTCGGCAACATGTCTGTAAGGAGGAGGAGGTTCTAGCTGAGCAGCAGCTCTGTAATCAGGAGAGGAACTCCAGTATGGACCAAGAGGACCCAGAGGCTCCACAAATGAAAGAGGAGGAACTCTGCGTCAGTCAGGAGGGAGAGCAGCTTGTTCTGAAGCAGGAGACTGATACGATTATGTTGACTCCTACTAATGAGGGAAATGACCACAGTGAAGATCAGACTCTGTTCTTGAATTCTGATGAAACAGAGAGTGCATTACAGAAAGAGTCTGTAGTCAACATGCCGGTTATAACGTCTGTGGTAGGAGCACCAAACAGTGACCTGCAGCTCTCTGTCTGTAAGGAGGAGGAGGTTCTAGCTGACCAGCAGCTCTGTCACCAGGAGAGGAACTCCAGTATGGACCAAGAGAGTCCAGAGCCTCCACAAATGAAAGAGGAACAAGAGGAACTCTGCATCAGTCAAGAGGGAGAGCAGCTTGTTTTGAAGCAGGAGACTGATACCTTTATATTTACTCCTACTAATGAGGGAAATGACCACAGTGAAGATCAGACTCTGTTCTTGAATCCTGATGAAACAGTAAGTGCATCACAGAAAGAGTCTGTAGTCAACATGCTGGTTATAACCTCTGTGTTTGGAGAACCAAACAGTGACCTGCAGCTGCTCTCTAACAACTCTCATGTAGCCGAGAACCAAGACCAGAAAGGAGAAACATGTGAAAAAGATTTTAAGTTCAAACAAAAGAAACACTTTAAAATGAACACAGCTGAGAAGCCATATATTTGTAAAATATGTGAGAAAGTTTTCAGACAGAATAGTAGTTTGAAAATCCACATGAGAATCCACACAGGTGAGAAGCCATATGTTTGTAAAACATGTGAGAAAGATTTCACACAGATTGGTGATTTGAAAATCCACATGAGAATCCACACAGATGAGAAGCCATATGTTTGTAAAGTGTGTGGGAAAGGTTTCAGACGTAAGGATCATTTGACAATCCACATGAGAAGCCACACGGGTGAGAGGCCATATGTTTGTAAAGCATGTGGGAAAGATTTCACACAGATTGGTGATTTGAAAATACACATGAGAATCCACACAGATGAGAAGCCATATGTTTGTAAAGTGTGTGGGAAAGGTTTCAGACGTAAGGATCATTTGACAATCCACATGAGAAGCCACACAGGTGAGAGGCCGTACGTTTGTAAAGCATGTAGGAAAGATTTCACACAGATTGGTGATTTGAAAATACACATGAGAATCCACACAGATGAGAAGCCATATGATTGTAAAATATGTGGGAAAGGTTTCAGACGTAAGGATCATTTGACAATCCACATGAGAATCCACACAGATGAGAAGCCATATGATTGTAAAACTTGTGGGAAAGGTTTCAGACAGAATAGTGAGTTGAAGATCCACATGAGAATCCACACTGGTGAGAAAACCAATGTTTGTAAAACATGCGGCAAACATTTCACACTTGGTTTTAATTTGACAGCCCACATGAGAATCCACACAGATGAGAAGCCATATGTTTGTAAAATATGTGAGAAGGTTTTCAGACAGAATAGTATTTTGAAAATCCACATGAGAATCCACACAGATGAGAATCCTTAAATTTACTTTTAATACATTACAATACATTTAATACATTTAATTACATTTAATACATACAACAGACAGTATTCTGTTCATTATCAGGTGCAGTATTACTCTTCCATATCACTGCCATTATTACTTTCAATGTCATTGTCAATACTGCTTTTCTATTTCCATTTTAGTCAGTGTTTTAGTTCACTGATCGTATTTCTATTGTTATGATATTAGGCACTGGTTCTTGCATTAACTCCTTGTACACTTGACTGTATTGTTTTTTTAATTCTGTTATTATCTTATGGTTTTTTTTAAAAACATTTGGAATAAGCTTCTCATCTTGACAGTCCACATGAGAAGAGCCCACACTGGTGTGAAGCCGTACTTTTGCAAGATATGTGGAAAAAGTTTGTCTTATTGCTGCTCATTAATTATTGCTTGTTTAATGGCAGAGATTATCAGCCTCCACCGATGTTTCTTTCTGCCTGTATGTTGATGGAAGTATCTTACAAGCCTTAATTTGACAGTTATTCATCTGTTATGGGGCAATATGTATTTATGTCTCTGCTGTGTTAGACATAAATGTAAACCATTGGCAGTAATGAATAAAGTGTGGAAGGTGTTCAGTTGACTCAGCATGATGCTTCATTGTTATACTTTTCACATCACGAGTTTACAAGATATTGTGGATTCTACATATATGAGTGTGGTTAAATGTCATTGTGGCTGTATTTTCTTTGTACATTGTGAATTATAACCACTTCCATCTTATAAATATTACATAACATCTTAGAAACCAGTCAAATGATACGTTCTTTCCTATTCACCATAGTATCCACACTGAATGAATCTATTACCCAGTATATATATAATACAGTAGGGGTGGGAATCTCTAGTGACCTCACATTTTGATTCTGATTGAGACGGCTACGATTAGATGATAAAACTATTAGTGATGCATCGCTATTTTTTCTATATATGACACTTTTTCTGACTCTGTGACAACTTGCTTTTAAAACAGTGTATTTATAAAGATTAATAATTAAAACATGTATTTATTTCCACTATTCCAGTAATACAAAAGAAAAGAAACTAGTGTTCTGTAGCAGCATCCTGTAATAATTCAACAGACTTCAGTATATCAGTAACTAAAACTACATCTTTGTTAGTGATCTTCCATTCTTCTGCTACATTCTGCAACATTTGCACCTGTGTGGAACTCAGGAGGCAGGAGGTGGTTGTTGGATCTCTCTCTTGGCCATCTTCACAGCATGTTTTTGTTATGTGTGCACCAGTCGCCTGTCTGGGCTGCACTGCTCTCGCAGTTGAATTCCACCATTTTCTTTCAGTCACCATTATGTACATTAGTAATGTTTATAAAATCAATTTTTTAAGATTTGTTTATCGACTCATCGTCATTCATGTTTGTATCCTGATGCATCTAAGAATCGATTCCCCCACCCCTCATATGCAGCAGTGCAAGTTAAACGTATAGTGAAAACTGAAATGAAAAGGAAATGGCAGAGGGAATAACACCGGGAAATTATCCAAAAGAAAGTGGGAGAAATGAGAGAAACTAGCAGAAGTAAAAAGGAAGAAGATATACCAAGAATGAGGTTGGGCCATACGGGTCTTAACAGCACTCTCAAAGTTACTGGCAAACATGCAACAGGTCTGTGTGCTTACTGTGATTTTAAGGAACCTATAGAACATTTCATTATTCACTGTCCACAGCACCATCAGCAAAAGGAAATTCTCAGAAACAGACTGAAAAGTCAACACATCACACTTGATCTCAGACAATTACTGCAGTTGAATTCAGGGCGTGTGGGTTATAGGGCTTTATCTAAATATTTAGAAAAGTGTGGAGTTTACATGTTCTCCCTGTGTCTCTGGGTTCTCTCCAGGTTCTCCAGCTTCCTCCCACCACCAGAAACATGCAGTAGAGGTGAACTGGTGACTCTAAATTATTAGTCAAAACCTCTAAGTAGTTTTTTGTTTGAAATATTCAATCACAACCCACCTATAAATCTCCCTGCATTGAAAATATGTCTTGAAGTTTTGTTTTTGTTTTTTCGACAAACACATGTTGAAATGCTTGTTACATCAGGTGGTATTGAGTTCCGGCAAGATGGCGGACTGAGGGGTTGTCCTCAGAGTGGATCTTTTGGTTCTTTGACCACTCTAAATAATTAATATTGCCTGTCCGACCATGTAAAAGGGACAAAAGAAGCAAGGATCAGACATAATAACGCAGAAAGACGGCACAAAGAGCTCCCAAACGACATCGTCTCAGATTGAACATGATTATGTGATGGATGTGGAGTCCACGGTGTTCGCTGGGGAGAAACACAACTTTGACGAGACAAATGACTCCCCTCCAATAACTCCTCTAAAGGAGCTCATGCTAGAAAAACGACTAAACAAAATCCAACCGCTGCTGATGTGCTGGCGGCTATTCAAGCCCTTCACACCAGATTTGACAGCCAAGACCATAAGACGGCGGAGTTTGATGCGACGATGACTCAAAACACAGAGATGACTGTTAATCTCACCAAGTCAATCGAGTTCAATACTGAAGGAGCGACGGAATGTAAGGAGAATTTCTCTGTTTTGGAAACCCAGGTATCCATCCTACGGAAAGAAGTTGACGAGCTCACAGAAAGGTCAAGAGAACAAGACCGATACAGACGACGTCGGAATTTGAGGATAAAAGGAATGAAGGAGAAGATGGGTGAAAACATCAGGCAGGATGTGACACGGCTTCTCGGGGAAATAGTTCCAGAATGGTCCCAAAAAATGGATGACTATGCGGACACTGTGCATCGCCTGGGAAGGGTGGAGGAAAACAGAACACGCCAGGTGATTGTACAGTTTACCAAACGTCATCACAGAGATGGCATATGGAGGATGACCAAGAAGTCGCAGGTCTCCGAGACAGCAGGAATCCGTTTCTCCGACGATCTAACTAAGGAAGACAAACTGGAAAGAGAAAAGCTTTGGCCGCAGATTCTGCAAGCTCGGAAAGCTGGTGAGAAGTCACACTACCGCGGTCCTTTTGGCTACATAAATGGTCGCCACATTTATGCCAAGGAGTGAGACATAAACCGTCACACACATGGAAAGACTTCAGTAAATACTACTTTAAAGTGGGGTTATATTTTTTGTTTGAATATAAGAGGATCACCCACTCTTTCTATTTCTAAAGGAAACTAAAAGAAAACCTTAACATTATTTTTGTACCTCTCTCATTGTTACTGCTGTATTTTTGTTGTTTTTTCCCTTTCCGCAGCAGTTTCTTTCTTTATGTTAAAGACACATTTATCCTTTATTTCTTTAAATACAAGGGGTCTTAGGGATCATGTGAGGAGAAAAGAAGTATTTTTATTTTGCAAGGGACAAAAAGCCCACTGCACCTTTCTACAAGAGACACATTCTTGCGACGCTGTTTCCACCTTCTGGTGGGGAGAAAAGATCTTGTTCAGCCACGGTTCTAATCGTTCTGGCAGTGTAGATATATGCTTTAATAGATGTCCTTGCATCAAAGATTTCATCTTGATTTTAATGTCTGCAGTTTCTGTAATTCAGACATCGAAACCACAGAACATCTCTTCTTCTCTTGTAATTTAACTAGCACCTTTTGGGATGCTATCCAGTATTGGATAACGTGTAATGGCCGAAATATTCAGATTCTACCATATGAAAAAATAGGGGTTTGGGCTTCAAATGGAGAACAAAAAAATGGAATTTGGAAATAATAATTTGATTATCTTGGCAAAGTATTTTATCCACAATTGCCGTTTCCTTAAGAACTATCCCAAATTTAGGGCTTTTTTAAATGAGATGATTCTATACAAAAGATTATTAACATTTTGCAAAATGGAGAAAGCTATACATCTGTATGAATATTTATGTACCATTATTCCTGATTGACCACTTGTGCTTTCTGTTTGATTAATTAATTTTGTTTTACAATTTTTGTTTTGTTTTTCTTCTGTTGTTTATGTGTTGATATTTAGTCTTTATTTAGGTTGCTGCCTTCGCTCAGTCAATTTTCCTTCTGTAATTATGTCTCTTAATATGATATGCCCTTTTGATTGTTCATTATTATTGTTCAAAAAAGTTCTTAGTGAATGTAAAAATCACTCGTGAAGACGTGAGAAATATTTTTTATTTATTCTCCACAGTTTCATTCTGTCCGAACACATAATGTTACGTTTTAAACAAGGAACGTTTTACAAGCTAACTTACCTTGCTGTGCTAAACAATTTTTAACAATGTACACATAGCAAAATATATTTTTGTTTCACAAATAATCTGTGTTTTAAACAATCCAATGATTACCAGTAAGGACTTAAGACGTTCGTAAGGAAGTATGTACGTACATGAGATAAGATGTATGATAGATTTGGGACACATAGGTTGATTGTATTTGTACTATAGTTCAGATATATGAAATAAAACCTTTGGATGTATTACAGCAAGTTTAAAGTATGAATAATTGTTGAATAATAAAGAAGTTTCAAGGAACTTTATAAAGAAAAATACAGACAGAACATGGATAATATGAATATTAGCAAGCCTTCTTTTTTTTAAATGACTGAAACTGGATGTTTATGTGTCTTTATGTGTCATTCATTTCTTCCTGCTGCTGATTTCAGGTCTGTTGGTGCCTGGTCAGTCATCTCTTCTAGACTCTGTGAGGTTTGCATCTAAGAAGTCTGGTGGCAGCTGTAAGAACCTCGGAGGAAAAAGTCCTGGACAGAGATATGGCTTCAAGAAACAGCATGGTAGGAACAAGTTATTTTAAAATATTTCCCATAAATGCTGTAGCTATTTCTTCTCCGGACTCAATTTCATTTTGAAGTGGCGGCCTTGTATTGGCCAGATTAATGTAAAACCTTTTCAAACTGCTGTGTTGTTAGTATACTGATCAACAGTAGAAACACTTTTTTAATGTTATGCCATCCTGTTCATATTAAATATCAAGGGCAAATTATGGTTCACACATCTTTAGTCACCCTCTAGCCATACAGAAAAATCCTTTTTGTGCAGATTAGTGGTTTTTGCCTTCTTGTTTATAGGTCAGAAAGTGTGGATGGTGGGACAGAGAACAAAAATAGTCACTACCTTGCGTGTCTACCTCCAGCATTTATCACTACTTTACACCTCCTGAATGGATAAGATGTTAATCTGGACTTGTAGGATGACATGCCATTCTTCCTGCAGTGCTGTGAGAAGTTGTTCATGTGTTGCTGGAGCAGGATCTCTCTCTCTCACCCGGTGATCCTGAGCGTCCCATAGAGGGCATTGTCATGCATGAAGGTGATGCCTGACTGCTGTATCCTGGGAATGACGTGTGAACGTAGGACCGTATTTCGTTAATGGATGGCTGACTGTAGCTCCCTCTATAGGGCTGTTTGATAGGACCCAAATGTCCTGATACAGGTCATTTTATATGCATTCAATTTACAGAAAATGTGCTACATCCTGATATGGAAGAGTATCTGGATAGAGAGGCCTGTTTCTTATTATATGTTTGAAATACCTTTTTGACAAATAAAGGTAATTACTCATATTTGTCTCCTTCTGTATACAACTGCGTGCCGATTTTCAATTAAACATATAACTATTTAATGTATAAATTATCGAAAGGTAAACAGATGATTGTTGTGTATGCAGTTGGTGAGAGGTTAGTAGCCTTTCAGTCTGTTCAGTGTTTCCCATAGAATGACAGTGGAACTGGCGTGAACACTTAGTGTTTACTCACAAACTACTTTAATCTCTTCAGCCGCATCTGATGGAGGCCTTTTTGTTAAAGATTTAGCCATATTGAAACAATCCAAACCAACATTGTACAGAGTGATATCTGGTGACCAAACAACAGGCCTCCATTAAACTAGAGATGTTGCACCACAATCAGCACGTTTGTCTCGTTTAGTTTTGGACTGTAGGATCGCTGTCACTCATGTAAATGAGATGTGGTACCAGTACAGCAGTTTGAACAGTTTTTGATCTATTAATCCGGGAAAATAACCAATTGAACCAATTTCTATAAATCTTGGTGTAAGGATGGGGCATGCATCAGACAAGAACTCATTAAATTTAGGTGTGGATTAAAATGGAGGAAACAATCCATAAATCATCATCATCATCATCATCATTGAGTGTGCACTGTGGTGCAGATTCAGATATTCCGGATCTGCTGGATCAAAATACATATTCCTCTGTGATCTTCATTATAGTTGCTATACATTAACAAAGAGAGCTACAAACAACTACCAGCTGACTTAATGGTGTTGAGAGTTGTCTGCTTCAGTTGTAGAAATATTTCCAGATTTATAAGATTTATTTATTATTTTTAGTCGAGATCCAGATCTGGTGGATTGTTGACTTGGCAAACTTGTGCAGTCTGATTATTTTAATGCTCTTAATAATTCATCTGGTAATTACTTAGATCTTATCATCACTATTACTGTCTGTAATTGATATGGACAATATTTAAAGTGTAAAACAAGTTTAGAAGTATTATCTTATTCAAGCACATCTATGTAAATTCATTTTTCTTACCATACTGGTATTAATGGAAACCAATGAAAATATAGAGTATAATTTATATATTTATAAAGTGTAATTTATTTGTAGTTAAACCTCAAAGAAAATCACTTGAATGGTCCTTTAAATGAGAGATCATCGTCTCACATGTTGTGTGAATATACATGATGATAGTAATAAGGGGAATTCTAGTGGTTTAACCTCTTTTCATTTTCTCACAAGGTACCTTTGTCCATGCGGGTAACATCCTAGCAACCCAGAGGCTGATGAGGTATCATCCAGGTGCTCATGTAAGTTAACACCTTGTCTATCCAAAGATGTTAATCGTATGTAATGAAAATGTTCTCATCGCATACCTCCTTCCCACTCCCTCAGGTGGGGATGGGAACCAACAAAACGCTCTTTGCTCTGGAAGACGGCATCGTCAGGTTCACCAAGGAGGTTTACGTCCCTCCACCACGCAGCCCAGAGGCAACCCAGGTTATCACCAAGCTGCCCAAAGGTGCTGTGCTCTACAAGACCTTCATCAGTGTTCTGCCAGTCAAACAGGAGGGCAAGTTTAAACTGGTGGACATGGTCTAAAACGCCCTGGACTGGCCTGAAAGGTCGTTATTTCCCCAGTGTTGTAACGGTGGTCAGGATCAAGAAGGATTTTTTTGTGGCTGACACAGGATTTCCAGAGATTGACGTACATCAGCGAAACCTCCTGAGCTTCTGTCTCTGAGTTCTACTCTTATTTGACTCTCTGATTGATTAAACACATATTCAATGTCATATTACCGTGGACTGGAGTCATCCTGAACAGTTAATGTTCTCTGACATGCTTCATTTGATTCAGGAGTTACCACCTTAAGGAAACAAGGTGCTATTATACTGAATATGTATTGTATTTACTGTTATAAAGTTTTATATGTAAAAATAATGGCTTTGGCTTTGTTTCATGAGTATTAACATATGTTACATTGGTAAAAACCTGAACACCCAAAATTGAAAATTCTGGCATTTTTGATAACTAAATGCAGAACATGGTGAGTTGTTTTTGAATATACACAACTGAAAATAGAGATAAATGACTCCACGCAGCTCATACATGTCTCCAGATGCCCCAAGATCTGCAACTGTCATGAAATGCTGTTCTTTACACACTTTATTTAGCTAAAATCTTCACTGTAGCATCCAAGCTTCTATTTAGGTGGGTGAAAAAGCTTGAGCGCTTGTATGTGTTTTGCTAGAATAAGTGGACATCAACTTGCGATCACTGTGTACCTCAGTGTTAACCTGCTAACTAAGTTGCGTTGCCGACAGAACTCTGTTGAAGTTGCAGCAACAAGTTCCTCTTGTTGGATCTCACGTTACATTTTCTGTTTTTTGGCCTTGGCCCTGTTTAGAACTGGTATCATCCAGCCTGAGTGATCTGCTCACAGTGGACAGCTTTAAGTAAAGCTGTGAACACAGAATGCAATAAAGGATGCATTTGAGATCCGATCACTCAGACTACATTCAGTGGTGGTCTCGGCTGCACATGGACACATTCTGTCACATTGGGTCACACTGAAGGACCACCTGCTCAACTGATGTCCTCTGAAACAGCAAGAAGCCACAACAAGACACAATGGATTATACACTGTCTGATTTCTATTTGTTTTACCCATTCAGCTGTTTTATTAACCGCAATATTCCCAGACACCCACAAAAATAACACAAATCTAGGAGTTGTTGAGTCTGGAGAAAGTAAAAAAACAGACAAATTCAAAGTAATTTGTACTTTATTTTTAATTTGGCAATTTACTTCGATCGACAATTGAAAATCAGTATCAAATCGTGAAAATTGTTTATTTCTGCGTATTTACTTGAGAATGGTTACTAATATGTTTGTTTTTTGTTGATATTACAGCTCAAAGCGGAACAAAAAGCTCTCTCACATCAACATCAGAACTTTAATGGCGTCACATCCAGCGGAAGTAAACACGCTAGTCTCCGTCTGCCAACAAACAGACAAGAACGATTAGCTGTATGTATTGAATCAACTAGAATATGTTATTGTTGTGGAATTCAATATACATGTCAATATATTTTAATATAATATAACTTTAGTATGAACCTCTGTTTAATCACTGTATGACCTTAAAGTCATGCTGTTCCGTATGCAGGAAGTAGTGTGCATGCATCCTGCTTGAGGATCCTGATCAGTTGGTCAGCACATACTGACCTTTGGAAGGGCAAATAAACATGAACCTGGGGTCATGTACACAAGATATGGAGGATGTACGAACACAATAACATTTGGAAGGGTAACTTGAACTAAGTATGAGGCACGTACACAGATGTGAATAACATATGCCCAAGCTGACATTAGAAGGGTATATAAACTGTCTGGACCTGAGATCAGGGTTCCAGTTTATTGCTGTGTATCTTGCATGGTCTGTGAATAAATTGGGAACCCACATGACTTTGAAGTTCCAGAGACTCCTGTGTGTTTTTCACGCCACAACATAATTGGCGCCCAACGTGAAGGAGTCAAAGTTACAGAAAGGTCATGTGTAGTCGTATGCGCATACAACAGCTGCCTAGAAAATAAAGGGAACGAAATAGAGGGGCTAAGATGTGTTAAAAAAGGCAGCTGAAGGGAATCAGGTGTTGTTAAACTCTGATAGTGTATACCAGAACTGGTTCTGAAGATCAGGGGAGAGTGTGTCTCTGATTGTGTGAGTATACCGCGGTAGCCGTTGTCCTGGGCTGAGAAAAGTTAGATTGCGATACTTGATAAAGCTCCTTATGGGCTGAGGGGAGCGACGACAAGTGTAAGTCTTTTACTCGGAATTTGGTCCAATATATTCTCAAGTGGTTCTTCCAAGAGCTCTGGCAAACCCTGACAAATTGAGGACTGAACTATAAAATATATGTGAACCAACATTCACTAGAAAAGGAGAACCTTGTTGGGGGGGGACCTGCTCAAACTGTAAAGAAACAGAGAGAAACAGGTCACACAACTTTGAACTCTGAAAGTTTCAGCGCAATCTCTAGAGGACTGATAAAATCATCAATTATGCATTAATATAGTATTTCATAACTAAATATTGCTCAATAAAGCTGAAATAGATCTCACACGTCCTAGACAAAGGTGATCAGATACACATATTACAATTGGATATAAAAAGATATTCAGAAGTCACGTGTAAAAAACTATGAGCCTCCCTGGTAGGAAACAATAAAGAGGAGAGAAATAAACCAGAAGAGGACGTTTGAAGTACAGTAAGCACACTGCCCATAAAATTAAAAAAAGAATATCTTCTTATAAAATAAATCCAAAAATTGAATCAAATAATAAACTAACAGACTGACTGACGGAGTTTGACGGACTGACTGAAGAGAGTGTCCCGGGTGTGTGTGTGGATTTGTTTTTGTGCGCATGTGTCTGTCATTTCATGAGAGCTCTCTGGATGTTTTGATATATGCAAATGATCTTTGGCTGTGTTAATATATGCTGCTGTGTTTAAAACATTTTGCTATGATGTTGAACGCACTATATTGATGTTACAAATTGTCTAAAGAGCTAGCCCTTTAAGAGACCCCCGCCTTTTTTCCCCTCCGTGTGTGTAATCTCCTTACACACACACACAGTCCTCCCCCCCTCTGCAGCTGCAAGCGATCGCCTCTGCAGGCAGATGCGTCTCACCCATATGCATGAATAATCTCTGGTTGATATAAGAAAAATACACGTTTAAGATATTGCGTGTAGCGTAGCGAAATTAGCTTATAATTAGTATAAGAACAAAAAACAGGGCATAATTAATTATCGTTTAAAGATAATGGAAGGCTATAAATCAGCTACAATCAGTGCACCACCAGTGCAAAAGAGGGCACATTTGATGTAGGCCTTTGTGAAGACATGGGACTTCGAATTAAGGACTACAAACCAAAGAACAAAAGTAAGAAACGTCAACAGAAAAGGGAGCAAGAATTAGAAATAATAAAACTATTCAAGATTGAAGGCCACCGTTACAGGAAAAATGTACAACAAGGCCTCGCGGAGTTAAGAGAAATACAAGCAAAAAAGAAAAGAGAGAACAACAGCAAAATCTTTTAGACTACATAGAGCACCCAAACTACACAGGGCTGTATCCATCCTTGGTAGGAAATGTTGAAATAAATGGAGATTTGATAGTTCATGATGAGAATGCTTTGCAACAAAACAGGACCCCCAATTCTCCAACCCCTCCTCAAACTGGAACAGCATACTACAACCCTCCTGCAGCTCTCTCTGATTCTAATCCCAGTTGCAATTCGGGACAAAACACCCCTTTGGGTGAAAAAACACAAAACATACTCCCAAAATATTGCAGCACTGAAAGAAAATCAAATGAACCAAAAGCACTACAACCAATGGATTGTTATGCAGAACGGAAAGAGACAAGTAGAGTAAAAGCGGGTGGAGAGTCATATTGGATGAAGCTTGATCAAGCTGAAACAGAGTTAAAGGGTGAGATGGATCGCAGTATGATCAAGGAGATAGAGGAGGAATTAGACAAGATTCAAGAAAGCATGTGCGAAAGAAGAACACAGACAGGAGAGAAAGGGAAAATAAACCAAGCAGCTGGAGGTGAGGGAGTGGGAAAAAAGGGGAGTCAGAGTGAAAGAAAATATGATCTAAGATATTGACCCAACATACACCCACCAGATAGATACACTGATCCTGGCCAATATCCAATTTTAATAAAGGGAACTCAAGGACATTATATACCATGGCAAACACTCGACCTTGCGGAGCTGGTCTCTAAACTCCCTGATATTCATGAGGTGGCCGGCAAGTGGATAAAGGCATTTGAAGAAGAGACTGTTGGCAAAATGCTGGCCCTGGAGGATGTCAAGGCTGTGTGGGCTCAAAGTCTTGGAGCTTCCATTATGGGAAACTTGTTACACCATAGTGGTAATAGGTGGATGGTTGATCACCTGGCTGATGGAACTGAGTTCAATGCGTTTCGAATGAGACTTTGGACAGCCCTGCGGACTGAATACCCTAATAAAATAGACCCCAAAGCATTGAAGGGTGAGATCCTCTCTGAAACTGAGAATCCAGCTACATATATCACCCGGCAGCTGAAAAGATGGAAGCAAGAGACTGAGGAAGGTGTGGAAGATACACCTTTGTTGACAACTCTGTTCAGGAACTCGGTCATTGAGGCTCTACCAATTCCAGTACAAAGCAAACTGGAGGAAGTTGTGGGACTGACTTCAGTGCCTCACAGAGAGTTCCGTGATTATGTGGTGCATGTTATAGAAAAATACAGAAAAGATGAGCTAAAAAAGAAAGAGCAAGAGAGAAACATTCAAAGGAAAATTGCTCAGCTACAGCTCACTGACTTACAAAGCAAAGTTACAATCACCGATGCAACCAGCACAAAGTTGTGGGCCCCCGAGGGTGTGTTGGGAATGTGGTGAGTTGGGCAACTTCTAAAAACAGATGCCCAAGGTTTCAGCCGAACTCCAATTGGGTTAGAGGGGGGTCGGGGGACCCAGCCCACACAACGCAGAAGTGGAGGCCCGGTGAATCCGTGGGCGAGACCAAATTATGGTTATTAGGGGTGCCCAGAGAATTAAGGGGAGGGTCAGCTTCCATTTCTCACCCTATAAGGGACCTCCGCTTGAGCAATTGCTGATAAAATTGAAAGATTATATGGAACAATTAACTGCCATCCATAGGTCTATTTTCTGCAGGAAAAAAGGAGAAATCCAGATCCAGACCAGAAGTGCCAGAAGGCCCTGGACACGCAAATTAGTATCATGACTGACTTTCAACTGGCTCAACTGGTAGTCGAGAAACCGGACTATCTCTCTCTGATCCTGAGAAATTACAAGAGGTGGAGGACATTGTGTGAGTAAAAGTATCCACAGAGGGTCCAGCAGGACACTAGACGGATGGAGAAGAACAATCCTGGACAGACGCCAGATCCACATTGCCACAACAAACATTATTAAAGGACATTTCTGATTCACTGAAGGGGTATAATTAATCACATATATGTAGCCTTGTTTGCAATTTCATACCTAATGTGTTGAAAAATGTTTGTACCAGTAATATATGTTCATATTATAGAACAGGTTCATTGCATGCCAAGAGGCGATCGCTCATGTGGGGGTCATAGGGGAATTTTACCAGTAAAAGCAGACACTGGTTTTCGCCCCTATATGGGATGAACTTGTGAAATAGGGGTAAACTTTGAAAATGTTTGATGTCTGACTTAGTACAGTTAATAATTACAAAATTGCTTAGTGATTGCCATGTACTTACAATAATGATGTATTCTATATACATACATATATATACAATAACTTGGTGTTGTCACTAAGTGTGACAAGAGGGGGGATATGTTGTGGAATTCAATATACATGTCAATATATTTTAATATAATATAACTTTAGTATGAACCTCTGTTTAATCACTGTATGACCTTAAAGTCATGCTGTTCCGTATGCGGGAAGTAGTGTGCATGCATCCTGCTGGAGGATCCTGATCAGTTGGTCAGCACATACTGACCTTTGGAAGGGCAAATAAACATGAACCTGGGGTCATGTACACAAGATATGGAGGATGTACGAACACAATAACATTTGGAAGGGTAACTTGAACTAAGTATGAGGCACGTACGCAGATGTGAATAACATACGCCCAAGCTGACATTAGAAGGGTATATAAACTGTCTGGACCTGAGATCGGGGTTCCAGTTTATTGCTGTGTATCTTGCATGGTCTGTGAATAAATTGGGAACCCACATGACTTTGAAGTTCCAGAGACTCCTGTGTGTTTTTCACGCCACAACATTATCATAATTGTTTCTCATCTAATTATTTCAGTGAACAAAAATGTCTTCAGTTGAGTATTTTAGAGAGTTTATCAACGAGCGACTAACAGCTGCTGCTGAAGAAATATTCGGAGCTTTTAAAGGAATTATCGTTGAGTATGAAGATGAGATCGTTCGTCAGCGCAGACTGCTGGAAAGCTTCTGGAAACCAGAAATAAAGCTGCACAGGATAGGTAAATAAAACTTCATTATTACATAATACTGATCAAGTGAATTTTATTTATCTATGATCCACCTTGTTTAAATGTTTTCTGCTATTCAGTCTACACGTGTTTCTTCTCATCACAGTAGTATTTAGGCCGTGGGCCGATGAGATGAACTCTGAAATAATAAGGGCTCCACGTTTTTGATGAAGAGAAAAACTATAACGTTAATCTACTTCATGCACTGGTTCTAAAAATACAATGTTTTCCTGAAAATATTTGCTCTCTATGGTATAGACGTGTTGAAGTATATCCATCAAATAAGTAAACTGTTTTATATGTATGTGTTTTAAGTTTGATGCAGAGAAACAGTATTTTGAAGTTTTAGTCCCGTCAACTGTCTTGACCACCCATACTCTTTCTCACTAAGTCGTATTTCCATAGAAGTTAACTTCTAATCTACACAGAATATCTGTAAAGTACCTTAAAGTTTTCTGATGCAAAAAAACCCAAACGTTTGCAGATAAGCTTTTGGAGAGAAATTCTGAGTTTCAAAGAAACCAACACCAGGAAAAGACCAAGTTAGTTACTTTATGTTGAATAATCTAAGCGATAGGAGTAAAAAAATGTTATTAGAGTTATATAACAAGGTATGGGAAGAGGGAATCCTACCGACTCAGTGGAAGGAATCAGTTATTGTCCCAATATGCAAACCAGGCAAAGACCCAACATCAGCAGGAAGCTGCAGGCCGATTGCTCTGACCTCACATCTAGGTAAAGTTATGGAAAAAATGGTAAATGAAAGATTAACATATTATATAGAGACCAAAGAAATACTGAAGAATTGAAATACCAGAGTGGCTTCAGAAAAGGAAGGAGGCCTATTGACCCGGCTGTATGTTTAGAACATGAGATGAGGAGAGCTCAGATTGTGGAAAAGGCATATGACATGATGTGGAAGGAAGGATTATTGATCCATCACATCCAGCGGAAGTAAACATGCTAGTTTCTGTCTTCCAACAAACAGACAAGAACGAAGAGGAGAGAAATTCTGATGGAGATAACCACCTGGAAAAATATTAAATTAACTTATTACAGTCAATATGTTTAAAAAAACTTATAAAAATAGTAAAAGGCACATTAGCACACATGCAGAGTGTAGCCAAAAAGAAACCAAAACTTTCACAACAGTGACATAAGTAAAGTTTGCTGGAGCTAGGACTTCTAAATTTTTAGAAATGTTAAGACAAATTTACCCTATCTACTTCATAGAGGACATACTAAAAGGGAAATGTATTCTTACCTCAAGACTAAATAAACTGTGTAGAGACTAGAAAGTGTTGATGTTCAGCGCTTCCTCCCTCTCTTTCTCATCTAATGTACTCCACACTTCAACACGCTCACAATTGTTTCCCCAAGACTTTTCAGAGACACTAATAATTGGTTTGTTCTCTCTGTCCAAAAAATGTGACATACACAGTGCATGGGCGCTGCCATATTTGTGAAGACTGGTCTGAAGGCTGAGCTGCCATCTGATGGGTCAATACATAGCATAGCCATGGCAATTAGCACAACATAAGTAGTCCATATGAATAGATATTTTATAACATGCAAACTCATGTTTTCAGGAGAACATTGTTTGATTTATAATAAATGTTTCTCACACAAAAATGGTCAAATATACTCTTCACTGAACAACTTGGACCTCAAGTCTAAAAAAGAACAAATAGCTGTTCGGCCCATGGCCTAATCCTATTCCTTTTGTTCTTTGTCGCTCCAGAGCCTCCACAGCAACATGTCTGTAAGGAGGAGGAGGTTCTAGCTGAGCAGCAGCTCTGTCACCAGGAGAGGAACTCCAGTATGGACCAAGAGGACCCAGAGCCTCCTCAGCAACATGTCTGTAAGGAGGAGGAGGTTCTAGCTGAGCAGCAGCTCTGTAATCAGGAGAGGAACTCCAGTATGGACCAAGAGGACCCAGAGCCTCCTCGGCAACATGTCTGGAAGGAGGAGGAGGTTCTAGCTGAGCAGCAGCTCTGTCACCAGGAGAGGAACTCCAGTATGGACCAAGAGGACCCAGAGGCTCCACAAATGAAAGAGGAGAATGAGGAACGGGAGGAACTCTGCATCAGTCAAGAGGGAGAGCAGCTTGTTTTGAAGCAGGAGACTGATACCTTTATATTGACTCCTACTAATGAGAGAAATGACCTCAATGAAGATCAAACTCTGTTCTTGAATCCTGATGAAACAGTAAGTGCATCACAGAAAGAGTCTGTAGTCAACATGCTGGTTAAAACTTCTTTGTTTGGAGAACCAAACTGTGACCTGCAGCTCTCTGTCTGTAAGGTGCAGGAGGTTGTAGCTGAGCAGCAGTTCTGTAATCAGGAGAGGAACTCCAGTATGGACCAAGAGGACCCAGAGCCTCCACAGCAACATGTCTGTAAGCAGGAAGAGGTTGTAGCTGAGCAGCAGCTCTGTCACCAGGAGAGGAACTTCAGTATGGACCAAGAGAGTCCAGAGCCTCCACAAATGAAAGAGGGGAAAAAGGAGGAACTCTGCATCAGTCAGGAGGGAGAGCAGCTTGTTCTGAAGCAGGAGACTGATACGATTATGTTGACTCCTACTAATGAGGGAAATGACCACAGTGAAGATCAGACTCTGTTCTTGAATCCTGATGAAACAGTAAGTGCATCACAGAAAGAGTCTGTAGTCAACATGCTGGTTATAACCTCTGTGTTTGGAGAACCAAACAGTGACCTGCAGCTGCTCTCTAACAACTCTCATGTAGCCGAGAACCAAGACCAGAAAGGAGAAACATGTGAAAAAGATTTTAAGTTCAAACAAAAGAAACACTTTAAAATGAACACAGCTGAGAAGCCATTTGTTTGTAAGGTTTGTGGAAAATATTTCAGACGTAAGGGTCATTTGACAATCCACATAAGAATCCACACAGGTGAGAGGCCATATGTTTGTAAAACATGTGGGAAAGATTTCAGAGGGAATGTTAATTTGAAACGCCACATGAGAATCCACACCGATGAGAAGCCATATGTTTGTAAAACATGTGGGAAAGATTTCAGAGGGAATGTTAATTTGAAACGCCACATGAGAATCCACAACGATGAGAAGCCATATGTTTGTATAACATGTGGGAAAGGTTTTAAACGGAATGTTGATTTGAAACGCCACATGAGAATCCACACAGGTGAGAAGCCATATGTTTGTATAACATGTGGTAAAGCTTTCAGACATGACAGTCATTTGACAGCCCACATGAGAATCCACACAGATGAAAAGCCATATGTTTGTAAAACATGTGGGAAAGATTTCAAACAGAATAGTAGTTTTAGAATCCACGTGAGAACCCACACAGGTGAGAAGCCATATGTTTGTCAAACATGTGGGAAAGATTTCAAACAGAATAGTAGTTTGAAAATCCACGTGAGAATCCACACAGGTGAGAAGCCATATGTTTGTCAAACATGTGGTAAAGCTTTCAGACATAAGAGTCATTTGACAAACCACATGAGAATCCACGCAGATGAGAAGCTATATGTTTGTAAAACATGTGGGAAAGATTTCACACAGAATAGTAGTTTGAAAATCCACATGATAATCCACACAGATGAGAAGCCATATGTTTGTAAAACTTGTAGGAAAGGTTTCAGACAGAATAATGATTTGAAAGTCCACATGAGAATCCACACAGATGAGAATCCACACAGATGAGAATCCACACAGATGAGAATCCTTAAATTTACTTTTAATACATTTAATTACATTTAATACATACAACAGACAGTATTCTGTTCATTATCAGGTGCAGTATTACTCTTCCATATCACTGCCATTATTACTTTCAATGTCATTGTCAATACTGCTTTTCTATTTCCATTTTAGTCAGTGTTTTAGTTCACTGATCGTATTTCTATTGTTATGATATTAGGCACTGGTTCTTGCATTAACTCCTTGTACACTTGACTGTATTGTTTTTTTAATTCTGTTATTATCTTATGGGTTTTTTAAAAACATTTGGAATAAGCTTCTCATCTTGACAGTCCAGATGAGAAGAGCCCACACTGGTGTGAAGCCGTACTTTTGCAAGATATGTGGAAAAAGTTTGTCTTATTGCTGCTCATTAATTATTGCTTGTTTAATGGCAGAGATTATCAGCCTCCACCGATGTTTCTTTCTGCCTGTATGTTGATGGAAGTATCTTACAAGCCTTAATTTGACAGTTATTCATTTGTTATGGGGCAATATGTATTTATGTCTCTGCTGTGTTAGACATAAATGTAAACCATTGGCAGTAATGAATAAAGTGTGGAAGGTGTTCAGTTGACTCAGCATGATGCTTCATTGTTATACTTTTCACATCACAAGTTTACAAGATATTGTGGATTCTACATATATGAGTGTGGTTAAATGTCATTGTGGCTGTATTTTCTTTGTACATTGTGAATTATAACCACTTCCATCTTATAAACATTACATAACATCTTAGAAACCAGTCAAATGATACGTTCTTTCCTATTCACCATAGTATCCACACTGAATGAATCTATTACCCAGTATATATATAATACAGTAGGGGTGGGAATCTCTAGTGACCTCACATTTTGATTCTGATTGAGACGGCTACGATTAGATGATAAAACTATTAGTGATGCATCGCTATTTTTTTTATATATGACATTTTTTCTGACTCTGTGACGACTTGCTTTTAAAACTGTATTTATAAAGATTAATAATTAAAACAGATGCATTTATTTCCACTATTCCAGTAATACAAAAGAAAAGAAACTAGTGTTCTGTAGCAGCATCCTGTAATAATTCAACAGACTTCAGTATATCAGTAACTAAAACTACATCTTTGTTAGTGATCTGCCATTCTTCTGCTACATTCTGCAACATTTGCACCTGTGTGGAACTCAGGAGGCAGGAGGTGGTTGTTGGATCTCTCTCTTGGCCATCTTCACAGCATGTTTTTGTTATGTGTGCACCAGTCGCCTGTCTGGGCTGCACTGCTCTCGCAGTAGAAAATCAATTTTTTAAGATTTGTTTATCGACTCATCGTCATTCATGTTTGTATCCTGATGCATCTAAGAATCGATTCCCCCACCCCTCATATGCAGCAGTGCAAGTTAAACGTATAGTGAAAACTGAAATGAAAAGGAAATGGCAGAGGGAATAAGACCGGGAAAGTATCCAAAAGAAAGTGGGAGAAATGAGAGAAACTAGCAGAAGTAAAAAGGAGGATATTATATCAAGAATGAGGTTGGGCCATACGGGTCTTAACAGCACTCTCAAAGTTACTGGCAAACATGCAACAGGTCTGTGTGCTTACTGTGATTTTAAGGAACCTATAGAACATTTCATTATTCACTGTCCACAGCACCATCAGCAAAAGGAAATTCTCAGACACAGACTGAAAAGTCAACACATCACACTTGATCTCAGACAATTACTGCAGTTGAATTCAGGGCGTGTGGGTTATAGGGCTTTATCTAAATATTTAGAAAAGTGTGGAGTTTACATGTTCTCCCTGTGTCTCTGGGTTCTCTCCAGGTTCTCCAGCTTCCTCCCACCACCAGAAACATGCAGTAGAAGTGAACTGGTGACTCTAAATTGCCTGTAGGTGTGAATGTGAGTTTGAATAGTTGTTTGTCTTTCTATGTGGTCCTGTGATGAACTGGTGATTTGTTTATGATCCGGCAAGCACATGTTTCCCTACGTAACATATGGCGGCCGTGTTTGCCATCTTCCGCCAGTCACGGCTAATAGCGTGTCCGCTCTAGTGTTTTTCTCTATGCTATAACATTTAACTTATACATGTCGTTAGTGACACCTTTATAAAAGCCTAAAGGTGATGTTAATCATTAATTACAATTAGTGTCGTGTAACCTGACACTTTATTAGTCAAAACCTCTAAGTAGTTTTTTGTTTGAAATATTCAATCACGACCCACCTATAAATCTCCCTGCATTGAAAATATGTCTTGAAGTTTTGTTTTTGTTTTTTCGAAAAACACATGTTATAATGCTTGTTACATCAGGTGGTATTGAGTTCCGGCAAGATGGCGGACTGAGGGGTTGTCCTCAGAGTGGATCTTTTGGTTCTTTGACCCCCTCTAAATAATTAATATTGCCTGTCCGACCATGTAAAAGGGACAAAAGAAGCAAGGATCAGACATAATAATGCAGAAAGACGGCACAAAGAGCTCCCAAACGACACAGCTCAGATTGAGCATGATTATGTGATGGATGTGGAGTCCACGGTGTTCGCTGGGGAGAAACACAACTTTGACGAGACAAATGACTCCCCTCCAATAACTCCTCTACAGGAGCTCATGCTAGAAAAATGACTTAACAAAATCCAACCGCTGCTGATGTGCTGGCGGCTATTCAAGCCCTTCACACCAGATTTGACAGCCAAGACCAAAAGACGGCGGAGTTTGATACGACGATGACTCAAAACACAGAGATGACTGTTAATCTCACGAAGTCAATCGAGTTCAATACTGAAGGAGCGACGGAATGTAAGGAGAATTTCTCTGTTTTGGAAACCCAGGTATCCATCCTACGGAAAGGAGTTGACGAGCTCACAGAAAGGTCAAGAGAACAAGACCGATACAGACGACGTCGGAATTTGAGGATAAAAGGAATGAAGGAGGAGATGGATGAAAACATCAGGCAGGATGTGACACGGCTTCTCCGGGAAATTGTTCCAGAATGGTCCCAAAAAATGGATGATTATGTGGACACTGTGCATCGCCTGGGAAGGGTGGAGGAAAACAGAACACGCCAGGTGATTGTACAGTTTACCAAACGTCATCACAGAGATGGCATATGGAGGATGACCAAGAAGTCGCAGGTCTGTGAGACAGCAGGAATCCGTTTCTCTGAGGATCTAACTAAGGAAGACAAACTGGAAAGAGAAAAGCTTTGGCCGCAGATTCTGCAAGCTCGGAAAGCTGGTGAGAAGTCACACTACCGCGGTCCTTTTGGCTACATAAATGGTCGCCACATTTATGCCAAGGAGTGAGACATAAACCGTCACAGACATGGAAAGACTTCAGTAAATACTACTTTAAAGTGGGGTTATATTTTTTGTTTGAATATAAGAGGATCACCCACTCTTTCTATTTCTAAAGGAAACTAAAAGAAAACCTTAACATTATTTTTGTACCTCTCTCATTGTTACTGCTGTATTTTTGTTGTTTTTTCCCTTTCCGCAGCAGTTTCTTTCTTTATGTTAAAGACACATTTATCCTTTATTTCTTTAAATACAAGGGGTCTTAGGGATCATGTGAGGAGAAAAGAAGTATTTTTATTTTGCAAGGGACAAAAAGCCCACTGCACCTTTCTACAAGAGACACATTCTTGCGACGCTGTTTCCACCTTCTGGTGGGGAGAAAAGATCTTGTTCAGCCACGGTTCTAATCGTTCTGGCAGTGTAGATATATGCTTTAATAGATGTCCTTGCATCAAAGATTTCATCTTGATTTTAATGTCTGCAGTTTCTGTAATTCAGACATCGAAACCACAGAACATCTCTTCTTCTCTTGTAATTTAACTAGCACCTTTTGGGATGCTATCCAGTATTGGATAACGTGTAATGGCCGAAATATTCAGATTCTACCATATGAAAAAATAGGGGTTTGGGCTTCAAATGGAGAACAAAAAAATGGAATTTGGAAATAATAATTTGATTATCTTGGCAAAGTATTTTATCCACAATTGCCGTTTCCTTAAGAACTATCCCAAATTTAGGGCTTTTTTAAATGAGATGATTCTACACAAAAGATTATTAACATTTTGCAAAATGGAGAAAGCTATACATCTGTATGAATATTTATGTACCCTCACTCCTGATTGACCACTTGTGCTTTCTGTTTAATTAATTAATTAATTTTGTTTTACAAGTTTTGTTTTGTTTTTCTTCTGTTGTTTATGTGTTGATATTTAGTCTTTATTTAGGTTGCTGCCTTCGCTAAGTCAATTTTCGTTCTGTAATTATTTCTCTTAATATGATATGCCCTTTTGATTGTTCATTATTATTGTTCAAAAAAGTTTTTAAAAAAAAAGGGAATTTCCGAAACAGCATGGAGCAAAAGTCCCAAAACACCATCTAGTGGTAAATGCAAGACATGCAGGAAAGCCATATTTTTTTGTTTTATGAAAAACCTTTTGAAACATTTTAACTGGGCCACCAGCTTTAAAAAAGCTTTAAAAAAAATACAAAAAAACAGATTGTGTTTTGGATCAAAAGCAGTTTTACAGTCATCTTGTGCCAAAAGTAGGTCAAACAGCAAAGGTCTTGTCTCAAAAGTAGGTCATAGGTCAAAGATCAAACACAATTTTGAAAATACTTCAGATACATTGAAAATGGGGGAAATGTGGAAACTGAATGCACTGTACTTTATGGCAAATAGAGATTGTATACCAAAGACACCAAAATACGACATTCTAGGGCTAATGTGCATATATTTGTCAATAAATTTGATAAATTGCTATAAAAAAAGAATAAAAACAAAACTTCAGGTGATGTTCGGGTACAACTTCGGATTTCTGGTCAGTATTGTTGTGTTGTTGGCGTCTATTTTTACTTCTATCTTTCTTGGGGAACCTGAATGCCGCAAACAATATCCGGATATGACCCAATTTACGGATATGACGTTTAATTTCAAGATGGCAGCGCGAGCGACCTTGATGCTCAAGTCCAGAGCAGGTATCAATCATCTAATCTAAGTTTATATTTTTTACATTCTTAGTGAATTTAAAAATCACTCGAGAAGACGTGAGAAATATTTTTTATTTATTCTCCACAGTTTCATTCTGTCCGAACACATAACGTTACGTTTTAAACAAGGAACGTTTTACAAGCTAACTTACCTTGCTGTGCTAAACAATTTTTAACAATGTACACATAGCAAAATATATTTTTGTTTCACAAATAATCTGTGTTTTAAACAATCCAGTGATTACCAGTAAGGACTTAAGACGTTTGTAAGGCAGTATGTACGTACATGAGATAAGATGTATGATAGATTTGGGACACATAGGTTGATTGTATTTGTACTATAGTTCAAATATATGAAATAAAACCTTTGGATGTATTACAGCAACTTTAAAGTACGAATAATTGTTGAATAATAAAGACGTTTCAAGGAACTTTATAAAGAAAAATACAGACAGAAAATGGATAATATGAATATTAGCAAGACTTGTGGCCTTCTTTATTTAAATGACTGAAACTGGATGTTTATGTGTCTTTATGTGTCATTCATTTTGTTCCTGCTGCTGATTTCAGGTCTGTTGGTGCCTGGTCAGTCATCTCTTCTAGACTCTGTGAGGTTTGCATCTAAGAAGTCTGGTGGCAGCTGTAAGAACCTCGGAGGAAAAAGTCCTGGACAGAGATACGGCTTCAAGAAACAGGATGGTAGGAACAAGTTATTTTAAAATATTTCCCATAAATGCTGTAGCTATTTCTTCTCCGGACTCAATTTCATTTTGAAGTGGCGGCCTTGTATTGGCCAGATTAATGTAAAACCTTTTCAAACTGCTGTGTTGTTAGTATACTGATCAACAGTAGAAACGCTTTTTTAATGTTATGCCATCCTGTTCATATTAAATATCAAGGGCAAATTATGGTTCACACATCTTTAGTCACCCTCTAGCCATACAGAAAAATCATTTTTGTGCAGATTAGTGGTTTTTGCCTTCTTGTTTATAGGTCAGAAAGTGTAGATGGTGAGACAGAGAACAAAAATAGTCACTACCTTGCGTGTCTACCTCCAGCATTTATCACTACTTTACACCTCCTGAATGGATAAGGTGTTATTCTGGACTTGTATGATGACATGCCATTCTTCCTGCAGTGCTGTGAGAAGTTGTTCATGTGTTGCTGGAGCAGGATCTCTCTCTCTCACCCGGTGATCCTGAGCATCCCATAGAGGGCATTGTCATGCATGAAGGTGATTCCTGATTGCTGTATCCTGGGAATGACGTGTGAACGTAGGGCCGTATTTCGTTAATGGATGGCTGACTGTAGCTCCCTCTATATGGCTGTTTGATAGGACCCAAATGTCCTGATACAGGTCATTTTATATGCATTCAATTTACAGAAAATGTGCTACATCCTGATATGGAAGAGTATCTGGATAGAAAGGCCTGTTTCTTATTATATTTTGAAATATCTTTTTGACAAATAAAAGATATTTACTCATATTTGTCTCCTTCTGTATACAACTGCGTGCCGATTTTCAATTAAACATATAACTATTTAATGTATAAATTATCGAAAGGTAAACAGATGATTGTTGTGTATGTAGTTGGTGAGAGGTTAGTAGCCTTTCAGTCTGTTCAGTGTTTCCCATAGAATGACAGTGGAACTGGCGTGAACACTTAGTGTTTACTCACAAACTACTTTAATCTCTTCAGCCGCATCTGATGGAGGCCTTTTTGTTAAAGATTTAGCCATATTGAAACAATCCAAACCAACATTGTACAGAGTGATATCTAGTGACCAAACAACAGGCCTCCATTAAACTAGAGATGTTGCACCACAATCAGCACGTTTGTCTCGTTTAGTTTTGGACTGTAGGATCGCTGTCACTCATGTAAACGAGATGTGGTACCAGTACAGCAGTTTGAACAGTTTTTGATCTATTAATCAGGGAAAATAACCAATTGAACCAATTTCTATAAATCTTGGTGTAAGGCTGGGGCATGCATCAGACAAGAACTCATTAAATTTAGGTGTGGATTCAAGTGGAGGAAACAATCCATAAATCATCATCATCATCATCATCATTGAGTGTGCACTGTGGTGCAGATTCAGATAATCTGGATCTGCTGGATCAAAATACGAATTCCTCTTCGGTGATTTTCATTATAGTTGCTATACATTAACAAAGAGAGCTACAAACAACTACCAGCTGACTTAATGGTGTTGAGAGTTGTCTCCTTCAGTTGTAGAAATATTTCCAGATTTATAAGATTTATTTATTATTTTTAGTCGAGATCCAGATCTGGTGGATTGTTGACTTGGCAAACTTGTGCAATCTGATTATTTTAATGCTCTTACTAATTCATCTGGTAATTACTTGGATCTTATCGTCACTATTACTGTCTGTAATTGATATGGACAATATTTAAAGTGTAAAACAAGTTTAGAAGTATTATCTCATTCAAGCACATCTATGTAAGTTCATTTTTCTTACCATACTGGTATTAATGGAAACGAATGAAAATATAGAGTATAATTTATATATTTATAAAGTGTAATTTATTTGTAGTAAAACCTCAAAGAAAATCACTTGAATGGTCCTTTAAATGAGAGATCATCGTCTCACATGTTGTGTGAATATACATGATGATAGTAATAAGGGGAATTCTGGTGGTTTAACCTCTTTTCATTTTCTCACAAGGTAACTTTGTCCATGCGGGTAACATCCTAGCAACCCAGAGGCTGATGAGGTATCATCCAGGTGCTCATGTAAGTTAACACCTTGTCTATCCAAAGATGTTAATCGTATGTAATGAAAATGTTCTCATCGCATACCTCCTTCCCACTCCCTCAGGTGGGGATGGGAACCAACAAAACGCTCTTTGCTCTGGAAGACGGCATCGTCAGGTTCACCAAGGAGGTTTACGTCCCTCCACCACGCAGCCCAGAGGCAACCCAGGTCATCACCAAGCTGCCCAAAGGTGCTGTGCTCTACAAGACCTTCATCAGTGTTCTGCCAGTCAAACAGGAGGGCAAGTTTAAACTAATGGACATGGTCTAAAACGCCCTGGACTGGCCTGAAAGGTCGTTATTTCCCCAGTGTTGTAACGGTGGTCAGGATCAAGAAGGATTTTTTTGTGGCTGACACTGGATTTCCAGAGATTGACGTACATCAGCGATACCTCCTGAGCTTCTGTCTCTGAGTTCTACTATTATTTGACTCTCTGATTGATTAAACACATATTCAATGTCATATTACCGTGGACTGGAGTCATCCTGAACAGTTAATGTTCTCTGACATGCTTCATTTGATTCAGGAGTTACCACCTTAAGGAAACAAGGTGCTATTATACTGAATATGTATTGTATTTACTGTAATAAAGTTTTATATGTAAAAATAATGGCTTTGGCTTTGTTTCATGAGTATTAACATATGTTACATTGGTAAAAACCTGAACACCCAAAATTGAAAATTCAGGCATTTTTGATAACTAAATGCAGAACATGGTGAGTTGTTTTTGAATATAAACAACTGAAAATAGAGATAAATGACTCCACACAGCTCATACATGTCTCCAGATACCCCGAGATCTGCAACTGTTATGAAATGCTGTTCTTTACACACTTTATTTAGCTGAAATCTTCACTGTAGCCTCCAAGCTTCTATTTAGGTGGGTCAAAAAGCTTGAGCTCTTGTATGTGTTTTGCTAGAATAAGTGGACATGAACTTGCGATCACTGTGTACCTCAGTGTTAACCTGCTAACTAAGTTGCGTTGCCCACAGAACTCTTGAAGTTGCAGCAAAAAGTTCCTCTTGTTGGATCTCACGTTACATTTTCTGTTTTTTGGCCCTGGCCCTGTTTAGAACCGGTATCATCGATCCTGAGTGATCTGCTCACAGTGGACAGCTTTAAGTACAGCTGTGAACACACACAAAATGCAATAAAGGATGCATTTGAGATCCGATCACTCAGACTACATTCAGTGGTGGTCTCGGCTGCACATGGACACATTCTGTCACATTGGGTCACACTGAAGGACCACCTGCTCAACTGATGTCCTCTGAAACAGCAAGAAGCCACAACAAGACACAATGGATTATACACTGTCTGATTTCTATTTGTTTTACCCATTCAGCTGTTTTATTAACCACAATATTCCCAGACACCCGCAAAAATAACACAAATCTAGAAGTTGTTGAGTCTGGAGAAAGTAAAAAAACAGACAAATTCAAAGTAATTTGTACTTTATTTTTAATTTGGCAATTTACTTCGAACGACAATTGAAAATCAGTATCAAATCGGGAAAATTGTTTATTTCTGCGTATTTACTTGAGAATGGTTACTAATATGTTTGTTTTTTGTTGATATTACAGCTCAAAGCGGAACAAAAAGCTCTCTCACATCAACATCGGAACTTTAACGGCGTCACATCCAGCGGAAGTAAACACGCTAGTTTCCGTCTGCCAACAAACAGACAAGAACGATTAGCTGTATGTATTGAATTAACTAGAAGTTGTTATCGTAGTTGATTGTTATCTAATTATTTCAGTGAACAAAAATGTCTTCAGTTGAGTATTTTAGAGAGTTTATCAACGAGCGACTAACAGCTGCTGCTGAAGAAATATTCGGAGCTTTTAAAGGAATTATCGTTGAGTACGAAGATGAGATCGTTCGTCAGCGCAGACTGCTGGAAAGCTTCTGGAAACCAGAAATAAAACTGCACAGGATAGGTAAATAAAACTTCATTATTACATAATACTGATCAAGTGAATTTTATTTATCTATGATCCACCTTGTTTAAATGTTTTCGGCTACTCAGTCTACACGTGTTTCACAGTAGTATTTAGGCCGTGGGCCGATGAGATGAACTCTGAAATAATAAGGGCTCCACGTTTTTGATGAAGAGAAAAACTATAACGTTAATCTACTTCATGCACTGGTTCTAAAAATACAATGTTTTCCTGAAAATATTTGCTCTCTATGGTATAGACGTGTTGAAGTATATCCATCGAATAAGTAAACTGTTTTATATGTATGTGTTTTAAGTTTGATGCAGAGAAACAGTATTTTGAAGTTTTAGTCCCGTCAACTGTCTTGACCACCCATACTATTTCTCACTAAGTCGTATTTCCATAGAAGTTAACTTCTAATCTACACAGAATATCTGTAAAGTACCTTAAAGTTTTCTGATGCAAAAAAACTTTTGCCGATAAGCTTTTGGAGGGAAATTCTGATCAAGATAACCACCTGGAAAATATGAATTTACCTTATTATTTATTATTACGCCGCCATATTTGTGAAGACTGGTCTGAAGGCTGAGCTGCCATCTGATGGGTCAATACATAGCATAGAATCAGAATCAGAATGATCTTTATTGTCATTATACGCAAGTACAATGAATCACGTGTGACTTCTCTCCAGTACAGGTAGAACAAGATAAAAATTTGTGCAAAAGTTACAAAATAGAAATATGAGATTAAAAAAAAATATACAGTACCAGTCAATAGTTTGAACACAGTTACCCATCCACTTGAATGGGAAACTGTGTCCAAATTTTTGACTGGTAGTGTGTGTATATATATATATATATATATATATATATATATATATATAAAATCAGTGCAATATAAACAATTTGTGCAAGATAGCTAACAGTGCAAGATTAACAAACAGTCAAAAATACAGTTATTGAATGAGGTAGCAGTTGGTTGGGGTTATGTGTGTTTACAGTCATAATGATGATGGTGGTGGTGGTGGTGGTGTGTTTGTGAGTGTGTTTGTGAGTGTGTGTGTGTGTGTGTGTGTCTGTTTCAGTCTGTGTTACTGTTGGTGTGGATGTGTGGGGTGATGGAGGCCACAGCTCTTGGGTAGAAGCTGTTCCTCAGTCTGGTGGTGTGGGATTTTAATGTTCTGACCCGTTTGCCAGAAGGCAGCTGTTCAATAAGTGGTGGTCGGGATGAGTCGTGTCTTTAAAAATCCTGCCTGTTTTCCTTCTCAGTCTGTGAGCATAGATTGTGTCCAGTTTTGGAAGCTCTATCCTGACAATGCGCTGGGCTGCTTTTACCATCCGTTGCAGGTCCTTGCGCTCCGCAGCTGTGCAATTACCACACAGTGGTGCAGTTTGTCAGGATGCTCTCGATGGTGCTCCTATAAAAGTTTAACAGCAGGCTTTGTGGAAGCTGGGCCTGTTTCAGTTTCCTAAGGAAACAGAGTCTTTGTTGGGCATTTTTTTATCAGTTGTGAGGTTTTGGATGTCCATGTCAGAAGTCTAGACACATTGACTCCGAGGAACTTAAGGTTGTCCGCACTCTCCACAGGATCTCCATGGATGTAGAGGGGGAGGTGGGGACTCGCTATCGTCCTACTGAAGTCAATTATCATCTCCTTTGTCTTCGTGGTGTTTAGGATCAGGTTGTTTTCTCTGCACCACTCGACAAGACGGTCCACCTCATGCCTGTGGGCCGTTTCCTCATTGTTTGATATCAGCCCCACTATTGTTGTGTCATCTGCGAATTTAATTATACTGTTGGAGATGTGGATGGGGGTGCAGTCATGGGTAAGTAGTGTAAAGAGCATCAGGACTGTGTGCTGATGCTCAGGAACCTGGGGGGTTCCTGTGCTCAGAAAGAGGGTGGAGGAGGTGTTTTTCCCAATCCTTACTTATTGTGGTCTGTTTTTAAGGAAGTCCATGATCCATGACCACAGAAAGGGCCAAGTCCCAAGTCGTTCAGTTTCCTGATCAATCTGTGGGGGATGGCGGTGTTAAACGCGGAGCTGAAATCCAGAAATAATATCCTTACATAGTTCCTTGGTTCCTCGAAGTGTGACAGGGCAGTGTGAAGAGCTGTAGAGATGATAGCCATGCTAATTTGCACAACTTAAGTAGTCCATATAAATAAATACTTACAACATGCAAACTCGTATTTTCAGGAAACATTGTTTGATTTGTAATAAATGTTTCTCACACAAAAATGGTAAAATATACTCTTCACTGAACAACTTGGACCTCAAGTCTAAAAAAGAACAAATAGCTGTTCAGCCCATGGCCTAAACCTATTCCTTTTTTTCTCTGTCGCTCCAGAGCCTCCACAGCAACATGTCTTTAAGGAGGAGGAGGTTCTAGCTGAGCAGCAGCTCTGTCACCAGGAGAGGAACTCCAGTATGGACCAAGAGGACCCAGAGGCTCCACAAATGAAAGAGGAGGAACTCTGCATCAGTCAGGAGGGAGAGCAGCTTGTTCTGAAGCAGGAGACTGATACGATTATGTTGACTCCTACTAATGAGGGAAATGACCACAGTGAAGATCAGACTCTGTTCTTGAATCCTGATGAAACAGTAAGTGCATCACAGAAAGAGTCTGTAGTCAACATGCTGGTTATAACCTCTGTGTTTGGAGAACCAAACAGTGACCTGCAGCTGCTCTCTAACAACTCTCATGTAGCTGAGAACCAAGACCAGAAAGGAGAAACATGTGAAAAAGATTTTAAGTTCAAACAAAAGAAACACTTTAAAATGAACACAGCTGAGAAGCCATTTGTTTGTAAGGTTTGTGGAAAATGTTTCAGACGTAAGGATCATTTGACAACCCACATAAGAATCCACACAGGTGAGAGGCCATATGTTTGTAAAACATGTGGGAAAGATTTCAAACAGAATAGTAGCTTGAAAATCCACGTGAGAACCCACACAGGTGAGAAGCCATATGTTTGTAAAACATGTGGGAAAGCTTTGAGATATAAGAGTCATTTGACAACCCACATGAGAATCCACACAGGTGAGAAGCCATATGTTTGTATAACATGTGGGAAAGCTTTCAGACAGAGTAGTAGTTTGAAAATCCACATGATAATCCACACAGTTGAGAAGCCATATGTTTGTAAAACTTGTAGGAAAGGTTTCAGACGGATTGCTGATTTGCAAATCCACATGAGAATCCACACAGGTGAGAGGCCATATGTTTGTAAAATATGCAGCAAAGATTTCACACGTAATTATCATTTGACAGCCCACATGAGAATCCACACAGATGAGAATCCACACAGATGAGAATCCACACAGATGAGAATCCTTAAATTTACTTTTAATACATTTAATTACATTTAATACATACAACAGACAGTATTCTGTTCATTATCAGGTGCAGTATTACTCTTCCATATCACTGCCATTATTACTTTCAATGTCATTGTCAATACTGCTTTTCTATTTCCATTTTAGTCAGTGTTTTAGTTCACTGATCGTATTTCTATTGTTATGATATTAGGCACTGGTTCTTGCATTAACTCCTTGTACACTTGACTGTATTGTTTTTTTAATTCTGTTATTATCTTATGGTTTTTTTTTAAAAACATTTGGAATAAGCTTCTCATCTTGAAGGTCCACATGAGAAGAGCCCACACTGGTGTGAAGCCGTACCTTTGCAAGATATGTGGAAAAAGTTTGTCTTATTGCTGCTCATTAATTATTGCTTGTTTAATGGCAGAGATTATCAGCCTCCACCGATGTTTCTTTCTGCCTGTATGTTGATGGAAGTATCTTACAAGCCTTAATTTGACAGTTATTCATTTGTTATGGGGCAATATGTATTTATGTCTCTGCTGTGTTAGACATAAATGTAAACCATTGGCAGTAATGAATAAAGTGTGGAAGGTGTTCAGTTGACTCAGCATGATGCTTCATTGTTATACTTTTCACATCACAAGTTTACAAGATATTGTGGATTCTACATATATGAGTGTGGTTAAATGTCATTGTGGCTGTATTTTCTTTGTACATTGTGAATTATAACCACTTCCATCTTATAAACATTACATAACATCTAAGAAACCAGTCAAATGATACGTTCTTTCCTATTCACCATAGTATCCACACTGAATGAATCTATTACCCAGTATATATATAATACAGTAGGGGTGGGAATCTCTAGTGACCTCACATTTTGATTCTGATTGAGACGGCTACGATTAGATGATAAAACTATTAGTGATGCATCGCTATTTTTTTTATATATGACATTTTTTCTGACTCTGTGACGACTTGCTTTTAAAACTGTATTTATAAAGATTAATAATTAAAACAGATGCATTTATTTCCACTATTCCAGTAATACAAAAGAAAAGAAACTAGTGTTCTGTAGCAGCATCCTGTAATAATTCAACAGACTTCAGTATATCAGTAACTAAAACTACATCTTTGTTAGTGATCTGCCATTCTTCTGCTACATTCTGCAACATTTGCACCTGTGTGGAACTCAGGAGGCAGGAGGTGGTTGTTGGATCTCTCTCTTGGCCATCTTCACAGCATGTTTTTGTTATGTGTGCACCAGTCGCCTGTCTGGGCTGCACTGCTCTCGCAGTAGAAAATCAATTTTTTAAGATTTGTTTATCGACTCATCGTCATTCATGTTTGTATCCTGATGCATCTAAGAATCGATTCCCCCACCCCTCATATGCAGCAGTGCAAGTTAAACGTATAGTGAAAACTGAAATGAAAAGGAAATGGCAGAGGGAATAACACCGGGAAAGTATTCAAAAGAAAGTGGGAGAAATGAGAGAAACTAGCAGAAGTAAAAAGGAAGAAGATATACCAAGAATGAGGTTGGGCCATACGGGTCTTAACAGCACTCTCAAAGTTGCTGGCAAACATGCAACAGGTCTGTGTGCTTACTGTGATTTTAAGGAACCTATAGAACATTTCATTATTCACTGTCCACAGCACCATCAGCAAAAGGAAATTCTCAGAAACAGACTGAAAAGTCAACACATCACACTTGATCTTAGACAATTACTGCAGTTGAATTCAGGGTGTGTGGGTTATAGGGCTTTATCTAAATATTTAGATAAGTGTGGAGTTTACATGTTCTCCCTGTGTCTCTGGGTTCTCTCCAGGTTCTCCAGCTTCCTCCCACCACCAGAAACATGCAGTAGAGGTGAACTGGTGACTCTAAATTGCCCATAGGTGTGAATATGAGTGTGAATGGTTGTTTGTCTTTCTATGTGGTCCTGTGATGAACTGGTGATTTGTTTATGATCCGGCAAGCACATGTTTCCCTACGTAACATATGGCGGCCGTGTTTGCCATCTTCCGCCAGTCACGGCTAATAGCGTGTCCGCTCTAGTGTTTTTCTCTGTGCTATAACATTTAACTTATACATGTAGTAAGTGACACCTTTATAAAAGCCTAAAGGTAATGTTAATCATTAATTACAATTAGTGTCGTGTAACCTGACACTTTATTAGTCAAAACCTCTAAGTAGTTTTTTGTTTGAAATATTTAATCACGACCCACCTATAAATCTCCCTGCATTGAAAATATGTCTTGAAGTTTTGTTTTTGTTTTTTCAACAAACACATGTTGAAATGCTTGTTACAATCAGGTGGTATTGAGTTCCGGCAAGATGGCGGACTGAGCGGTTGTCCTCAGAGTGGATCTTTTGGTTCTTTGACCCCCTCTAAATAATTAATATTGCCTGTCCGACCATGTAAAAGGGACAAAAGAAGCAAGGATCAGACATAATAATGCAGAAAGATGGCACAAAGAGCTCCCAAACGACATCGTCTCAGATTGAACATGATTATGTGATGGATGTGGAGTCCACGGTGTTCGCTGGGGAGAAACACAACTTTGACGAGACAAATGACTCCCCTCCAATAACTCCTCTAAAGGAGCTCATGCTAGAAAAATGACTAAACAAAATCCAACCGCTGCTTATGTGCTGGCGGCTATTCAAGCCCTTCACACCAGATTTGACAGCCAAGACCAAAAGATGGCGGAGTTTGATACGACGATGACTCAAAACACAGAGATGACTGTTAATCTCACCAAGTCAATCGAGTTCAATGCTGAAGGAGCGACGGAATGTAAGGTGAATTTCTCTGTTTTGAAAACCCAGGTATCCATCCAACGGAAAGAACACGCCAGGTGATTGTACAGTTTACCAAACGTCATCACAGAGATGGCATATGGAGGATGACCAAGAAGTCGCAGGTCTCCGAGACAGCAGGAATCCGTTTCTCCGAGGATCTAACTAAGGAAGACAAACTGGAAAGAGAAAAGCTTTGGCCGCAGATTCTGCAAGCTCGGAAAGCTGGTGAGAAATCACACTACCGCGGTCCTTTTGGCTACATAAATGGTCGCCACATTTATGCCAAGGAGTGAGACATAAACCGTCACACACATGGAAAGACTTCAGTAAATACTACTTTAAAGTGGGGTTATATTTTTTGTTTGAATATAAGAGGATCACCCACTCTTTCAATTGCTAAGGGAACTAAAAGAAAAGCTTAACATTATTTTTGTACCTCTCTCATTGTTACTGCTGTATTTTTGTTGTTTTTTTCCTTTTCCGCAGCAGTTTCTTTATTCATGTTAAAGACACATTTATCCTTTATTTCTTTAAATACAAGGGGTCTTAGGGATCATGTGAGGAGAAAAGAAGTATTTTTATTTTGCAAGGGACAAAAAGCCCACTGCACCTTTCTACAAGAGACACATTCTTGCGACGCTGTTTCCACCTTCTGGTGGGGAGAAAAGATCTTGTTCAGCCACGGTTCTAATCGTTCTGGCGGTGTAGATATATGCTTTAATAGATGTCCTTGCATCAAAGATTTCATCTTGATTTTAATGTCTGCAGTTTCTGTAATTCAGACATCGAAACCACAGAACATCTCTTCTTCTCTTGTAATTTAACTAGCACCTTTTGGGATGCTATCCATTATTGGATAACGTGTAATGGCCGAAATATTCAGATTCTACCATATGAAATAATACAGTTTGGAATGGAATTTGGAAATAATAATTTGATTATCTTGGCAAAGTATTTTATCCATAATTGCCGTTTCCTTAAGAACTATCCCAAATTTAGGCTTTTTTAAATGAGATGATTCTATACAAAAGATTATTAACATTTTGCAAAATGGAGAAAGCTGTATGAATATTTATGTACCCTCATTCCTGATTGACCACTTGTGCTTTCTGTTTAATTAATTAATTAATTTTGTTTTACAATTTTTGTTTTGTTTTTCTTCTGTTGTTTATGTGTTGATATTTAGTCTTTATTTAGGTTGCTGCCTTCGCTAAGTCAATTTTCTTTCTGTAATTATGTCTCTTAATATGATATGCCCTTATGATTGTTCATTATTATTGTTCAAAAAAGTTTTTTAATAAAAAGGGAATTTCCAAAACAGCATGGAGCAAAAGTCCCAAAACACCATCTAGTGGTAAATGCAAGACATGCAGGAAAGCCATATTTTTTTGTTTTATGAAAAACCTTTTGAAACATTTTAACTGGGCCACCAGCTTTAAAAAAGCTTTAAAAAAAATACAAAAAAAACAGATTGTGTTTTGGATCAAAAGCAGTTTTACAGTCATCTTGTGCCAAAAGTAGGTCAAACAGCAAAGGTCTTGTCTCAAAAGTAGGTCATAGGTCAAAGGTCAAACACAATTTTGAAAATACTTCAGATACATTGAAAATGGGGGAAATGTGGAAACTGAATGCACTGTACTTTATGGCAAATAGAGATTGTATACCAAACACACCAAAATACGACATTCTAGGGCTAATGTGCATATATTTGTCAATACATTTGATAAATTGCTATAAAAAAAGAATAAAAACAAAACTTCAGGTGATATTCCGGTACAACTTCGGATTTGTGGTCAGTATTGTTGTGTTGTTGGCGTCTATTTTTACTTCTATCTTTCTTGGGGAACCTGAATGCCGCAAACAATATCCGGATATGACCCAATTTACGGAAATGACGTTTAATTTCAAGATGGCAGCGCGAGCGTCCTTGATGCTCAAGTCCAGAGCAGGTATCAATCATCTAATCTAAATTTATATTTTCTACGTTCTTACTGAATTTAAAAATCAGTCGTGAATACGTGAGAAATATTTTTTATTTATTCTCCACAGTTTCATTCTGTCCGAACACATAACGTTACGTTTTAAACAAGGAACGTTTTACAAGCTAACTTACCTTGCTGTGCTAAACAATTTTTAACAATGTACACATAGCAAAATATATTTTTGTTTCACAAATAGTCTGTCTTTTAAACAATCCAATGATTACCAGTAAGGACTTAAGACGTTCGTAAGGAAGTATGTACGTACATGAGATAAGATGTATGATAGATTTGGGACACATAGGTTGATTGTATTTGTACTATAGTTCAGATATATGAAATAAAACCTTTGGATGTATTACAGCAAGTTTAAAGTACGAATAATTGTTGAATAATAAAGAAGTGTCAAGGAACTTTATAAAGAAAAATACAGACAGAAAATGGATAATATGAATATTAGCAAGACTTGTGGCCTTCTTTTTTTAAATGACTGAAACTGGATGTTTATGTGTCTTTATGTGTCATTCATTTCTTCCTGCTGCTGATTTCAGGTCTGTTGGTGCCTGGTCAGTCATCTCTTCTAGACTCTGTGAGGTTTGCATCTAAGAAGTCTGGTGGCAGCTGTAAGAACCTCGGAGGAAAAAGTCCTGGACAGAGATACGGCTTCAAGAAACAGGATGGTAGGAACAAGTTATTTTAAAATATTTCCCATAAATGCTGTAGCTATTTCTTCTCCGGACTCAATTTCATTTTGAAGTGGCGGCCTTGTATTGGCCAGATTAATGTAAAACCTTTTCAAACTGCTGTGTTGTTAGTATACTGATCAACAGTAGAAACGCTTTTTTAATGTTATGCCATCCTGTTCATATTAAATATCAAGGGCAAATTATGGTTCACACATCTTTAGTCACCCTCTAGCCATACAGAAAAATCATTTTTGTGCAGATTAGTGGTTTTTGCCTTCTTGTTTATAGGTCAGAAAGTGTGGATGGTGGGACAGAGAACAAAAATAGTCACTACCTTGCGTGTCTACCTCCAGCATTTATCACTACTTTACACCTCCTGAATGGATAAGATGTTAATCTGGACTTGTAGGATGACATCATTCTTCCTGCAGTGCTGTGAGAAGTTGTTCATGTGTTGCTGGAGCAGGATCTCTCTCTCTCACCCGGTGATCCTGAGCATCCCATAGAGGGCATTGTCATGCATGAAGGTGATTCCTGATTGCTGTATCCTGGGAATGACGTGTGAACGTAGGACCGTATTTCGTTAATGGATGGCTGACTGTAGCTCCCTCTATAGGGCTGTTTGAAAGGACCCAAATGTCCTGATACAGGTCATTTTATATGCATTCAATTTACAGAAAATGTGCTACATCCTGATATGGAAGAGTATCTGGATAGAAAGGCCTGTTTCTTATTATATGTTTGAAATATCTTTTTGACAAATAAAGGTAATTACTCATATTTGTCTCCTTCTGTATACAACTGTGTGCTGATTTTCAATTAAACATATAACTATTTAATGTATAAATCATAGAAAGGTAAACAGATGATTGTTGTGTATGCAGTTGGTGAGAGGTTAGTAGCCTTTCAGTCTGTTCAGTGTTTCCCATAGAATGACAGTGGAACTGGCGTGAACACTTAGTGTTTACTCACAAACTACTTTAATCTCTTCAGCCGCATCTGATGGAGGCCTTTTTGTTAAAGATTTAGCCATATTGAAACAATCCAAACCAACATTGTACAGAGTGATATCTGGTGACCAAACAACAGGCCTCCATTAAACTAGAGATGTTGCACCACAATCAGCACGTTTGTCTCGTTTAGTTTTGGACTGTAGAATCGCTGTCACTCATGTAAATGAGATGTGGTACCAGTACAGCAGTTTCAACAGTTTTTGATCTATTAATCCGGGAAAATAACCAATTGAACCAATTTCTATAAATCTTGGTGTAAGGATGGGCCATGCATCAGACAAGAACTCATTAAATTTAGGTGTGGATTCAAGTGGAGGAAACAATCCATAAATCATCATCATCAACATCATCATCATTGAGTGTGCACTGTGGTGCAGATTCAGATAATCCGGATCTGCTGGATCAAAATACGTATTCCTCTGTGATCTTCATTATAGTTGCTATACATTAACAAAGAGAGCTACAAACAACTACCAGCTGACTTAATGGTGTTGAGAGTTGTCTGCTTCAGTTGTAGAAATATTTCCAGATTAATAAGATTTATTTATTATTTTTAGTGGAGATCCAGATCTGGCGGATTGTTGACTTGGCAAACTTGTGCAATCTGATTATTTTAATGCTCTTAATAATTCATCTGGTAATTACTTAGATCTTATCATCACTATTACTGTCTGTAATTGATATGGACAATATTTAAAGTGTAAAACAAGTTTAGAAGTATTATCTCATTCAAGCACATCTATGTAAATTCATTTTTCTTACCATACTGGTATTAATGGAAACCAATGAAAATATAGAGTATAATTTATATATTTATAAAGTGTAATTTATTTGTAGTTAAACCTCAAAGAAAATCACTTGAATGGTCCTTTAAATGAGAGATCATCGTCTCACATGTGTAAATATACATGATGATAGTAATAAGGGGAATTCTGGTGGTTTAACCTCTTTTCATTTTCTCACAAGGTAACTTTGTCCATGCGGGTAACATCCTAGCAACCCAGAGGCTGATGAGGTATCATCCAGGTGCTCATGTAAGTTAACACCTTGTCTATCCAAAGATGTTAATCGTATGTAATGAAAATGTTCTCATCGCATACCTCCTTCCCACTCCCTCAGGTGGGGATGGGAACCAACAAAACGCTCTTTGCTCTGGAAGACGGCATCGTCAGGTTCACCAAGGAGGTTTACGTCCCTCCACCACGCAGCCCAGAGGCAACCCAGGTCATCACCAAGCTGCCCAAAGGTGCTGTGCTCTACAAGACCTTCATCAGTGTTCTGCCAGTCAAACAGGAGGGCAAGTTTAAACTGGTGGACATGGTCTAAAACGCCCTGGACTGGCCTGAAAGGTCGTTATTTCCCCAGTGTTGTAACGGTGGTCAGGATCAAGAAGGATTTTTTTGTGGCTGACACAGGTTTTCCAGAGATTGACGTACATCAGCAAAACCTCCTGAGCTTCTGCCTCTGAGTTCTACTATTGTTTGACTCTATATGACTGATTAAACACATATTCAATGTCACATTACCGTGGAGTCATCCTGAACAGTTAATGTTCTCTGACATGCTTCATTTGATTCAGGAGTTACCACCTTAAGGAAACAAGGTGCTATAATACTGAATATGTATTGTATTTACTGTTATAAAGTTTTGTATGTAAAAATAATGGCTTTGGCTTTGTTTCATGAGTATTAACATATGTTACATTGGTAAAAACCTGAACACCCAAAATTGAAAATTCAGGCATTTTTGATAGCTAAATGCAGAACATGGTGAGTTGTTTTTGAATATAAACAACTGAAAATAGAGATAAATGACTCCACACAGCTCATACATGTCTCCAGATGCCCCGAGATCTGCAACTGTTATGAAATGCTGTTCTTTACACGCTTTATTTAGCTGAAATCTTCACTGTAGCATCCAAGCTTCTATTTAGGTGGGTGAAAAAGCTTGAGCGCTTGTATGTGTTTTGCTAGAATAATAAATAAGACATGAACTTGTGATCACAGTGTTAACCTGCTAACTAAGTTGCGTTGCCCACAGAACTCTTGAAGTTGCAGCAAAAAGTTCCTCTTGTTGGATCTGACGTTACATTTTCTGTTTTTTGGCCTTGGCCCTGTTTAGAACTGGTATCATCCATCCTGAGTGATCTGCTCACAGTGGACAGCTTTAAGTACAGCTGCGAACACACACAAAATGCAATAAAAGATGCATTTGAGATCCGATCACTCAGACTACATTCAGTGGTGGTCTCGGCTGCACATGGACACATTCTGTCACATTGGGTCACACTGAAGGACCACCTGCTCAACTGATGTCCTCTGAAACAGCAAGAAGCCACAACAAGACACAATGGATTATACACTGTCTGACTTCTATTTGTTTTACCCATTCAGCTGTTTTATTAACCACAATATTCCCAGACACCCACAAAAATAACACAAATCTAGGAGTTGTTGAGTCTGGAGAAAGTAAAAAAACAGACAAATTCAAAGTAATTTGTACTTTATTTTTAATTTGGCAATTTACTTCGATCGACAATTGAAAATCAGTATCAGATCGTGAAAATCGTTTGTTTCTGCGTATTTACTTGAGAATGGTAACTAATATGTTTGTTTTTTGTTGATATTACAGCTCAAAGCGGAACAAAAAGCTCTCTCACATCAACATCGGAACTTTAACGGCGTCACATCCAGCGGAAGTAAACACGCTAGTTTCCGTCTGCCAACAAACAGACAAGAACGATTAGATGTATGTATTGAATTAACTAGAAGTTGTTATCGTAATTGTTTCTCATCTAATTATTTCAGTGAACAAAAATGTCTTCAGTTGAGTATTTTAGAGAGTTTATCAACGAGCGACTAACAGCTGCTGCTGAAGAAATATTCGGAGCTTTTAAAGGAATTATCGTTGAGTACGAAGATGAGATCGTTCGTCAGCGCAGACTGCTGGAAAGCTTCTGGAAACCAGAAATAAAGCTGCACAGGATAGGTAAATAAAACTTCATTATTACATAATACTGATCAAGTGAATTTTATTTATCTATGATCCACCTTGTTTAAATGTTTTCTGCTACTCAGTCTACACGTGTTTCTTCTCATCACAGTAGTATTTAGGCCGTGGGCCGATGAGATGAACTCTGAAATAATAAGGGCTCCACGTTTTTGATGAAGAGAAAAACTATAACGTTAATCTACTTCATGCACTGGTTCTAAAAATACAATGTTTTCCTGAAAATATTTGCTCTCTATGGTATAGACGTGTTGAAGTATATCCATCAAATAAGTAAACTGTTTTATATGTATGTGTTTTAAGTTTGATGCAGAGAAACAGTATTTTGAAGTTTTAGTCCCGTCAACTGTCTTGACCACCCATACTATTTCTCACTAAGTCGTATTTCCATAGAAGTTAACTTCTAATCTACACAGAATATCTGTAAAGTACCTTAAAGTTTTCTGATGCAAAAAAAACTTTTGCCGATAAGCTTTTGGAGGGAAATTCTGATCAAGATAACCACCTGGAAAATATGAATTTACCTTATTACAGTCAATGTGTTTTTTCTTTAAACACTTGTGAAAATAGTTAAAGGCACATTAGCGCACATGCAGAGTGTAGCCAAAAAGAAACCAAAACCTTCACAACAGTGACATAAGTAAAGTTTGCTGGAGCTAGGACTTCTACGTTTTTAGAAATGTTAAGACAAATTTACCCTATCTACTTCATAGAGGACATACTAAAAGGGAAATGTATTCTTACCTCAAGACTAAATAAACTGTGTAGAGACTAGAAAGTGTTGATGTTCAGCGCTTCCTCCCTCTCTTTCTCATCTAATGTACTCCACACTTCAACACGCTCACAATTGTTTCCCCAAGACTCTTCAGAGACCCTAATAATTGGTTTGTTCTCTCTGTCCAAAAAATGTGACATACACAGTGCACGGCGCCGCCATATTTGTGAAGACTGGTCTGAAGGCTGAGCTGCCATCTGATGGGTCAATACATAGCATTGCCATGGCAATTAGCACAACATAAGTAGTCCATATAAATAAATATTTTATAACATGCAAACTCATGTTTTCAGGAGGACATTGTTGGATTTATAATAAATGTTTTCACAGAAAAATGGTCAAATATACTCTTCACTGAACAACTTGGACCTCAAGTCTAAAAAAGAAAAAATAGCTGTTCGGCCCATGGCCTGATCCTATTCCTTTTGTTCTCTGTCGCTCCAGAGCCTCCACAGCAACATGTCTGTAAGGAGGAGGAGGTTCTAGCTGAGCAGCAGCTCTGTAATCAGGAGAGGAACTCCAGTATGGACCAAGAGGACCCAGAGACTCCACAGCAACATGTCTGTAAGGAGGAGGAGGTTCTATCTGAGCAGCAGCTCTGTAATCAGGAGAGGAACTCCAGTATGGACCAAGAGGACCCAGAGACTCCACAGCAACATGTCTGTAAGGAGGAGGAGGTTCTAGCTGAGCAGCAGCTCTGTAATCAGGAGAGGAACTCCAGTATGGACCAAGAGGACCCAGAGCCTCCACAAATGAAAGAGGAGAATGAGGAACGGGAGGAACTCTGCATCAGTCAAGAGGGAGAGCAGCTTGTTTTGAAGCAGGAGACTGATACCTTTATATTGACTCCTACTAATGAGAGAAATGACCTCAATGAAGATCAGACTCTGTTCTTGAATCCTGATGAAACAGAGAGTGCATCACAGAAAGAGTCTGTAGTCAACATGCTGGTTATAACCTCTGTGGTAGGAGCACCAAACAGTGACCTGCAGCTCTCTGCCTGTAAGGTGGAGGAGGTTGTAGCTGAGCAGCAGCTCTGTAATCAGGAGAGGGACTCCAGTATGGACCAAGAGGACCCAGAGCCTCCACAGCAACATGTCTGTAAGCAGGAAGAGGTTGTAGCTGAGCAGCAGCTCTGTCACCAGGAGAGGAACTTCAGTATGGACCAAGAGGACCCAGAGCCTCCACAAATGAAAGAGGGGAAAAATGAGGAACTCTGCATTAGTCAGGAGGGAGAGCAGCTTGTTCTGAAGCAGGAGACTGATACCTTTATATTGACTCCTACTAATGAGGGAAATGACCACAGTGAAGATCAGACTCTGTTCTTGAATCCTGATGAAACAGTAAGTGCATCACAGAAAGAGTCTGTAGTCAACATGCTGGTTATAACCTCTGTGTTTGGAGAACCAAACAGTGACCTGCAGCTGCTCTCTAACAACTCTCATGTAGCCGAGAACCAAGACCAGAAAGGAGAAACATGTGAAAAAGATTTTAAGTTCAAACAAAAGAAACACTTTAAAATGAACACAGCTGAGAAGCCATATATTTGTAAAATATGTGAGAAAGTTTTCAGACAGAATAGTAGGTTGAAAATCCACATGAGAATCCACACAGGTGAGAGGCCATATGTTTGTAAGGTTTGTGGAAAATGTTTCAGACGTAAGGATCATTTGACAACCCACATAAGAATCCACACAGGTGAGAAGCCGTATGCTTGTAAAACATGTGAGAAAGATTTCACACAGATTGGTGATTTGAAAATCCACATGAGAACCCACACAGGTGAGAAGCCATATGTTTGTAAAGTATGTGGGAAAGATTTCAAACAGAATAGTAGCTTGAAAATCCACATGAGAATCCACACAGCTGAGAAGCCATATGTTTGTAAAGTATGTGGGAAAGATTTCAAACAGAATAGTAGCTTGAAAATCCACATGAGAACCCACACAGGTGAGAAGCCATATGTTTGTATAACATGTGGGAAAGATTTCAAACAGAATAGTAGCTTGAAAATCCACATGAGAACCCACACAGGTGAGAAGCCATATGTTTGTATAACATGTGGGAAAGATTTCAAACAGAATAATGATTTGAAAGTCCACATGAGAATCCACACAGGTGAGAGGCCATATGTTTGTAAAACATGCAGCAAAGATTTCACACGTAATTATTATTTGACAGCCCACATGAGAATCCACACAGATGAGAATCCTTAAATTTACTTTTAATACATGGACAGTATTCTGTTCATTATTAGGTGCAGTATTACTCTTCCATATCACTGCCATTATTACTTTCAATGTCATTGTCAATACTGCTTTTCTATTTCCATTTTAGTCTGTTTTAGTTCACTGATCGTATTTCTATTGTTATGATATTAGGCACTGGTTCTTGCATTAACTCCTTGTACACTTGACTGTATTGTTTTTTTAATTCTGTTATTATCTTATGGGTTTTTTAAAAACATTTGGAATAAGCTTCTCATCTTGACAGTCCACATGAGAAGAGCCCACACTGGTGTGAAGCCGTACTTTTGCAAGAAATGTGGAAAAAGTTTGTCTTATTGCTGCTCATTAATTATTGCTTGTTTAATGGCAGAGATTATCAGCCTCCACCGATGTTTCTTTCTGCCTGTATGTTGATGGAAGTATCTTACAAGCCTTAATTGACAGTTATTCATCTGTTATGGGGCAATATGTATTTATGTCTCTGCTGTGTTAGACATAAATGTAAACCATTGGCAGTAATGAATAAAGTGTGGAAGGTGTTCAGTTGACTCAGCATGATGCTTCATTGTTATACTTTTCACATCACGAGTTTACAAGATATTGTGGATTCTACATATATGAGTGTGGTTAAATGTCATTATGGCTGTATTTTCTTTGTACATTGTGAATTATAACCACTTCCATCTTATAAACATTACATAACATCTTAGAAACCAGTCAAATGATACGTTCTTTCCTATTCACCATAGTATCCACACTGAATGAATCTATTACCCAGTATATATATAATACAGTAGGGGTGGGAATCTCTAGTGACCTCACATTTTGATTCTGATTCAGACGGCTACGATTAGATGATAAAACTATTAGCGATGCATCGCTATTTTTTCTATATGTGACATTTTTTCTGACTCTGTGACGACTTGCTTTTAAAACAGTGTATTTATAAAGATTAATAATTAAAACATGCATTTATTTCCACTATTCCAGTAATACAAAAGAAAAGAAACTAGTGTTCTGTAGCAGCATCCTGTAATAATTCAACAGACTTCAGTATATCAGTAACTAAAACTACATCTTTGTTAGTGATCTTCCATTCTTCTGCTACATTCTGCAACATTTGCACCTGTGTGGAACTCAGGAGGCAGGAGGTGGTTGTTGGATCTCTCTCTTGGCCATCTTCACAGCATGTTTTTGTTATGTGTGCACCAGTCGCCTGTCTGGGCTGCACTGCTCTCGCAGTTGAATTCCACCATTTTCTTTCAGTCACCATTATGTACATTAGTAATGTTTAGAAAATCAATTTTTTAAGATTTGTTTATCGACTCATCGTCATTCATGTTTGTATCCTGATGCATCTAAGAATCGATTCCCCCACCCCTCATATGCAGCAGTGCAAGTTAAACGTATAGTGAAAACTGAAATGAAAAGGAAATGGCAGAGGGAATAACACCGGGAAAGTATCCAAAAGAAAGTGGGAGAAATGAGAGAAACTAGCAGAAGTAAAAAGGAGGATATTATATCAAGAATGAGGTTGGGCCATACGGGTTTTAACAGCACTCTCAAAGTTACTGGCAAACATGCAACAGGTCTGTGTGCTTACTGGGATTTTAAGGAACCTATAGAACATTTCATTATTCACTGTCCACAGCACCATCAGCAAAAGGAAATTCTCAGACACAGACTGAAAAGTCAACACATCACACTTGATCTTAGACAATTACTGCAGTTGAATTCAGGGTGTGTGGGTTATAGGGCTTTATCTAAATATTTAGAAAAGTGTGGAGTTTACATGTTCTCCCTGTGTCTCTGGGTTCTCTCCAGCTTCTCCAGGTTCCTCCCACCACCAGAAACATGCAGTAGAAGTGAACTGGTGACTCTAAATTGCCCATAGGTGTGAATATGAGTGTGAATGGTTGTTTGTCTTTCTATGTGGTCCTGTGATGAACTGGTGATTTGTTTATGATCCGGCAAGCACATGTTTCCCTACGTAACATATGGCGGCCGTGTTTGCCATCTTCCGCCAGTCACGGCTAATAGCGTGTCCGCTCTAGTGTTTTTCTCTATGCTATAACATTTAACTTATACATGTAGTAAGTGACACCTTTATAAAAGCCTAAAGGTGATGTTAATCATTAATTACAATTAGTGTCGTGTAACCTGACACTTTATTAGTCAAAACCTCTAAGTAGTTTTTTGTTGAAATATTCAATCACGACCCACCTATAAATCTCCCTGCATTGAAAATATGTCTTGAAGTTTTGTTTTTGTTTTTTCAACAAACACATGTTGAAATGCTTGTTACAATCAGGTGGTATTGAGTTCCGGCAAGATGGCGGACTGAGGGGTTGTCCTCAGAGTGGATCTTTTGGTTCTTTGACCCCCTCTAAATAATTAATATTGCCTGTCCGACCATGTAAAAGGGACAAAAGAAGCAAGGATCAGACCTAAAGAAGTCACACTACCGCGGTCCTTTTGGCTACATAAATGGTCGCCACATTTATGCCAAGGAGTGAGACATAAACCGTCACAGACATGGAAAGACTTCAGTAAATACTACTTTAAAGTGGGGTTATATTTTTTGTTTGAATATAAGAGGATCACCCACTCTTTCTATTTCTAAAGGAAACTAAAAGAAAACCTTAACATTATTTTTGTACCTCTCTCATTGTTACTGCTGTATTTTTGTTGTTTTTTCCCTTTCCGCAGCAGTTTCTTTCTTTATGTTAAAGACACATTTATCCTTTATTTCTTTAAATACAAGGGGTCTTAGGGATCATGTGAGGAGAAAAGAAGTATTTTTATTTAGCAAGGGACAAAAAGCCCACTGCACCTTTCTACAAGAGACACATTCTTGCGACGCTGTTTCCACCTTCTGGTGGGGAGAAAAGATCTTGTTCAGCCACGGTTCTAATCGTTCTGGCAGTGTAGATATATGCTTTAATAGATGTCCTTGCATCAAAGATTTCATCTTGATTTTAATGTCTGCAGTTTCTGTAATTCAGACATCGAAACCACAGAACATCTCTTCTTCTCTTGTAATTTAACTAGCACCTTTTGGGATGCTATCCATTATTGGATAACGTGTAATGGCCAAAATATTCAGATTCTACCATATGAAAAAATACGGTTTGGGCTTCAAATGGAGAAAAAAAATGGAATTTGGAAATAATAATTTGATTATCTTGGCAAAAAGTATTTTATCCACAATTGCCGTTTCCTTAAGAACTATCCCAAATTTAGGGCTTTTTTTTAAAAATGAGATGATTCTATACAAAAGATTATTAACATTTTGCAAAATGGAGAAAGCTATACATCTCTATGAATATTTATCTACCATTATTCCTGATTGACCACTTGTGCTTTCTGTTTAATTAATTAATTAATTTTGTTTTACAATTTTTGTTTTGTTTTTCTTCTGTTGTTTATGTGTTGATATTTAGTCTTTATTTAGGTTGCTGCCTTCGCTAAGTCAATTTTCTTTCTGTAATTATGTCTCTTAATATGATATGCCCTTATAATTGTTCATTATTATTGTTCAAAAAAGTTCTTAGTGAATGTAAAAATCACTCGTGAAGACGTGAGAAATATTTTTTATTTATTCTCCACAGTTTCATTCTATCCGAACACATAATGTTACGTTTTAAACAAGGAACGTTTTACAAGCTAACTTACCTTGCTGTGCTAAACAATTTTTAACAATGTACACATAGCAAAATATATTTTTGTTTCACAAATAAACTGTGTTTTAAACAATCCAATGATTACCAGTAAGGACTTAAGACGTTCGTAAGGAAGTATGTACGTACATGAGATAAGATGTATGATAGATTTGGGACACATAGGTTGATTGTATTTGTACTATAGTTCAAATATATGAAATAAAACCTTTGGATGTATTACAGCAAGTTTAAAGTACGAATAATTGTTGAATAATAAAGAAGTGTCAAGGAACTTTATAAAGAAAAATACAGACAGAACATGGATAATATTAATATTAGCAAGACTTGTGGCCTTCTTTTTTTAAATGACTGAAACTGGATGTTTATGTGTCTTTATGTGTCATTCATTTCTCACAAGGTAACTTTGTCCATGCGCGTAACATTCTAGCAACCCAGAGGCTGATGAGGTATCATCCAGGTGCTCATGTAAGTTAACACCTTGTCTATCCAAAGATGTTAATCGTATGTAATGAAAATGTTCTCATCGCATACCTCCTTCCCACTCCCTCAGGTGGGGATGGGAACCAACAAAACGCTCTTTGCTCTGGAGGACGGCATCGTCAGGTTCACCAAGGAGGTTTACGTCCCTCCACCACGCAGCCCAGAGGCCACCCAGGTCATCACCAAGCTGCCCAAAGGAGCTGTGCTCTACAAGACCTTCATCAGTGTTCTGCCAGTCAAACAGGAGGGCAAGTTTAAACTGGTGGACATGGTCTAAAACGCCCTGGACTGGCCTGAAAGGTCGTTATTTCCCCAGTGTTGTAACGGTGGTCAGGATCAAGAAGGATTTTTTTGTGGCTGACACAGGTTTTCCAGAGATTGACGTACATCAGCAAAACCTCCTGAGCTTCTGTCTCTGAGTTCTACTATTGTTTGACTCTATATGATTGATTAAACACATATTCAATGTCACATTACCGTGGAGTCATCCTGAACAGTTAATGTTCTCTGACATGCTTCATTTGATTCAGGAGTTACCACCTTAAGGAAACAAGGTGCTATAATACTGAATATGTATTATATTTACTGTTATAAAGTTTTATATGTAAAAAATAATGGCTTTGGCTTTGTTTCATGAGTATTAACATATGTTACATTGGTAAAAACCTGAACACCCAAAATTGAAAATTCAGGCATTTTTGATAACTAAATGCAGAACATGGTGAGTTGTTTTTGAATATAAACAACTGAAAATAGAGATAAATGACTCCACACAGCTCATACATGTCTCCAGATGCCCCGAGATCTGCAACTGTTATGAAATGCTGTTCTTTACACGCTTTATTTAGCTGAAATCTTCACTGTAGCATCCAAGCTTCTATTTAGGTGGGTGAAAAAGCTTGAGCGCTTGTATGTGTTTTGCTAGAATAAGTGGACATGAACTTGCGATCACTGTGTACCTCAGTGTTAACCTGCTAACTACGTTGCGTTGCCGACAGAACTCTGTTGAAGTTGCAGCAACAAGTTCCTCTTGTTGGATCTCGCGTTACATTTTGAAAATCAGTATCAAATCGGAAAAATCGTTTATTTCTGCGTATTTACTTGAGAATGGTTACTAATATGTTTGTTTTTTGTTGCTTTTACAGCTCAAAGCGGAACAAAAAGCTCTCTCACATCAACATCGGAACTTTAACGGCGTCACATCCAGCGGAAGTAAACATAACAAACAGACAAGAACGATTAGCTGTATGTATTGAATTAACTAGAATATGTTATTGTTGTGGAATTCAATATACATGTCAATATATTTTAATATAATATAACTTTAGTATGAACCTCTGTTTAATCACTGTATGACCTTAAAGTCATGCTGTTCCGTATGCAGGAAGTAGTGTGCATGCATCCTGCTGGAGGATCCTGATCAGTTGGTCAGCACATACTGACCTTTGGAAGGGCAAATAAACATGAACCTGGGGTCATGTACACAAGATATGGAGGATGTACGAACACAATAACATTTGGAAGGGTAACTTGAACTAAGTATGAGGCACGTAAACAGATGTGAATAACATACGCCCAAGCTGACATAGGAAGGGTATATAAACTGTCGGGACCTGAGATCGGGGTTCCAGTTTATTGCTGTGTATCTTGCATGGTCTGTGAATAAATTGGGAACCCACATGACTTTGAAGTTCCAGAGACTCCTGTGTGTTTTTCACGCCACAACATAATTGGCGCCCAACGTGAAGGAGTCAAAGTTACAGAAAGGTCATGTGTAGTCGTATGCGCATACAACAGCTGCCTAGAAAATAAAGGGAACGAAATAGAGGGGCTAAGATGTGTTAAAAAAGGCAGCTGAAGGGAATCAGGTGTTGTTAAACTCTGATAGTGTATACCAGAACTGGTTCTGAAGATCAGGGGAGAGTTGTGTCTCTGATGTTGAAGCGCTGCCAGACCTGGGTCTGAAGATCAGGGGAGAGTGTGTCTCTGATTGTGTGAGTATACCGCGGTAGCCGTTGTCCTGGGCTGAGAAAAGTTAGATTGCGATACTTGATAAAGCTCCTTATGGGCTGAGGGGAGCGACGACAAGTGTAAGTCTTTTACTCGGAATTTGGTCCAATATATTCTCAAGTGGTTCTTCCAAGAGCTCTGGCAAACCCCGACAAATTGAGGTCTGAACTATAAAATATATGTGAACCAACATTCACTAGAAAAGGAGAACCTTGTTGGGGGGGGACCTGCTCAAACTGTAAAGAAACAGAGAGAAACGGGTCACACAACTTTGAACTCTGAAAGTTTCAGCGCAATCTCTAGAGGACTGATAAAATCATCAATTATGCATTAATATAGTATTTCATAACTAAATATTGCTCAATAAAGCTGAAATAGATCTCACACGTCCTAGACAAAGGTGATCAGATACACATATTACAATTGGATATAAAAAGATATTCAGAAGTCATGTGTAAAAAAACTATGAGCCTCCCTGGTAGGAAACAATAAAGAGGAGAGAAATAAACCAGAAGAGGACGTTTGAAGTACAGTAAGCACACTGCCCATAAAATAAAAAAAAGAATATCTTCTTATAAAATAAATCCAAAAATTGAATCAAATAACAAACTAACAGACTGACTGACGGAGTTTGACGGACTGACTGAAGAGAGTGTCCCGGGTGTGTGTGTGGATTTGTTTTTGTGCGCATGTGTCTGTCATTTCATGAGAGCTCTCTGGATGTTTTGATATATGCAAATGATCTTTGACTGTGTTAATATATGCTGCTGTGTTTAAAACATTTTGCTATGATGTTGAACGCACTATATTGATGTTACAAATTGTCTAAGGAGCTAGCCCTTTAAGAGACCCCCGCCTTTTTCCCCCTCCGTGTGTGTAATCTCCTTACACACACACACAGTCCTCCCCCCCTCTGCAGCTGCAAGCGATCGCCTCTGCAGGCAGATGCGTCTCACCCATATGCATGAATAATCTCTGGTTGATATAAGAAAAATACACGTTTAAGATATTGCGTGTAGCGTAGCGAAATTAGCTTATAATTAGTATAAGAACAAAAAACAGGGCATAATTAATTATCGTTTAAAGATAATGGAAGGCAATAAATCAGCTACAATGAGTGCACCACCAGTGCAAAAGAGGGCACATTTGATGTAGGCCTTTGTGAAGACATGGGACTTCGAATTAAGGACTACAAACCAAAGAACAAAAGTAAGAAACGTCAACAGAAAAGGGAGCAAGAATTAGAAATAATAAAACTATTCATGATTGAAGGCCACCGTTACAGGAAAAATGTAAAACAAGGCCTCGCGGAGTTAAGAGAAATACAAGCAAAAAGAGAAAAGAGAGAACAACAGCAAAATCTATTAGACTACACAGAGCACCCAAACTACACAGGGCTGTATCCATCCTTGGTAGGAAATGTTGAAATAAATGGAGATTTGATAGTTCATGATGAGAATGCTTTGCAACAAAACAGGACCCCCAATTCTCCAACCCCTCCTCAAACTGGAGCAGCATACTATAATCCTCCTGTAGCTCTCTCTGATTCTAATCCCAGTTGCAATCCGGGACAAAACACCCCTTTGGGTGAAAAACACAAAACATACTCCCAAAATATTGCAGCACTGAAAGAAAATCAAATGAACCAAAAGCACTACAACCAATGGATTGTTATGCAGAACGGAATGAGACGAGTAGAGTAAAAGCGGGTGGAGAGTCATATTGGATGAAGCTTGATCATGCTGAAACAGAGTTAAAGGGTGAGATGGATCGCAGTATGATCAAGGAGATAGAGGAGGAATTAGACAAGATTCAAGAAAGCATGTGCGAAAGAAGAACACAGACAGGAGAGAAAGGGAAAATAAGCCAAGCAGCTGGAGGTGAGGGAGTAGGAAAAAAGGGGAGTCAGAGTGAAAGAAAATATGATCTAAGATATTGACCCAACATACACCCACCAGATAGATACACTGATCCTGGCCAATATCCAATTTTAATAAAGGGAACTCAAGGACATTATATACCATGGCAAACACTCGACCTTGCGAGGCGGGTTTCTAGACTCCCTGATATTCATGAGGGGGCCGGCAAGTGGATAAAGGCTTTTGAAAAAGAGACTGTTGGCAAAATGCTGGCCCTGGAGGACCTCAAGGCTGTGTGGGCTCAAAGTCTTGGAGCTTACATTATGGGAAACTTGTTACACCATAGTGGTAATAGGTGGATGGTTGATCACCTGGCTGATGGAACTGAGTTCAATGCATTTTGAATGAGACTTTGGAAAGCCCTGCGGACTGAATACCCTAATAAAATAGACCCCAAAGCATTGAAGGGTGAGATCCTCTCTGAAACTGAGAATCCAGCTACTTATATCACCCGGCAGCTGAAAAGATGGAAGCAAGAGACTGAGGAAGGTGTGGAAAATACACCTTTGTTGACAACTCTGTTCAGGAACTCGGTCATTGAGGCTTTACCAATTCCAGTACAAAGCAAACTGGGGGAAGTGGTGGGACTGACTTCAGTGCCTCACAGAGAGTTCCGTGATTATGTGGTGCATGTTATAGAAAAATACAGAAAAGATGAGCTAAAACAGAAAGAGCAAGAGAGAAACATTCAAAGGAAAATTGCTCAGCTACAGCTCACTGACTTACAAAGCAAAGTTACAACCACCGATGCAACCAGCACAAAGTTGTGGCCCCCCGAGGGTGTGTTGGGAATGTGGTGAGTTGGGCAACTTCTAAAAACAGATGCCCAAGGTTTCAGCCGAACCCCAATTGGGTTAGAGGGGGGTCGGGGGACCCAGCCTACACAACGCAGAAATGGAGGCCCGGTGAATCCGTGGGCGAGACCAAATTATGGTTATTAGGGGTGCCCAGAGAATTAAGGGGAGGGTCAGCTTCCATTTCTCACCCTATAAGGGACCTCCGCTTGAGCAATTGCTGATAAAATTGAAAGATTATATGGAACAATTAACTGCCATCCATAGGTCTATTTTCTGCAGGAAAAAAGGAGAAATCCAGATCCAGACCAGAAGTGCTGGAAGGCCCTGGACACGCAAATTAGTATCATGACTGACTTTCAACTGGCTCAACTGGTAGTCGAGAAACCGGACTATCTCTCTCTGATCCTGAGAAATTACAAGAGGTGGAGGACATTGTGTGAGTAAAAGTATCCACAGAGGGTCCAGCAGGACACTAGACGGATGGAGAAGAACAATCCTGGACAGACGCCAGATCCACATTGCCACAACAAACATTATTAAAGGACATTTCTGATTCACTGAAGGGGTATAATTAATCACATATATGTAGCCTTGTTTGCAATTTCATACCTAATGTGTTGAAAAATGTTTGTACCAGTAATATATGTTCATATTATAGAACAGGTTCATTGCATGCCAAGAGGCGATCGCTCATGTGGGGGTCGTAGGGGAATTTTACCAGTAAAAGCAGACACTGGTTTTCGCCCCTATATGGGATGAACTTGTGAAATAGGGGTAAACTTTGAAAATGTTTGATGTCTGACTTAGTACAGTTAATAATTACAAAATTGCTTTGTGATTGCCATGTAGTTACAATGATGATGTATTCTATATACATACATATATATACAATAACTTGGTGTTGTCACTAAGTGTGACAACAGGGGGGATATGTTGTGGAATTCAATATACATGTCAATATATTTTAATATAATATAACTTTAGTATGAACCTCTGTTTAATCACTGTATGACCTTAAAGTCATGCTGTTCCGTATGCAGGAAGTAGTGTGCATGCATCCTGCTGGAGGATCCTGATCAGTTGGTCAGCACATACTGACCTTTGGAAGGGCAAATAAACATGAACCTGGGGTCATGTACACAAGATATGGAGGATGTACGAACACAATAACATTTGGAAGGGTAACTTGAACTAAGTATGAGGCACGTACGCAGATGTGAATAACATACGCCCAAGCTGACATTAGAAGGGTATATAAACTGTCGGGACCTGAGATCGGGGTTCCAGTTTATTGCTGTGTATCTTGCATGGTCTGTGAATAAATTGGGAACCCACATGACTTTGAAGTTCCAGAGACTCCTGTGTGTTTTTCACGCCACAACATTATCGTAATTGTTTCTCATCTAATTATTTCAGTGAACAAAAATGTCTTCAGTTGAGTATTTTAGAGAGTTTATCAACGAGCGACTAACAGCTGCTGCTGAAGAAATATTCGGAGCTTTTAAAGGAATTATCGTTGAGTACGAAGATGAGATCGTTCGTCAGCGCAGACTGCTGGAAAGCTTCTGGAAACCAGAAATAAAGCTGCACAGGATAGGTAAATAAAACTTCACTATTACATAATACTGATCAGGTGAATTTATCTATCTATGATCCACCTTGTTTAAATGTTTTCTGCTATTCAGTCTACACGTGTTTCTTCTCATCACAGTAGTATTTAGGCCGTGGGCCGATGAGATGAACTCTGAAATAATAAGGGCTCCACGTTTTTGATGAAGAGAAAAACTATAACGTTAATCTACTTCATGCACTGGTTCTAAAAATACAATGTTTTCCTGAAAAAATTTGCTCTCTATGGTATAGACGTGTTGAAGTATATCCATCAAATAAGTAAACTGTTTTATATGTATGTGTTTTAAGTTTGATGCAGAGAAACAGTATTTTGAAGTTTTAGTCCCGTCAACTGTCTTGACCACCCATACTATTTCTCACTAAGTCGTATTTCCATAGAAGTTAACTTCTAATCTACACAGAATATCTGTAAAGTACCTTAAAGTTTTCTGATGCAAAAAAACCCAAACGTTTGCAGATAAGCTTTTGGAGAGAAATTCTGAGTTTCAAAGAAACCAACACCAGGAAAAGAGCAAGTTAGTTACTTTATGTTGAATAATCTAAGCGATAGGAGTAAAAAAATGTTATTAGAGTTATATAACAAGGTATGGGAAGAGGGAATCCTACCGACTCAGTGGAAGGAATCAGTTATTGTCCCAATATGAAAACCAGGCAAAGACCCAACATCAGAGTGTAGCCAAAAAGAAACCAAAACCTTCACAACAGTGACATAAGTAAAGTTTGCTGGAGCTAGGACTTCTACATTTTTATAAAATGTTAAGACAAATTTACCCTATCTACTTCATAGAGGACATACTAAAAGGGAAATGTATTCTTACCTCAAGACTAAATAAACTGTGTAGAGACTAGAAAGTGTTGATGTTCAGCGCTTCCTCCCTCTCTTTCTCATCTAATGTACTCCACACTTCAACACGCTCACAATTGTTTCCCCAAGACTCTTCAGAGACCCTAATAATTGGTTTGTTCTCTCTGTCCAAAAAATGTGACATACACAGTGCACGGCGCCGCCATATTTGTGAAGACTGGTCTGAAGGCTGAGCTGCCATCTGATGGGTCAATACATAGCATTGCCATGGCAATTAGCACAACATAAGTAGTCCATATGAATAGATATTTTATAACATGCAAACTCATGTTTTCAGGAGAACATTGTTTGATTTATAATAAATGTTTCTCACACAAAAATGGTCAAATATACTCTTCACTGAACAACTTGGACCTCAAGTCTAAAAAAGAACAAATAGCTGTTCGGCCCATGGCCTAATCCTATTCCTTTTGTTCTTTGTCGCTCCAGAGCCTCCACAGCAACATGTCTGTAAGGAGGAGGAGGTTCTAGCTGAGCAGCAGCTCTGTCACCAGGAGAGGAACTCCAGTATGGACCAAGAGGACCCAGAGCCTCCTCGGCAACATGTCTGTAAGGAGGAGGAGGTTCTAGCTGAGCAGCAGCTCTGTAATCAGGAGAGGAACTCCAGTATGGACCAAGAGGACCCAGAGCCTCCTCGGCAACATGTCTGGAAGGAGGAGGAGGTTCTAGCTGAGCAGCAGCTCTGTCACCAGGAGAGGAACTCCAGTATGGACCAAGAGGACCCAGAGGCTCCACAAATGAAAGAGGGGAATGAGGAACGGGAGGAACTCTGCATCAGTCAAGAGGGAGAGCAGCTTGTTTTGAAGCAGGAGACTGATACCTTTATATTGACTCCTACTAATGAGAGAAATGACCTCAATGAAGATCAGACTCTGTTCTTGAATCCTGATGAAACAGTAAGTGCATCACAGAAAGAGTCTGTAGTCAACATGCTGGTTAAAACTTCTTTGTTTGGAGAACCAAACTGTGACCTGCAGCTCTCTGTCTGTAAGGTGCAGGAGGTTGTAGCTGAGCAGCAGTTCTGTAATCAGGAGAGGAACTCCAGTATGGACCAAGAGGACCCAGAGCCTCCACAGCAACATGTCTGTAAGCAGGAAGAGGTTGTAGCTGACCAGCAGCTCTGTCACCAGGAGAGGAACTTCAGTATGGACCAAGAGGACCCAGAGCCTCCACAAATGAAAGAGGGGAAAAAGGAGGAACTCTGCATCAGTCAGGAGGGAGAGCAGCTTGTTCTGAAGCAGGAGACTGATACGATTATGTTGACTCCTACTAATGAGGGAAATGACCACAGTGAAGATCAGACTCTGTTCTTGAATCCTGATGAAACAGTAAGTGCATCACAGAAAGAGTCTGTAGTCAACATGCTGGTTATAACCTCTGTGTTTGGAGAACCAAACAGTGACCTGCAGCTGCTCTCTAACAACTCTCATGTAGCCGAGAACCAAGACCAGAAAGGAGACACATGTGAAAAAGATTTTAAGTTCAAACAAAAAAAACACTTTAAAATGAACACAGCTGAGAAGCCATTTGTTTGTAAGGTTTGTGGAAAATGTTTCAGACGTAAGGATCATTTGACAACCCACATAAGAATCCACACAGGTGAGAGGCCATATGTTTGTAAAACATGTGGGAAAGATTTCAGAGGGAATGTTAATTTGAAACGCCACATGAGAATCCACACCGATGAGAAGCCATATGTTTGTATAACATGTGGGAAAGATTTCAGAGGGAATGTTAATTTGAAACGCCACATGAGAATCCACAACGATGAGAAGCCATATGTTTGTATAACATGTGGGAAAGGTTTTAAACGGAATGTTGATTTGAAACGCCACATGAGAATCCACACAGGTGAGAAGCCATATGTTTGTATAACATGTGGTAAAGCTTTCAGACATGAGAGTCATTTGACAGCCCACATGAGAATCCACACAGATGAGAAGCCATATGTTTGTAAAACATGTGGGAAAGATTTCAAACAGAATAGTAGTTTTAGAATCCACGTGAGAACCCACACAGGTGAGAAGCCATATGTTTGTCAAACATGTGGGAAAGATTTCAAACAGAATAGTAGTTTGAAAATCCACGTGAGAATCCACACAGGTGAGAAGCCATATGTTTGTCAAACATGTGGTAAAGCTTTCAGACATAAGAGTCATTTGACAAACCACATGAGAATCCACACAGATGAGAAGCTATATGTTTGTAAAACATGTGGGAAAGATTTCACACAGAATAGTAGTTTGAAAATCCACATGATAATCCACACAGATGAGAAGCCATATGTTTGTAAAACTTGTAGGAAAGGTTTCAGACAGAATAATGATTTGAAAGTCCACATGAGAATCCACACAGATGAGAATCCTTAAATTTACTTTTAATACATTTAATTACATTTAATACATACAACAGACAGTATTCTGTTCATTATTAGGTGCAGTATTACTCTTCCATATCACTGCCATTATTACTTTCAATGTCATTGTCAATACTGCTTTTCTATTTCCATTTTAGTCAGTGTTTTAGTTCACTGATCGTATTTCTATTGTTATGATATTAGGCACTGGTTCTTGCATTAACTCCTTGTACACTTGACTGTATTGTTTTTTTAATTCTGTTATTATCTTATGGGTTTTTTAAAAACATTTGGAATAAGCTTCTCATCTTGACAGTCCACATGAGAAGAGCCCACACTGGTGTGAAGCCGTACCTTTGCAAGATATGTGGAAAAAGTTTGTCTTATTGCTGCTCATTAATTATTGCTTGTTTAATGGCAGAGATTATCAGCCTCCACCGATGTTTCTTTCTGCCTGTATGTTGATGGAAGTATCTTACAAGCCTTAATTTGACAGTTATTCATTTGTTATGGGGCAATATGTATTTATGTCTCTGCTGTGTTAGACATAAATGTAAACCATTGGCAGTAATGAATAAAGTGTGGAAGGTGTTCAGTTGACTCAGCATGATGCTTCATTGTTATACTTTTCACATCACAAGTTTACAAGATATTGTGGATTCTACATATATGAGTGTGGTTAAATGTCATTGTGGCTGTATTTTCTTTGTACATTGTGAATTATAACCACTTCCATCTTATAAACATTACATAACATCTAAGAAACCAGTCAAATGATACGTTCTTTCCTATTCACCATAGTATCCACACTGAATGAATCTATTACCCAGTATATATATAATACAGTAGGGGTGGGAATCTCTAGTGACCTCACATTTTGATTCTGATTCAGACGGCTACGATTAGATGATAAAACTATTAGTGATGCATCGCTATTTTTTATATATATGACATTTTTTCTGACTCTGTGACGACTTGCTTTTAAAACAGTGTATTTATAAATATTAATAATTAAAACATGCATTTATTTCCACTATTCCAGTAATACAAAAGAAAAGAAACTAGTGTTCTGTAGCAGCATCCTGTAATAATTCAACAGACTTCAGTATATCAGTAACTAAAACTACATCTTTGTTAGTGATCTTCCATTCTTCTGCTACATTCTGCAACATTTGCACCTGTGTGGAACTCAGGAGGCAGGAGGTGGTTGTTGGATCTCTCTCTTGGCCATCTTCACAGCATGTTTTTGTTATGTGTGCACCAGTCGCCTGTCTGGGCTGCACTGCTCTCGCAGTTGAATTCCACCATTTTCTTTCTGTCACCATTATGTACATTAGTAATGTTTAGAAAATCAATTTTTTAAGATTTGTTTATCAACTCATCATCATTCATGTTTGTATCCTGATGCATCTAAGAATCGATTCCCCCACCCCTCATATGCAGCAGTGCAAGTTAAACGTATAGTGAAAACTGAAATGAAAAGGAAATGGCAGAGGGAATAACACCGGGAAAGTATCCAAAAGAAAGTGGGAGAAATGAGAGAAACTAGCAGAAGTAAAAAGGAGGATATTATATCAAGAATGAGGTTGGGCCATACGGGTCTTAACAGCACTCTCAAAGTTACTGGCAAACATGCAACAGGTCTGTGTGCTTACTGTGATTTTAAGGAACCTATAGAACATTTCATTATTCACTGTCCACAGCACCATCAGCAAAAGGAAATTCTCAGAAACAGACTGAAAAGTCAACACATCACACTTGATCTCAGACAATTACTGCAGTTGAATTCAGGGCGTGTGGGTTATAGGGCTTTATCTAAATATTTAGAAAAGTCTGGAGTTTACATGTTCTCCCTGTGTCTCTGGGTTCTCTCCAGGTTCTCCAGCTTCCTCCCACCACCAGAAACATGCAGTAGAGGTGAACTGGTGACTCTAAATTGCCTGTAGGTGTGAATGTGAGTTTGAATAGTTGTTTGTCTTTCTATGTGGTCCTGTGATGAACTGGTGATTTGTTTATGATCCGGCAAGCACATGTTTCCCTACGTAACATATGGCGACCGTGTTTGCCATCTTCCGCCAGTCACGGCTAATAGCGTGTCCGCTCTAGTGTTTTTCTCTATGCTATAACATTTAACTTATACATGTCGTTAGTGACACCTTTATAAAAGCCTAAAGGTAATGTTAATCATTAATTACAATTAGTGTCGTGTAACCTGACACTTTATTAGTCAAAACCTCTAAGTAGTTTTTTGTTTGAAATATTCAATCACGACCCACCTATAAATCTCCCTGCATTGAAAATATGTCTTGAAGTTTTGTTTTTGTTTTTTCGAAAAACACATGTTATAATGCTTGTTACATCAGGTGGTATTGAGTTCCGGCAAGATGGCGGACTGAGGGGTTGTAATCAGAGTGGATCTTTTGGTTCTTTGACCCCCTCTAAATAATTAATATTGCCTGTCCGACCATGTAAAAGGGACAAAAGAAGCAAGGATCAGACATAATAATGCAGAAAGACGGCACAAAGAGCTCCCAAACGACATCGTCTCAGATTGAACATGATTATGTGATGGATGTGGAGTCCACGGTGTTCGCTGGGGAGAAACACAACTTTGACGAGACAAATGACTCCCCTCCAATAACTCCTCTACAGGAGCTCATGCTAGAAAAATGACTTAACAAAATCCAACCGCTGCTGATGTGCTGGCGGCTATTCAAGCCCTTCACACCAGATTTGACAGCCAAGACCAAAAGACGGCGGAGTTTGATACGATGATGACTCAAAACACAGAGATGACTGTTAATCTCACCAAGTCAATCGAGTTCAATACTGAAGGAGCAACGGAATGTAAGGAGAATTTCTCTGTTTTGGAAACCCAGGTATCCATCCTACGGAAAGGAGTTGACGAGCTCACAGAAAGGTCAAGAGAACAAGACCGATACAGACGACGTCGGAATTTGAGGATAAAAGGAATGAAGGAGGAGATGGATGAAAACATCAGGCAGGATGTGACACGGCTTCTCCGGGAAATTGTTCCAGAATGGTCCGAAAAAATGGATGATTATGTGGACACTGTGCATCGCCTGGGAAGGGTGGAGGAAAACAGAACACGCCAGGTGATTGTACAGTTTACCAAACGTCATCACAGAGATGGCATATGGAGGATGACCAAGAAGTCGCAGGTCTGTGAGACAGCAGGAATCCGTTTCTCTGAGGATCTAACTAAGGAAGACAAACTGGAAAGAGAAAAGCTTTGGCCGCAGATTCTGCAAGCTCGGAAAGCTGGTGAGAAGTCACACTACCGCGGTCCTTTTGGCTACATAAATGGTCGCCACATTTATGCCAAGGAGTGAGACATAAACCGTCACAGACATGGAAAGACTTCAGTAAATACTACTTTAAAGTGGGGTTATATTTTTTGTTTGAATATAAGAGGATCACCCACTCTTTCAATTTCTAAAGGAAACTAAAAGAAAACCTTAACATTATTTTTGTACCTCTCTCATTGTTACTGCTGTATTTTTGTTGTTTTTTCCCTTTCCGCAGCAGTTTCTTTCTTTATGTTAAAGACACATTTATCCTTTATTTCTTTAAATACAAGGGGTCTTAGGGATCATGTGAGGAGAAAAGAAGTATTTTTATTTTGCAAGGGACAAAAAGCCCACTGCACCTTTCTACAAGAGACACATTCTTGCGACGCTGTTTCCACCTTCTGGTGGGGAGAAAAGATCTTGTTCAGCCACGGTTCTAATCGTTCTGGCAGTGTAGATATATGCTTTAATAGATGTCCTTGCATCAAAGATTTCATCTTGATTTTAATGTCTGCAGTTTCTGTAATTCAGACATCGAAACCACAGAACATCTCTTCTTCTCTTGTAATTTAACTAGCACCTTTTGGGATGCTATCCAGTATTGGATAACGTGTAATGGCCGAAATATTCAGATTCTACCATATGAAAAAATATGGTTTGGGCTTCAAATGGAGAACAAAAAAATGGAATTTGGAAATAATAATTTGATTATCTTGGCAAAGTATTTTATCCACAATTGCCGTTTCCTTAAGAACTATCCCAAATTTAGGCTTTTTTAAATGAGATGATTCTACACAAAAGATTATTAACATTTTGCAAAATGGAGAAAGCTATACATCTGTATGAATATTTATGTACCCTCACTCCTGATTGACCACTTGTGCTTTCTGTTTAATTAATTAATTAATTTTGTTTTACAATTTTTGTTTTGTTTTTCTTCTGTTGTTTATGTGTTGATATTTAGTCTTTATTTAGGTTGCTGCCTTCGCTAAGTCAATTTTCGTTCTGTAATTATTTCTCTTAATATGATATGCCCTTCTGATTGTTCATTATTATTGTTCAAAAAAGTTTTTAAAAAAAAAGGGAATTTCCGAAACAGCATGGAGCAAAAGTCCCAAAACACCATCTAGTGGTAAATGCAAGACATGCAGGAAAGCCATATTTTTTTGTTTTATGAAAAACCTTTTGAAACATTTTAACTGGGCCACCAGCTTTAAAAAAGCTTTAAAAAAAATACAAAAAAACAGATTGTGTTTTGGATCAAAAGCAGTTTTACAGTCATCTTCTGCCAAAAGTAGGTCAAACAGCAAAGGTCTTGTCTCAAAAGTAGGTCATAGGTCAAAGATCAAACACAATTTTGAAAATACTTCAGATACATTGAAAATGGGGGAAATGTGGAAACTGAATGCACTGTACTTTATGGCAAATAGAGATTGTATACCAAAGACACCAAAATACGACATTCTAGGGCTAATGTGCATATATTTGTCAATACATTTGATAAATTGCTATAAAAAAAAGAATAAAAACAAAACTTCAGGTGATGTTCGGGTACAACTTCGGATTTCTGGTCAGTATTGTTGTGTTGTTGGCGTCTATTTTTACTTCTATCTTTCTTGGGGAACCTGAATGCCGCAAACAATATCCGGATATGACCCAATTTACGGATATGACGTTTAATTTCAAGATGGCAGCGCGAGCGACCTTGATGCTCAAGTCCAGAGCAGGTATCAATCATCTAATCTAAGTTTATATTTTCTACATTCTTAGTGAATTTAAAAATCACTCGAGAAGACGTGAGAAATATTTTTTATTTATTCTCCACAGTTTCATTCTGTCCGAACACATAACGTTACGTTTTAAACAAGGAACGTTTTACAAGCTAACTTACCTTGCTGTGCTAAACAATTTTTGACAATGTACACATAGCAAAATATATTTTTGTTTCACAAATAATCTGTGTTTTAAACAATCCAGTGATTACCAGTAAGGACTTAAGACGTTTGTAAGGCAGTATGTACGTACATGAGATAAGATGTATGATAGATTTGGGACACATAGGTTGATTGTATTTGTACTATAGTTCAAATATATGAAATAAAACCTTTGGATGTATTACAGCAAGTTTAAAGTACGAATAATTGTTGAATAATAAAGACGTTTCAAGGAACTTTATAAAGAAAAATACAGACAGAAAATGGATAATATGAATATTAGCAAGACTTGTGGCCTTCTTTTTTTAAATGACTGAAACTGGATGTTTATGTGTCTATGTATCATTCATTTCTTCCTGCTGCTGATTTCAGGTCTGTTGGTGCCTGGTCAGTCATCTCTTCTAGACTCTGAGGTTTGCATCTAAGAAGTCTGGTGGCAGCTGTAAGAACCTCGGAGGAAAAAGTCCTGGACAGAGATACGGCTTCAAGAAACAGGATGGTAGGAACAAGTTATTTTAAAATATTTCCCATAAATGCTGTAGCTATTTCTTCTCCGGACTCAATTTCATTTTGAAGTGGCGGCCTTGTATTGGCCAGATTAATGTAAAACCTTTTCAAACTGCTGTGTTGTTAGTATACTGATCAACAGTAGAAACACTTTTTTAATGTTATGCCATCCTGTTCATATTAAATATCAAGGGCAAATTATGGTTCACACATCTTTAGTCACCCTCTAGCCATACAGAAAAATCCTTTTTGTGCAGATTAGTGGTTTTTGCCTTTGTGTTTATAGGTCAGAAAGTGTAGATGGTGGGACAGAGAACAAAAATAGTCACTACCTTGCGTGTCTACCTCCAGCATTTATCACTACTTTACACCTCCTGAATGGATAAGGTGTTATTCTGGACTTGTATGATGACATGCCATTCTTCCTGCAGTGCTGTGAGAAGTTGTTCATGTGTTGCTGGAGCAGGATCTCTCTCTCTCACCCGGTGATCCTGAGCATCCCATAGAGGGCATTGTCATGCATGAAGGTGATTCCTGATTGCTGTATCCTGGGAATGACGTGTGAACGTAGGACCGTATTTCGTTAATGGATGGCTGACTGTAGCTCCCTCTATAGGGCTGTTTGAAAGGACCCAAATGTCCTGATACAGGTCATTTTATATGCATTCAATTTACAGAAAATGTGCTACATCCTGATATGGAAGAGTATCTGGATAGAAAGGCCTGTTTCTTATTATATTTTGAAATATCTTTTTGACAAATAAAAGATAATTACTCATATTTGTCTCCTTCTGTATACAACTGCGTGCCGATTTTCAATTAAACATATAACTATTTAATGTATAAATTATCGAAAGGTAAACAGATGATTGTTGTGTATGTAGTTGGTGAGAGGTTAGTAGCCTTTCAGTCTGTTCAGTGTTTCCCATAGAATGACAGTGGAACTGGCGTGAACACTTAGTGTTTACTCACAAACTACTTTAATCTCTTCAGCCGCATCTGATGGAGGCCTTTTTGTTAAAGATTTAGCCATATTGAAACAATCCAAACCAACATTGTACAGAGTGATATCTAGTGACCAAACAACAGGCCTCCATTAAACTAGAGATGTTGCACCACAATCAGCACGTTTGTCTCGTTTAGTTTTGGACTGTAGGATCGCTGTCACTCATGTAAACGAGATGTGGTACCAGTACAGCAGTTTGAACAGTTTTTGATCTATTAATCAGGGAAAATAACCAATTGAACCAATTTCTATAAATCTTGCTGTAAGGATGGGGCATGCATCAGACAAGAACTCATTAAATTTAGGTGTGGATTCAAGTGGAGGAAACAATCCATAAATCATCATCATCATCATTGAGTGTGCACTGTGGTGCAGATTCAGATAATCTGGATCTGCTGGATCAAAATACGAATTCCTCTTCGGTGATTTTCATTATAGTTGCTATACATTAACAAAGAGAGCTACAAACAACTACCAGCTGACTGAATGGTGTTGAGAGTTGTCTCCTTCAGTTGTAGAAATATTTCCAGATTTATAAGATTTATTTATTATTTTTAGTCGAGATCCAGATCTGGTGGATTGTTGACTTGGCAAACTTGTGCAATCTGATTATTTTAATGCTCTTAATAATTCATCTGGTAATTACTTGGATCTTATCATCACTATTACTGTCTGTAATTGATATGGACAATATTTAAAGTGTAAAACAAGTTTAGAAGTATTATCTCATTCAAGCACATCTATGTAAGTTCATTTTTCTTACCATACTGGTATTAATGGAAACCAATGAAAATATAGAGTATAATTTATATATTTATAAAGTGTAATTTATTTGTAGTAAAACCTCAAAGAAAATCACTTGAATGGTCCTTTAAATGAGAGATCATCGTCTCACATGTTGTGTGAATATACATGATGATAGTAATAAGGGGAATTCTGGTGGTTTAACCTCTTTTCATTTTCTCACAAGGTAACTTTGTCCATGCGGGTAACATCCTAGCAACCCAGAGGCTGATGAGGTATCATCCAGGTGCTCATGTAAGTTAACACCTTGTCTATCCAAAGATGTTAATCGTATGTAATGAAAATGTTCTCATCGCATACCTCCTTCCCACTCCCTCAGGTGGGGATGGGAACCAACAAAACGCTCTTTGCTCTGGAAGACGGCATCGTCAGGTTCACCAAGGAGGTTTACGTCCCTCCACCACGCAGCCCAGAGGCAACCCAGGTCATCACCAAGCTGCCCAAAGGTGCTGTGCTCTACAAGACCTTCATCAGTGTTCTGCCAGTCAAACAGGAGGGCAAGTTTAAACTGATGGACATGGTCTAAAACGCCCTGGACTGGCCTGAAAGGTCGTTATTTCCCCAGTGTTGTAACGGTGGTCAGGATCAAGAAGGATTTTTTTGTGGCTGACACTGTATTTCCAGAGATTGACGTACATCAGCGATACCTCCTGAGCTTCTGTCTCTGAGTTCTACTATTATTTGACTCTCTGATTGATTAAACACATATTCAATGTCATATTACCGTGGACTGGAGTCATCCTGAACAGTTAATGTTCTCTGACATGCTTCATTTGATTCAGGAGTTACCACCTTAAGGAAACAAGGTGCTATTATACTGAATATGTATTGTATTTTCTGTTATAAAGTTTTATATGTAAAAATAATGGCTTTGGCTTTGTTTCATGAGTATTAACATATGTTACATTGGTAAAAACCTGAACACCCAAAATTGAAAATTCAGGCATTTTTGATAACTAAATGCAGAACATGGTGAGTTGTTTTTGAATATAAACAACTGAAAATAGAGATAAATGACTCCACACAGTTCATACATGTCTCCAGATGCCCCAAGATCTGCAACTGTTATGAAATGCTGTTCTTTACACACTTTATTTAGCTGAAATCTTCACTGTAGCCTCCAAGCTTCTATTTAGGTGGGTGAAAAAGCTTGAGCTCTTGTATGTGTTTTGCTAGAATAAGTGGACATGAACTTGCGATCACTGTGTACCTCAGTGTTAACCTGCTAACTAAGTTGCGTTGCCCACAGAACTCTTGAAGTTGCAGCAAAAAGTTCCTCTTGTTGGATCTCACGTTACATTTTGTTTTTTGGCCTTGGCCCTGTTTAGAACCGGTATCATCGATCCTGAGTGATCTGCTCACAGTGGACAGCTTTAAGTACAGCTGTGAACACACACAAAATGCAATAAAGGATGCATTTGAGATCCGATCACTCAGACTACATTCAGTGGTGGTCTCGGCTGCACATGGACACATTCTGTCACATTGGGTCACACTGAAGGACCACCTGCTCAACTGATGTCCTCTGAAACAGCAAGAAGCCACAACAAGACACAATGGATTATACACTGTCTGATTTCTATTTGTTTTACCCATTCAGCTGTTTTATTAACCACAATATTCCCAGACACCCGCAAAAATAACACAAATCTAGAAGTTGTTGAGTCTGGAGAAAGTAAAAAAAACAGACAAATTCAAAGTAATTTGTACTTTATTTTTAATTTGGCAATTTACTTCGAACGACAATTGAAAATCAGTATCAAATCGGGAAAATTGTTTATTTCTGCGTATTTACTTGAGAATGGTTACTAATATGTTTGTTTTTTGTTGATATTACAGCTCAAAGCGGAACAAAAAGCTCTCTCACATCAACATCGGAACTTTAACGGCGTCACATCCAGCGGAAGTAAACACGCTAGTCTCCGTCTGCCAACAAACAGACAAGAACGATTAGCTGTATGTATTGAATTAACTAGAAGTTGTTATCGTAGTTGATTGTTATCTAATTATTTCAGTGAACAAAAATGTCTTCAGTTGAGTATTTTAGAGAGTTTATCAACGAGCGACTAACAGCTGCTGCTGAAGAAATATTCGGAGCTTTTAAAGGAATTATCGTTGAGTACGAAGATGAGATCGTTCGTCAACGCAGACTGCTGGAAAGCTTCTGGAAACCAGAAATAAAACTGCACAGGATAGGTAAATAAAACTTCATTATTACATAATACTGATCAAGTGAATTTTATTTATCTATGATCCACCTTGTTTAAATGTTTTCTGCTGCTCAGTCTACACGTGTTTCTTCTCATCACAGTAGTATTTAGGCCGTGGGCCGATGAGATGAACTCTGAAATAATAAGGGCTCCACGTTTTTGATGAAGAGAAAAACTATAACGTTAATCTACTTCATGCACTGGTTCTAAAAATACAATGTTTTCCTGAAAATATTTGCTCTCTATGGTATAGACGTGTTGAAGTATATCCATCGAATAAGTAAACTGTTTTATATGTATGTGTTTTAAGTTTGATGCAGAGAAACAGTATTTTGAAGTTTTAGTCCCGTCAACTGTCTTGACCACCCATACTATTTCTCACTAAGTCGTATTTCCATAGAAGTTAACTTCTAATCTACACAGAATATCTGTAAAGTACCTTAAAGTTTTCTGATGCAAAAAAACCCAAACTTTTGCAGATAAGCTTTTGGAGAGAAATTCTGAGTTTCAAAGAAACCAGCACCAGGAAAAGACCAAGTTAGTTACTTTATGTTGAATAATCTAAGCGATAGGAGTAAAAAAAATTTATTAGAGTTATATAACAAGGTATGGGAAGAGGGAATCCTACCGACTCAGTGGAAGGAATCAGTTATTGTCCCAATATGCAAACCAGGCAAAGACCCAACATCAGCAGGAAGCTGCAGGCCGATTGCTCTGACCTCACATCTAGGTAAAGTTATGGAAAAAATGGTAAATGAAAGATTAACATATTATATATCAGACCAAAGAAATACTGAAGAATTGAAATACCAGAGTGGCTTCAGAAAAGGAAGGAGGCCTATTGACCCGGCTGTATGTTTAGAACATGAGATGAGGAGAGCTCAGATTGTGGAAAAGGCATATGACATGATGTGGAAGGAAGGATTATTGATCCATCACATCCAGCGGAAGTAAACATGCTAGTTTCTGTCTTCCAACAAACAGACAAGAACGAAGAGGAGAGAAATTCTGATGGAGATAACCACCTGGAAAAATATTAAATTAACTTATTACAGTCAATATGTTTAAAAAAACTTATAAAAATAGTAAAAGGCACATTAGCACACATGCAGAGTGTAGCCAAAAAGAAACCAAAACTTTCACAACAGTGACATAAGTAAAGTTTGCTGGAGCTAGGACTTCTAAATTTTTAGAAATGTTAAGACAAATTTACCCTATCTACTTCATAGAGGACATACTAAAAGGGAAATGTATTCTTACCTCAAGACTAAATAAACTGTGTAGAGACTAGAAAGTGTTGATGTTCAGCGCTTCCTCCCTCTCTTTCTCATCTAATGTACTCCACACTTCAACACGCTCACAATTGTTTCCCCAAGACTCTTCAGAGACACTAATTATTGGTTTGTTCTCTCTGTCCAAAAAATGTGACATACACAGTGCATGGGCGCTGCCATATTTGTGAAGACTGGTCTGAAGGCTGAGCTGCCATCTGATGGGTCAATACATAGCATAGCCATGGTAATTAGCACAACATAAGTAGTCCATATGAATAGATATTTTATAACATGCAAACTCATGTTTTCAGGAGAACATTGTTTGATTTGTAATAAATGTTTCTCACAGAAAAATGGTCAAATATACTCTTCACTGAACAACTTGGACCTCAAGTCTAAAAAAGAACAAATAGCTGTTCGGCCCATGGCCTAATCCTATTCCTTTTGTTCTCTGTCGCTCCAGAGCCTCCACAGCAACATGTCTGTAAGGAGGAGGAGGTTCTAGCTGAGCAGCAGCTCTGTCACCAGGAGAGGAACTCCAGTATGGACCAAGAGGACCCAGAGGCTCCTCGGCAACATGTCTGTAAGGAGGAGGAGGTTCTAGCTGAGCAGCAGCTCTGTAATCAGGAGAGGAACTCCAGTATGGACCAAGGGGACCCAGAGGCTCCACAAATGAAAGAGGAGGAACTCTGCATCAGTCAGGAGGGAGAGCAGCTTGTTTTGAAGCAGGAGACTGATACCTTTATATTGACTCCTACTAATGAGAGAAATGACCACAGTGAAGATCAGACTCTGTTCTTGAATCCTGATGAAACAGTAAGTGCATCACAGAAAGAGTCTGTAGTCAACATGCCGGTTATAACCTCTGTGGTAGGAGCACCAAACAGTGACCTGCAGCTCTCTGTCTGTAAGGTGGAGGAGGTTGTAGCTGAGCAGCAGCTCTGTCACCAGGAGAGGAACTCCAGTATGGACCAAGAGGACCCAGAGCCTCCACAAATAAAAGAGCGGAAAAAGGAGGAACTCTGCATCAGTCAGGAGGGAGAGCAGCTTGTTCTGAAGCAGGAGACTGATACGATTATGTTGACTCCTACTAATGAGGGAAATGACCACAGTGAAGATCAGACTCTGTTCTTGAATCCTGATGAAACAGTAAGTGCATCACAGAAAGAGTCTGTAGTCAACATGCTGGTTATAACCTCTGTGTTTGGAGAACCAAACTGTGACCTGCAGCTGCTCTCTAACAACTCTCATGTAGCCGAGAACCAAGACCAGAAAGGAGAAACATGTGAAAAAGATTTTAAGTTCAAACAAAAGAAACACTTTAAAATGAACACAGCTGAGAAGCCATATATTTGTAAAATATGTGAGAAAGTTTTCAGACAGAATAGTAGGTTGAAAATCCACATGAGAATCCACACAGGTGAGAAGCCGTATGTTTGTAAAGCATGTGGGAAAGATTTCACACAGATTGGTGATTTGAAAATCCACATGAGAATCCACACAGCTGAGAAGCCATATGTTTGTAAAGTGTGTGGGAAAGGTTTCAGACGTAAGGGTCATTTGACAACCCACATAAGAATCCACACAGGGGAGAGGCCATATGTTTGTAAAACATGTGGGAAAGATTTCAAACAGAATAGTAGTTTGAAAATCCACGTGAGAATCCACACAGGTGAGAAGCCATATGTTTGTATAACATGTGGGAAAGGTTTCAGACATAAGGATCATTTGACAAACCACATGAGAATCCACACAGGTGAGAGGCCATATGTTTGTATAACATGTGGGAAAGCTTTCAGACATAAGAGTCATTTGACAGCCCACATGAGAATCCACACAGATGAGAAGCCATTTGTTTGTAAAACTTGCAGGAAAGGTTTCAGACGGATTGCTGATTTGAAAATCCACATGAGAATCCACACAGGTGAGAGGCCATATGTTTGTAAAATATGCAGCAAAGATTTCACACGTAATTATTATTTGACAGAGCACATGAGAATCCACACAGATGAGAATCCTTAAATTTACTTTTAATACATGGACAGTATTCTCTTCATTATCAGGTGCAGTATTACTCTTCCATATCACTGCCATTATTACTTTCAATGTCATTGTCAATACTGCTTTTCTATTTCCATTTTAGTCAGTGTTTTAGTTCACTGATCGTATTTCTATTGTTATGATATTAGGCACTGGTTCTTGCATTAACTCCTTGTACACTTGACTGTATTGTTTTTTTAATTCTGTTATTATCTTATGGGTTTTTTAAAAACATTTGGAATAAGCTTCTCATCAAGGTCTTGACAGTCCACATGAGAAGAGCCCACACTGGTGTGAAGCCGTACCTTTGCAAGATATGTGGAAAAAGTTTGTCTTATTGCTGCTCATTAATTATTGCTTGTTTAATGGCAGAGATTATCAGCCTCCACCGATGTTTCTTTCTGCCTGTATGTTGATGGAAGTATCTTACAAGCCTTAATTTGACAGTTATTCATTTGTTATGGGGCAATATGTATTTATGTCTCTGCTGTGTTAGACATAAATGTAAACCATTGGCAGTAATGAATAAAGTGTGGAAGGTGTTCAGTTGACTCAGCATGATGCTTCATTGTTATACTTTTCACATCACGAGTTTACAAGATATTGTGGATTCTACATATATGAGTGTGGTTAAATGTCATTGTGGCTGTATTTTCTTTGTACATTGTGAATTATAACCACTTCCATCTTATAAACATTACATAACATCTTAGAAACCAGTCAAATGATACGTTCTTTCCTATTCACCATAGTATCCACACTGAATGAATCTATTACCCAGTATATATATAATACAGTAGGGGTGGGAATCTCTAGTGACCTCACATTTTGATTCTGAATGAGACGGCTACGATTAGATGATAAAACTATTAGCGATGCATCGCTAATAGTTTTATCAAAACTATATAGAATAGACGACTTGCTTTTAAAACAGTGTATTTATAAAGATTAATAATTAAAACATGCATTTATTTCCACTATTCCAGTAATACAAAAGAAAAGAAACTAGTGTTCTGTAGCAGCATCCTGTAATAATTCAACAGACTTCAGTATATCAGTAACTAAAACTACATCTTTGTTAGTGATCTTCCATTCTTCTGCTACATTCTGCAACATTTGCACCTGTGTGGAACTCAGGAGGCAGGAGGTGGTTGTTGGATCTCTCTCTTGGCCATCTTCACAGCATGTTTTTGTTATGTGTGCACCAGTCGCCTGTCTGGGCTGCACTGCTCTCGCAGTTGAATTCCACCATTTTCTTTCTGTCACCATTATGTACATTAGTAATGTTTAGAAAATCAATTTTTTAAGATTTGTTTATCAACTCATCGTCATTCATGTTTGTATCCTGATGCATCTAAGAATCGATTCCCCCACCCCTCATATGCAGCAGTGCAAGTTAAACGTATAGTGAAAACTGAAATGAAAAGGAAATGGCAGAGGGAATAACACCGGGAAAGTATCCAAAAGAAAGTGGGAGAAATGAGAGAAACTAGCACAAGTAAAAAGGAGGATATTATATCAAGAATGAGGTTGGGCCATACGGGTCATAACAGCACTCTCAAAGTTACTGGCAAACATGCAACAGGTCTGTGTGCTTACTGTGATTTTAAGGAACCTATAGAACATTTCATTATTCACTGTCCACAGCACCATCAGCAAAAGGAAATTCTCAGAAACAGACTGAAAAGTCAACACATCACACTTGATCTTAGACAATTACTGCAGTTGAATTCAGGGTGTGTGGGTTATAGGGCTTTATCTAAATATTTAGAAAAGTGTGGAGTTTACATGTTCTCCCTGTGTCTCTGGGTTCTCTCCAGGTTCGCCAGCTTCCTCCCACCACCAGAAACATGCAGTAGAGGTGAACTGGTGACTCTAAATTGCCCGTAGGTGTGAATGTGAGTGTGAATGGTTGTTCGTCTTTCTATGTGGTACTGTGATGAACTGGTGATTTGTCCAGGGTGAACCCGGCCTCCTGCCCAAAGTCAGCTGGGACAGGCTCCAGCCCCCCAAGACCCTACACAGGATAAGGGGTTACAGAAAGTGAATGAATGATTAATTAATGTAGGGTTTATATTGCACCATGACCATTACAATCCACACTCCATTTCAGAAGGTAGCGGTAATGCTAAAAGTAGTTTGCCACCCGTCATAAAACACAAGAAGAAGAAGGAGGAGGGGGAGAAAAGAAGAGGAAGAAGAAGAAAGTAACACCAGTGCCATAGAGATAAAACACTAGAGTGGACACACCGGTGGATTTCATGGCAAATTCAGCCGTCATCTTACAACTGTAAAGAGAACGGCCTTTCAGTGCTACACTACAGTTCAGACAGGCCGACGATGAGCTCATGCAACCTGTAGAAACATTGTTGGACGTCAGGAAGGAATATCTTTTCATAGGTAATTTAGAGAAATAACAGTCTGCTTCATAAATATATTCCAATGTGCATCAAGACAGTAACAAAATAAGATACACAATTAGTTCTAGTATGACTCTGTGTCTCGTATCCTCCCCACAGAACAGCAACAATTCACCAGAAGGTCGATACGGCTCTACACAGTCTGATAATTGTACCTCAATTTTTCAGATTTTATTCATTATTTTTGACACTGGGTGGATATCTTGGTTGTAAATAACATAGACATTAACATATCTATAATTGTTATACAAATATCTGTAATACAATTAAAGATATCAAAAATAATTTCAAGATATCTTTAATTAATTAAAGATATTTATAATTATTTACATGTCTATAATTAGTTTCTTGATATCAAAAATTATTTTAAAATGTCTGTAATTCTGAATAAAAAAGGGAATAGCTTGCCATCTCCCTAGCTCCCCCTTCTTATGAACAAATCCATGATGAAAACAGGTTAATAATGTACAGTACTTGGAGCTATACATATTGAGCAACAGTAGAAACGCATAATTTAATAACACTGTAATTTCTATTCACTAGTCCTAATCTGCTGAAACAAACAATCACGTGATTCATTTGTAGATCGAGTTATTTTTCAAATAAATACCAAATTTAGGGTTGAATACAGGTTTGGTCGATGTCTGTTTATGACATGTTTCCCTGCGTAAGATGGCTGCCGCCTTTGCCATCTTCTGCCAGTGACGGCTAATAGCACGTCCCCTTTAGTGTTTTTTTTTTTTATCTCTATGCTACAAAATTTAACTTATGCATGTCATAAGTGACACCTTTATAAAAATCCTAAAGGTAATGTTAATCATTAATCACAATGTCATGTAATCTCACACTTTATTAGTCAAAACCTCTAAGTAGTTTTTTGTTTGAAATATTCAATCACGACCCACCTATAAATCTCCATGCATTGAAAATATGTCTTGAAGTTTTGTTTTTGTTTCTTCGAAAAACACATGTTATAATGCTTGTTACATCAGGCGGTACTGAGTTCCGGCAAGATGGCGGACTGAGCGGTTTTGTGTACTCATAGCACGTGTGAAAACATCCTCAAAGTGGATCTTTTGGTCCTTTAGCCACTCTAAATAATTAATATTGCCTGTCTGACCATGTCAAAGGGACAAAGAAGCAAGAAACAGACCTCATAACGCAGAAAGATGGCACAAAGAGCTCCCAAACGACATCGTCTCAGATTGAACATGATTATGTGATGGATGTGGAGTCCACGGTGTTCGCTGGGGAGAAACACAACTTTGACGAGACAAATGACTCCCCTCCAATAACTCCTCTACAGGAGCTCATGCTAGAAAAATGACTAAACAAAATCCAACCGCTGCTGATGTGCTGGCAGCTATTCAAGCCCTTCACACCAGATTTGACAGCCAAGACCAAAAGACGGCGGAGTTTGATACGAAGATGACTCAAAACACAGAGATGACTGTTAATCTCACCAAGTCAATCGAGTTCAATACTGAAGGAGCGACGGAACGTAAGGAGAATTTCTCTGTTTTGGAAACCCAGGTATCCATCCTACGGAAAGGAGTTGACGAGCTCACAGAAAGGTCAAGAGAACAAGACCGATACAGACGACGTCGGAATTTGAGGATAAAAGGAATGAAGGAGAAGATGGATGAAAACATCAGGCAGGATGTGACACGGCTTCTCGGGGAAATAGTTCCAGAATGGTCCGAAAAAATGGATGACTATGCGGACACTGTGCATCGCCTGGGAAGGGTGGAGGAAAACAGAACACGCCAGGTGATTGTACAGTTTACTAAACGTCATCACAGAGATGGCATACGGAGGATGACCAAGAAGTCGCAGGTCTCCGAGACAGCAGGAATCCGTTTCTCCGAGGATCTAACTAAGTAAGACAAACTGGAAAGAGAAAAGCTTTGGCCGCAGATTCTGCAAGCTCGGAAAGCTGGTGAGAAGTCACACTACCGCGGTCCTTTTGGCTGCATAAATGGTCGCCACATTTATGCCAAGGAGTGAGACATAAACCGTCACAGACATGGAAAGACTTCAGTAAATACTACTTTAAAGTGGGGTTATATTTTTTGTTTGAATATAAGAGGATCACCCACTCTTTCTATTTCTAAAGGAAACTAAAAGAAAACCTTAACATTATTTTTGTACCTCTCTCATTGTTACTGCTGTATTTTTGTTGTTTTTTCCCTTTCCGCAGCAGTTTCTTTCTTTATGTTAAAGACACATTTATCCTTTATTTCTTTAAATACAAGGGGTCTTAGGGATCATGTGAAGAGAAAAGAAGTATTTTTATTTAGCAAGGGACAAAAAGCCCACTGCACCTTTCTACAACAGACACATTCTTGCGACGCTGTTTCCACCTTCTGGTGGGGAGAAAAGATCTTGTTCAGCCACAGTTCTAATCGTTCTGGCAGTGTAGATATATGCTTTAATAGATGTCCTTGCATCCAAGATTTCATCTTGATTTTAATGTCTGCAGTTTCTGTAATTCAGACATCGAAACCACAGAACATCTCTTCTTCTCTTGTAATTTAACTAGCACCTTTTGGGATGCTATCCAGTATTGGATAACGTGTAATGGCCGAAATATTCAGATTCTACCATATGAAAAAATATGGTTTGGGCTTCAAATGGAGAAAAAAAATGGAATTTGGAAATAATAATTTGATTACCAAGGCAAAGTATTTTATCCACAATTGCCGTTTCCTTAAGAACTATCCCAAATTTAGGGCTTTTTTTAAAAATGAGATGATTCTATACAAAAGATTATTAACATTTTGCAAAATGGAAAAAGCTATACATCTGTATGAATATTTATGTACCATTATTCCTGATTGACCACTTGTGCTTTCTGTTTAAATAATTAATTAATTTTGTTTTACAATTTTTGTTTTGTTTTTCTTCTGTTGTTTATGTGTTGATATTTAGTCTTTATTTAGGTTGCTGCCTTCGCTCAGTCAATTTTCTTTCTGTGATCATGTCTCTTAATATGATATGCCCTTATAATTGTTCATTATTATTGTTCAAATAAGTAAAAAAAAAAAAAGGGAATTTCCTAAACAGCATGGACCAAAAGTCCCAAAACACCATCTAGTGGTAAATGCAAGACATGCAGGAAAGCCATATTTTTTTGTTTTATGAAAAACCTTTTGAAACATTTTAACTGGGCCACCAGCTTTAAAAAAGCTTTTAAAAAAATTAAGTAAATGCAAAAAAAACTGATTGCATTTTGGATTAATAGCAGTTTTACAGTCATCTTGTCTCAAAAGTAGGTCATAGGTCAAAGGTCAAACACAATTTTGAAAATATTCAGAACATTGAAAATGTGGGAAATGTGGAAACTGAATGCACTGGACCTTATGGCAAATAGAAATACCAAATACCAAAGACACTAAAATACGACATTCTAGGGCTAATGTGCACATATTTGTCAATAAATTTGATAAATTGCTATAAAAAATAATAAATACAGAACTTCAGGTGATATTCTGGTACAACTTCGGATTTGTGGTCAGTATTGTCGTTGTGTTGTTGGCGTCAATTTTTACTTCTATCTTTCTTGGGGAACCTGAATGCCGCAAACAATATCCGGATATGACCCAATTTACGGAAATGACGTTTAATTTCAAGATGGCAGCGCGAGCGTCCTTGATGCTCAAGTCCAGAGCAGGTATCAATCATCTAATCTAAATTTGTATTTTCTACATTCTTAGTGAATTTAAAAATCACTCGTGAAGACGTGAGAAATATTTTTTATTTATTCTCCACAGTTTCATTCTGTCCGAACACATAACGTTACGTTTTAAACCAGGAACGTTTTACAAGCTAACTTACCTTGCTGTGCTAAACAATTTTTAACAATGTACACATAGCAAAATATATTTTTGTTTCACAAATAATCTGTGTTTTAAACAATCCAATGATTACCAGTAAGGACTTAAGACGTTCGTAAGGAAGTATGTACGTACATGAGATAAGATGTATGATAGATTTGGGACACATAGGTTGATTGTATTTGTACTATAGTTCAAATATATGATATAAAACTTTTTACAGCAAGTTTAATAATCGAATAACTGCTTAATAATAAAGAAGTTTCAAGGAACTTAAGAAAGAATACAGATAGGTAGAAAATGGATAATCTGAGAATTAGCAAGACTTGTGGCCTTCTTTTTTTCAAATGACTGAAACTGGATGTTTATGTGTCTTTATGTGTCATTCATTTCTTCCTGCTGCTGATTTCAGGTCTGTTGGTGCCTGGTCAGTCATCTCTTCTAGACTCTGTGAGGTTTGCATCTAAGAAGTCTGGTGGCAGCTGTAAGAACCTCGGAGGAAAAAGTCCTGGACAGAGATACGGCTTCAAGAAACAGGATGGTAGGGACAAGTTATTTTAAAATATTTCCCATAAATGCTGTAGCTATTTCTTCTCCGGACTCAATTTCATTTTGAAGTGGCGGCCTTGTATTGGCCAGATTAATGTAAAACCTTTTCAAACTGCTGTGTTGTTAGTATACTGATCAACAGTAGAAACGCTTTTTTAATGTTATGCCATCCTGTTCATATTAAATATCAAGGGCAAATTATGGTTCACACATCTTTATTCACCCTCTAGCCATACAGAAAAATCATTTTTGTGCAGATTAGTGGTTTTTGCCTTCTTGTTTATAGGTCAGAAAGTGTGGATGGTGGGACAGAGAACAAATAGTCACTACCTTGCGTGTCTACCTCCAGCATTTATCACTACTTTACACCTCCTGAATGGATAAGATGTTATTCTGGACTTGTAGGATGACATAATTCTTCCTGCAGTGCTGTGAGAAGTTGTTCATGTGTTGCTGGAGCAGGATCTCTCTCTCTCACCCGGTGATCCTGAGCATCCCATAGAGGGCATTGTCATGCATGAAGGTGATTCCTGATTGCTGTATCCTGGGAATGACGTGTGAACGTAGGACCGTATTTCGTTAATGGATGGCTGACTGTAGCTCCCTCTATAGGGCTGTTTGATAGGACCCAAATGTCCTGATACAGGTCATTTTATATGCATTCAATTTACAGAAAATGTGCTACATCCTGATATGGAAGAGTATCTGGATAGAGAGGCCTGTTTCTTATTATATTTTGAAATATCTTTTTGACAAATAAAAGATAATTACTCATATTTGTCTTCTGTTTTCAACTGCGTGCCGATTTTCAATTAAATATATAACTATTTAATGTATAAATTATCGAAAGGTAAACAGATGATTGTTGTGTATGCAGTTGGTGAGAGGTTAGTAGCCTTTCAGTCTGTTCAGTGTTTCCCATAGAATGACAGTGGAACTGGCGTGAACACTTAGTGTTTACTCACAAACTACTTTAATCTCTTCAGCCGCATCTGATGGAGGCCTTTTTGTTAAAGATTTAGCCATATTGAAACTATCCAAACCAACATTGTACAGAGTGATATCTAGTGACCAAACAACAGGCCTCCATTAAACTAGAGATGTTGCACCACAATCAGCACGTTTGTCTCGTTTAGTTTTGGACTGTAGGATCGCTGTCACTCATGTAAACGAGATGTGGTACCAGTACAGCAGTTTGAACAGTTTTTGATCTATTAATCAGGGAAAATAACCAATTGAACCAATTTCTATAAATCTTGGTGTAAGGATGGGGCATGCATCAGACAAGAACTCATTAAATTTAGGTGTGGATTCAAGTGGAGGAAACAATCCATAAATCATCATCATCATCATCATTGAGTGTGCACTGTGGTGCAGATTCAGATAATCCGGAGCTGCTGGATCAAAATACGTATTCCTCTGTGATCTTCATTATAGTTGCTATACATTAACAAAGAGAGCTACAAACAACTACCAGCTGACTTAATGGTGTTGAGAGTTGTCTGCTTCAGTTGTAGAAATATTTCCAGATTTATAAGATTTATTTATTATTTTTAGTCGAGATCCAGATCTGGTGGATTGTTGACTTGGCAAACTTGTGCAATCTGATTATTTTAATGCTCTTAATAATTCATCTGGTAATTACTTAGATCTTATCGTCACTATTACTGTCTGTAATTGATATGGACAATATTTAAAGTGTAAAACAAGTTTAGAAGTATTATCTCATTCAAGCACATCTATGTAAGTTCATTTTTCTTACCATACTGGTATTAATGGAAACCAATGAAAATATAGAGTATAATTTATATATTTATAAAGTGTAATTTATTTGTAGTAAAACCTCAAAGAAAATCACTTGAATGGTCCTTTAAATGAGAGATCATCGTCTCACATGTTGTGTGAATATACATGATGATAGTAATAAGGGGAATTCTGGTGGTTTAACCTCTTTTCATTTTCTCACAAGGTAACTTTGTCCATGCGGGTAACATCCTAGCAACCCAGAGGCTGATGAGGTATCATCCAGGTGCTCATGTAAGTTAACACCTTGTCTATCCAAAGATGTTAATCGTATGTAATGAAAATGTTCTCATCGCATACCTCCTTCCCACTCCCTCAGGTGGGGATGGGAACCAACAAAACGCTCTTTGCTCTGGAGGACGGCATCGTCAGGTTCACCAAGGAGGTTTACGTCCCTCCACCACGCAGCCCAGAGGCAACCCAGGTCATCACCAAGCTGCCCAAAGGTGCTGTGCTCTACAAGACCTTCATCAGTGTTCTGCCAGTCAAACAGGAGGGCAAGTTTAAACTGGTGGACATGGTCTAAAACGCCCTGGACTGGCCTGAAAGGTCGTTATTTCCCCAGTGATGTAACGGTGGTCAGGATCAAGAAGGATTTTTTTGTGGCTGACACAGGATTTCCAGAGATTGACGTACATCAGCAAAACCTCCTGAGCTTCTGTCTCTGAGTTCTACTATTGTTTGACTCTATATGACTGATTAAACACATATTCAATGTCACATTACCGTGGACTGGAGTCATCCTGAACAGTTAATGTTCTCTGACATGCTTCATTTGATTCAGGAGTTACCACCTTAAGGAAACAAGGTGCTATTATACTGAATATGTATTGTATTTACTGTAATAAAGTTTTATATGTAAAAATAATGGCTTTGGCTTTGTTTCATTAGTATTAACATATGTTACATTGGTAAAAACCTGAACACCCAAAATTGAAAATTCAGGCATTTTTGATAACTAAATGCAGAACATGGTGAGTTGTTTTTGAATATAAACAACTGAAAATAGAGATAAATGACTCCACGCAGCTCATACATGTCTCCAGATGCCCCAAGATCTGCAACTGTCATGAAATGCTGTTCTTTACACACTTAATTTAGCTGAAATCTTCACTGTAGCATCCAAGCTTCTATTTAGGTGGGTGAAAAAGCTTGAGCGCTTGTATGTGTTTTGCTAGAATAAGTGGACATCAACTTGCGATCACTGTGTACGTCAGTGTTAACCTGCTAACTACGTTGCGTTGCCGACAGAACTCTGTTGAAGTTGCAAGTTGCAAGTTCCTCTTGTTGGATCTCACGTTACATTTTCTGTTTTTTGGCCTTGGCCCTGTTTAGAACTGGTATCATCCATCCTAAGTGATCTGATCACAGTGGACAGCTTTAAGTACAGCTGTGAACACACAAAATGCAATAAAAGGATGCATTTGAGATCGGATCACTCAGACTACATTCAGTGGTGGTCTCGGCTGCACATGGACACATTCTGTCACATTGGGTCACACTGAAGGACCACCTGCTCAACTGATGTCCTCTGAAACAGCAAGAAGCCACAACAAGACAATGGATTATACACTGTCTGACTTCTATTTGTTTTACCCATTCAGCTGTTTTATTAACCACAATATTCCCAGACACCCGCAAAAATAACACAAATTTAGGAGTTGTTGAGTCTGGAAAAGTAAAAAAAAAACAGACAAATTCAAAGTCATTTGTACTTTATTTTTAATTTGGCAATTTACTTCGATCGACAATTGAAAATCAGTATCAAATCGTGAAAATCGTTTATTTCTGCGTATTTACTTGAGAATGGTTACTAATATGTTTGTTTTTTGTTGATAGTACAGCTCAAAGCGGAACAAAAAGCTCTCTCACATCAACATCGGAACTTTAACGGCGTCACATCCAGCGGAAGTAAACACGCTAGTTTCCGTCTGCCAACAAACAGACAAGAACGATTAGCTGTATGTATTGAATTAACTAGAAGTTGTTATCGTAATTGTTTCTCATCTAATTATTTCAGTGAACAAAAATGTCTTCAGTTGAGTATTTTAGAGAGTTTATCAACGAGCGACTAACAGCTGCTGCTGAAGAAATATTCGGAGCTTTTAAAGGAATTATCGTTGAGTACGAAGATGAGATCGTTCGTCAGCGCAGACTGCTGGAAAGCTTCTGGAAACCAGAAATAAAACTGCACAGGATAGGTAAATAAAACTTCATTATTACATAATAATGATCAAGTGAATTTTATTAATCTATGATCCACCTTGTTTAAATGTTTTCTGCTGCTCAGTCTACACGTGTTTCTTCTCATCACAGTAGTATTTAGGCCGTGGGCCGATGAGATGAACTCTGAAATAATAAGGGCTCCACGTTTTTGATGAAGAGAAAAACTATAACGTTAATAGTAGATTAACGTTATAGTTATATTTTTAGAACCAGTGCATGAAGTAGTCATGCACTGGTTCTAAAAATACAATGTTTTCCTGAAAATATTTGCTCTCTATGGTATAGACGTGTTGAAGTATATCCATCAAATAAGTAAACTGTTTTATATGTATGTGTTTTAAGTTTGATGCAGAGAAACAGTATTTTGAAGTTTTAGTCCCGTCAACTGTCTTGACCACCCATACTATTTCTCACTAAGTCGTATTTCCATAGAAGTTAACTTCTAATCTACACAGAATATCTGTAAAGTACCTTAAAGTTTTCTGATGCAAAAAAAACTTTTGCCGATAAGCTTTTGGAGAGAAATTCTGATCAAGAAAACCACCTGGAAAATATGAATTTACCTTATTACAGTCAATATGTTTTTTCCTTAAACACTTGTGAAAATAGTTAAAGGCACATTAGCGCACATGCAGAGTGTAGCCAAAAAGAAACCAAAACCTTCACAACAGTGACATAAGTAAAGTTTGCTGGAGCTAGGACTTCTACATTTTTAGAAATGTTAAGACAAATTTACCCTATCTACTTCATAGAGGACATACTAAAAGGGAAATGTATTCTTACCTCAAGACTAAATAAACTGTGTAGAGACTAGAAAGTGTTGACGTTCAGCGCTTCCTCCCTCTCTTTCTCATCTAATGTACTCCACACTTCAACACGCTCACAAGTGTTTCCCCAAGACTCTTCAGAGACCCTAATAATTGGTTTGTTCTCTCTGTCCAAAAAATGTGACATACACAGTGCACGGCGCCGCCATATTTGTGAAGACTGGTCTGAAGGCTGAGCTGCCATCTGATGGGTCAATACATAGCATAGAATCAGAATCAGAATGATCTTTATTGTCATTATACGCAAGTACAATGAATCACGTGTGACTTCTCTCCAGTACAGGTAGAACAAGATAAAAATTTGTGCAAAAGTTACAAAATAGAAATATGAGATTAAAAAATAAATAAATAAATTTTATATATATATATATATATATATATATATCAGTGCAATATAAACAATTTGTGCAAGATAGCTAACACTGCAAGATTAACAAACAGTCAAAAATACAGTTATTGAATGAGGTAGCAGTTGGTTGGGGTTATGTGTGTTTACAGTCATAATGATGATGATGATGGTGGTGGTGGTGTGTTTGTGAGTGTGTGTGTGTTTTTGTGCCTATGTGTGTGTCTGTTTCAGTCTGTGTTACTGTCGGTGTGGATGTGTGGGGTGATGGAGGCCACAGCTGTTGGGTAGAAGCTGTTCCTCAGTCTGGTGGTGTGGGATTTTAATGTTCTGACCCGTTTGCCAGAAGGCAGCTGTTCAATAAGTGGTGGTCAGGATGAGTCGTGTCTTTAAAAATCCTGCCTGTTTTCCTTCTCAGTCTGTGAGCATAGATTGTGTCCAGTTTTGGAAGCTCTATCCTGACAATGCGCTGGGCTGCTTTTACCATCCGTTGCAGGTCCTTGCGCTCCGCAGCTGTGCAATTACCACACAGTGGTGCAGTTTGTGAGGATGCTCTCGATGGTGCTCCTATAAAAGTTTAACAGCAGGCTTTGTGGAAGCTGGAAGCTGTTTCAGTTTCCTAAGGAAACAGAGTCTTTGTTGGGCATTTTTTTATCAGTTGTGAGGTTTTGGATGTCCATGTCAGAAGTCTAGACACATTGACTCCGAGGAACTTAAGGTTGTCCGCACTCTCCACAGGATCTCCATGGATGTAGAGGGGGAGGTGGGGACTCGCTATCGCCCTCCTGAAGTCAATTATCATCTCCTTTGTCTTCATGGTGTTTAGGATCAGGTTGTTCTCTCTCCGTTTCCTCATTGTTTGATATCAGCCCCACTATTGTTGTGTCATCTGCGAATTTAATTTATACTGTTGGAGATGTGGATGGGGGTGCAGTCATGGGTAAGTAGTGTAAAGAGCATCAGGACTGTGTGCTGATGCTCAGGAACCTGGGGGGTTCCTGTGCTCAGAAGGAGGGTGGAGGAGGTGTTTTTCCCAATCCTTACTTATTGTGGTCTGTTTTTAAGGAAGTCCATGATCCATGAGCACAGAAAGGGCCAAGTCCCAAGTCGTTCAGTTTCCTGATCAATCTGTGGGGGATGGCGGTGTTAAACGCGGAGCTGAAATCCAGAAATAATATCCTTACATAGTTCCTTGGTTCCTCGAAGTGTGACAGGGCAGTGTGAAGAGCTGTAGAGATGATAGCCATGCTAATTTGCACAACTTAAGTAGTCCATATAAATAAATACTTACAACATGCAAACTCGTATTTTCAGGAAACATTGTTTGATTGATAATAAATGTTTCTCACACAAAAATGGTAAAATATACTCTTCACTGAACAAATTGGACCTCAAGTCTAAAAAAGAAAAAATAGCTGTTCGGCCCATGGCCTGATCCTATTCCTTTTTTTCTCTGTCGCTCCAGAGCCTCCACAGCAACATGTCTGTAAGGAGGAGGAGGTTCTAGCTGAGCAGCAGCTCTGTCACCAGGAGAGGAACTCCAGTATGGACCAAGAGGACCCAGAGACTCCACAGCAACATGTCTGTAAGGAGGAGGAGGTTCTAGCTGAGCAGCAGTTCTGTCACCAGGAGAGGAACTCCAGTATGGACCAAGAGGACCCAGAGACTCCACAGCAACATGTCTGTAAGGAGGAGGAGGTTCTAGCTGAGCAGCAGTTCTGTCACCAGGAGAGGAACTCCAGTATGGACCAAGAGGACCCAGAGACTCCACAGCAACATGTCTTTAAGGAGGAGGAGGTTCTAGCTGAGCAGCAGCTCTGTCACCAGGAGAGGAACTCCAGTATGGACCAAGAGGACCCAGAGACTCCACAGCAACATGTCTGTAAGGAGGAGGAGGTTCTAGCTGAGCAGCAGCTCTGTCACCAGGAGAGGAACTCCAGTATGGACCAAGAGGACCCAGAGACTCCACAGCAACATGTCTGTAAGGAGGAGGAGGTTCTAGCTGAGCAGCAGCTCTGTCACCAGGAGAGGAACTCCAGTATGGACCAAGAGGACCCAGAGCCTCCTCGGCAACATGTCTGTAAGAAGGAGGAGGTTCTAGCTGAGCAGCAGCTCTGTCACCAGGAGAGGAACTCCAGTATGGACCAAGAGGACCCAGAGCCTCCTCGGCAACATGTCTGTAAGGAGGAGGAGGTTCTAGCTGAGCAGCAGCTCTGTAATCAGGAGAGGAACTCCAGTATGGACCAAGAGGACCCAGAGGCTCCACAAATGAAAGAGGGGAAAAAGGAGGAACTCTGCATCAGTCAGGAGGGAGAGCAGCTTGTTCTGAAGCAGGAGACTGATACCTTTATATTGACTCCTACTAATGAGGGAAATGACCACAGTGAAGATCAGACTCTGTTCTTGAATCCTGATGAAACAGTAAGTGCATCACAGAAAGAGTCTGTAGTCAACATGCTGGTTATAACCTCTGTGTTTGGAGAACCAAACAGTGACCTGCAGCTGCTCTCTAACAACTCTCATGTAGCCGAGAACCAAGACCAGAAAGGAGACACATGTGAAAAAGATTTTAAGTTCAAACAAAAAAAACACTTTAAAATGAACACAGCTGAGAAGCCATATATTTGTAAAATATGTGAGAAAGTTTTCAGACAGAATAGTAGGTTGAAAATCCACATGAGAATCCACACAGATGAGAAGCCATATGGTTGTAAAACATGTGAGAAAGATTTCACACAGATTGGTGATTTGAAAATCCACATGAGAAGCCACACAGCTGAGAAGCCATATGTTTGTAAAGTGTGTGGGAAAGGTTTCAGACGTAAGGATCATTTGACAATCCACATGAGAAGCCACACGGGTGAGAAGCCATATGTTTGTAAAACATGTGGGAAAGATTTCAAACAGAGTAGTAGCTTGAAAATCCACGTGAGAATCCACACAGGTGAGAAGCCATATGTTTGTAAAACATGTGGTAAAGCTTTGAGATATAAGAGTCATTTGACAAACCACGTGAGAACCCACACAGGTGAGAAGCCATATGTTTGTAAAGTGTGTGGGAAAGGTTTCAGACGTAAGGATCATTTGACAATCCACATGAGAATCCACACAGGTGAGAAGCCATATGTTTGTAAAACATGTGGGAAAGATTTCAAACAGAGTAGTAGCTTGAAAATCCACGTGAGAACCCACACAGGTGAGAAGCCATATGTTTGTATAACATGTGGGAAAGTTTTCAGACAGAATAGTATTTTGAAAATCCACATGAGAATCCACACAGATGAGAATCCTTAAATTTACTTTTAATACATGGACAGTATTCTGTTCATAATCAGGTGCAGTATTACTCTTCCATATCACTGCCATTATTACTTTCAATGTCATTGTCAATACTGCTTTTCTATTTCCATTTTAGTCAGTGTTTTAGTTCACTGATCGTATTTCTATTGTTATGATATTAGGCACTGGTTCTTGCATTAACTCCTTGTACACTTGACTGTATTGTTTTTTTAATTCTGTTATTATCTTATGGTTTTTTTTTAAAAACATTTGGAATAAGCTTCTCATCTTGAAGGTCCACATGAGAAGAGCCCACACTGGTGTGAAGCCGTACCTTTGCAAGATATGTGGAAAAAGTTTGTCTTATTGCTGCTCATTAATTATTGCTTGTTTAATGGCAGAGATTATCAGCCTCCACCGATGTTTCTTTCTGCCTGTATGTTGATGGAAGTATCTTACAAGCCTTAATTTGACAGTTATTCATCTGTTATGGGGCAATATGTATTTATGTCTCTGCTGTGTTAGACATAAATGTAAACCATTGGCAGTAATGAATAAAGTGTGGAAGGTGTTCAGTTGACTCAGCATGATGCTTCATTGTTATACTTTTCACATCACGAGTTTACAAGATATTGTGGATTCTACATATATGAGTGTGGTTAAATGTCATTGTGGCTGTATTTTCTTTGTACATTGTGAATTATAACCACTTCCATCTTATAAACATTACATAACATCTTAGAAACCAGTCAAATGATACGTTCTTTCCTATTCACCATAGTATCCACACTGAATGAATCTATTACCCAGTATATATATAATACAGTAGGGGTGGGAATCTCTAGTGACCTCACATTTTGATTCTGAATGAGACGGCTACGATTAGATGATAAAACTATTAGCGATGCATCGCTAATAGTTTTATCAAAACTATATAGAATAGACGACTTGCTTTTAAAACAGTGTATTTATAAAGATTAATAATTAAAACATGCATTTATTTCCACTATTCCAGTAATACAAAAGAAAAGAAACTAGTGTTCTGTAGCAGCATCCTGTAATAATTCAACAGACTTCAGTATATCAGTAACTAAAACTACATCTTTGTTAGTGATCTTCCATTCTTCTGCTACATTCTGCAACATTTGCACCTGTGTGGAACTCAGGAGGCAGGAGGTGGTTGTTGGATCTCTCTCTTGGCCATCTTCACAGCATGTTTTTGTTATGTGTGCACCAGTCGCCTGTCTGGGCTGCACTGCTCTCGCAGTTGAATTCCACCATTTTCTTTCAGTCACCATTATGTACATTAGTAATGTTTAGAAAATCAATTTTTTAAGATTTGTTTATCGACTCATCGTCATTCATGTTTGTATCCTGATGCATCTAAGAATCGATTCCCCCACCCCTCATATGCAGCAGTGCAAGTTAAACGTATAGTGAAAACTGAAATGAAAAGGAAATGGCAGAGGGAATAACACCGGGAAAGTATCCAAAAGAAAGTGGGAGAAATGAGAGAAACTAGCAGAAGTAAAAAGGAGGATATTATATCAAGAATGAGGTTGGGCCATACGGGTCTTAACAGCACTCTCAAAGTTACTGGCAAACATGCAACAGGTCTGTGTGCTTACTGTGATTTTAAGGAACCTATAGAACATTTCATTATTCACTGTCCACAGCACCATCAGCAAAAGGAAATTCTCAGAAACAGACTGAAAAGTCAACACATCACACTTGATCCCAGACAATTACTGCAGTTGAATTCAGGGTGTGTGGGTTATAGGGCTTTATCTAAATATTTAGAAAAGTGTGGAGTTTACATGTTCTCCCAGTGTCTCTGGGTTCTCTCCAGGTTCTCCAGCTTCCTCCCACCACCAGAAACATGCAGTAGAGGTGAACTGGTGACTCTAAATTGCCCGTAGGTGTGAATGTGAGTGTGAATGGTTGTTCGTCTTTCTATGTGGTCCTGTGATGAACTGGTGATTTGTCCAGGGTGAACCCGGCCTCCTGCCCAAAGTCAGCTGGGACAGGCTCCAGCCCCCCAAGACCCTACACAGGATAAGGGGTTACAGAAAGTGACTGAATGATTAATTAATGTAGGGTTTATATCGCACCATGACCATTACAATCCACACTCCATTTCAGAAGGTAGCGGTAATGCTAAAAGTAGTTTGCCACCCATCATAAAACACAAGAAGAAGAAGGAGGAGGGGGAGAAAAGAAGAGGAAGAAGAAGAAAGTAACACCAGTGCCATAGAGATAAAACACTAGAGTGGACACACCGGTGGATTTCATGGCAAATTCAGCCGTCATCTTACAACTGTAAAGAGAACGGCCTTTCAGTGCTACACTACAGTTCAGACAGGCCGACGATGAGCTCATGCAACCTGTAGAAACATTGTTGGACGTCAGGAAGGAATATCTTTTCATAGGTAATTTAGAGAAATAACAGTCTGCTTCATAAATATATTCCAATGTGCATCAAGACAGTAACAAAATAAGATACACAATTAGTTCTAGTATGACTCTGTGTCTCGTATCCTCCCCACAGAACAGCAACAATTCACCAGAAGGTCGATACGGCTCTACACAGTCTGATAATTGTACCTCAATTTTTCAGATTTTATTCATTATTTTTGACACTGGGTGGATGTCTTGGTTGTAAATAACATAGACATTAACATATCTATAATTGTTATACAAATATCTGTAATACAATTAAAGATATCAAAAATAATTTCAAGATATCTTTAATTAATTAAAGATATTTATAATTATTTACATGTCTATAATTAGTTTCTTGATATCAAAAATTATTTAAAAATGTCTGTAATTCTGAATAAAAAAGGGAATAGCTTGCCATCTCCCTAGCTCCCCCTTCTTATGAACAAATCCATGATGAAAACAGGTTAATAATGTACAGTACTTGGAGCTATACATATTGAGCAACAGTAGAAACGCATAATTTAATAACACTGTAATTTCTATTCACTAGTCCTAATCTGCTGAAACAAACAATCATGTGATTCATTTGTAGATCGAGTTATTTTTCAAATAAATACCAAATTTAGGGTTGAATACAGGTTTGGTCGATGTCTGTTTATGACATGTTTCCCTGCGTAAGATGGCTGCCGCCTTTGCCATCTTCTGCCAGTGACGGCTAATAGCACGTCCCCTTTAGTGTTTTTTTTTTTATCTCTATGCTACAAAATTTAACTTATGCATGTCATAAGTGACACCTTTATAAAAATCCTAAAGGTAATGTTAATCATTAATCACAATGTCATGTAATCTCACACTTTATTAGTCAAAACCTCTAAGTAGTTTTTTGTTTGAAATATTCAATCACGACCCACCTATAAATCTCCATGCATTGAAAATATGTCTTGAAGTTTTGTTTTTGTTTCTTCGAAAAACACATGTTATAATGCTTGTTACATCAGGCGGTACTGAGTTCCGGCAAGATGGCGGACTGAGCGGTTTTGTGTACTCATAGCACGTGTGAAAACATCCTCAAAGTGGATCTTTTGGTCCTTTAGCCACTCTAAATAATTAATATTGCCTGTCTGACCATGTCAAAGGGACAAAGAAGCAAGAAACAGACCTCATAACGCAGAAAGACGGCACAAAGAGCTCCCAAACGACATCGTCTCAGATTGAACATGATTATGTGATGGATGTGGAGTCCACGGTGTTCGCTGGGGAGAAACACAACTTTGACGAGACAAATGACTCCCCTCCAATAACTCCTCTAAAGGAGCTCATGCTAGAAAAATGACTAAACAAAATCCAACCGCTGCTGATGTGCTGGCAGCTATTCAAGCCCTTCACACCAGATTTGACAGCCAAGACCAAAAGACGGCGGAGTTTGATACGAAGATGACTCAAAACACAGAGATGACTGTTAATCTCACCAAGTCAATCGAGTTCAATGCTGAAGGAGCGACGGAATGTAAGGAGAATTTCTCTGTTTTGGAAACCCAGGTATCCATCCTACGGAAAGGAGTTGACGAGCTCACAGAAAGGTCAAGAGAACAAGACCGATACAAACGACGTAGGAATTTGAGGATAAAAGGAATGAAGGAGAAGATGGATGAAAACATCAGGAAGGATGTGACACGGCTTCTCGGGGAAATAGTTCCAGAATGGTCCGAAAAAATGGATGACTATACGGACACTGTGCATCGCCTGGGAAGGGTGGAGGAAAACAGAACACGCCAGGTGATTGTACAGTTTACTAAACGTCATCACAGAGATGGCATATGGTGGATGACCAAGAAGTCGCAGGTCTCCGAGACAGCAGGAATCCGTTTCTCCGAGGATCTAACTAAGGAAGACAAACTGGAAAGAGAAAAGCTTTGGCCGCAGATTCTGCAAGCTCGGAAAGCTGGTGAGAAGTCACACTACCGCGGTCCTTTTGGCTACATAAATGGTCGCCACATTTATGCCAAGGAGTGAGACATAAACCGTCACACACATGGAAAGACTTCAGTAAATACTACTTTAAAGTGGGGTTATATTTTTTGTTTGAATATAAGAGGATCACCCACTCTTTCAATTTCTAAAGGAAACTAAAAGAAAACCTTAACATTATTTTTGTACCTCTCTCATTGTTACTGCTGTATTTTTGTTGTTTTTTTCCTTTTCCGCAGCAGTTTCTTTCTTTATGTTAAAGACACATTTATCCTTTATTTCTTTAAATACAAGGGGTCTTAGGGATCATGTGAAGAGAAAAGAAGTATTTTTATTTAGCAAGGGACAAAAAGCCCACTGCACCTTTCTACAAGAGACACATTCTTGCGACGCTGTTTCCACCTTCTGGTGGGGAGAAAAGATCTTGTTCAGCCACGGTTCTAATCGTTCTGGCGGTGTAGATATATGCTTTAATAGATGTCCTTGCATCAAAGATTTCATCTTGATTTTAATGTCTGCAGTTTCTGTAATTCAGACATCGAAACCACAGAACATCTCTTCTTCTCTTGTAATTTAACTAGCACCTTTTGGGATGCTATCCATTATTGGATAACGTGTAATGGCCGAAATATTCAGATTCTAGCATATGAAAAAATACGGTTTGGGCTTCAAATGGAGAAACAAAATGGAATTTGGAAATAATAATTTGATTACCAAGGCAAAGTATTTTATCCACAATTGCCGTTTCCTTAAGAACTATCCCAAATTTAGGGCTTTTTTAAAAAATGAGATGATTCTATACAAAAGATTATTAACATTTTGCAAAATGGAGAAAGCTATACATCTGTATGAATATTTATGTACCATTATTCCTGATTGACCACTGGTGCTTTCTGTTTAATTAATTAATTAATTTTGTTTTACAATTTTTGTTTTGTTTTTCTTCTGTTGTTTATGTGTTGATATTTAGTCTTTATTTAGGTTGCTGCCTTCGCTCAGTCAATTTTCTTTCTGTGATCATGTCTCTTAATATGATATGCCCTTATAATTGTTCATTATTATTGTTCAAATAAGTAAAAAAAAAGGGAATTTCCTGAACAGCATGGAGCAAAAGTCCCAAAACACCATCTAGTGGTAAATGCAAGACATGCAGGAAAGCCATATTTTTTTGTTTTATGAAAAACCTTTTGAAACATTTTAACTGGGCAACCAGCTTTAAAAAAGCTTTAAAAAAATTAAGTAAATGCAAAAAAAAACTGATTGCATTTTGGATTAATAGCAGTTTTACAGTCATCTTGTCTCAAAAGTAGGTCATAGGTCAAAGGTCAAACACAATTTTGAAAATACTTCAGAACATTGAAAATGTGGGAAATGTGGAAACTGAATGCACTGGACCTTATGGCAAATAGAGATTGTATACCAAAGACACCAAAATACGACATTCTAGGGCTAATGTGCATATATTTGTCAATAAATTTGATAAATTGCTATAAAAAATAATAAATACAGAACTTCAGGTGATATTCTGGTACAACTTCGGATTTGTGGTCAGTATTGTCGTTGTGTTGTTGGCGTCTATTTTTACTTCTATCTTTCTTGGGGAACCTGAATGCCGCAAACAATATCCGGATATGACCCAATTTACGGAAATGACGTTTAATTTCAAGATGGCAGCGCGAGCGTCCTTGATGCTCAAGTCCAGAGCAGGTATCAATCATCTAATCTAAATTTGTATTTTCTACATTCTTGGTGAATTTAAAAATCACTCGTGAAGACGTCAGAAATATTTTTTATTTATTCTCCACAGTTTCATTCTGTTCGAACACATAACGTTACGTTTTAAACCAGGAACGTTTTACAAGCTAACTTACCTTGCTGTGCTAAACAATTTTTAACAATGTACACATAGCAAAATATATTTTTGTTTCACAAATAATCTGTGTTTTAAACAATCCAATGATTACCAGTAAGGACTTAAGACGTTCGTAAGGAAGTATGTACGTACATGAGATAAGATGTATGATAGATTTGGGACACATAGGTTGATTGTATTTGTACTATAGTTCAAATATATGATATAAAACTTTTTACAGCAAGTTTAATAATCGAATAACTGCTTAATAATAAAGAAGTTTCGAGGAACTTAAGAAAGAATACAGATAGGTAGAAAATGGATAATCTGAGAATTAGCAAGACTTGTGGCCTTCTTTTTTCAAATGACTGAAACCGGATGTTTATGTGTCTTTATGTGTCATTCATTTCTTCCTGCTGCTGATTTCAGGTCTGTTGGTGCCTGGTCAGTCATCTCTTCTAGACTCTGTGAGGTTTGCATCTAAGAAGTCTGGTGGCAGCTGTAAGAACCTCGGAGGAAAAAGTCCTGGATAGAGATACGGCTTCAAGAAACAGGATGGTAGGAACAAGTTATTTTAAAATATTTCACATAAATGCTGTAGCTATTTCTTCTCCGGACTCAATTTCATTTTGAAGTGGCGGCCTTGTATTGGCCAGATTAATGTAAAACCTTTTCAAACTGCTGTGTTGTTAGTATACTGATCAACAGTAGAAACGCTTTTTTAATGTTATGCCATCCTGTTCATATTAAATATCAAGGGCAAATTATGGTTCACACATCTTTAGTCACCCTCTAGCCATACAGAAAAATCATTTTTGTGCAGATTAGTGGTTTTTGCCTTCTTGTTTATAGGTCAGAAAGTGTGGATGGTGGGACAGAGAACAAAAATAGTCACTACCTTGCGTGTCTACCTCCAGCATTTATCACTACTTTACACCTCCTGAATGGATAAGATGTTATTCTGGACTTGTAGGATGACATGCCATTCTTCCTGCAGTGCTGTGAGAAGTTGTTCATGTGTTGCTGGAGCAGGATCTCTCTCTCTCACCCGGTGATCCTGAGCATCCCATAGAGGGCATTGTCATGCATGAAGGTGATTCCTGACTGCTGTATCCTGGGAATGACGTGTGAACGTAGGACCGTATTTCGTTAATGGATGGCTGACTGTAGCTCCCTCTATAGGGCTGTTTGATAGGACCCAAATGTCCTGATACAGGTCATTTTATATGCATTCAATTTACAGAAAATGTGCTACATCCTGATATGGAAGAGTATCTGGATAGAAAGGCCTGTTCCTTATTATATTTTTGAAATATCTTTTTGACAAATAAAGGTAATTACTCATATTTGTCTCCTTCTGTATACAACTGTGTGCTGATTTTCAATTAAACATATAACTATTTAATGTATAAATTATCGAAAGGTAAACAGATGATTGTTGTGTATGTAGTTGGTGAGAGGTTAGTAGCCTTTCAGTCTGTTCAGTGTTTCCCATAGAATGACAGTGGAACTGGCGTGAACACTTAGTGTTTACTCACAAACTACTTTAATCTCTTCAGCCGCATCTGATGGAGGCCTTTTTGTTAAAGATTTAGCCATATTGAAACTATCCAAACCAACATTGTACAGAGTGATATCTGGTGACCAAACAACAGGCCTCCATTAAACTAGAGATGTTGCACCACAATCAGCACGTTTGTCTCGTTTAGTTTTGGACTGTAGGATCGCTGTCACTCATGTAAACGAGATGTGGTACCAGCACAGCAGTTTGAACAGTTTTTGATCTATTAATCAGGGAAAATAACCAATTGAACCAATTTCTATAAATCTTGGTGTAAGGATGGGGCATGCATCAGACAAGAACTCATTAAATTTAGGTGTGGATTCAAGTGGAGGAAACAATCCATAAATCATCATCATCATTGAGTGTGCACTGTGGTGCAGATTCAGATATTCCGGATCTGCTGGATCAAAATACGTATTCCTCTGTGATCTTCATTATAGTTGCTATACATTAACAAAGAGAGCTACAAACAACTACCAGCTGACTTAATGGTGTTGAGAGTTGTCTCCTTCAGTTGTAGAAATATTTCCAGATTTATAAGATTTATTTATTATTTTTAGTCGAGATCCAGATCTGGTGGATTGTTGACTTGGCAAACTTGTGCAGTCTGATTATTTTAATGCTCTTAATAATTCATCTGGTAATTACTTGGATCTTATCATCACTATTACTGTCTGTAATTGATATGGACAATATTTAAAGTGTAAAACAAGTTTAGAAGTATTATCTCATTCAAGCACATCTATGTAAATTCATTTTTCTTACCATACTGGTATTAATGGAAACCAATGAAAATATAGAGTATAATTTATATATTTATAAAGTGTAATTTATTTGTAGTAAAACCTCAAAGAAAATCACTTGAATGGTCCTTTAAATGAGAGATCATCGTCTCACATGTTGTGTGAATATACATGATGATAGTAATAAGGGGAATTCTGGTGGTTTAACCTCTTTTCATTTTCTCACAAGGTAACTTTGTCCATGCGGGTAACATCCTAGCAACCCAGAGGCTGATGAGGTATCATCCAGGTGCTCATGTAAGTTAACACCTTGTCTATCCAAAGATGTTAATCGTATGTAATGAAAATGTTCTCATCGCATACCTCCTTCCCACTCCCTCAGGTGGGGATGGGAACCAACAAAACGCTCTTTGCTCTGGAAGACGGCATCGTCAGGTTCACCAAGGAGGTTTACGTCCCTCCACCACGCAGCCCAGAGGCAACCCAGGTCATCACCAAGCTGCCCAAAGGTGCTGTGCTCTACAAGACCTTCATCAGTGTTCTGCCAGTCAAACAGGAGGGCAAGTTTAAACTGGTGGACATGGTCTAAAACGCCCTGGACTGGCCTGAAAGGTCGTTATTTCCCCAGTGATGTAACGGTGGTCAGGATCAAGAAGGATTTTTTTGTGGCTGACACAGGATTTCCAGAGATTGACGTACATCAGCAAAACCTCCTGAGCTTCTGTCTCTGAGTTCTACTATTGTTTGACTCTATATGATTGATTAAACACATATTCAATGTCACATTACCGTGGACTGGAGTCATCCTGAACAGTTAATGTTCTCTGACATGCTTCATTTGATTCAGGAGTTACCACCTTAAGGAAACAAGGTGCTATAATACTGAATATGTATTGTATTTACTGTAATAAAGTTTTATATGTAAAAATAATGGCTTTGGCTTTGTTTCATGAGTATTAACATATGTTACATTGGTAAAAACTTGAACACCCAAAATTGAAAATTCAGGCATTTTTGATAACTAAATGCAGAACATGGTGAGTTGTTTTTGAATATACACAACTGATAATAGAGATAAATGACTCCACACAGCTCATACATGTCTCCAGACGCCCTGAGATCTGCAACTGTTATGAAATGCTGTTCTTTACACACTTAATTTAGCTGAAATCTTCACTGTAGCATCCAGGCTTCTATTTAGGTGGGTGAAAAAGCTTGAGCGCTTGTATGTGTTTTGCTAGAATAAGTGGACATCAACTTGCGATCACTGTGTACGTCAGTGTTAACCTGCTAACTACGTTGCGTTGCCGACAGAACTCTGTTGAAGTTGCAGCAACAAGTTCCTCTTGTTGGATCTCACGTTACATTTTCTGTTTTTTGGCCTTGGCCCTGTTTAGAACTGGTATCATCCATCCTAAGTGATCTGATCACAGTGGACAGCTTTAAGTACAGCTGTGAACACACACAAAATGCAATAAAGGATGCATTTGAGATCCGATCACTCAGACTACATTCAGTGGTGGTCTCGGCTGCACATGGACACATTCTGTCACATTGGGTCACACTGAAGGACCACCTGCTCAACTGATGTCCTCTGAAACAGCAAGAAGCCACAACAAGACAATGGATTATACACTGTCTGACTTCTATTTGTTTTACCCATTCAGCTGTTTTATTAACCACAATATTCCCAGACACCCGCAAAAAATAACACAAATTTAGGAGTTGTTGAGTCTGGAAAAGTAAAAAAAAAAACAGACAAATTCAAAGTCATTTGTACTTTATTTTTAATTTGGCAATTTACTTCGATCGACAATTGAAAATCAGTGTCAAATCGTGAAAATCGTTTATTTCTGCGTATTTACTTGAGAATGGTTACTAATATGTTTGTTTTTTGTTGATATTACAGCTCAAAGCGGAACAAAAAGCTCTCTCACATCAACATCGGAATTTTAACGGCGTCACATCCAGCGGAAGTAAACACGCTAGTTTCCGTCTGCCAACAAACAGACAAGAACGATAGCTGTATGTATTGAATTAACTAGAAGTTGTTATCGTAATTGTTTCTCATCTAATTATTTCAGTGAACAAAAATGTCTTCAGTTGAGTATTTTAGAGAGTTTATCAACGAGCGACTAACAGCTGCTGCTGAAGAAATATTCGGAGCTTTTAAAGGAATTATCGTTGAGTACGAAGATGAGATCGTTCGTCAGCGCAGACTGCTGGAAAGCTTCTGGAAACCAGAAATAAAACTGCACAGGATAGGTAAATAAAACTTCATTATTACATAATAATGATCAAGTGAATTTTATTAATCTATGATCCACCTTGTTTAAATGTTTTCTGCTATTCAGTCTACACGTGTTTCTTCTCATCACAGTAGTATTTAGGCCGTGGGCCGATGAGATGAACTCTGAAATAATAAGGGCTCCACGTTTTTGATGAAGAGAAAAACTATAACGTTAATCTACTTCATGCACTGGTTCTAAAAATACAATGTTTTCCTGAAAATATTTGCTCTCTATGGTATAGACATGTGTTGAAGTATATCCATCGAATAAGTAAACTGTTTTATATGTATGTGTTTTAAGTTTGATGCAGAGAAACAGTATTTTGAAGATTTAGTCCCGTCAACTGTCTTGACCACCCATACTATTTCTCACTAAGTCGTATTTCCATAGAAGTTAACTTCTAATCTACACAGAATATCTGTAAAGTACCTTAAAGTTTTCTGATGCAAAAAAAACTTTTGCCGATAAGCTTTTGGAGGGAAATTCTGATCAAGATAACCACCTGGAAAATATGAATTTACCTTATTACAGTCAATATGTTTTTTCTTTAAACACTTGTGAAAATAGTTAAAGGCACATTAGCGCACATGCAGAGTGTAGCCAAAAAGAAACCAAAACTTTCACAACAGTGACATAAGTAAAGTTTGCTGGAGCTAGGACTTCTAAATTTTTAGAAATGTTAAGACAAATTTACCCTATCTACTTCATAGAGGACATACTAAAAGGGAAATGTATTCTTACCTCAAGACTAAATAAACTGTGTAGAGACTAGAAAGTGTTGATGTTCAGCGCTTCCTCCCTCTCTTTCTCATCTAATGTACTCCACACTTCAACACGCTCACAATTGTTTCCCCAAGACTTTTCAGAGACCCTAATAATTGGTTTGTTCTCTCTGTCCAAAAAATGTGACATACACAGTGCACGGCGCCGCCATATTTGTGAAGACTGGTCTGAAGGCTGAGCTGCCATCTGATGGGTCAATACATAGCATAGAATTAGAATCAGAATGATCTTTATTGTCATTATACGTAAGTACAATGAATCACATGTGACTTCTCTCCAGTACAGGTAGAACAAGATAAAAATTTGTGCAAAAGTTACAAAATAGAAATATGAGATTAAAAAATAAATAAATAAATAAATTATATATATATATATATATATATATATATATATATATATATATATATATAAAATCAGTGCAATATAAACAATTTGTGCAAGATAGCTAACACTGCAAGATTAACAAACAGTCAAAAATACAGTTATTGAATGAGGTAGCAGTTGGTTGGGGTTATGTGTGTTTACAGTCATAATGATGATGGTGGTGGTGGTGTGTTTGTGAGTGTGTTTGTGTGTGTGTGTGTGTGTGAGTGTGTGTGTGTGTCTGTTTCAGTCTGTGTTACTGTCGGTGTGGATGTGTGGGGTGATGGAGGCCACAGCTCTTGGGTAGAAGCTGTTCCTCAGTCTGGTGGTGTGGGATTTTAATGTTCTGACCTGTTTGCCAGAAGGCAGCTGTTCAATAAGTGGTGGTCGGGATGAGTCGTGTCTTTAAAAATCCTGCCTGTTTTCCTTCTCAGTCTGTGAGCATAGATTGTGTCCAGTTTTGGAAGCTCTATCCTGACAATGCGCTGGGCTGCTTTTACCATCCGTTGCAGGTCCTTGCGCTCCGCAGCTGTGCAATTACCACACAGTGGTGCAGTTTGTGAGGATGCTCTCGATGGTGCTCCTATAAAAGTTTAACAGCAGGCTTTGTGGAAGCTGGAAGTTGTTTCAGTTTCCTAAGGAAACAGAGTCTTTGTTGGGCATTTTTTTTTATCAGTTGTGAGGTTTTGGATGTCCATGGCAGAAGTCTAGACACATTGACTCCGAGGAACTTAAGGTTGTCCGCACTCTCCACAGGATCTCCATGGATGTAGAGGGGGAGGTGGGGACTCGCTATCGTCCTCCTGAAGTCAATTATCATCTCCTTTGTCTTCATGGTGTTTGGGATCAGGTTGTTTTCTCTACACCACTCGACAAGACGGTCCACCTCATGCCTGTGGGCCATTTCCTCATTGTTTGATATCAGCCCCACTATTGTTGTGTCATCTGCGAATTTAATTATACTGTTGGAGATGTGGATGGGGGTGCAGTCATGGGTAAGTAGTGTAAAGAGCATCAGGACTGTGTGCTGATGCTCAGGAACCTGGGGGGTTCCTGTGCTCAGAAGGAGGGTGGAGGAGGTGTTTTTCCCAATCCTTACTTATTGTGGTCTGTTTTTAAGGAAGTCCATGATCCATGAGCACAGAAAGGGCCAAGTCCCAAGTCGTTCAGTTTCCTGATCAATCTGTGGGGGATGGCGGTGTTAAACGCGGAGCTGAAATCCAGAAATAATATCCTTACATAGTTCCTTGGTTCCTCGAAGTGTTACAGGGCAGTGTGAAGAGCTGTAGAGATGATAGCCATGCTAATTTGCACAACTTAAGTAGTCCATATAAATAAATACTTTATAACATGCAAACTCGTATTTTCAGGAAACATTGTTTGATTGATAATAAATGTTTCTCACACAAAAATGGTCAAATATACTCTTCACTGAACAAATTGGACCTCAAGTCTAAAAAAGAAAAAATAGCTGTTCGGCCCATGGCCTGATCCTATTCCTTTTTTTCTCTGTCGCTCCAGAGCCTCCACAGCAACATGTCTGTAAGGAGGAGGAGGTTCTAGCTGAGCAGCAGCTCTGTCACCAGGAGAGGAACTCCAGTATGGACCAAGAGGACCCAGAGACTCCACAGCAACATGTCTGTAAGGAGGAGGAGGTTCTAGCTGAGCAGCAGCTCTGTCACCAGGAGAGGAACTCCAGTATGGACCAAGAGGACCCAGAGCCTCCTCTGCAACATGTCTGTAAGGAGGAGGAGGTTCTAGCTGAGCAGCAGCTCTGTCACCAGGAGAGGAACTCCAGTATGGACCAAGAGGACCCAGAGCCTCCTCGGCAACATGTCTGTAAGGAGGAGGAGGTTCTAGCTGAGCAGCAGCTCTGTCACCAGGAGAGGAACTCCAGTATGGACCAAGAGGACCCAGAGGCTCCACAAATGAAAGAGGAGGAACTCTGCATCAGTCAGGAGGGAGAGCAGCTTGTTCTGAAGCAGGAGACTGATACCTTTATATTGACTCCTACTAATGAGGGAAATGACCTCAATGAAGATCAGACTCTGTTCTTGAATCCTGATGAAACAGTAAGTGCATCACAGAAAGAGTCTGTAGTCAACATGCTGGTTATAACCTCTGTGTTTGGAGAACCAAACAGTGACCTGCAGCTGCTCTCTAACAACTCTCATGTAGCCGAGAACCAAGACCAGAAAGGAGAAACATGTGAAAAAGATTTTAAGTTCAACAAAAAAAACACTTTAAAATGAACACAGCTGAGAAGCCATATATTTGTAAAATATGTGAGAAAGTTTTCAGACAGAATAGTAGGTTGAAAATCCACATGAGAATCCACACAGGTGAGAAGCCATATGTTTGTAAAATATGTGGTAAAGCTTTGAGATATAAGAGTCATTTGACAACCCACATAAGAACCCACACAGGTGAGAAGCCATATGTTTGTATAACATGTGAGAAAGCTTTCAGACAGAGTAGTAGTTTGAAAATCCACATGATAATCCACACAGGTGAGAAGCCATATGTTTGTAAAACTTGTAGGAAAGGTTTCAGACGGATTGCTGATTTGCAAATCCACATGAGAATCCACACAGATGAGAAGCCATATGTTTGTAAAATATGTGAGAAAGTTTTCAGACGGAATAGTATTTTGAAAGTCCACATGAGAACCCACACAGGTGAGAGGCCATATGTTTGTAAAATATGCAGCAAAGATTTCACACGTAATTATTATTTGACAGAGCACATGAGAATCCACACAGATGAGAATCCTTAAATTTACTTTTAATACATGGACAGTATTCTGTTCATAATCAGGTGCAGTATTACTCTTCCATATCACTGCCATTATTACTTTCAATGTCATTGTCAATACTGCTTTTCTATTTCCATTTTAGTCAGTGTTTTAGTTCACTGATCGTATTTCTATTGTTATGATATTAGGCACTGGTTCTTGCATTAACTCCTTGTACACTTGACTGTATTGTTTTTTTAATTCTGTTATTATCTTATGGGTTTTTTAAAAACATTTGGAATAAGCTTCTCATCAAGGTCTTGACAGTCCACATGAGAAGAGCCCACACTGGTGTGAAGCCGTACTTTTGCAAGATATGTGGAAAAAGTTTGTCTTATTGCTGCTCATTAATTATTGCTTGTTTAATGGCAGAGATTATCAGCCTCCACCGATGTTTCTTTCTGCCTGTATGTTGATGGAAGTATCTTACAAGCCTTAATTTGACAGTTATTCATCTGTTATGGGGCAATATGTATTTATGTCTCTGCTGTGTTAGACATAAATGTAAACCATTGGCAGTAATGAATAAAGTGTGGAAGGTGTTCAGTTGACTCAGCATGATGCTTCATTGTTATACTTTTCACATCACGAGTTTACAAGATATTGTGGATTCTACATATATGAGTGTGGTTAAATGTCATTGTGGCTGTATTTTCTTTGTACATTGTGAATTATAACCACTTCCATCTTATAAACATTACATAACATCTTAGAAACCAGTCAAATGATACGTTCTTTCCTATTCACCATAGTATCCACACTGAATGAATCTATTACCCAGTATATATATAATACAGTAGGGGTGGGAATCTCTAGTGACCTCACATTTTGATTCTGAATGAGACGGCTACGATTAGATGATAAAACTATTAGTGATGCATCGCTATTTTTTCTATATATGACATTTTTTCTGACTCTGTGACGACTTGCTTTTAAAACTGTATTTATAAAGATTAATAATTAAAACAGATGCATTTATTTCCACTATTCCAGTAATACAAAAGAAAAGAAACTAGTGTTCTGTAGCAGCATCCTGTAATAATTCAACAGACTTCAGTATATCAGTAACTAAAACTACATCTTTGTTAGTGATCTTCCATTCTTCTGCTACATTCTGCAACATTTGCACCTGTGTGGAACTCAGGAGGCAGGAGGTGGTTGTTGGATCTCTCTCTTGGCCATCTTCACAGCATGTTTTTGTTATGTGTGCACCAGTCGCCTGTCTGGGCTGCACTGCTCTCGCAGTTGAATTCCACCATTTTCTTTCTGTCACCATTATGTACATTAGTAATGTTTAGAAAATCAATTTTTTAAGATTTGTTTATCGACTCATCGTCATTCATGTTTGTATCCTGATGCATCTAAGAATCGATTCCCCCACCCCTCATATGCAGCAGTGCAAGTTAAACGTATAGTGAAAACTGAAATGAAAAGGAAATGGCAGAGGGAATAACACCGGGAAAGTATCCAAAAGAAAGTGGGAGAAATGAGAGAAACTAGCAGAAGTAAAAAGGAGGATATTATATCAAGAATGAGGTTGACTGTCAAAGTTACTGGCAAACATGCAACAGGTCTGTGTGCTTACTGTGATTTTAAGGAACCTATAGAACATTTCATTATTCACTGTCCACAGCACCATCAGCAAAAGGAAATTCTCAGAAACAGACTGAAAAGTCAACACATCACACTTGATCTCAGACAATTACTGCAGTTGAATTCAGGGTGTGTGGGTTATAGGGCTTTATCTAAATATTTAGAAAAGTGTGGAGTTTACATGTTCTCCCTGTGTCTCTGGGTTCTCTCCAGGTTCTCCAGCTTCCTCCCACCACCAGAAACAACACCAGTTTGTTTCAGAACTGCTCATGATCTCAAAAACATCTTCAGACTCCGGGAGACATCGATGAAGGGTGTCGGGTCACAATCAGTCGTAAATCCTTAACTGACCAATCAATATTCATTAGCAGAATGCTAGCGGTTTGTGGGCAAAATCAATGTAAGAAAAACGAAAGAACATTAGTATGTTTTCATTTCACTTTTGGCCTATAATCAATACTATATTTGCTCAAACTAAATACAATCTGTGTCCTTTTGTCTAGAAGTTGGTGAAAATAATTATCATAGCCGTTTAGCTCCATTCACTCCCATTCATTTAGGACTCCTGCACGAGCGTCCTCCAGCTGAAGTGCAGCCAATTTCGGTACAATGGATTTAATAGGGAGTGAACAGGCTGTATGTAGAAGGGCTGTGGTTTTCCTTTTTAGTGCATAAAGTTCAGAGTTTAAACTGCTCATATCACTTCCTGCAGTCGCCAGCAGTAACATCTTCACTACAGGCTGATGGATGGAGGAGACACTCAGCTTTAATGCAATGAGCTGGCTGGAGATCAGCTACAGTATAGCCAGAGGTGCTCATAGACTTAAACTGTTAGATTCTTAGGAACTTTTCACAACTTTTGGATCCTTTTGAAGATTCCACTCCAAAATATGAGAAAACCCCATCCCCAAAATTATTTTTAAGCAGAATTTGACACCAAATGCAAACTTTAACTTTAATTATTGCACATTTGGTCATAAACATTTAATACTGCAGCAAAGCAATTAGGGTTTGATGACAAGTTTTCAAGTGTGATAAGGAAATAATATTCTTATAACTGTTGTTGGATGAGTGCAATACACTAATTTACCAAAAGACGTAAAATCACTGCTACTGTTGAATGAGCTGCTCATTTTGTGCCAGTATTAGACTCCAAATTGCAATATTGTTCGTCTCCTCATAATTTGAATTTAGAGGAACAAAAAATATTAGAAAATAAGATTTATATTTACTCACTTTATTCATCTTATGTTCAATTGTATCTTCAAATGAATCATCCCAGCATAAAATGTGTTGTGAATGGCACAAACTTATCAGCAAGATATTTTGGCAACATTTCATTGAAAGAGCTTTCAGGAGGAATCAGGAAATAAACAGGAACAGTTGTATTTCAAAGAGCTGGAATGCTGAGGGAGTGTGGGTCATGACTGGTACACTGTGTGGGAGTTGGGATGCTGTCACAAAGCTGAGCGAATGATGGATGTAAGGACTCTGCAGAAATGACGTTCTAACCTGTAGATGGTGGAGGGTCAATCATTGTTGGTGGGTCAATGTGCTCTCTACTGCCTGACTGGATAATGCACCAATGATAAACAGGTTTTTCTTCTTTAAAAAGAACAAATGAGTCAGGTTGCTGAATGGCCGCTGGCTATTGTCTAAGAGCAAATCATCCTCACTAGACACTCTACAAAAAATGCCAATTTTGGTCAGAGTAGTGAGGCTCTCCCAGATTCCTCATGGTTGAAGGGAGTTTGTGTGTTCCTGTGGTTCGTGTTTGATCTGTGTTAAAGAGTAACCCAGTGCCGTCATACTTTACCTCTCCAATTTAAAGAAACAGTCATTAGAGATGAGCACAGGCCAACGCAGTTACTGTTTAAGCAGTACTTGGCCGGAACATTGAGACCTTTTCAGTTTTTAGTTCATCGAATTCAAACAATGACATTTGCTTTTGAATTTTATGTTGTGTGCAGCAATCAGATGATAAAGTTGGGTTTTTAATCTTGATGGAAATGTTAGTCTGTCTGCCCAATAGTTGGTTCACTGCTTTAATCCACACTGAAATAGCTCAACAAGCAGTGCCTGAAATGTGCACCAGAACTAAATACCGGCTCCTCAGGGGACCCCTAGTTCTTTTTGGGCACTGTCACTTCCTGGCGGGGATAGGTACCCACTCCTGAACATCTGAACTGCAGCGTAACTTTCTTTGTGAGGCAGCTGGATGGGTTACTTGTATCTGCACCTCTGTCCAAACGTGTCTAATTTATCACCATGAAAAAAGCACTGAAGATACTTTTGTTTAAAAGGGTAAAAATTGTCCCTGTGTCTGTGTGGGTTCCCTCCGGGTTCTCCGGTTTCCTCCCACCACCAAAAACATGTAATATAGGTGAATTGGCGACTCTAAAAAATGTCCGTAGGTATAAATGTGAGTGAGAATGGTTGTTTGTGGCTCTGCAATGAACTGGCGACTTGTGTTGTCCAGGATGTACCACGCCTCTCGCCCCAAAGTCAGCTGGGATAACCAACACCCTTGCTGCATGATCCTGGCCCAACACACCAGCATCTACTACGACCCGATCTTCAGTGTTGATTGGGGCCACCAGTGGCTTCTGAGCCAGTGTTGAGGTCAACATCACCGCTCTATGTTTGGTTCTCGAGACTCTTTAGGCTTCGGGCTGACAGAGAGTGCATGGAACACAAACCACTACACTGCTTGTTGATGATAACTGCATGTCCTTTCATCCTTGTTTGTCTCGTCTCTGTGTTTCACACATAAGGTGTGTCACGTCCTCTTTGATGAGAAGTATATATTAGTTCTAAATAAACCATAATAGGCTAGTCTCTCAAAGAGGGCTAAAAAAAAGAGAAGAAAGAAAGAAAAAAAATTACATTTTTGTAGTGACATGCTTCAACTGTGATAAGTATAAATAAAAAGTAAACCTCAGCAATAAGACCAATGAATGTGAAAAATCACTTGCCACATATATTAACCAAATATACATTTGTGTACAAACTGTGGAAATATGTGTAACATGTAATGACATGCATACAAAATACATTTGAATACATTTGAAGTGTGATATAATACCAAGATATGTGTTTAAACATAAATATATCCAAGACAAATTCAGTGGCCGTGTCATACAACTTATGAATTATGGTACCGGTACCGTTTCTAGTCCAATTCAGGCACTGTTAACAGCTGTAGAGTGGATGGACAGACATGCATGGTTCCCAGAGGACGAACCTCGCTGATTTATCCCCTGACTTTTCTTCTAGTGCCATCTGAATGTTTTCATATGTGTGGTTATAGTTAAATGTTTTCACCATTGTTTGGTCATTTACCATGAAATTTGGTATTGATTTTCATAGTCCCCAGAGGATGAATCCCAATGTCTTTGTTCTTCTAGTCCAACACGCAGGGGAAAGTTTTCTCAACATCTAAATTACAGATTGGCATAAATGTACAGATATTCATGGCTGTCAGATGATGACTCAGACTGACTTCATTGATTCCCGGACTTTTCCTCTAACGCCACCATGAGGTTGACCTTTATGGTTTGGAGTGAAATGTCTCAGCAACTGTTAAATAGATAGCAATGACATTTGATCCAGGCATTCATGTCCATCACAGGATGAATTGTAATTAAATTTGGTGATCCTCTTATTTTTTTCTTTTCATTTTTCAGTACAAAAATATCCTGATTAGTATCTAAGGAATCATTTTTGTCAAACCTTTCAATGCATCCTGCCATAACAGCATTCTTAAAAAACACAATATAAAAGCTGCAGAGATGACATTTTCAAATCTGTGTACGTACAGCTTGAGTCATCATTTAGCTCACCAGCTTTGCCTCAAAGCACAATCATTCCCTCTCCTCATTTCATGCCCCTGATGTCAGTGTCTTGGCTCTTGCAGCTCTTGCCGTCTGATCATGCTGTGGCTTGGCAGCAGATTCATCAGATAGAGAGAAACCTGGAGCTCAGTGCTGGACGGTAGGAGGAGGACGGCCTCTGGCATCCTGTGGATGGTCGATTGGCGGTGCTTTCTTCTTCACAAGGGTATGAGGAGTCATCCTGGGTCTGGATTGACAGATTGACGTCCAGAGAGTGGAGACGTATAGGTGAAATGTCACGGGTCTGACGAAGGGTTTCTTCATACGTTGGCGGAGCCTAGAGTGGATGTGTGGTAATTACCCAATAATACATTATTATTACCATATATTTACCAGATAAATACATAGTAGGGGAGTGTAAAAGGAAGGGTTACCAGAACAATTGATGATATATCTATAGGCTCAGTTTACTGGCCATGGTGAGTACTGTATATCCTGTGAAACAATTGTGTAATAACTATAGAACATATTCACATGGCAGCCATTTTCCTCTTACGTCACAAATGCTGGCATAATATAAGATAAATGAGAATCTGACAAATTGTTATCAGTTCAATGCTTCCTGATTGATTAACAACTGAAAACACAATGGATAGTAATGATCCTGAGGAACAACGGTCGTATTTCAAGGCAAAACAATATATTAGATAACAGAAACTGATATGTAAAAGTGACATTTTGTGGTTTTTGTTGAGTTACATGAAACTAATGGAAAATGGACCACTTCAAACCAAGGTCAGCTTACAGATGTTGAGTCTCCTGCCCAGGTGAGCACCCAACCAGGATAAAAATGCTAACATCAGCTGCTATCTGCCTCTGTGACTAGGGAAACATTAGCAGTCCTGCACAACCATAGCTGCTTGTGTATCTACTGGGAATCGTCTAGCAAACAAGTTGAACCAAAAGCATATTGTTACCTTCACCTGTGTCATTTGGTTTGTTGGTTGAGTTCATCAAAACCTGGTAGAAGGATGGGGTATGGGCCAGGAAAGAACCCATTAAATTGAGACAAATTTTTCCTAATGACTTTAAAACTACTGAATCGACTTCTAAATTTTGTGGAGGGGTGGGGCATGGGCCCGACAAGCTACCGTAAACCGTCATGTGTAGGATTGTTCAGCCTTGGCAGAGGTTTACAGTCTAGTGCCAAACAAAGAATTCAGGTTGGAAAACAATGTCAACAAATACATTTCTGGTTCTGAATTCTTCTCAGTCCAAAAGTAAGGTTAAATCATCCCCCACCAACCATCCAAACAGATTATTTTATCTAATTTAAAGAACTACACCTGCATGGACAAGTGTTATCCATCTTCTCATCTCAATCTTGGAGAGAAAGCGACTAAAGTTGTTTCCCTAAATGATTGACTATTCAGTTTCTTCACTTCAAGGTGAAGTGCAATAAAGGTTTTCTTCTATTACCTGGAACCACTTATTGACGCAACAGAATTTGGCACAATCCTTTCGCTCACCTCATCATGGCTGCCGCTGAGGCCGAAGCACTGCGAGATCATAGAGGAGATCTGTCTCTGTCGGTCCTTCTTACGAATGCTCTCATAGGAAGGCAACCTCGGCAGAACCTCATTCAGGTGGTAGTCATTTGGCTTTCCTATTATATACAGCATTCCAGGAAGCTAGATTACACACACACACACACACACACAATGATGTGATATGAATTGTCTGGCAGCTTCTCCACAGCTTTAAAGTCACAGATGTTTTACCTGTGGTCCAACAGCTCCCTGGTTCATGGCAGCACTGTGCTCATTAAGGCCAATGCCAATCAAAGAGTGTCTGCTGTGGTAATGGAGAGAGTCATCCTGTAGGAGAGACCATCTGGAAGTAGTTTTATTCTACAACGTTAATGGTTACTGATTGGTTATTTTTAACATTATTACTTCTAATAGAAAAGTTTATTTATTTCAACAGGCTCAATAGGAAATTTCAGATCTCGGTCCTATGACAGCTGAATCAGGCCATGTCTAGAGGACTAATTCTCCTTTTGTTGTTGGTTATGGTTTCTGTTGCTATGATGATGTCATGTTAAATACATTTTGTTAACACTGCATGTAAAAGTTTCTCCATTCAGGGGGTGAACGGAGGGGTGGTGAGTGAAACAGTTTATATAATAAATATATAATTTTTTGCTGTAGTTGTAGTTGTTCTTACTGTATAGTGTTCTGTCCTGTAGGGTCTGAGCCTGCAGCAGAGAGGATCCTTTCTGTAGAGGGCCACCACCAGCATCAGCACCACTAAACAAAACGCTACACAAGACACTGAGGTGGAGGAGAGAAACACACACTGTTACTGCTTTAGAAGGGAAGTGGGGTGGGGAGTCACAAACCAGGCTACATATGGATTGTAAATGTCACAGTGGAAAAAGATGGTAGGGGAATATGGGGAGTATCTCCACCCCCATCCCCATTCTCCCACATGTATCACATGTATCCCAACATGCAGTGAAGGCTGCTTAAGACTATTTATTTCCTCATCGGTACAGACGGTTCTGTGTTTTATTTTTACGAAAGTATTTTGGTCACTCAAGGAGATCTGAGGAGGATTTTTCATTACTACGGAACACATTGGAGAAATGATTTTTTCTAATATTAATGAAAGTGATACTAGAGGGCCTCTCAGAAAGAGTGTCTAAGACTGCCAAGGCACAATAGTTTTCCAGTAATTGTTGAGGAGCCAAATTACAATCAAAACTGAAACTACAATTCTGTTCTCAACAAAGTTTCTGCCAATTTATATGAGACAATGTCAGAATTTATTGAATCAAGAAGAAAATAATCTGTTAGTATTTTGCTTAAGATGGAAATAAAAAACGTTTTTCCTGTTTTCTATTCTTCTGGATCTCGTTTTATAACATTGTTTTTATCCAATTCTGAATCAGTGTCATCTTAGCTACACAATGGTGGTTGTTGCACTTTTCAGAGCCTGTTAGTTAACATGCATGGATTGGATAAGAGGTTCCTTATGATTATTTTTTCATTATGATTTGATTATTATTTTATTACATTTTTTATTACATTTTATTACAAGGAGGTAATGTCTTCACTAGCGTTTGTCTTTCTGTCTGATTGTTTGCAAGATTTTACAAAACTTACTTCATGGATTTCCCTGAAACTTCTTGGGAGGGTGTGGCATGAGCCAGGGATGAAACTGTGAAATTTTGGAGTGGATCTGGACAGATGGACAGATTCAGGAATCTTTTTAACATTGTGAGGACTTTTTGACCGTTTTTTTACACACAAACTGCTTGATAGATTACCATGAAACTGAATAGAAAGGTGGGGCATGTGCCATGGAAGAATTCATCAAATTTTGGAGTGGATCTGGATAAAGGGACGGTCGAGCTACTAATAATAGCAATGTGATTTCATGATCAATGAGTCATGGTATGGGGGTAAAAAATCATGGGACTGTTGCTTTTAGGTCCAATGACATAATGGAGAAACTGAGCTTTCTTGGTGGAGCTTTGTGTTCTCTATTTATTCTAGTTATTTATTTTGTTCATTTTTATTTTTTATTCTAGTTTTTATTCCTTTTTCAAGATATTTACAAAAATGTACAAAAATGCCCCATCTTGCAATGAAAAACAATTCTTGGATCTGGATCCTGATCCGGATCAACACCAAAATTGAATGAGTTTGTTCCTGTCCCCAGCCCATTCCCTCTCCACATTAAATGTTCATGAAATTTGGTTTGTGACTTTTGAAGTAATACTGCTGAAAAACAAACAAACAAACAAACAAACCGACCAACCAGTGGACACGGGTGAAAACATAAGCCGTTCACAGAAGTAAAAAGATGTTTCGTGTCAAAATATTCCATCATCTCCCGCCACAGTTACAGATTATCTTTATGCAGTCTGACTTTGTTAATGTGTAAAAATGATTTAAAGCCACAAATATAATGATCTCCATGACTGGACAAGAAATGACGTCATGCTCTGATGAGACATGAAATCTTTAACTAAAATATGCATATTAAAACAATGTCTACACAACTAGAATGATCTGCTCTGATGAAAGCTGGAAAATGTTTAACTAAATATATTGCTTCAACATTTTGATACATACAGAAGAGTATTTGTATAATAACTACGTTTATATTACCAACCACAACATAAACAGTGACCTGATGACATTTATCTCATATATATGTGATATATTGTTGATATGACAAATAATTCCTCACAAATCACAAATGATGTCATTGTATCATTACAAATTGAAATTTCCAATGATGTGACATCATCTTCAACACAAAATATTACAACAAAATATCTACACTTACATTCAGCATTCAGATTTTATAAAGGGTTTGTGAAATGATTCCATGATTGCAGAATTGAAACACTTATTTTAGTTGTGTTTGGGGCCTTTAGTGTTCGTCAACACCCCTTAATAAAGTAAAACTGATGAATGAGAAAGCATTACAAACAAATACAGTTGACACCCCATTAATGGTTGCTGTATGCGTTATCATACTGTGCACACAGACTATTTTCTGGACAACCCCGTCTTATTTATAATCACATAAGCAGAAGAACATGATCCTCACAGTTTAATGTGAAAGATGAATTTTGGTAGCGAGGAGAAATACAAACTGCTGGACTCACCTGAAGTCACAATGACAGTCAGCAGCTCTGGAGCCATTGTAGAAATCTCTCTCAGATGAAACTTTATCCTCTCTTCAGCCAGTTTCTCCTCACAGCTTTCAAACAAATCACTCCTTCGCAGTCAGGCTGACTCTTTGGCTCTTTCGAAACTCAGCCCTACACACAAAATCCTGGTTTATCCTCAGGATTAACCAGCAGCTAAACATTAACACCATGGCAGCAGAGTGGTGGAGTTTCCAGCACAAATAACTCACTCAAGCAGTCTTTGCTCATTATGGAACAACGAAGCTGAACACTCTATGAAGCTGACTCTTGTGCACACTCTAGTGGCAGTTAAAGGAGACACTGACAAAATTCACCTGTTACTAAATAATAGAGTATATCATACCACTGAAATCACCTCAAGATACAATCAAATATTTACAGTCAAATACTACTATCACAGTAGGAACATGATACTAGAGTGATGTTTTTGATTCTTTTTTATCGTAGCAAAACTATTTGTAAATGTGTGTAACTGTATCTCAATCTGTCTGTGTAATCTGATGTCTGCATATGTAAAATAATCTCTAAATGCGTTGTGGGATTTCTGAATGTGGGCAGGAATCTGCAAACGTGTGTTTAGAGTCTGTGTGTGCATAATGACATATGTAAATGTGTTTAAAAAATACTCCAGATCTGTATTACAGTTTGTAATGAGATAATTATGTCGAGAAATCTACACATTTACACATCTATATACGCATTTACAATTTATCATGCAGATTTGGTGACGTCTTCATACATATAACATTACTTCAGCCTTGAACATTTATTTTTTATTTCTGGTGGATTATTGATACGTTAAATTGGCAAAAAGAGACGTCAGACTGAGTTTGTGCTGAAAAGAAGGATATCACATATGAGGGGAGACTAAATAAACAAAGACCAAAATCAATAGATGGAAAGTTGACAAAAATGATCTGAAATGGACCCATAAGCTGCAATGTAAAAGCATGATGCTGTTTTATATATGTAATGGATTAAGAGTACAATATTTGCTTCTGAAATGTAGTGTTGTAAAAGTGTAAAGTAGCAGAACATACGACAGAAATACTAGAAATATTCAAGCAAAGCACAAGTATCTTACAGCCTCCTTCAAGACTTTTGACATAAAATGAAACTCTGTTTTCCTATGTTTTGAAATTATTGCTATGTTAAAGCACCAGACAATATCTGTCATTAAAAAGCAACAGAAAGGTCTGATGTGGCCTCAGATTAAATGTCTGATTAGGCCTCTATCATTGAAGGAACTTGCTCTCATCAGTGTAAGAAAAATCAATGAGTAATATAAAGTGTTTAGATATCTTCATACTGACAGTCTGCATTCAAAGACCTGGAAGACTTGGAATATGACATGACTTGGACTTGTCCCAAAAGTACAGGTCTAAAACAGTTGCATTCAAAATGGGTATTGAAAGTAGAACTGAAAAAGTTGTACTGAAACAAATATTTGCACTGAAAAAAGTTTGAAAACTGTGACAGAGAGTTGAAAGTGAAATCTAATAACAGTGAAAAAACTAACATTGAAGACTAGCATAGAGAAACACATAAAAATACAAGCAATATCAGAATATATATACATTTAATGTCTGGCAGTACGACTTGTTTACCAGAGTGTCAGTCCAAATGTTTCCTCTCTCAGTTAAGATTCTCTTTTCAATACCAAATTTGGAGGTTTTTAAATGGGTTTTTTCTGTTCTTGCCACATAACAAAACAACAGCTCCACTTGTCAGTTTCAGTGCAGTCTTATCGTCACACATCCTCCCCATCCTCATCCCCTGTCTTTCTCTTATCCTCCCCTCCACACAGCCTGCAACCCGTCAAACCTCATCGTCTCCATCACCGTCACTCCCACCACCCTCACCTCCTCCACCTTCGTATTGCACTCTGCGTGATGAGGGCGAACCATCACGACATGCTTTTTAAATGTTAAGTGATGGAGGCAGAAGCCATCAGATCCGTGATTCACTACGAAGGAGGAGCTTGTGGCGTTCAGGGGAGCGGCTTGGGTCGAGAGGAGAGAGCGAGAGAGGGAGTTTGTCAGTGTTTATCGCCCTCACCGGGCTCATACGTTGTAAAAGCGCGCAGAGAGGAGGACGGGATGGAGCGGATGGAGTCCATGGAACCGATCTCGGCGCACTACACCACGTCTTACCCGGAGATCCATCCAGATAGCGGCTATGAGTCCAGAGAGACCACGGAAAACCAGGCAAAGACTCCACCAGCTCCGATATATGATGAGGAATTAGTGCACAAGGTATGTTAACAATCAGCCTTTAAATCCACTGCCTCCCTAAATTTAACTTTGCCTGACTGGTTTCTGTTTTGAACCAAGAGGACTGCACGTGTGTCCTTTTTTGTATGATTTACTGTATATTCTTTATCCATTCATTACGAAATGTCCCTAAACCTTAAAGTACCCAGTCCTCCTGTCGGGGACGCCTCCGTCCTGGACAGGGTTTGCGCTCTCCATGGTGCTGATCTTCTCTTGGATGGCGTCTCGTTTCCAAGCTTGTTGCGCGTCCATTCTGCCCAAAACACACCATTCCGGTCAGTTTTTAGTGCTGCTCTTCACCCGTGAAATACTCTAGAGCAAGATGCTGAGTCCATCCAGCCCTGAAGACGCGAAACTGTGATTATCACTCCAGGCTAACAGAGGACGAGATTTACAATAGTCACAACGTAGGAGCTAATCCTAAATGAATTTGTTTAATTTATACATAACAGTTATTTAATTTCTCTAAAACTAACCATCATCAATAATAATAATGATAATAATGATAATGTTAATAATAATAATAATAACAAGTGTTTTCCAGTGAAAAGAAAATCATATAAACAAACATAAGATAAGATATCCCTTTATTAGTCCCACAGTGGGGAAATTTACAATTTCCTGTTACAAAGCTGATATGTGAGAACGGTAAAAGATCAGTCACCCTCTGACCTTAACTAGAGTCCTGAACAGCTGAAAGGCCAAACTGAGCAGATCTAAGAGGCCTTTTGGGACAGTAAGGATATAAATATTCACTGGAGCCTGGCCACACAACGAGTGGTTCATGGACTCTAAAAGTAATCGGTTACCGGAACAAAGCGGCGAAAACTAGGGTGATGTGAGGCAGAACATTTGGTCTTAGTCAGGAGCCTGGCTGCAGAGTTGTACACAGCCCGAGTATTAATGCAGGTAAAAAAAATGTGAATATTTTTTTCTGTTTCCTTAAAGACATCATTGCTGAGACGTTAGAAATGTTCCTGAGTTTGTATAAACGTGGTTGGATTATTCATGCGGTTCACTGTTCAAAAACATAACAGCCCAGTTCTTTGTAGCATTGCCAGAATAAATGATATGTAGCACAAATGTGTTGTAACTTTATGTTTATGTATGTTTGATTATTAGTTTAATGTAATGTCAAAACTGTGCTTAGTTCTGGTTTGGTTTTAGCCACACAAACTATCTGGTTAGGGTCAGGAAGAGATCTTCTTCTGGGTTAACATTCCTGGTTTTGTTGGCTCAATCATGGCTGACAGATATCCTGACATCTCATTATTAAATATTCTTGGTTTTATTGGCACAAACATGGCTGGAAAATTTTAATTTTCCTTTTTTTTGTTGTCACAAACTTGGCTGGAAAATATCCTGAGGTCTCATCAAAATGAGTCTGAACAGATCTGTACCGTGACCCCACATTCAAAACAAGCCAACAACAGTGAACAACACAAAATGTCATTGATATGACCGTTTATTATCAGAAATGACTAAAATAGTGATGGAGGCCTTCATTTCTTGTATTGTTTGCTGGTTGGTAGGTAGGGAGGTTGTTTGGTTGGTTGGTTAGTTGGTTGTTAGGATGGTTGGTTGTTTAGGTCAAACAAGAAGGTTTGCTGTGTCTCCCAGCACAGTCTCCAGAGCATGGAGGAGATACCAGGAGAACGGCCATTACACGAGGAGAGCTGGACAGGGCCGTAGAAGGGCATCAACCCAGCAGCAGGACCAGTATCTGCTCCTTTGTGGGAGGAGGAACAGGAGGAGCACAGCCAGAGCCCTACAAAATGACCTCCAGCAGGATACTGCTGTGCATGTTTCTGACCAAACTGTCAGAAACAGACTCCATGAGGGTGGCATGAAGGCCTGACCTCCCCTAGTGGGACCTGTGCTCACAGCCCAGCACCGTGCAGCTCTACTGGTATTCACCAGAGAACACCAGAATTGGCAGGTCCACCATTGGTGCCCCGTTCTCTTCACAGATGAGATCAGGTTCACACTGAGCACATGTGACAGGTGTGAAAGAGTCTGGAGACACCGCGGTGAACGTTATGCTGCTGTAACATCATCCAGCATGACCGGTTTGGTGGTGGGTCAGTGATGGTCTGGGGAGGCAGATCCTTGGAGGGTCACACAGACCTCCATGTCATAGCCAACGGTACCCTGACTGTTAGGTACCAGGATGAAATCCTCAGAGCAATTGTCAGAACTTACGTTGGTGCAGCGGGCCCTGGGTTCATCCTGGTGCAGCGGGCCCCGGGTTCCTCCTGGTGCAGCGGGCCCCGGGTTCCTCCTGGTGCAGCGGGCCCCGGGTTTCTCCTGGTGCAGCGGGCCCTGGGTTCCTCCTGGTGCAGCGGGCCCCGGGTTTCTCCTGGTGCAGCGGACCCTGGGTTCCTCCCGGTGCAGCGGGCCCTGGGTTCTTCCCGGTGCAGCGGGCCCTGGGTTCTTCCCGGTGCAGCGGGCCCTGGGTTTCTCCTGGTGCAGCGGGCCCTGGGTTTCTCCTGGTGCAGCGGGCCCTGGGTTTCTCCTGGTGCAGGACAATGCCCGGCCTCATGTGGCCAGAGTGTGTAGGCAGTTCCTGGATGACGAAGGCATTGATGCCACATAAATACATAAACACATACATTTACACACATAAATAGATACTTTACTTAAAATACTGCATTTTAATGTCACAAATTCTTGCATTAAATTAAAATCTAAATTATTTATGAAAATTATATCTAGATACTTTAAAAAAATTGCTGATAAGGATAAGTGCTTTCCGACTGCTTTCGAGTTTTGCTACGTTTGATTTCAGTAATATGACTGAGGAGTGACTGCACCATGTTTTGACTCACTGTTTTAGAGCAACTGCTGACGTTGAAACAAGTTGTCAAGCATAGAGTCCAGTACAGAGTGATCCACTGACTCCCTTCTAGCTGCAGCAGTGCTGGATTTTGACCCCAGTGTAGATGGAACACAAAGAAAAGATGGAGTCCCTTCAGGCTTCAGTGAAATGTCACATTATATTACATTATGAATATAATTTAGCCTTTAATTTGCAATGCCCTTCTTTCTTCTCTAAATATCAGAAATGTATCAACAGTTTTATAATTTTTTTCTTTCAAAAAGTGAACATGATATTTCATTATTAAGAAATTTACCATTTGTCTGAAGGTGTTTGACGACTAAAGGAAAATATGACCTCTAGCTTCTAATCTACGTGCAGACCTCATTTGCTTGTAGTATTACTGAAATTGATTTTTTTTACATATTGATTTTGTCATCAGGACTTTATGTCATTAGTGTCAGTTTAGTGAGAACTGAGTTTTCCCAAAGGGAGGCCAAGGAGACATGAACCGGGTCAGCCTAATGTAGCCATTATGCACTTTGACTAGCTGCCTGTAATTGCCTCAGAGGCAGAGTGAGACTGTGTGAGTGCATGTGTAAGGCTGTGTTGTGAGGGGAGCAGGTGCACGGACCAATTACAGTGGTACAAGATGTTCATTCAAAAATCAAGAACAGTTCTTTCAGGTCAATCTGTCCATTTTACCCTTTAACTCACCTATTTGTTGTCCGTCTCCTATGCAGGATTTCCCCGTACTACTCTTTGTCTCTTCTCTCTGGGGGATAGTTGGTTTTCTTTCACTCACCTGTTTTCCCCCAAGGGTATTATGATTGCGCAACAAAAAAGGGCCCTCTTTGACTGCAAAGGTAGTGGTTAGACAGAATGATGATCCTGTGGTTTAAGCTCCTCCACATACATTTTACCATCTTGTGCTCCACCCAATATATTTATCAAAATCAATGTAAAGTTATTTTAGTGATATTCTAGTGAAGATTCAATATTTTCCAGGATTTAGGGACAGAAATTGAATATATTATTCATAATTGTGTTTCCATAAGAATTGTTGTGTTCTCGACCTTAGAAAAAGTATTTTATACTAATTCATAGGGAGAAGATCCTCTTCCACAAACGCAGCCATGTTGAACCACCATGTTTCTACTGTAGCCCAGAATGGACAAACCACCAAGGCTCCTCTGAGGGCCTTTCAAGTTTTTAGTGGCTACAGTAGGAGAGGGTGAGACGAGGGGAGTTAAAATGCATATGCAACCACACATTAGAGTTGGTTAAATCTCACACACTGAACCTTTAAAGGAGCAGTGCACAAATTAAAGTTTTTTTATAACTCTCCGCAGCATTGTTTTATAATCCAATAATCTTGATGTAATACCTATGAATGTTTTATAGTGTGGGGCAAATCCACATAATAATCCAGATCTACTTAGCCACTGTACAGTCAGAGCTAAACAGTCATGGGTAGGATTATTCAGCCTTTGGCAGAGATATGTGCTCCACTGACTGTCATTCAAGTTATGAAAGCATTTACAAACCATTAATCCTGATCTACATCACATAGTGTTACACTGATATTACGGTATTTCAAACATTTTCAAGTTTGTCAGTAACACACAGGAATTTATATCAGGTTATTTTATATAGAAATGTACTATAACACCATATATTCCTCTATTGCTATCAGGATATAAATGGCATATGGCAGAGAAATGTATCCATATAGGTCACTCTCTAGTGTTTTATGTAATATTGGAAGCTACAGCTACTTCTCTGTGGATTCAAATACCAGCTGTGCAGTGTATCAAACACTCTCTCCATCCCCTTTAACTCTTACTCTAATGTCCCATACTGTGAAGGTACATCTACATTTCATGTTTATTACTACGATGGCCTTAATGGGAGAGCAACTGGGAAGAAAGGAAATTCCTTTGCACTTAAAAATCTGCTCACCCTGGATATTAATCAAATCAAATTCTCGTTTCTTCTCATTGTCTCCATCCAAACCCCGCCCCCACATATACAATATACTGTATATTATCCACAGTATCTATGTCTAATTCCCAAACATCTGCAGTGCTTTCGCCTAATTGCCTCCAGTCTCCAGTGAGAAAGGCTTACTTCTCAGCTAACCCGTTACCACGGAAACAGCGTCATACCCCTCTCCCACCACAAACACATCCTCATTATCATCACGTGTGCATGTGTAATACAACTATGGTTATATCACTCCACTGGTTCTGTCCGCACAGGCAGGCATTATGTTACACTTCCAGTAAACAGGAAGCAGATGCCATGAAGTCACAGGAGGATCAGATGATAATAATAATATTTTTTTTCTGTTTGCTAAAAGACATAATTGCTCAGGCATTAGAAATATTCCTGAATTTTTATCAACGTGATTAGATTATTTGTGTGTATTTAAAGTTTAGTTCACTGTCAAAAACATAACAGCCCAGTTCTTTGTAGTATTGCCAGAATAAATGATGGAAATGTAGCACAAATGTGTTGTAACTGTGTTTATTCATGTTAAATTATTAGTTTATGTGGTGGCACCACTGTGCTTAGTTCTGGTTTGGTTTTAGCCACACAAACTATCTGGTTAGGGTCAGGAAGATATCTTGTTTTGGGGTAACATACTGTACCTGGTTTTGTTGATCTGGTGTTTACATGAGTTGTGATCTAATAGGATCTGGTGTTTACATGAGTTGTGATCTAATAGGATCTGGTGTTTACATGAGTTGTGATCTAATAGGATCTGGTGTTTACATGAGTTGTGATCTAATATGATCTGGTGTTTACATGTGTTGTGATCTAATATGATCTGGTGTTTACATGAGTTGTGATCTAATAGGATCTGATGTTTACATGAGTTGTGATCTAATACGATCCGGTGTTTACATGAGTTGTGATCTAATACTATCTGGTGTTTACATGTGTTGTGATCTAATATGATCTGGTGTTTACATGAGTTGTGATCTAATATGATCTGGTGTTTACATGAGTTGTGATCTAATATGATCTGGTGTTTACACGAGTTGTGATCTAATATGATCTGGTGTTTACACGAGTTGTGATCTAATATGATCTGATGTTTTGAGTTGTGATCTAATAGGATCTGGTGTTTACATGAGTTGTGATCTAATAGATCTGGTGTTTACATGTGTTGTGATCTAATATGATCTGGTGTTTACATGAGTTGTGATCTAATACGATCCGGTGTTTACATGAGTTGTGATCTAATACTATCTGGTGTTTACATGTGTTGTGATCTAATATGATCTGGTGTTTACATGAGTTGTGATCTAATATGATCTGGTGTTTACATGAGTTGTGATCTAATATGATCTGGTGTTTACACGAGTTGTGATCTAATATGATCTGGTGTTTACACGAGTTGTGATCTAATATGATCTGATGTTTTGAGTTGTGATCTAATAGGATCTGGTGTTTACATGAGTTGTGATCTAATAGATCTGGTGTTTACATGTGTTGTGATCTAATATGATCTGGTGTTTACATGAGTTGTGATCTAATAGGATCTGGTGTTTACATGAGTTGTGATCTAATATGATCTGATGTTTACATGAGTTGTGATCTAATAGATCTGGTGTTTACATGAGTTGTGATCTAATAGGATCTGGTGTTTACATGAGTTGTGATCTAATATGATCTGATGTTTTGAGTTGTGATCTAATAGGATCTGGTGTTTACATGAGTTGTGATCTAATAGATCTGGTGTTTACATGTGTTGTGATCTAATATGATCTGGTGTTTACATGAGTTGTGATCTAATACGATCCGGTGTTTACATGAGTTGTGATCTAATACTATCTGGTGTTTACATGTGTTGTGATCTAATATGATCTGGTGTTTACATGAGTTGTGATCTAATATGATCTGGTGTTTACATGAGTTGTGATCTAATATGATCTGGTGTTTACACGAGTTGTGATCTAATATGATCTGGTGTTTACACGAGTTGTGATCTAATATGATCTGATGTTTTGAGTTGTGATCTAATAGGATCTGGTGTTTACATGAGTTGTGATCTAATAGATCTGGTGTTTACATGTGTTGTGATCTAATATGATCTGGTGTTTACATGAGTTGTGATCTAATAGGATCTGATGTTTTGAGTTGTGATCTAATAGGATCTGGTGTTTACATGAGTTGTGATCTAATAGGATCTGGTGTTTACATGAGTTGTGATCTAATATGATCTGATGTTTACATGAGTTGTGATCTAATAGATCTGGTGTTTACATGTGTTGTGATCTAATATGATCTGGTGTTTACATGAGTTGTGATCTAATATGATCTGATGTTTTGAGTTGTGATCTAATAGGATCTGGTGTTTACATGAGTTGTGATCTAATAGGATCTGGTGTTTACATGAGTTGTGATCTAATACGATCCGGTGTTTACATGAGTTGTGATCTAATATGATCTGGTGTTTACATGAGTTGTGATCTAATATGATCTGGTGTTTACATGAGTTGTGATCTAATAGGATCTGGTGTTTACATGAGTTGTGATCTAATAGATCTGGTGTTTACATGAGTTGTGATCTAATAGGATCTGGTGTTTACATGAGTTGTGATCTAATATGATCCGGTGTTTACATGAGTTGTGATCTAATACTATCTGGTTTTTACATGAGTTGTGATCTAATAGGATCTGGTGTTTACATGAGTTGTGATCTAATAGGATCTGGTGTTTACATGAGTTGTGATCTAATAGGATCTGGTGTTTACATGAGTTGTGATCTATTATGATCTGGTGTTTACATGTGTTATGATCTATTATGATCTGGTGTTTACATGTGTTGTGATCTAATACGATCCGTTGTTTACATGAGTTGTGATCTAATATGATCTGGTGTTTACATGAGTTCTGATCTAATAGATCTGGTGTTTACATGAGTTGTGATCTAATATGATCTGGTGTTTACATGAGTTGTGATCTAATATGATCTGGTGTTTACATGAGTTGTGATCTAATAGGATCTGGTGTTTACATGAGTTGTGATCTAATAGGATCTGGTGTTTACATGAGTTGTGATCTAATAGGATCTGGTGTTTACATGAGTTGTGATCTAATAGGATCTGGTGTTTACATGAGTTGTGATCTAATAGGATCTGGTGTTTACATGAGTTGTGATCTAATATGATCTGGTGTTTACATGAGTTGTGATCTAATACGATCTGGTGTTTACATGAGTTGTGATCTAATAGGATCTGGTGTTTACATGCTCCACCACATTTAATCAGAACAGCTGTGTGACGTGCAGAAGTGATGGAAATGACATATGTTTTGCACGTTTTACCAGAAGATGGATGTGGATCATGTGATCGGTGTAATCTTTGCTGTTATTGTGGTGATTTTAATAAAGCTGCAGCATGATAATAACGTAGACTTACTCCTACTGGAAGCAATGAAAGAGAGACGGCAGCACAAGAAAAGAAACTCTCTGCTGTTGTCTACTTCTGCTTTAAAGCCACCATCTTGTAAATATGTCCCGACTCTGAGCAGCGCAGACAGAACTCTACCAGTAGATATTCTGTCCCACCGTTTATATGGAACGGTTGTTCTTCTGATCGGTTTAAGAAAAGGTTTATACTTCCCCTCTGCAACCGTTTGGGCGTTTGTATTCCAAATGAGGTGTTTATATGGAGCATTTTCATTCTGTTGGAGCTTTTAAACCGATTTTAATCGGAATAAAGAGGTCATGTGGGTTCATGAAATTTTGTGGTATTTGTCCTGCCCCTCCTCCTCTGTGATTGAACAGCTGTGTAAAAAGTGACAGTGACGAGCGCAGTGTTTCACCCAAAGTTGAACATTTTTCAACTCTCGGCGACCACAAAAAGAAAAAAGGCAAACAATTTTGTCGAGGATTGTTGGGCTTTGGCGGAGGCTTGCACTCTGTGAGCGCTCTTGTCTTCACATGTTATTAGACTGATTTTTGATAATTATCACTAAACACAAAGTACAACTGAGGCAAAAAGCAATTACATACATACATACATACATATACAGTGACAGGTGTCTGTATTTTTTCCATGTTAGCATTTGCCTCTTCATTATACTCACATTTGGGTGCTGCTGGTCAAATGTATTAAGTGTTCCAATCCCCCGTCTTTTACACACGGGCTCTGACATCCTTTAGGAAGTCTAACCTATCATTTTTATTTGAATCGCTCTGTCAACTAAAAGACTGTCTGATGCTATTGCTGTTGTTTGAGTACAGTTGATATGAAGATTCATAGAATGATTGCTGATGCAGAGTGAGATGTGACACATGTCTGAGAGTTTCTAAAATCCTTCTAAATCCTGACATCAGACTGAGGATATAAGACTGTGAAGAAAAGCTCCAGCTTCTCCTTCTTTTCCTCTTTTCTCTCCTTCTACATCTTCCAGCCTTTATCATTCACAAAGTACCAAGACTTAGCTACGGTTGAACCACTGCCTGTTTAAACCGATGATTAAATTATCTCAACATTTTGGTAGAGAATGAAATGCAACAGAGGTCTCCAGGTGAGTATAAACCAGGTGCATTGTGGTCTATGGTCACTGCTTGACATTTGATTAAAATCTAAGAAAAGGCCACCTTTACGTAGATGTCTGGTCAAGACCACTAACAGTTTACTGAAATTCAAAATGTTGACATCTATTGAGAAACAATGATCAGGACAGAATGGGGTCAGAATGTTGACATCTTTTCAGAACTATTTTTGGACGTCTATGGAAGGTCTTGATATGCTCACTATTACACATTCGGCCAAAACCAACTCTTATGGACATTTGAAACAGTGCCAAAATTTAAAGGACTTTGTGAGATTGCTTTTGAGTATGTCGTCACTATTGATGTAACATCTGATGACATCTTGTTAAATCAAACTCTGACATTCATAACACACTCAGAACAGCTCAAATTTAGATGTCCTTTCAAGACTCGTATTACTTATGAGAAGCGTTTGTGACAGGTTTACAAGCAGATGTAAAAGCTCTGGTCATCTGTGGACATTCAGAGCGGGTCCAAATTCATTTATTATTTGAATACCACTTTTAAGTGTTGATGCTAAGTTCACAACAGGATTACTGTTAGACATACAGCTCAGAACAATTCAAGGAGGTGAACAGTCATCAATTTCACCACAGTGGCAGCGTAAACAACAGAATTTACATCTCAGACTTCAACCATCTATTAGTGTGATGTTCTTGTATTGTTGTGTTGTGGACAGCCTGTCAAAAAATACAAACAAGAATGGCTCTCAGTAGTGCGCCTACCTCCACCAAGGCCCAAAAGTCCCCTCTAATTCATTCAAGTCTTATTGGAAATAAAAGTCATGTCCCTGTAAACCAGAATATAAAGTTACTGGATTTGTAACAGCAACAAGGAACCAGATTTTAATTGGAAATACTTTATTCACCCCACAGGAGTAAAATCTTTCTCTACATTTGAGGAGGAAGGCAGTCATTACGGTGCCCAGGGAGCAAATTGGGGTTCATAATCTTACTTAAGGATACTTCGACATGTAGACTGCTGGGACAGGGGTTTGAAAAACCTGCCCTACCTTCTAAGTGGACGACCGCTCGATACCAACCTTTTAAATATTTTTTTAATCCATCTCCATGCATTGGAGATTTAAAGTTTCATGGAAATTCATTCAGTAGTTTTTGCTTAATCCTTCTGATTAATAGCTATTGATAAATTAATAAATTGATTTATAAATAAAAATGAAACTATGCCCTGTCCCGTGTTCCTGGATCCAGATCTGCCTCAAAATCTAATGAAGGCTCCTTTGGCCCTAAGCCCATCCCTTACAGCTCATAGTTACCTTCACCTAACTCCATTGCAGTATATCTCTCTACCCTAACCTTAACTGAATATTGCACTTTAACACATTCTTGGCACAAGTTCTATTTACCTTTAATCCACAGTGTAGTTGTTTCAATAATGGTGAAAATGTGAACTAGGTAATGATCATCATTGAACAGATTTGGGGATTTTACACAATTATCCAATGTTGACGTTCTTTGTCATGCTTGTGTAAGAACACAAGGGAGCCAGATGCAGACAGTTAAGGTGGGGCATGTAGTTCACTGATTTAATAATCAAACGTACAAAAACCAGTTGAGCAGTCCAAACAGGAGAAAATATCCAAAGGTCGAGGCAGAAAATCCAAAGTCCTTAAAAACATGGGAGGTCCACAAAACAGAGATTCAAAAACCCAGACAATGAAATTCCTAGTAGACATAATAAACTCTCAGGCTGCAGTTTTAGCATGAAAATCCTCTCTGAGAGTCGAGAAAAGCTCGGCTGCGCCTCATTTATTTGTCACAGTTGGAGGACACCGTGTGCACGGTGATGGTGGACATCCCAGCGTGGGTTTACAAATAAAAGACAGGCCCATAGAAGAAGAAGAATGAAGCGTTGACTGATGGCACTGCTGACTAACTTGTAAATGTTGGCTTTAACTCATTGTCTAGAAGGTTATCTCCTCCAGCATGTGAGTCACACTCTAATACTGGCTCACTGTCAAGCTCTTTGAAAGATGAAATCATTTGTGCTGCTAAGAAGCAGAAATATCCACTGCGACGCAGAAACTGACTCACAGCTCAAAATTCTGAACTGAATGTGAAGGCCCATTGTGATGCCGATGCAGCTTTCGTTAAACCTGACTCTTCCTGCAGACCATCCTCGTCGGGGACAGCGGCGTGGGGAAGACGTCTCTGTTGGTGCAGTTCGATCAGGGAAAGTTCATCCCCGGCTCCTTCTCTGCTACAGTGGGCATTGGATTCACGGTGTGTGTATGTGTGTGTGTTTGCATGCGTAGGTTGTGTGTGTATATCTTTTTCATGCAGGACCTGTTGAAATTAACTAGGACAAATCATACGTGTCATTTCACAAAAAAAAATGTACCACCTGTGATATTCAGCCATGTCTTATTGAACTGGTTCAGCTTTTCAGCTCTCTGTGTTAGATTTCTGCCTCCAACCCTGTATGATGGCGATAACAACATTGAAAAATGACAAGAAAATGTAACAGCAGCTGGTCTCTCTCAGCTGGTCTCTCCTGGCACAGTTACACTGGACTATTCACAGCACACACACATTTTGAGTCTGTTGGAAAGCGTTGCAAATCATTCTGTACTTGCCAAGATTTAAAATCGTAAGATCTGGAAAGACGAGATTAATTACCTTGTTTTAAGTTATTTACCAGTTTTTTTCATAAGCCACTTATTTCTAGTCTAAACTTATTTTATTTCTTGATATGTAAAATGATCTTCCTGCATTGGACAGATAATTTCACTTGTATTAATCCTTTTTTTTATAGGCACTTCAACTTAACTATATCCCTCAAATAAAACGAAGGGCAAGCTGACGGTCAACAGCCATCCATGAATTTAATAAACTACTGAGAGTAATGCATGCTCCGGAGATGAACTACTTTATTTAGTAGTGGCTGTTGAGAGATGAGAGTGCCTGCCATTTGTTTGCCCCTTGGGGTGATCAATAAGTTAGATAGAATGTGATAAGTTCTAAGGCTCTCATTGAATGCACATGCTGTTCAACTCTTTGAGTGAATAGGCACAAAGTTGGAAGTTTATATCTTTCTTTTTTTGGTATTTCTGTTTTGAGTTATTGAAAACATCATTTTTTTAACCTGTCCTGTCCGACAACCTGTCCATGCAGTATAAAGATCTGGGTGCCTTACAGTGCCAGACTGATTACAGTGCCAGGCAGATTACAGTGTCAGGCAGTGCTCATTCTAACATCAGTTGTGTTTCTGCTTCTCTCAGAATAAAGTGGTGACTGTTGACAATGTAAAGGTCAAACTACAGGTCAGTAAGTAAATCACTTCCAGTGAAAACTTGATGTGTTTTCACAATAGCAGCCTATTTTTAGAGCACTGGCTGGTTTCCTCTGGGGCACCAGTGTTCTAAATGAAAATTAGAGTTAGCCAAGTGGAACCAGGCCGAGTCACAGCTTCATTTTTTCCGTTTGGTGTTTCAGATTTGGGACACGGCGGGACAGGAACGGTTCAGAAGTGTGACACATGCATATTACAGAGATGCCCACGGTGAGATAAATACTCTCGATGATCTAAATCTGACTCTCATCTGCTCTTTTATTCACTGTAGTTACTTTGTGCTACATGTTAATTTATCTTTTTATTGGTTCTCTCCAAAGCTTTGCTCCTCCTGTATGACATCACCAGCAAATCCTCCTTTGATAACATTAGGGTAAGTCTGAGATATGTCTACTGCCTGGAAATGAGTGTGACAGGAAAGGGAAATGGCCTTTAATAAAAAAACAAATAAAGCTATAATCTAGTGTGTGTGTGTGTGTGTGTGTGTGTGTGTGTGTGTGTGTGTGTGTGTGTGTGTGTGTGTGTGTGTGTGTGTGTGTGTGTGTGGGTGGGTGGGTGTCACGTGTGTGTGTGTGTGTGTGTGTGTGTGTGGGTGGGTGTGTGGGTGGGTGGGTGGGTGTCACGTGTGTGCGTGTGTGATGTGTGTGCAATGCAAACACTTTGCAAACACAAACTTTCTCTCAGTTTTATTGGAATGTCTCTTTCTTATTTTCAGGCATGGTTAACAGAGATCCATGAGTATGCACAGAGCGATGTAGTCATCATGTTGCTGGGCAACAAGGTGAGATGGAGTGGTTTGAGAAGCTCAGCTAGTGAAAGAAAAACAGTAAAGAATATGAAAATCTTAGATGTTAGAGAAAATATACTGGAAAACAAATCTCATTATGATTGTGATGATTATGGTATTATGGGTGGCACGACAAAATGAAGTAGAAGAGACTTAAAGCTGCACTAACCAATATTTTTACTTCATCTATGGGTTAAATGTGTAAAATGAAAGTTCTTGACAAACCCACAGAGAACTAGAATGGCACTCAGTAGAGCGCACACCTCCGCCAAGGCCGAACAATCCTACACATCTTACATAAACCAGATATGGATCCAGCCAAAAATAAATGAAATAAATCATACTCATCTGGATATGTTTCTAAAACTGTAGAAGAACACTTTGAACCCTCTTATCTCAGCTACTCAGTGGGTAGTTGTGTGCTTCTAGCCATATTTATTACTGTACAGTTGCTAAATGAAGATAACCCCCTACAAATACATATTTTGATCCAGGAGGTGGCAGTGATTCTGCAGAGGCTCAACGGTTCTCCAGTTATTGTCTAAGAGCCAAATTACTATAAAACCTTAGAATATAAGTCTGTTTTTTGTCTCTATGAACAAAGTCTGCCAATTTATATGAGCAAATGTTATATATTTTTTGTAATGAAGACAATAATTTGTTAGCTTTTTGCTTAGCATGGAAATAAAAATGGCCTAAGTGTGAAAAGAAATATTCTTCCTGAATGAACTTTCTCTAGAGCTTCATAAGGCAAGGACGATTTAAAGGCATGCATGAATGTCAACATCGCAGGTTACATATATATCTATATCTATATAGATATAGATATAGATGGATATAGATAGATATATTCTGAAGCATGTCTTTGCAAATGTATCATGAGGAATTAAAAGCGTTTACAGGAAAACTCGCCAGGATACCTGTGTTTTAATTTATTCTTAGACATATTTGTAGACTAAACATCCTGAAAAGGATTTATATCTGTAACTTAAATTGTAAAATGAATCCTAGGATGTACACAGTAGCTAATCTACCTTGTTTACGGGTGATTAGTTACTGTATGACTAACTGAAGTGCATTTGAATGCAAGTGGGCCATTCTAACCATTCTGTGCTGCATCTGTGTGGCAGGCTGACATGAGCAGTGACAGAGCGATCAGGAGAGATGAAGGAGAGAGGCTGGCCAGAGTGAGTATTTGATTCACTGCTGTACAACTAGTGGCAGTGTGACTGCCTCTGTGACTCACTGTTGTTTACTCCTCTTCATCAGGAGTATTCAGTTCCTTTCATGGAGACGAGTGCCAAGACAGGAGTCAACGTAGAGCTGGCCTTCACCGCTGTGGCAAAGTATGAAACTATAATTAATCTGTTATTCCTTCCATCAGAGAATAACATAATAATTAGTTAGAACAATAGGTAAAACAATTATTCATCAAATTTATTAAAAATAATTTTACAATGTAATACAACATGTAGATGTAGATCGAAAGTTTCTTAGTCCACCAGCAAAAAAGTCTTTCAGCTTTCTGTTAAATAACTGAACCTAACCCTAAACCTAACCCCAAAAAATAACCAAGAACCAACATGAAATGACTCCATACAGCAGTATACAGTATGACGTAACCCATGTCTCCAGACGCCCCGAGATCCTACATTGATTTGAAAATGTGTTATTTATAACCTTTTATATGATAAAATCTTCACTGTGGCCTCAAAGCTAAAAGCGCCCACATGCACGTTCTCTGAAGAATATATGAATAAAACAAATGTCTACCTTACAGAAACATAAGAGAGAGAACTCTTCTTAAGTTGCAGCAACAAGTGCCAAACTGCAGAGGCCACTTTAAAGAAAATTCCTGTTTTCCTATATTGGGATTTTTTCATTCTAATTTAAACTCCAATCCTAATGACCATATCAATTTTTTAAAGTAAAACATCAAATGTTTATTGATATGGTTGATCTGAAAAAAAAAAGTTTCACGTTTTTTTCATTCAGTTATTCACTTACATGCCTCTCATTTATCCTATATCACAGTCGCTCACCTCTTCTTAATAAGCTGAACTGTTTAAACCACTCCGTATTCCCCTCACAGTTTCTCCATGCTAGTGCTTCCATGGCAAGAAATGACAGCATTTGTCACATCATTTTACCAAAAATGTAAAATTCTCTGGCACAGTGTTACATGTAATATTTGGTCAGCAGCTCCGCAGGCATGGTGATGCAGCTTACACAGCAGATCTCACAGACTGCTGAGTAAAACTGAGCCCCACACCCCATAATTTACAGCTGGAGGCAGTTTTTCTTCCTACATCTAACACAGAATGCTACTTTTACTAATGACTGCAGTCTCAAAATGATTCAACCCCCGAATATCATCTCAAGAGAGCAAAAAGAACACCTACAGTGAAGCATGGCGGTGGCTCGGTGATGCTCTGGGGCTGCTTTGCTTCCTCCGACACTGGAAACCTGCAGCCTGTAGAGGGTCAGATGGATTCAAGATGTATCAGGAAATCCTAGAAGAAAACGTCTCCATCTGTGAGGAAGATGAAGCTTGGACCTCATTGGACGTTCCAAAAGGACAATGATCCCAAGCAGACCTCAGAGTCCACCAAGGCCTGGTTTCAGAAGAAGTCCTGGATCATTCTAGAGGCCGTCACAGTCGCCTAACCTGAATCCCATAGAAAATCTATGAAGGGATTTGAAGAAGGTGGTTGCAGCAGGTAAACCAGTAATATTCCAGAACTGGAGGCCTTTGTCCATGAGGAATGGGCTAAGATTCCTCAGGAACGCTGCCAGAAGCTGGTGTCTGGATATGCATCAGGTTTGCAGCAGGTCATAGCACCTAAAGGGTCTACAAAGAACTAGAGACACTTTTCATCAAGGGTTGAATCATTTAGAGACTGCAGTAGTCAGTAAAAGTAGAGTGTTGTGTTATATTTGGGAAAAACAGTTGTAATATCTGTTGTATTGATTTATTGAAACTGTTTCTGTTTGATGTAGTTATTGCAAACAGTTGATAAATAGTATATTTTGCCAATAAACCTAATATACGAAGGAGGTTTAATCATTTCACTTCAAAATGTACTTAGAAATTCAACAATAAATGCTGTGCATTCATCTAAATAAAGAGAAAGTCAATCTGTACTGTTTTCCTTACTGTGATGTCTGGTTCTGGTTGTCAGGGAACTGAAGCATCGGATTGTCCAGCATCCCACTGAGCCAAAGTTCCAGATTCATGAATACATAGAAGCACAGAGGGAGAAGTCAGGCTGCTGCAGCTACTTTTAAATCTCGTCTCCTGAGTCCTCCTCCCACCACTCTGGGTGAACAGACTGTCAGAGACACAGCGAGAGCTCAAGAGTGGGAGGAAGCCCTGATAACTCGCTGCTTCTCCCAAAATATGATGCTGCCATTCATTCATGATTAAGAGCCTAAAGTAGATCAATGGAGTGCGAGGAGGATAAGGCAAGCTACAGAAAACCCACAGTATTCTCTAGCCAAGAACAGTTTACACAACTCTTTCCACTAAAATTTATCATTATGAGAACTGAACATTTGTAGTACACATTTTAGAAGATTATTTAGAATAAATTATATGAGGGAAATAGATTCAAGCTATTTGTTTTCTTTGTTAGAATTAGATCAGAGGATCATTACTGCTCTCATGTATGTGTGTTAACTATGGGGCTAAAGTCAGGAGGTGGTTAGCCTAGCTTAGCATAAAGACTGGAGGTGGTACTTGGTTCCGTCTGAAGATAAAAATGCTCCAAAGCTCACTTAATCACATTTATCACATTAGTTCAACAATTAACTGCATGTTTTTTTAAACATACCTACATACCAACAATACTTACATAATGCAGATTAAGCAATACATTAAATTTAATTGCTGGTAAACTTTTCTGAACAATAATAAACACACGTAAAATATTACATTAATTAATATTTACAATTATTTTTTGTGTTGGCGTGATTAAAAGAACAGTTTGTATCAGTAGGGGAGTTACAGGCTCTAACTAAAGCCTCATAGTAAACACAGAAACATGAGATTGATGCTGATCTTCTTATTTAACTATTGGTTAGAACTTTAAACAGCATATTTCCCCAAATTGAACTTTTTGTTAATAAAAGTTTTGTTAAAGAATTTATGCTCTTCATTTTAAAATGTTGTTCATATATATCTTAATATATCATTTGTTGTTTGCTTTACATAGATGTCTGACTAACCCTGCCTGTACCTTTTAATTCACCACTAAATCAATGATGGAATTCTGACGGATGTCTGCTAAACATATGTGGAAAACTACATATATGCACAAACTACTAACATAAGCCAGAATAGAACTCAGTCCAGCCAGTCCTCTCCACAAAAATGTCCGTATAGTTCTTATCTGTGCAATCAGCTTATTATGATCCATAATTAAGTTTTTTTTTAAGCGGCAACCTCCTAAACAGTTGTAAGTGTGACTGACACAAACGAATGATGTATTATAAAGAGCAACAAAGTCAGTAAAGGGAAGAGGCGATCACTGTTTGTGTCCAGTGTGAAACAAAAAGTCAATGTTGACTTATTTTATACTTACAGACGTACTTAACCTACATAACTTTAAATTCTGGAATAAAGTTAGAAAGTTAGTTTGAAAGTTACCCACATGAAGAAGAAGGTCTGATGCGAAAAAAAGTCTGGTACTCTCCAACAGTCATATAAGATCATGTATGTCATATCACATATTTTGTCTTGACACAGTCTCAATGCAGACTTTGCATAAGTTTTGGATCCATATTGAAAAAGTAACATTGATACAACTTTATGCATCAGCAATCTACCATCAGATCCAAAAAAAAGGCCATACACTGAGTCATTGATGCAATTCAAACCCAAGTACTTGAACAGAAGCCCTGTATGCGTCTGACTTAGATTGGTTTATTCCAGACAAACGGCTCTTAATAAGCAACAGTTGGCTGCTGTTTAATGCTCACTGAATGAAGCTGTAGGGACACAGATGGAAAAAGAGCGGATGAGCTCTGAATGCCTGGAGGGGAAAACAAGAGGACTTTGTTTGTGGTTAAGACAAGGAACTCAGAAATGTGTTAATAATAAAAAATGTCTTGCTCACCTGAATTTTGGTTTTAGAGGAGGAATGCTGCTTAAGGTTAAACATAACATGACTGACCGTGATCTGCAATCTCATCCATCATTCAGGAAACTATGTGCATATTGAATGTGTGAGTGACAATTGAAAAAAATCTTTTTGTTGGCTTTATTATTTTCCTCCCAAAAACCAATATTTTATTTTTAGACCATAATATTTCATTTTTTTTACTGGCTTAATGGACTTCAAAGCTCATTTGCATGTTTGCTCGACAGCACGTACCGAATTTGTACACAGTGCCTCTAGAAGATATTGAACTCTGTTTATATTTGTATCAAGATGAACATAAAAAATATAATAAGTAAAAATATAAAAAAGGAATTATTTTAACTCAAAACTCAGGGTTAAATTTTGTTTTTAAATGCAAGATCTAGTATTTGAAACTGCATTCATTGTAAAATTATTTTTGGCCACTAGGGGGCAGCAGAACAAGTTGTGAATAGGCTACAACATTGACCTATTATGGCCTCAAAAGATGGTTTTGGCAAACGTATTCGCAAACAGTTGCCTATTTGTGCTTCCAGCATACATGGAGACACATGAGCACTTATTTGGAGTCAAGTCTCTGGCAACCCAGTAAATTTAAATTTAATTTATTTTGTTTTCTCTCCTTTTTACAATGGAGTATTTAGGTCACACTGTGAAAAAAATCTGAGATTTAGAGAATAAGGTCAAAATATTACGAACATAACGTTGTAATAGAACGAGAAAAGATCGCAATAAAGAAAAAGTCATAATATTATGAGAACAAAGTCGCAGTTTTACTGGTAAAAGTCATAATCTTGGCTGGTAGTGGTCGACTGTAGGCTATCGTTGGTTGAATCATTCAAGTCTTTATTTTCCAAATACTACTTTATTCTTTTAATATTATGACTTTATTCTCATAATATTTTGATTTTATTCTCAAAATCACTTTTTTTTCTCATTGTGACCCTAATACCTTCGCAGTACCTTTCAGGTCTGTTTCCTTCTAAAAATATCTGGCTTTTTATCTGCTAAATGCTAAACTTTGTTCACCAGTTAATTGCTATAGGCTGTGTTCTGAATCACATACTAATGTACTATTCATCCTAAGTATGATGTCAAATTCATTATGCAATGCCTTCAAACTGTGGATATTGTGTATGTGAAAATGCCTACTTATATACTAGATTAGCAAGACTTTCTGAGTATGTGCGATGAGTTGATTGCACATAATCAAGCATCCCAGCATGCATTGCTTCTCTTAAGACTTATAGTAGTTCAAGCACCACTCTGTAGTTCGTTTTACAATTTTCATATGTTATTTTATCACTTAAATCACTTATTATAATTATTTGGGCGAAAAATCAACAGAAAAGATTTCGAATATTGGCAGTTTAAGGACAATTGATGGCAAATCGAAAATATTCCCATTTTCAGAGTTGGGTAGCTTCACAACTGCCTGTGGAGGTAGCTAGTTAACCAAGTCCTATAGACCACTGCAGCCAAACCGGCAGATGACTTCAGCAACCTTTTTTAATAAAGTGATCTAGATTCAGATTTGTGATAATATTCATTCAACAGTAGATGAGGCATGGTTGCATCAAGGTGCTTGATAGTTTTGTTATCAATACATGTGTCATGTGATGCAGGGAAGACGTATTGCTTGATCATACTTCAGTGTGAACAGTCTGCTTGATTGTTCGTTCAGCACACGGAACAGTATATAGTGACTGAGTAGGACATCAGTATGTGATTTCAAACACAGGGACAGTCTACATTTGTTGTTGTGCAGATACTGTATTGTGTTTTTAGCTATAGGTGTTAACTAAAATGCACAAATTCATTTAGATAAAGGAAGCTAAATGAAACAGAGGGGGCTGTATAGTTTGGTGATAATTCTCCATAGGTTTTTCACTACGGGTGACAACTTGTACTGTACGTAATGATTTGATTCATTGGTGATATAAAGGTATTGATTAGAGCAGCTTTAAGGAACTGCCATGATGTCAGAACAACAGCTCCATTGTTAGGTTTGGTTGTAACACAAGCAAGTTTGTGAACCTCTGTTAAATATAAGTATGCAATGTTCTTCTGAAAATATTTTATATTGGTCAGTTACTCTGATGATGCTCTGACTCAGTTTGGACAGCTCAGGTTTGATACAGATTATCTAATTATTATCTAATTATCTAAAAATAATGCAGATTGTGGCCATTAGATACTGTAAATATGAACAGTTGTTTGTTGTCAGACCACGCTGTCTCTAATGTGTTGTATGCTGCATCAAAATAAACTATTTTTAACCAAGTATGCGTTATATGAAGTCTTAATGTAAAGAACTCCAGCCAAATAAACCAACCAACTGAAAAACAATACATAGGGTTTCTTCCATGTGTTGCATTTCTATATTTTTGCCTTGTTATATACTTTACTCACAAAAGTAAGGATGAGTCATGATCAGCATTTAATTTAATATGTAACTTTGTGAAGTTTATAGTTATATGGAGAAAAAAACCTTCCTATTTGCAGGTATAGCTTTCAAAATAAAAGCACAACTTCTGTGGAATTCACCTCGTTACCCCCATCTAGAGAGCACACAGAGCACTAACCTCCAATAAAGCAGCGCAGTTTCCCTATCATGTAATTAAACCTACAAGCAATAGTCACATAATAGTTTGACCCTCATAATATGACTCCTGATTATGAAAACCTACCCCTAGGATTTGGAATCACGTTGGTATCATTATTAGTTTGTCATTCAAGAAAAACAATGTTTCACTAATGATGGTTTTCTCAAGGACCTAGCTCAGTAACTTTTGAAGACAAGTCAAAATTGAAACCTAACCAAATCAGCACAGTTTCAGCTACAATTTGATCTTGGTTCAAGTTTGTAGTTTTTATTTTATTAACTCACAGTAGTGAATTTTCCATGAGCCCCATAAATTTAAACACTCTAGATCACCAGATCCTGAATATTACTACCCTTTCCAATCCTATTTCATTGCTAAGCCCTTGCTTTATCACACAGTAGGAGGCTGAGGAACATACAGTATGAAACAAAAGTAACACAGTCAGTCCAAACTGACAAATGTCAGTGAACTAATTCATTTATTAGTAACACCTGCACTTTTCTTGTTATCACTAACTCTAAATTTGAGCTATTATTGACTACCATTTCTTACCCTGTGGCAAAACATGAGTGTAACAAATCATGTACAGAGGCCCGTACAGTAACAGTTTATGTTAAAGGTATTAACCAGTCTCTCTTTTCTTGGACCCAAAGTGCAGAACTCAAACACACAGGGTAAAAATTAGCGAAAACTCTTTAATGCCCAAAAAGGTTAACAAAAGACTAGGTGCTGAAGCAGGGCAGACAGCTGGGCACAGCGGGCAGCAGCAGATCAGGTTCTTCTAACAGACCAGACAGGTGTTACCAGAGCACAGCAGAGGGAGCAGAATGATGAACCACAAAGATAAACAGACGATCTGACGAAGAATGGAGTGTAGCACCGGGGTTTAAGTACAGCAGTCTTCAGGTGTGGTGATGAGCCAGATTGGAGTCAGGTGAGCAGAAGTCATGGTAGGCAGGATCAGGTGAGGAGAGAGTGACAGGTTGCCACGCCCTGGTAACAGACACAGACTGGGAGAGACAGACAACACACACAGGGGAGGAGGAACACAATAGACACAAGAGGGAGAGGGAGGTGTACCGCCAGATCCTAACAGTTTAAGGTAAAAAACAATACAAGGTTCACAGAAAGCAGGAGTTCCAAACATGAAATAAGTTTTCGGGATATGATCTATGCACATCTCCTCAAAGCAATGGACAGAATTCAATTAGATTTCACACTGACTTTTAGGGGCCCTAAAGGTGTGCATCTCATAATCGGTTTCTTCAGTTTGCGTTTTAATTTTTTTGGCACATTTGAGCTTATGCAATTTTCATCTGGGATTTTTTTCAGTTTGCTCACATTCACCTACAGTGAAACTGTAGAACACATTCCATAGGAATACATTGAGGCAACACACTAATTTAATGGAGTTTAAAAATATAATGAGGGTCACTTCAACTCATGCCCTAAAGATGATAGCAATGTATGGTCTATCCACATCAGCTCAAATTGTGTTTTTCCAGTAGCAGCAGCGTGTGTGTCCTTAGGCACAAAATTTCTAGTTTTTATTTCAAATGTTCACTTAGGCTATTTATCAATGATTGTAATAGTGTTATTGATATCAAAATTAATTTAACTATGTTTCTAATTGCATTTATCTATTGCAATTGTTTGTTTTCATTTGTCCATATGCTTTAATACTGTTTCAATCTTGTTCATCAATTTGCAACTTTGCTTTGAGGTAATAATAATAATAATAATAATAATAATATTGTTGTTGAATAAGTTGTGTTTTTCTAAATTATGCTAAAAACAATTTCCAGGTGTTCTTTCCTCTCCTAGGAATTTTTTTTTTTCAAGGATGATGTCTAAACTGTATTGATATCTGGCTTTTAAAAATCACTGTCAATAACTTTCAAGAACTGTATTTTGGATACCCAAATTATCAGACCAAAAGATGCTGGGACCGTGATTGCTAATCTTGGAAGCTAATAGTTAGCTTTTATTTTGAAATTCTCCTGACACGCGTTAAAGCTGTTACGTTCGCTTGACAGTGATCCATCCGCTGAGCACGAGACGTCGTCGGATTGGACGTAAAACGGAGATTGCCCCACAGCGGTTCAAAGGGGAGGATTTGTGAAGCACGCGGTAGGAGTGAAAACGCAGCGTTCGCGGTGGAAAGTTTACTGTGACTCAGTTCAGCGGAAGTGGAGCTCGAACGAAGTCTGTGTGCGCAACAGGTGTCAGTTCTTCGCATGTTTGTTGAGTGACTCCTTATTTAAAGTCTCTGAAGTGGTTTATAGGTGAAGGATAAAGTTGTCGTCGGTCAGAATAGTAACAACATGACAAACCTCCGACCCAGACTGTGTGTGCTGGAGAAAGAATCCAGCGGCTACGGGTTCCACCTTCACGGCGAAAAGGGTAAGACCGGGCAGTTTATCAGGCTTGTGGAGCCCGATACTCCCGCCTCCACTGCCGGGCTTCTCGCGGGCGACCGCCTGGTATTCGTTAATGGAGAGAGGGTGGAGGGCGAGAGCCATCAGCAAGTGGTGACCAGGATAAGGGCCACTACTGGGGCTCTCGAGCTTATTGTTGTGGACCCCGAAACGACTGAGCTGCTGAAGAAACACAACCTGCAGTGCCGGAAAGAATATGCCACGGAGGGGATTCCCTTGCCAGACGGGGACAGTGACTCAGACTGCGAAGACTCAAAGAGCAACGGCACCCCGAGGGTTCCCACTCCTGTCCCGCGTGAGAACGGAGATACCTCCCCGCAGAGGTCGGAGAGGCTGAGTGTTAGCTCCAGTACCAAGGTATCCGCACAACTTACTGCACACTTCACTCACTGTTGTTACCATGAACCATTTTTATGTCGCTTTATTCTTGAGCAAACATATTTTAAGGACATTTTTACCATATAATCTTACTTTTTTATGCATATTAGCTTTAACTAATACCTTCCAAGCTGCCCTTGAGAACTGTCAGGTCAAAGGTCAGCACTTATCCTCTTGATCTGTGAGCTGAATTGTAGTGAGCAACATGGATAAAATACTCTATCGTATAATTTTGTATTAGAATATCAGAATATACAGTATCGTAATTCAGTAGAATTTATGGAAGATCAATTAAGAAGGATGACTAGAACTTTTTCATCAGACTTGGTTCCGTGTGTATTAAAACACTTATCTCAAGGTCCATTTAATTTATATGACATCACTTTAATTTATTTTACTCCCAAGCAGTTTCTTAGTTGAGAAATGGCTTGTTGACAAAGTAACTAGACAGAACTGTCTATTTTTGGCTAATCCTACAAGTTATATAGCATTTAAATAAAGGTGATTTATCACATTTGTGCAAAAATCCTATAAATCATAACTTAGAACCATAAAACCTTTATTGACCATCGATTTTAAGCATCATTTGCTGTATGCATTCACAAATGTTCAAAGAACAGTTCACCCAAAAATGATAATTCAATGAAATGAAAAGGCATTATCTACTGACCCCATGCAGATGGAAAGTCGGGATGCATTCACCTGACAGCAATCAAAAATATAAAATGGCTTATATAATAATAATATAATAAAATGGCTCTATACAGTTTGTGTTTTACAATTCAAGTATCCAGAAGCTCCACAATCCCAAATTGATGTGAAAAGACATTATTTATACGCTTTTTTTTTTTTTTTTTTTTACATTTAAAGTCTTCGCTGCATCCTCTAAGCCTACGGTTACCAACTTTTTCTATGGGACCCCCTTCTGTATATATATAATGTATATATACACAAAGACATACATGCATATATATATAATATTCAAGCCCCCCCAGTAAACAGATACACATATCCACCCACATAGTGACGCACACTTTCTTTGCTTGCAAACTCAAATAGAATTTATTTGAAACCTTGTATTTATTATAGAAGACCAGTGTCTGACACACCGCAGCAGAGGGTTTTGCACTAAAGGGGTCTCTGATCCAGTCATATTCTGCAGGATCCTGCACTGGTAAATACCTCTGAAAGTGTTTCCGTTGGCAAGAGATACGCATTTTCATTCATGGGATCATTGTGTTCAGCAACCTGTTGACCTCGATGAATGATCTCAGGCTCTTTCAGGCTCCAGACGAGTCTATATTCCCCTCTTTCACTCTCTTGATTTGATCTACCAGCTGTGGAAGTTGTGTGTCGGTGCCCTGCATCTGCAGATTAAGCTCTTTGAGTTTCTGAAACATGTCACTGAGGTATTAGGAAGTTATTATAGTTGAACTTGTGGGCAAGTTCATTATCCTCTTCCATCAAGAAGATTTTGATCTCATCCCACAATTCAAACACCCTGGCTAAAACCCTCCCACATGATAGCTGTCGGGACTCGCTGTGAAACACAACAGCTGTGTGATCAGATCCCATTTCTTCACATGGTCTTGATTTGATGTAGTTTATCGTGGCGATGATGTCGGTTATTGCATCGTTCAGCTCAGGACTCAGCTGTGGAAGCTAAGCGCCTCTTGTTGTATCATGCAGTGTGTCCACTGCACATTGGGGGACACACACTTGATCAGTGCTTGCAGCCCTCCTTATTTCCCAGCCATTGACTGATCCCCATCTGTGCAGATCACCACACAGTCCCCCCATTCCAGATCAGCCTCTGTCAAATAAGTGTCAATGATTTTGAACAGTCCCCCCCCCCCTTCAGGGGGTGTGCCCCCCCAGTTTGGGAACCACTGTCCGAAGCTAAAATCTATAGCGTGCACCCTGTGTGAGATGGATACTCAAGCTCGAGTGTGTCTACAAGCCTTGCTAGACAAGATGGAGAACTGTGTTTGCCTGCTACCTGGAAGTCACTTCACACATAACAGAGAAACCGCCGCTGAAGTAGCAGAAGCAAACACCAGGCTGCACAAGCTGCTTTAAAGTCCCATTTACATTTCTGCAGTGAGTAACCAGGTGAGCAGTGATTGTGTGTTCTCATTGATCTCATCACGCTGATGCTTTTAGCTTTGAGTTTACAGAGAACTGTGGAAGTGTGTAAATAACATCTTCTCAATTTTTTATTTTTTAAAAAACATTTTAAAAGAAGTACCCATCGTCTTGAGTTGTTTAGGAGAATGCTGCACTGCTATTTTGCTGTGAAGCTCCAGGAATGTTTTGCGGCTTAAGAAACTTCACCCCACTTTCAAAAGGTATGAGGATAAGTACATAATGATTGAGTGTTCATTTTTGACTAAAAATGTTCCTTTAAAGAGATGGCTGTATTAGTATAAACAGCGTGGCTACATCTCTCATTTCTGTCATCACATTGTATTTGTCATCCAACTCTACATGTCAGTTAGTGCATGAGCATAAACTGCAATTTAAGCTTTACCAGCTCTTGAAAAATGTATCCATATTATCCACATTATTAATAGTAAGAGTAATCAGGCAGCCAAACAGAAGTAGCCGGGCTCCTAACCTTCTATCTGATCCGAGACCAGTCCGGCCTCTACGCTGCAAACGTTGTGTTGAAAGAGATCCCCTATGAAGGAGCCCCTTCCAGTCTCAGTGAAAGTCTATAAGCTCAGACAGAGAGGCGACACAGCACAGGGAAACATGTCAGGTCTCTACTCATTCCTGTCATATATGAATGTCTGACAGTCTCTCTGCTTCATGTCTTGAATTCCCTGTCAGGTTTGACTTGTCAGACCAGAGGCTTTCATTCTGGTGCATGTTAGCATGAGAGCATCTTTCTTATATGATTACTATCTGATAGGATTTTCAGAGATAGGAATTAACATCACAGGATAAAAATAGTGCTACTATTCTTGACACAGAGTGACCAGACAAAAAAGGCCTAGATCCACAGCAATAATAATGGTTTGACACCCTGTCAACATTCAAGCGCTTCAAAATTTGAAACACTATGACATGTTAATTACTTTAATCCTGTTTCTTTGAAATACTTTGCTTTTGTTCATTATGAAGCAATTTGACAAGGAAAATGTTTGAGCAGTCATAAACTTGTCAGGATTTAGTACGCTATGTAACTGTTTTTAGCCAGTTCAAAGTCTGGGCACTGACTTAAATGTTGTGTAACAGCAACACAAAATAGTCATTATGGAGGTGTTTAGCAGTGTGGAGCTCTGAGAATGGAAAGCATTTTTTAAGACTGTCCCTCTTACTAGTTAAGAGTCGGTGCTCAGCTACAAAACAACAGTGTTTCCCATACATTAATTTATTTGTGGCTTTTCTCAGTGTCAGCCTGGAGTTCACCTGTGGTTAGTAACATCTGCACAAATTTGTTCAAAGCTGATGCATTTAAGTCAACTGTGATGAGTTAGTCTGTCTGTGTTCTTAACAAAGCGCTGTGAATCTGAGATCCAATTCTTCTGATACGTCATGCATGTTAAGAGCCTCACCAGTAAAAGATAACTGCAGTCAAGTAAGACGTCATTCGTAAAAATACAATCAAGTCAGTCACAGCATGGATTTTGATTTGTGTCTACTTGCTCTGTTCCAGTCCCAGGGCATGGAGCAGTCATAAAGCATGACAGACTGGTAGTTATTTAGTACAAAGAGTCAGTTGAGCTGTATGTGTATCATTCATGTCAAAAAGTATTTGCTGTGGAGCATATTAATGTGCTGTATTTTATTTTTAGTTCAAGAGAATGTGGATGTGACTCTTTCTGCACGCACTGTTAGAGATTCAATGTGTTTTATGGATTAAGTCATAAATCCTCATATGTTGTCCTTACATAAGTTACCATTAGGGCTGTAAGTAATATTAACTACGATTCATTATTTATTTATTTTTATTATTGGTAAGTCTGTTACTGTTTTTAAAAAAAACGTCATGTTTTATTCACTAAGCCCATTTCTATTGCACTTTTTCAGTTTTCCAACTCAGCCTTGCGTCCATATTTCGACTTTTTCTTAGAGAATTTTCAGTATTTCCTCTCAGGCTACCAATGCGTGGATGGAAAAGCTTTCATTGTTATGTAATTCTTCGCAACTAGCTCCTGAGTAATGATAGGGTAGGAGCAAGCTAATGCTAGCCCCAACCTTCTTCTTTGTGCAACCTCACAAAGCAAGCAAAGTAGTTGTTGCTTTTGCATTATTTTTGAGCTGCATGTTTTCCATGTTGCCGTTCAGTTGTTGTTGACCACAGTATTTAAAGTCCCTCTGAAGATGTAAAGGAGTTATTACAAGGTATCAAAAACACATTTCTTAGTTTTAGGTGATTAAACACGAAAGAAAACATAATTCTGAATATACAGTTTCTGCCCCTAAAGCCTGCACACTGGAACTTTTAGCCTGCAATCTTTATCCAACATATAATTTGTCTCTGTCAAATGCACCTTTACTTCCTGCTCAGGTAACATAATCATTCTACGTTGGTGGCTCATGCCACGTCACTAATACTTTGACCTCCATTAAGTGAAAAGCCCAGGCCGACTGGCTGAGATGCTGCAAACCTCCAGCTACATTCCTCCCTGATGGGAAACTTGGCAGCCTGACTGATGGTCTGATACTGGCCTCTGATACCAGCCTCCCAGTGGGATACACTTCAGTGCGCAGGGTGGTGATGACGTGAAACAGGCCCTGCTGACCGCAATCAGCGTTACGCTTCAAACAATAGTTCCTTTCACGTGATTGTCCATGGTTAGACTTGCTATTGCAGTCCAGGCGTCAGTCACAAAACATTTTTTACACTAGATTAAGCAAAAATCTCCATGGTGATAGTCTTAACAAAGACTTGGATATCTAATTTTTCTTTTTACTGGAAGGTTAAAGCATGAACTGAGTGAGCATGTCATCATATTATGGTAACATCCTGGTCTCCAGCCGCTCTAGTCCTCCACCACACCAAGGGCCGTCTATCGGTCGCCATAGAGATCGCCAGCAGCAGAAAGAGGCTTTGTCTGTAGTGTTTGCATGGGGAGAAATGCTTCTTGGCCAGAGGAAATGAGAGAGGACTCTCACGCCTCAACAAGGAGGCCATGCTGACCCTGAAATACCTACACCGTACTTGACAAACACTGTCAACAGGCCTGGAATTAAGTGAGTATGTGGGCATGAGGGGGCTGGCTGCAGGATTAAACAACAATTTGTTCTTAAATACTTGTAGATGTGAAAACATCAAACAAATGATTGGGTAATAAGATTCTAAATGAATGTGTGTGAATGTTTTGAAGCAAGGTTCAGTTTAATAAGGTTCTTGACCAAAAAGAAAAAGCTGGTGCCTTTTCAGTCGTCACAATGCATTAGTTCCTCATTTGGAGAAGATATTCGCCCCTTTGTCTTAAAGGCACTTGTTTAACCCTGTCTGCTCTTTGCTTCCTTTCCTTGTTTGCAGACTTTGATCGTCAGACTCAGGATGAAGGCCTTGAGCCTGCTCTCATTTTTCCAAGGGATAATTTCTCAACATCTCTTATCACCCAGCTCATATTATGAGCTTAGGAAAGAACAATTAAGATTCAGGAGAAGTGAACGCTATAAATCAATATTACAGCAATGTCAGCCAATATTGCCTCAGTTACCTAAGTTCATACCATTGATTGAATGCCTGTAGTTGTGTTATAAACCAGTAGATTAGAGACAGAAGTGGATCCGTACCTACGCAAGTTCTTGAACAAAATTCTGAGATGATTTAGGAGACCGTGTGGCTTAATCCATTCATGAATGTGATGGAAACATTGTATCAGAATCCATCAGAAAAACATTACATCCTATCTGTAGCATCTGTTTACCGCAGTTATAGGTTAGCATGTATATCAGATACCGTTAAAGTCAAGACATTTAACTTTTTATTACATTAACTCTGTGTGTCTTTATTGCCTCCAGCAAGGAGCTCATGTTTTTACCCATGTCTGTTTGTTTGTTTGTGGTTGGCCTGATTTTTTTCCAGGATTACACAAAAACTAGTGGACTGATTTCTAATTGGTGAAAGGATGGGGCATGGGCCAGGAAAGAAGCTATTCAATGTTGTTGTAGATCTGGATAGAGGGACAGATCCAGGAAATTATTTTCACTTTCTTTAAAATTGAGTTTTTTAATATTTTCCCAAATTCCACAAAATTACTGAACCGATGCCCTTCTCCTTATCATTGTCACTCCAACACTCACACTTTTAAACATTTTCTCAATGCCCACGTTTAAGAATTTATTTTTAACAGATGAGACTATTATCAACAAAAGTTAGACCAAATCGTGATTGCATTGCCTGCAGGAGTAACTTTCCATCAGATAGTTATTTACAGAGACTATCATCCAAAACAAAATCTGTAAACTTTCAGCTGCCGCCAAACTGTTTTTAGCCCATGTAGTCTAACAAACACACAGATACAAGATAAATGGTTGGTCGTCCTTTATTATTCTTAGCAACAGAGAACATTTAGCTATTCACTAATTTTTCAGCATTTTCCACTTGAGTTTAACTAAAGCCATGCTCCTGATACTGAGAGGATTGTAAGCTGTAGCTCTGACCGGACCGTGAAGTTAAGCTGTCTAATGAAAGCCTGCAGATCCATCTGCCGTGACAAGGATTATAATTACATTTGGTGCAGGCAATTAGGAAAGTGTCTCTGATGTATCTCCTCCTATCTAATAGTGAATGCATTAATACTGTGTCACATATAGGCTTTTATCCATAAGCTTTAGGCTCAGCCTGCCTTCAAGTCAAATCAGTCAGCAGTTGCTAAATTAAGAATTCAGCATGACCAAACAGATTGGGATGATCATATGCATAGAGACCAGGGGGAGTGTATTAGAAAAACATAAATACATTATGTTCTGATATGGGTACCGTTGAGGCGTATACTTTTTGTCACCATTCCCTTTCACACACTTAGTTATAGTGTCAAATCAAGCTTTATGAAGCTAAAAGAACATACTGTAATTAAAAAAAGACCATCTATTGACAGCTGCTTAGGTCTGGGTTGTGGTAGTCCTGGGTCTGCTCCTAAGCATCCTCTCAGATGGATTTTTCTGGAAAATGTTCACAGACATTCACCCCTTGATCAGAAGCTTAAACCACCTCAACTAACTCTTTTAAATGTGAACAACAGCAGGTCTGCATGATACAAATGTCTGATCTTTGAGGTCTTATCCCATTTCTAAGGATTTCTAAGGATAAACTTATTTTGGTTAATTGCTAAAGGCAAGCAAATGATAGTCTTACAGACATTTTAGTAAAAGACTGGCTTTTAATTTGACTTGTTGAAATGCATTCAGTTAGATTTATAATAGTACAGCAGGAAATTACCTTGCTAACTCAGCCAACATTAGCACAATAATCACCTCCATTAACAGGGTGTGGTCTGTCAGGTCTCACCTGTGAGCCCAGTCACCATGCTAAAACCACTCAAATGAGATATCAGCTCATAACGAACTAACACCAAACCAGTTTCATTTCAGGTCAGATGCTAATGCTATGCTAACTTATCGGCCAACACAAGAGCTGCTGTACATTAAATAAAAACACAAAATGTGAATACTTCACCTTCTCCACTTTAAATGGCCACAACAAAGATGCAGGTCTTTTTATCTGTTACACTCGGTTGATCTTAATTTGTTTGTTTATCTTTTTTTCTAGAGAAAAACAAAGTAGTCTGTGGTTTAGTTCTAATTCCTAATTCCTTTTTTTCTGTCAAACTCATTATACTACATTCAGGATAAGTTAGTGACAGTGAATTTTAACTCGTGTGTTATTTGCAGATTGTGTTTGGTAAAAGCCATTTGTGTAACCACATATACTCTTAGACACACAGCAGGTTCCTCTGTTACCATGCAAGTTGTTAGTTGCTGGGTTGTAGCAAATGAAGAAACCACTTCCTGTTCATCATGGAGTTGTTTCTGTGTCAAAGTTACCGCCAGTTACTATTAGCCACAAAGCTTCATGTAGCAGCAGTTCATGTAGTTTGTATTGATTACAGCAAAGCTAAGTTTTACTATGATCGTCAGCCAACCGTCTACTCAAACAGTTTGACTGCTTTACTCAACACACACACAGACACACACAGACACACACACAGACACACACACACACAGACACACACACAGACACACACACAGACACACACACACAGACACACACACACAGACACACACACAGACACACACACAGACACACACACACAGACACACACACACAGACACACACACAGACACACACACACAGACACACACACACAGACACACACACACAGACACACACAGACACACACACAGACACACACACAGACACACACACACAGACACACACACACAGACACACACACACAGACACACACACAGACACACAGACACACACACAGACACACACAGACACACACAGACACACACACAGACACACACACAGACACACACACACACAGACACACACACAGACACACACACACAGACACACACACACAGACACACACACACAGACACACACACAGACACACACACACAGACACACACACAGACACACACACAGACACACACACAGACACACACAGACACACACACACAGACACACACACAGACACACACAGACAGACACACAGACAGACACACAGACAGACACACACAGACAGACAGACACAGACACACAGACAGACACACAGACACACACACAGACAGACACACACAGACAGACACACACAGACACACAGACACACACACACAGACAGACACAGACAGACAGACACACAGACAGACACAGACAGACAGACACACACAGACACACAGACACACACACACAGACAGACACACAGACACACACACAGACAGACACACAGACAGACACAGACAGACAGACACACAGACAGACACAGACAGACAGACACAGACAGACAGACAGACAGACACAGACAGACAGACAGACACAGACAGACACAGACAGACAGACACAGACAGACAGACAGACACAGACAGACAGACACAGACAGACAGACACAGACAGACAGACAGACAGACACAGACAGACAGACAGACACAGACAGACAGACAGACACAGACAGACACAGACAGACAGACAGACACAGACAGACAGACACAGACAGACAGACAGACACAGACAGACAGACAGACACAGACAGACAGACACAGACAGACAGACAGACAGACACAGACAGACAGACAGACACAGACAGACAGACAGACACAGACAGACAGACACAGACAGACAGACAGACAGACACAGACAGACAGACAGACACAGACAGACAGACAGACAGACACAGACAGACAGACAGACACAGACAGACACACAGACAGACACACAGACAGACAGACAGACAGACACACACACTCTGAAGCACATTGGGAGGAAAATATGAGGAATAAATCTATTTTAATGGTTCCATGGTGACAACAGAATAATAGAAAGTAGAATAATGTGCTAACATCCATGGTATGAAACAAAACAGGCTGCTTGGTTTTTCATTTAGTTTAATTTTAGTTATACTGCCTGTACTGTGCTTTTAATTAAGTGATTTTAATAGTAGGAGTAGTTTTATTGTGTCAACTTCCACCTACTAGTTTTTCAGAACTTTCAGTCTTCATCAGCAAATGGAACTGTCTTGACCTTGAGATGTGGGTAAAAGCACCAAAAAGAAGCTGACGAGTGACCTTTTTTGTAATTATTAGCAGTGGACTGCATACCTTCACCAAGGTTGAACAATCCTACATGTCTGTTCAGCTGGTCTGAGTCATGCCCTAACACCAACATCAGAGGGGTTCTTTTCTGCCCTATGCCCCATCCTTCTACCAAAGGTCTGTGGAAATCCATCTTTGTGCAATCCTGCAAAAAAAGTAACCAACAAATAAACCAAAGGACATGGGTGATAATAATAATAATACAAGACTAACAATGATGCAAAAATACATCTCAGTTTCAGTAAATATCCTAAAATGGTACTTTTTTGACACTTTTGAAGAATATAAACGATAACTTGGTGTCACACTGAAACTGATATCCAGTGCCAGCGTTTGATATTTTACCACATTTGATACTCATTGCTATGAGTTATCTCTGTCGGTACCAAAAACCTAGTGATAAGCAGCCCTAATTGTATGTGCTGTTAGCATCAGAGAGGAACTGTTAAAGTCCATTGCAAAACTCTTGCTGTTGAGGTGTACTGTAGACTTATGAAATCCCTGGATTCTTTTTGAGTTCATTATTTCAATAGGTATGTCAGAGCGTGGCTGTAAGGTTCACTAGTGTCTCCCAGCTCAATCCTTTGACATGAGACAATCTCCCCATACTTTGTGAAAATTTACATGTGGCTTTTTCCTTCTATGGGATTATGCCCAGAGATAGTCGTAAAAGTTTCACATCACAAACCGCTTAGTGTTTCACCATCTGTTCAAGGTCCTTCCATCAAGTCGGCCGTCTTAATGAGATACTAGGTTGGAGTACAGGATCTGATGTTTACCCACACCAAGCTGTAAAACCATTAACCTTTAATATTTAACAAGCTAAGAGAATGTTTGCAATGACTGCTATCTCTTGTACCGTCACACTAAAACCGAACTAGCACTGTATTCACACCGTGGCACATCACAGACCAGATGTTATTTCTATACGTGCCATCCAATTAGCCTGCACCCAGCTCTCTGTAGCAAACCTTGCATTTTCGTCCTCCTTTATGATGCCTCCCCAGCAGGTTGCTGGTATTACTCTGTAGTTTACCTTTAACCTCGCTGCAGAGGGAGGCTGAAGACTGGTTTTGGCACAGTTAGTAGGGCTGCATGATATTGGTGACAACTGACACTGCACTTTTTTCTTTTCTGCAATTTAAAAAATGCAGCAATTTTCACCAGATGACTTTAAATGTTCCATCTAGAACTAGGAACACTTTATACAATCTTACATTATTATTTACTTCATTAGATCTACAATAGTACAGATGAAGCAGATCTGTTAGCAGGTTTGACACAAAAAAAAGAAGGCTGCCAGTCAGTCACGTCTGAGACGAGGCTTATGTTTTACCACAGGCTGCAGTGACACAGACTTTACAACATGATCTGACGCCGAGGGTATAGCTGGCGAATCTCTCCTACACTGACCAAACAACAGTGGTAGCCCGGAGACACACTCATTGCATGCAGAGCCTGAATGTCACTCAATATCAACAAACTGCATCTTCAAAAACCCAGAGTGAAATGTGTTCAGTCAGACAGACCTCATGCAGATCAGTCCCGGAAACTGAGAACCATGACGGTTTCTCTTTTATATCAAGCAGCAGATGGTGTTGTGTTTGAGTTCATTTTCCTTTCATTTTACCCGTCCTGTGATGTACGTGTTTCTCATGGTCACAATGCATGTCGATACTTAAACAATATATTGTGCAGCCCTACTTAAACAGCCAGCAGAGGAAGCATCGATTGCCGGTGTAACCCATAGTCTTTTAGGATGCCCAAAATACAAAGTACAGTTCAAAGCCGTACAGGGTTATCAATAAATAGATTCATAAAGGAGATTGGGTGGTAGCGACTCAACAGAGGAAGTGATCTCCAACCCACACAAACGCACAGGGAATGGGAGCTACTCAATAAAAGTAGATCACATGGGGCATTTAGGTAATATGTAAATCTGATACACAGATAATACCACTGGTGTGTTTGTTTTCATTGATACCAGGGATCACACATTCACATGATGTTGGGAAATAGCACAGTGATTTAGACAATGGATGTCCATCTTCTACAAGAAGCCCAAACCTGTCTGTTAAACTGAGTCATGTAGCCTTGTGTCTGATTTAAATTTATTTAGTGGGCTCAGATTCTGATCCTGTCAGACAGCGTTTAGGGCTGAGATGTATCAGAGCGTCTTTGAGCTCCATGTCAAATCGTTCCAACGCTGCTCTTCACTCACTAATGTTTGGACTGACTGAGCCAGAAAGCATCTCATGTTACAGTGACAAAAGGCATCCATGAGCTGCAGCTTTTATGATAAGGTGGTGTTGTTGTTTTTTAAACATATCATAAAACACATTTAAGTGAATGTTGGGGTTTTTATATTTGCAACTGAATTCAGACCTACTACAACTCTCCATGGAGGTATCAGAGGGCATCATCTTACTACTGATGTCCAGTGACATCACACATCACATCACACATACTGTGAGGATATTTCAGATAAGTTTGTAGGTGTAGAAATTCCTTCTCTGATGGCTTATGTTCAGGAGATGGTTGGTTTAGCAACAGATATTGTAAATGGTGTTAATGCCAGCATCTTAAGGAGACTAAACTAGACTTAACAAAGTATTGTCATTGTTACACAACACTTGCTGTCACTGCAGCATTTAACTCCGTGGTGATGCTGTGGTTTTCCTGTGCATGCTGTGAAAGAGACAAGAAGAACCCACAGACTTTAGACGATGGTGAACACATGCTCCCAGGGTTGTTTCATATAGATTCACTGCTGGCAGACAGTCAAACACAGAGAGCTGGTTGTCTATGTGCATAGGGAGATTTTCTCCTTCCTTGTGCCGCAGTAAGTGGATTAAATGGAGCTGGTTCACCTTACATGACTGGTTTTCTTGATGCAGTACCTTGAACTATACATGCTAGGGCTGAGCGAGTATCTGTATCTGTATCTGTACGCCGAGGACAACAAAGGACCGTGATTTGAAACGGAAGTAATTTTTATGTCTAAACAAGAAAAATCATATATTAAGCACTAACATGGTGTATGTGTGTCTGTCTGTGTCTGTGTGTGTGTTTTGGGGGTATTTTGTTTTTAAATGAACTGACACTGTGAATCTGAATGATTTCTGTGAACAGACACAGACTATGTTAATTTATTGGCACTGAAATATGAATTCAGCCATGCAGCTGTATTCTTGTGACAAACACTCGTCTGAGTGAAGTTGAGACTAGAACCTGTGACTGCGCTGCAGCAGTATGAGCAGAAACGAGTTGATGTTTGCAGTTTGCCTGTCTAGTATCACAGACTGATGTTGACCAGCTGAGGATTTCCCTTCATGATGAGATGTTGAAACGTTTTCCTCAGTTGATGCTCGTGCTCATTGAAAGGTCATTATCTGTGGTGGATACTCGTCTCAGCCGGGTATCCAGCTCGGCCCTAGTCAAGAATGTCATTGGTATCGTTTTATTTGTCATCTTTGTCACATGTTGAACAGTGCAAAATAATGTGTGTTTTTGCTTCATATTTGCTCCTCCGATAATCTACCCTACAAGTGTTTGAACGAGACTCATCCATCTCATACACGTTGTTAAATAATGGTCCATCAGTTTATCCTCAAAGCAGCATGAACTGATATTTTTGGACAACGGGTGGTGGCATATGAAGTAGAGGTAGACCGATTAATTAGTTTGATTAATCGATGATTAACTGCAGAGCTTTTACTAGTTAGCTAGATTTTTTTAATGGCTGCATTGATCATTTGCAGATTTATTAATTAATAACTTTGATTTAGATGTTCACTTCCAGATTTATACAGCATAATATAGTATTTATTACTGTAAATGTTCTGTTTACTGATCCAGATTTCTTTAGTTGGGTTTGCTGTGGCTTAAATGTTCATTTCAACAGTTTATAAGTCATTTCAAAGATTGTGCTGAATTGTTTTTTCTTAAGGGTGGAGGGTGATTAATCAGCTGATAGATTTGTTGTTGTCTTTTTGCAAGGTTGCAGTCTGAACAGAGGAGTTTTTATACTGTTGAGTATCTCCTGTCAGTGGGGGATACTTTCACCATCGTGGAGCCAAGACAACAAACGGTCATGAGGATGGGAGTAGGAAGTTGATTAGCAGAAGCTAACGTGTGTGTGGTTTTACACAGTAGTGTAAAGTCCAGGAGTCTAAACATGACGTGACACTAGTCTGGACCAGAACCTGTACTGCCTTCTGGCTGAGGAATAGGTCCGTCCTCCTGATGTTGTGGAGGGTGAATCTGTGTTTAGTCACAGCAGTGGTGCCAGTGTTGGTTGCAGCTTATTCAGTGTCACTTTCAGGTTCCTTGCTGTCTGAGCTGGAGACTCTGCAGAGCGTCTTAATCATAACAATGGCTTTTTCATTTAATAAAGTTGTTTTAGGTTGCATGTTGCAGAGAATTGACTCTGGGATTAGTTTGGAGTTGTGTTTAGTTAAATATCTGTCTCTAATGTTTCACAGTGGTCAGCAGGTAGGTCTGTCTGCTGTAAACTGTTTGCTGCTACGTAGGTGGGTTTATCAGAGAGATTTTCTTAGTGAGTGTGAACCAAAATAAAAGTTGTACAACATAAAACCAAAGCAATGACTTCAAATGATTTGATGCTAATAAATAACTGCAGAGTCCAGTAATAACTCTTGTTTCTCAGTACTAGTGAGACCTTTAACCTGCAGGTCATAAAAATGTTTTCAGTGCAATACTTCTCCCTAAGCATGGAGCCATTTTAGGGCTGCCTGAAGGTTGGCCCTGCCTTAAACACTCAAGTCAATGTACAAAGGTCTTCCATGCAGTGGTGCATATCTGTGGATATCTTTATTCCCAGGCACCAACAAAGTGGAGGGGCATAAAAATATGGTTTCCCTCTGTATTTATTTTTTGTATCCAGAGCAGAACTCAAACTGTCCAATATGTTGTCATGAAACGTTCCACACACATCAGTCATAACATGAGGTGGTGCCTTTTGCTGATTAGGAACTTCTATCATTTGTATTTCTTTCTTTCCGATCTAAGATGAATTTAGGCTCATTGTGTGAAAGGGATCATAGCTGTGTGTCCCTCAGTCATGATCAGTCCAGTAGTTAGTATTTGTCTCTCCTTCTCAATGAAATGCACCTGTGGTGGGGGATCCTGACTATTTCATTCTTAAGTATGAACATGGAGAATTATCAGGCCCTGAAGGAGGTATGAGACTCTGCTTGCCAGCAAATTGTGATACACAGCATTCCCTTAGTGCACTTTGCACCTCTTCTACAATATTATCCTTATCTTCATTAACAATCGCTGGTTATGTGGGCTTTATCATACATGTTGTTTCATCCAAACCTATCATCTGCCTTTAAGTCCTCCCAAGATCACAATGTTTGAGCAATCATCAACCATGGCGGGTTTATATAAACCCTCATATCAGTGCATAGTCAACTGTGCTAGTGTCCGAGAGGGTGTGTCAGTCCTGAGGGAATGCTGAGCTTGCAGTTGTTGTTGCTAAATTGTCTCTTGGCAGGGGCTCCCTCCCGATAACAGCTAATAGCTGAGGACATTTCATAGATAGCTGTGGTTTTATAAGGTGTAACAGATGGATGGAACATTTTTTATCAGCGCTACAGGTGTTTGCTGTGACTGCCTTATGTGCATGTAGGCTTTATAGGTTTATTACAGTTCCAGAGGAAGATGACACCATTCAAATCTGCTATACAAGTTCTTAGTTATTCTTACCCTCAGGTGTACTCGGACTACTCAAACAACTAAATGGGGAGGACATGCAAACTGCACACAGAGAAGTCAATAAAAATGACAAGATTGCAAAGCAAATTTTACATAAAAATGAAGATTGCAAAGCAAAATAATTAAGATTTTAAAGTCAAAAATACAAAGAAGTAAGTATCTGACTTGCTGTGTCATACTTTAGATGTAATGCCACCAAATCACCATGAATATTTATATTTTTCATCCCTAAATTTTCATCATTTGTTTTTGTTTTCCTGGCAGGAATGTTTTTCCATACGGGTCAGCATCACATTTGTTATGCTGGAACTTCTATCAATGCTCACATTTAAATGAACTGTGAAATGGATTAATTCTCTTTATTGTGCATGTTGGCAGAAACCTAAATAAACACCTTTATGGAGCCGACAGCTTTCCATTCAACAATCATATGTAGCTCTAACTGCACATGTGATCTATTGTTAGTTAATTCATTTAACCAACCACAGGTCGTTGACCCACACATGGGATTAGATGGTTAACTAGGTGTAGGCCACAGCAGGGTTAGCCTTTGGTAGAGAGACCTGCTACTGCTTCATTCAGCTAGCAAAGGAAGTCCTGTCCAGTATAATCCATCTTATTATGGGCGTACACAACTGTCCAAGGTCCACAGTGATCATGTTGTTACTCGTGAGTGTCATGCATCTTTGTTAAAAAAAAACAACCATGCGCACAGTATGTAAATGTTGAAGTTACATGATGTACAGACTTTATAATGAGAACATACTGATTGATGTAAATCACATTTATTATTGGACTGCATTGATGATTAATTGCACTAAATTGTGTTTGAACTGCTTTGTCTGAAAGCAGCTATGAAGCAGCATATGTTCCATGCTCCTTTAAATCAGACTGACCACATGGTTATCGAGCTCTGTCCCTGCTGTTGCTGTCATGGAGATTCACTTCACCATATCAGACCATCAAACCTCAAGTACCAGAGATTTGGAGTAGCAGCTGTCATGTGTTTACCACTGAAAGGCCTGCTGCCTTTATATCTGTGGTAAAAATCAAGTGGCACTGTCTTAGTGTTAAATATTTGTTAGAATGGGATTATTAGCATGTAGAAAATACTTGAAGCCTAAAGGACTTAAGGTTGTCATGTTTTTGGAGGCTCATCAGGAAAAAAGAAATGTATAAAAAAGGTTAGGAGTAATAAAAATAGAAATACTCATGACAAGTCAAAATTCAATGAATTATTATTTTTCTTAAATTAAAAAATTATTCTTTATTAAAAGATAATGAGACAACCCAAAGTCATGAGATATTTTATTAAACGTTGTGACTCTGATTATTTAGTTTGAATAATATGGAAAGGGTACGTTACAATTCATTACTTTCTGTCTCGTAATTAGGATTAAAAAGTCATATTTTTGAGTTAATAAGTTAAAATTGTTTCATCGTTGTTTCCTACAAAAGTCATAATTGTAATTTGTCCATTCATTTTTTTTTTACTATTTCTAAAATATGTCATATCTTAAATAGTTGCAAATATAACTTTGACTTACAATGTTATAAACATGAATTACCAATTCTTACCTCAAAAGTTGTAGTTTTGACTTGAAAAAATTAAACTTGTGTCATGTTGTTCTAAAGTGTTCATAATTATGACTTATTATAAAAGTAAAACAAATTCTTTTATATTTAATAATGTAATTTTTTATTTTTGATAAAATATTTACCCAGTAAGTTCAAACATACTTACATTCATAATTGTGTCAGTAATCTATTAATTTATTGATTATTCATTCACTTGATTTGTCTTAATTTAAACAAAACAAATACTTTATTTAATAAAAAATACTTTTCAATGAGTTTAATATTTTTGACTTACTGTTCATTCTGTTTGCATTCTACCTGATATTTGTCACCTTTCATGTAGTTGTGATTTGCTGTGTGTTTAATTTTTCTTTGCATTCTTAACTTGAGTATTTCCAGGTACTAGACAGAGCCGGGCTCTTTAGAGGTTCCTTAGAAAGTCTGGAATCTCAGCAGTTGTGGGGACACAGGAGTGAGAGGCATTAATAAGCTACACAAGGGAAGTTGAAGCCCTGATTCCTGATGACGTCTTGTAATGAAGTGTTGATCTTATGTGTGCAGGAGGAGAGGGGAGGGCCGCGGCCTCGGCTCTGCCACATGATGAAGGGGGCCAGTGGCTACGGCTTCAACCTGCACAGTGAGAAGTCCAAACCAGGCCAGTTCATCAGAGCCGTGGATAAAGACTCTCCAGCTCAGAGAGCAGGCCTCAGACCGCAGGACAAGATCATCCAGGTATACAAACGTACACATATGGACACTAACTTTGATCTTATTTATTTTATGTATGTGTATAAATCTGTAATCCTGTTACAACAGTGGGAAGATTATAAGGTGGAAACTGTGTGTTTTTGCAGTGTATGTGCAGGTGTGAGTCTGCGTTGTGTAAAGATTATCGCTGTGTGTGTTGAAGATGTTGAACGTGCCAAAGTGAATCCTCTCACTGTGTCTGTGGGCTGACTTACAGCCTTCTTAAACAGACTGCAGGGCCTCACATGTAGCAGTAAAGGGGGATGATGTCACAGAAACTCCACAGCTGTACATCCTGTGTTCACATCAGGATGGTAGCTTCAAACAGGACATGGTGGAAGCTTAAAGGAGGATTTACAATTGAATGAGTTTTGTGTGGAGCTCAGGGAGCGGGTCAGGCTCACTGGAGAGGACTATAGTGTTCTGTACCAGCTGCCCCATGTTCACAGCCAGTGTGGGAGTTGGTGAGACTGAGATTCCTGATGGTATTCCCATCTTGGATCTTCCTCCCACAGGAATTCCTGACTTATCTCCCTGGATTCCACCTCTGGGAGTATTCTATACCATGCCCTGTAATAACAATGTTACCAAACATTTCCACCACTGGAACCATCACTCCTCTGTCAGATGTCATTCCATTCATACTTTCAGTTCAGCAACAAAAGTGGAAACTACATTGTTTCTTATGTTACAAAACCACCATCCCTGGACTAAATGAACCCAACCATGCATGGAAATCTGTCTTTTATTATGAAAGCAGTGTGGGAGGGCAAACACACACACTGTAATGGTGCATTTGATCATATCTTGAATTAAAAAAGAATGCATGACACCACACTAGTAAAAGGATGCGATCACATGTGCTGCTCTGTTGTATGAAGCACCAAACTGTTAAGTTTTAAATAAATGAAGTATGAAGCATAAAGACAGTCATTTGCATCTCCACATTTGTAACACAACATAGTGCCTGACTGTAGTTTGTTGTGCTTAAAAGTCGTGCACCAGGTCAAACAGAAAATATATCTAAACAGCAGCAGCTACCATTAGCATGTCTGCAGCTGGTGCTGTACTCGTTCATGGAGACTTGAACCCTTTATGAATGTCGACAGCTTCATCAGCATCATTATGAAACTAATTAGCTCGTTGGATAAGTTGTTGAAGATAACTGGACTGTTTTCACTGCTTGGATGATGTTAGTTTAGCATTTTTACTAGTGCTAGCCAACAGACATGCTATTTATTACGCTACAACAGAATGTGAGCTTCTTATTATGTCCAGACATAGTATGAAGCCAGCATGTAGGTAGTTCATGAATCACCTCTGTGATCCCACCTCTCTCAGGTGAATGGTGTGTCAGTGATTGGCATGCAGCACTCAGAGGTGGTGGCCGCCATCAAAACAGGAGGAGATGAGACCACACTGCTGGTGGTCGACATGGAGACTGAGGAGTTCTTCCAGCGATGTGGCGTCCTGCCCACAGAGGAGCATGTCACTGGTAGGACATCATCATCATCATCATCATCATCATTATCACAATGTTGAAGGTGGAGAACAAGATGATCAGAAATCCAGTCATAAAATCTCTGTCTTCTTTTACCCTGTAGGACCTCTTCCAGTGCCAGCGTCAGAGAGAGCGTCAGATCAGGAGGAGGTGAGGACCACCACACACACACACACACACACACACACACACACACACACACACACACACACACACACACACACACACACACACACACACAGGTACAGATGGAAACTCCCTGTTGATCCTCTCTGGACATTCCTGGTAGATTAGGAGTTCTGGATAGTGTTGTGTGAAGCACTGGGTCTGTCTTCATGTGTTTCCTGTCGGGACTGAACTCTGAAACACACACACAGACCTGAGAGTGACCCACAACAGGAGGCTGATCGTCTCTATTTAGTGAAGAAAAGTGATTCTTACTCTAAACCAGTGCCTGTTGGTAGATTTTAAATCAGTATCACAATATTTAAAAGGTTTCTGAAAAAATCCACTCATAAAATCAGATCTGTGTTCAGTCAAATGGAGGATTCCACTGTTTTACATAACTACACAAAATTAGTGTCACAAAACCTGAGAAACCTTTCGTGTCTTTTTTGTGAGCATTTACCGTTTTGTTTATTTATGTAGCACATTTCATATACAAAGACGCGATGCATGTAAATAATAATCACACTAACATGTATTCATTTATTACCTCAGCCAAGGATGTTGTGTTTTTCGTTTGTTTGTCTGTCTGTCAGCAGGATTACTCAAAATGTTCTGAACAGATTTTGATCATTTGTTTGTAGAGGTGGAGTATGACCCGAGGAACAATCCGTCAGATTATGGTGGTGATCCAGATCATCATCTGGACCCAGAATGTTTTTAAAGGTTTCTATAACATCGCAGGATAGGGGCAATTATAAGATTTGTGCTTCTAGCTTCATGGATAATGGGCTTCTTATTTATTTTTTATGCTTAAATTTGGTGTTTTTGCAGATACTGCTTTTTTGCTTTGTGGGGCAGAGTAGGATCACAATGCAAAACCTGTCCATGAACAGCTACATGTAATCAATCAAAAATCAATTCTGCAACCAGGAGCAATTTGGTCTTCAATATCTTACCCCAGGACACTTGTATGTAGACTGCAGGAGCTGGGGATGGAAACACAGGCCTCCCAATGAGTGGACCTCCACTTACCCCTGAGTCACAGCCACCCCAAGGGAATGAATGGGAACCAGTTTCTAAAGGGGCATTGCATTAATTTAGCATTACACTTTGATAAAGTATAGGGTATTTATCGAGAAAAAAGCAGCGGAGCCTAAAACATCCCGACTTTAAGTCCCTAATATCCAAGATGCATATTGGTCACTTCCCATGATGCAACTCACTCTTTCATTACTCTCCCCCTCTAGTAATGTTTTAATCCTTAGGTTTGTCTCTTTGCAATGCAGGCTTTCACTTGTAAATTAGTAGCTCCAAGATAACCCAGATGACATCATCAGTTTCACATTTCACAGAGGACACTATCCACCTGCTTGTTGAGTGATGTAGAGGATGTTAAATCAATGCAAGGCTCCTTTAATTAGCTGTAGTTCCGTGTGTAGGTGTGACATTCCAGCTGCACTCCAGGATGAGTCTATCAGAAGTAAAACACCACCCTCCTCCTCCTCCTCTCTGCAGACACACACTGACAACATGGGGAAGGTGGCTTGGCCCCTCGGGTGACATTGTGGCTGACCCTTCACCATGGCAACAAGAGCTCACCAAGTGTGTCTCTCTGCTGTGTCCCAGAGGATCATGGGATTGAAGTGGCTTTAACTGGAGATGGGGATTATGCTAATGAGCAGACTAAGGGCCGTTCACATACTCACACATGCAGAAGATTTGGCTCTCCCACAGAACGAACAGTCACTCATTCACCAGCAGTTACATAACTGGTTATAAACACCCTGACCTTAAATATGTGTGAGTGTGCACTCTTTTATCAGTGGGCCATATAAACTGATGATTTACTCACATCTACTGAGCCTCAGAAAAAAGAGAATGTGACCAAAGGCTGTTTGGGTTCGGCAGCATGTTGTAGGACGTCTCCACCAGCAGAGAGTTTCATTTGAAAGTTCTGTTCAGGAAGTGGATTCCAGTTTGATCCATACATGAAGTGAAGGGCAGAGGTCAGAGTTATGAGCAGTGTGTTATCTGTCCCTATACAGCTTTAATAAGTTAGTGATGAGAGGAAGATTAAAGCTGCAGCAGGTCAGAGTCATTGACAGGAGGGCTCTACCGCCCCCTGCTGGATAACAAACATACAGGTTCTCTAGTGTGTGGCCATGCATGGGTCTAATAATAAACTTTATCTATATAGCACTTATAAACAAAGTGCTTCACACACACAATTACAAATAAACATAAAGAAATAAAAAATTAAAACAAAACCATAGCCGTACAATAAAGAGGGAGCTCAGATCAAATCAGGATACACCTGATAAAAATGTTTAAAATGAGATTAAACAGAAGACACTGACTTTCATCTCCTCAGGTCATCCCAGAGCTTCAGGCCCCTGGTAGCAAAGCTCTGTCACTTCAAACTGCACTGAGGTTCATATTAACTAGATCTTATTTTGTCTGTGGTTCTGAGGTGAAAACATGACTGAACAAACTTAGTTCAAATTCTATCTCCAGTATGCCAAGATTTCTTGCAACAGGCTTTATAAATTGTGACAGACAACCAGATAAATTCACTTCCATGGGATGAAAACTGATGACATCATGGTGGTGTGTGATGTTGCTCAGTGATCTGGCTGAAGTGACCCTTGAATATCTTTCTTTTTCTGTTATTGGCAGGCAGCAGCAGAGAGGAAGGCCAACCCAAATGTAAGCTCGTCATCCTCCAGTACCTTGTCCAACACAGCAGCTCCCAACAGCCCCCCCACTCCAGAGGTACGCAGTGGAGCCACACTTTCACCTCATGCAACACAAAGACACTGAACACATTCATATACATATTAGAGATCTAAGGCTGTTATAATGACTGCTCTAGAGTAGGTAAGAGATGGACAAAGTAAGAAATACCTAAAGTATAAATCTGCAGCTGATCAAAATAACCCGACAGAATGTAGCTGGGAGTGATTCTTATTTTCTGAGCTATTATTTTCACTAGTTGACTGCTGGAGGCAGCCATCTGTAACCTGTGGAACAATAACAGTTCTTCTTCTGGTGAGTAAAGATGTAGTGCCAGCTTTATATATAGCTTTAGGGGACATTAAAAGTGCATAAATACAATCTTCATTAGAACAGCATTCAAAATAATAAGAAATAAATGCAAAATACATTGATTAAATAGAAAAAGATTAATTTAAAAATATGCTACAGTTTGGAATAGGGATGTTCCCAACAACAAAGTTCTCTGACATTTAAATGGGAGTTTAAAAAAAGTCTTATGACGGTAATGATATCATGACAAATAACTTTCAAATAATTAATTTCATCTTAATTCTAGAAATCCTACAACTCCTTTATAAGATGAGTCTTTTTGAGTAACTTCTAATAACATGGCAGCTTTTTCCTGTAGAACAGTGACCTTAATACTTGGTTTGACTTCACTTAGGGCTGCAAATACTGATCATTATTTTTATTTATTTTTACTCTGAGGTTCTGGTCTATAAAAACCAACGAAAAGGGAGAACAGGCTCCTGTACATGAACTCTGACCTGTCCTTACAAACATTTTGGGGACACAGATGGTGAAGTCAGTTTGTATAATGATTCATCTTCACTTAACATTAAATGTTAACATTAACAAGTTAACATTTTGCATTCACACCAGAAGTGTTATTTGTGCCTATGTCTGTAGTGAGCCATTGCTGATCAGTTTGAAAAGATGGACATCAACTTAATAGTAAATCAGGGTCTGCTGTGCATTTCATCAGCGCTGTCTCACCACCGTGTCACCTGTTTCTACAGTAGCCCAGAATGGACAAACCTAACACTGGCTCTGGAAAGGGCCTTTATCATTTTCAGTGGTCAGTGTAGGAGAGGGTGAGACGAGGGGGGTTCAGTTGGTTGTCATCTGATATTCTGAAAGGCCAATAATAGCATACGATCTATTCGTGTGTGTGTGTGTGTGTGTGTGTGTGTGTGTGTGTGTGTGTGTGTGTGTGTGTGTGTGTGTGTGTGTGTGTGTGTGTGTGTGTGTGTGTGTGTGTGTGTGTGTGTGTGTGTGTGTGTGTGTGTGTGTGTGTGTGTGCCTGTGTGCCTGTGTGCCCGTGTGTGTGCCCGTGTGTGTGCCCGTGTGCCTGTGTGTGTGTCCAGGTTGAGAGGGCCCCGGCGCCAGCAGCAGTAGCTGACAACCTGGGTCTGGGCATTTCGGTGGCCCAGGCCAAAGAAAGAGCCCATCAGAAACGGGCTGCCAAGAAGGCCCCGGCTATGGCCTGGAGCAAGAGGAACGAACTGTTTGGGAACTTGTAAAATGATCCATCAGGCCGCCGTCCTCCAGACTGTCTGAGCTGCTCTGGGACCAGTCTCTGGATTTAGTTTTTAAAGTCCCATTGTAAACAGTGTTATCCATGATTTTATCTGTTTTAATTTTGGGTTTTACCACTTTTCTGTCATGTTGAAATGATGGTTGGTGAGACCACAGCAGGAATGAATGTTAATATATTAAGGATGTTAAAAATAGTAATGTGCATTTTGCCACATGAAAAGGACCATGTAAGAAAAAATGGGACAAAAGGATTTTACATTAATTCTACAGTTTGTTTCAGATTCTTCAATCAGCCACTAGAGTGAAAGAATCTAGATGTTCTCTATTCTGAATGAACGATGTTGACAATCTGTTTTACTTCTGTCATGTTAGTCATCGGATGTCGTTCTTTAGAACGATGATGCTTTTGTAGCCTTGCTGGAAATTGTTCCTCATGTGTGTCCAGTTCTTTCCCTCCATCCAGAGCTTCTGTCATCATATATATACGATTTAAAGAAATTGCAGATTATTTTTCATGTTGCTCTTGATAGATTTGTACATATACAAATAAAATGATTTCAGAGGAACGTTTGTTTTGACTTGACTTGAGAGAAATTAAGCTCCTCGTTAACACATGAACTTTCAGGCACTTATTTTCTTTCAAATCTTGCACATTGAAACCATTTCCTAATGCAGTACATTGTCGTTTCTCAGTCGCTGCCTTTCTGTTGTTGACTGATCCAAAGATGACCTTGTGAGTCCTGAGTTGATTTAACTGTCATCTGGTTTGATTCTAGCACTCATGTCTGGGATGAAACGTTTGATTCTCATTTACTTGTACATATATGTATACATACGACTCATTTGGTCTGTTTCCAAGTGTTGGTATCATCATCGGTAAAATCAAATCAAATCAAATGATGTCAGAGAATCATCTTTATATCAACAACCACTGAGTTGATTGGAGAACGGGAGTACGGTCTCCTCTTAGGGTCATAAAGGCTCAAATAAAATGAGATTGGAGGCACACTGCTTTGACCTGAGAAATAAGATGCTGAAACACATTAATGTGTAAAATAAGTACAATGGGAATAGATGCTGGAGACTCAGTTTGGAATATCATGAGGAATCAGTTTAAGAATGACCCCCTGAGTAATACTGATTCACATTTATACTTCTATTATGTTTTAATCATCTTAATCATTCTGTTTTCTAACACTAAAATTAGCCTCTTCATTTCCAGAGATTTGAGCTTTTACTTGTTTAAGATACATTTGAATTGAGATCAGCTTTGGACTAACTTGCTAAACATTAAGCAGGACTGAATTTAGTTTGACCACAAGTGGACACAGAATAATCACAATCATCAACATGAAATATCAGCAGAAAAACTTCTAATTGTCTGAAATTAAACATATTTAGTCAAAATCAAGCAAACAGCTGCATTAAGAAACACCCAGAATCATTGAAACTGATTGTTGATCCAGAATGAGGATCCTGATGAATCAAGGAGGTAAACTCAGGTAGTGGCTGAAATAGTTTTCATTTGGATTTTTATTCCAAAGCATATCTAGAGCAGCAGGAACAAATACCAGAGACTTCTCTAGGATTTCTCTTATAGTTTAGTTTAATCCGACACTGAATAGGGTTGGAATATTCAGAAGAGTGTGTGTTTAGTAAAGAATACAGCCTTCACTTCAATCATTCAGTGTATTATACCATATATTCTATATCTTTTTATATGTTATATACAGTTTATTACACTAAATATACTGAATATATTAAATATACTAAATACACTTAATATACTATATATACTAAATATACTAAATAAACTAAATATACAAAATAAACTAAATATACCAAATACACTAAATATACTAAATATACTAAATACACTAAATATAGCAAATACACTAAATATACCAAATAAACTAAATATACTAAATACACTAAATATAGCAAATACACTAAATATAGCAAATACACTAAATATACTAAATACACTAAATATAGCAAATACACTAAATATACCAAATACACTAAATATACTAAATACACTAAATATAGCAAATACACTAAATATACTAAATATACTAAATACACTAAATATAGCAAATACACTAAATATACTAAATACACTTAATATACTAAATACACTAAATATATTAAATACACTAAATATACTAAATACACTTAATATACTAAATACACTAAATATATTAAATATACTAAATATACGAAATACACTAAATATACTAAATACACAAAATAAACTAAATATAGTAAATACACTAAATATACTACATACACTAAATATACTGAATACACTTAATATACTAAATAAACTAAATATACTAAATACACAATATACTTAATACATTAAATATACTAAATAAACTAAATATACTAAATAAACTAAATATACTAAATACATTAAATAAACTAAATATACTAAATACACTAAATATACTAAATACACTAAATAAACTAAATATACTAAATAAACTAAATAAACTAAATATACTAAATAAACTAAATATACTAAATAAACTAAATACACTAAATATACTAAATACAGTAAATACAGGAGGTAAGGAAGACTGACAACACACAGGTGAAACTAATCAGCTGTAAATAAAAGAGAGGGAAGGAGATCAAGATGAAGTGTAGAAGCAAAAACACGACAGAGAAATGAACAGACACAATAAAACAGGAAATAATGAACAAACAATGACAATATAGAAAGCACTAAAACAATGCACACCTCTGCTAACGACAGGCTATGTCAAGAACAATATTGCCGTTGTGAACTCACATGTAGGACCAGCTGTAGTCCCATGTTTGAGGCTTCCAGTCCTCGGGGCCCAGACTGACAGTCAGCTGGAAGGCTGTGGTGAACATCATGTGGGCCAGCAGACCTGACCGGCAGACAGGGGATATGAGATGAGAGAGAATACTGACATCCTCCTCAGAGACCAATCAATGCTCTTCTCCTCCGTCACCACAGGGTGGCAGTGTTATATCAGCTGAATCCACTAAATCCACCTGCTATGGAAGAAATAAACAAACCAATCATTTACCACACTTTCTCCAGCCCCCTTTTTATTTTCTCAATTAATGACATAATTATCTCCTTCATTCAGAAAAACAGGGCAAATTTTTACGCTTCCATAGTTTTAGCCATAATTGTGACAAAAAGTCCATGCACATAAAAATATGTGTTATGTGTTTGGATAAGCCTATAGTGCATGTGCACTTCATGTTGGCATGCTTCAACCACCTCTGAGGATAGGTGTCTGGTCTCTGGCTCCGTTATTTTGGGGGTCTGGAGGTGAACATTTTGGGAACACCTGATCTAAGCTACAGCTAAGCTTCCAGTCTGAGAAAGGTGCACAAGCTTAAAAACGTGTTCCTGCACGGCTGCATGAGATCAACGAGTGTTTAACACAATCAGTCCCACTGATCTCGTCTAGTGATGCATGTGTTTAAGGCTGTGAACCCGCCTCAGAAAAGCTGCTCGCACTTTTGTCTCAGAGGCTACAGGGAAGATCTCCGCTTTAAAAACATCTTTTCAATTCATTTTGGGATGTCTGAGCTTCTTGAGGCTTGTTTACGACATGAAAACTATATGGAGTTATTTTATGTTTGCTTTCTGTAGATTTTGTAAACATTTTTAAACAAGTAACTCTGTTTTACTGCAGACTGTTTTACTGCAGACTGTTTTACTGCAGACTGTTTTGCTGCAGACTGTTTTCCTCCAGGCTGTTTTCCTCCAGACTGTTTTACTGCAGACTGTTTTACTCCAGACTGTTTTCCTCCAGTCTGTTTTCCTCCAGACTGTTTTGCTCCAGACTGTTTTACTCCAGACTGTTTTCCTCCAGACTGTTTTGCTGCAGACTGTTTTGCTCCAGACTGTTTTGCTGCAGACTGTTTTCCTCCAGGCTGTTTTCCTCCAGACTGTTTTACTGCAGACTGTTTTACTCCAGACTGTTTTACTCCAGACTGTTTTCCTCCAGACTGTTTTGCTGCAGACTGTTTTCCTCCAGCCTGTTTTCCTCCACTGTTTTGCTGCAGACTGTTTTCCTTCAGACTGTTTTCCTCCAGGCTGTTTTCCTCCAGACTGTTTTACTGCAGGCTGTTTTACTCCAGACTGTTTTCCTTCAGACTGTTTTGCTCCAGACTGTTTTACTGCAGGCTGTTTTCCTCCAGACTGTTTTGCTGCAGACTGTTTTGCTACAGACTGTTTCGCTGCAGACTGTTTTGCTCCAGACTGTTTTGCTCCAGACTGTTTTGCTGCAGACTGTTTTCCTCCAGACTGTTTTACTGCAGGCTGGTTTCCTCCAGACTGTTTTGCTGCAGACTGTTTTGCTCCATACTGTTTTGCTGCAGACTTTTTTCCTCCAGACTGTTTTGCTCCAGACTGTTTTGCTGCAGACTGTTTTGCTGCAGACTGTTTTGCTGCAGACTGTTTTACTGCAGGCTGTTTTGCTCCAGACTGTTTTGCTCCAGACTGTTTTGCTCCAGACTGATTTGCTCCAGACTGATTTGCTCCAGAATGTTTTGCTGCAGACTGTTTTGTGGACTAAAAAAAACTTCACCCACCTTTGCATTTGCATGGAGGTGAGTAGAAAATGAATGAATCTTCACTTTTCTTTTAACATTTTACTTAAAAAGTCATAATAAGCTCATAAATCTTTCTTCCAACCTTTATATCTTGTGGCCCCTTAGAAAGATTCAGTGTGGAGTTGGGGCTCCTCCTCATGCTTGAGATGAATATGAATTGTTAGTAGGATAATTTTCTCTAAACTCCACAGATGGTGTCAAGAGAATAACCCCAAAGAGGAAAAATGATTCAGTATCTCACAGTAGAAAAAGACTCTTACTTGTTGTGGATTTGATATTTTTACTAAAGTAAAGGGTCTGAGTGTTTCTTCCACTGGTTATTGCAAGTTAACGTTAGTGAAACACATTCAACATGAAGCAGATTCTGAGTCTTTCTAATGAGTCACACGTCTCCATGATGAGACAGAGTCAAAGACAGTGAGACCTGCCTGAGAAGCTCAAAGCAGGATGTCACTGAGTAAAATCATGCAGCCACAGAGTTTTGAGTGTGTTTGGATGTTTAACATATTCTAATAGAATTAGGGAAAAGAAATCTTGCAGTTAATTTCAGTCAGTATAGAACTATGTATATAAATGATTCATTCATGCATGAGACACAGGCCTCTCTCTGTGACTAACACACCCAACTGGTGCAGTGAATATACTGAGGGATGAATATGTTCATCATCCAATCTCTGCTTTTGTTGGTGAGATAAAGAGTCAAATAGGGAGACAGAACTGACTGTTTGCTCCATCCTCTGGTTGATGTTGCTATTCATGCAAATCATATGCAGTTTAAAATGATATTGGGCTGATTTATCTCTCATAATTCCTCATATTTCTTGAAACAATGGGTCCTTGATTTTAGAAAGAGGGAGACAAAAGCAGACTTCTCCTTTCAGGCAGTGATTGTTAAATTTGTCTGCTAACTGCAAAGTTTTCTTAGCTATAATTATCTAGGTGTAATTGGTTAAAGCTAAATCTGAGTATCTAAAAACTCCAGCTCCTATTTCATTTTCTTCCAGCTGACTTTTTTCAAGAACAGACCCTGTAAAAATGTACTAAATTTGACCAGCAGAGGGGCTAATGCTAATGCTAAAGCTTTGTCTCAGGGAAAAAGTCTCCTAAAAAGTGAATTATTCATGTATGAGTAAGACAAGCAGAGCCTTAGTATCACAAATAAAAATCTGAATGGGAATTTGTTTTAATGTAGACAACACACAGATTAGATGTTCATTGATTGACTGAATGATTGATTCATGCAGTCATTTCATTTATTTGCTCGAATTAATATAAAAACCAATTTTACAAAATAAAACGCTTGAATCCAAACTACTTCTAAACATAATTCCATGACTGACAAAGGAGAAGGAGGAAAAAACCTGTAGATTTTCACTTAATAGTCTATTTCTAGCTTTACACAATAATATTTTAAATCAAATATATAGTTAAATTTCAACACATGTGATTTACAGTCTGTTGGTGTTATCTTTCATCCACCAGGTCAGATTTCTGATGACTTGTCTTTACAATGAAACAAGGCTTCTATAGGTTGAAGCGTATCCATTGTGTTTGACAGACCTAACAATATGTAATGTTGGCTGTGGTTGGTGGAGACTAAACGTCCCCAAATCCACTGCAGTGCAGGACAGAGCAGCTAACGTTAGCCTAATTCTGACATTAGATAGATAGATAGATAGATAGATAGATAGATAAAAGATGAATAAAAACAACATAAAGTGCTGTGTATTGTCACAACAGTCTCATTATTGCAAAGATATGTTGATATATAATGTTTTCATGTGTAGAAATCCTCAGAACTGATGGTCGGCCACAGTTTAGCTCATTTAAAGGAGCTGAAACTGCTTCTGTCTGTGCATTTTTATCATCCACTCCTAAAATCAGAGCTGGTTATCGTCCTTTTCTCAAGCGTCTTTTTTTTTCTTCTCGGTTCTGTTCCAGATTTTGTCTCCTGAAGCCTCTAATTATGCTGAACCTCTCAATGCCTATGAAACAGAACAGGAATAAAAAACCTGCATGTGTAGTGCTTCAATCCAATTACCACATAAACTGAGAAGGACTAACGTACGTAAGGCTGCTGGCCCTGATGGCATCCCTGGACGTGTACTCAGGTCCTGTGCTGAACAGCTGACTGAGGTCCTCACTGACATCTTCAACCTGTCACTGGCCCAGGCAGCTGTCCCCACGTGTTTCAAGACCACCTCCATCGTGCCTGTGCCAAAACACCCAACCACGACGAGCCTTAATGACTTCCGCCCCGTGGCACTGACCTCCACCATAATGAAGTGCTTTGAAAGGCTGGTCATGGCTCACCTCAAACCCATCCTGCCCCCTATGCTGGACCCCCTCCAGTTCACCTACAGACTGAACAGGTGTACTGAGGACACCATCTCCACATCGTTACACTCCACCCTCTCACAACAATAACACCTACGCCAGAATGCTGTTCATAGACTTCAGCTCAGCATTCAACACCATCATCCCCTCCAAACTCATCACCAAACTCCATGACCTGGGCATCAACACCGCCCTCTGCAACTGGATACTGGACTTCTTAACTAACAGACCCCAGTCGGTTAGGATAAACAACCAAACCTCCTCTACCCTCATCCTGAACACCGGCGTCCCACAGGGCTGTGTGCTGAGCCCTCTGCTCTACTCCCTCTTCACACACGACTGCACACCTGTACATGGTTCCAATACCATTATCAAGTTTGCAGATGACACCACGGTGGTCGGCCTCATCAGTGACGATGAGTCAGCCTATAGGGAGGAGGTGCAGCACCTAGCAGCGTGGTGCGCTGACAGCCTGGCACTGAACACCAGTAAAACCAAAGAGCTCATTGTGGACTTCAGGAAGACCAAATGTGGCACATTCACATCAACGGGGCTGAAGTAGAACGTTTCGCCAGCTTTAAGTTCCTGGGAGTCCACATCTCTGAGGCTCTTTCCTGGACACACAACACCTTGACCCTGATCAGGAAGGCCCACCAGCGTCTCTTCTTCCTGAGCAGACTGAGGAAAGCCCATCTGTCTCCTCTGATCCTGGTGAACTTCTCCCGCTGCACTGTTGAGAGCATCCTCACCAACTGCATCACACAAAGCACTGCAAAAGGTGGTGAAAACCGCCCAGTGCATCACCGGTTCCTCACTCCCCACCATTGAGGACATCCATCACAAGCGTTGTCTGAGGAGAGCACATAACATCGTCAGGGACAGCTCTCACCCCGGCCACAGACTGTTCACCCTCCTTCCCTCTGGGAGACGCTACAGGTCTCTACGCACAAGGACCAGCAGGTTCAGGAACAGCTTCTACTCTGCGGCTGTTACCCTGCTGAACCGTGCTCCATAACCCCACCCTCCCCACCCCTGAATCATTTGCACTGGACATTTGCACCACCTGCATATACTGTACATATTGTGTCCTGTATATAGTATAGTGTAAATATAATGTACTGTACATAGATCCTATCTATATTGTATCCATATCCACTTATCTATCTCTAATGGTTTAGTCATATCCATATCTCAATATCATATTATACCCATATCAGCCCTGTATTTATGTGTACATATCAACACTGTATATTTGTACATTAAGCAACTTTCTCTGCACTTTACTGCTTCTATTGCACTTCTGGATTGATGCCAACTGCATTTCGTTGTCACTGTACTGAACTTGTACTATGATCACTGACAATAAAGTTGAATCTGATGTGATCTGATCTGACATAAGCCCCTCAAATCCCTGGACTGAACAAGAGTGCAGCAGATTCTGAAGCAAACACCTAAATTCCCATCTCATCCCTGTCTCATGTTTATTCCTAAAGATATCCCAAAGCAATATTATCATAATGTTATGCAGATCAGATGCAGCTTTGTTTCAGGATGAATGGAACCAATCTGAGATCACAGTCTTGGCTCATTGTGTCATCTTCAAATTAAGCATGTTCTGCTCACACAAGGTCGGATTATTCCACGTCAAGAAGTGTTGATCCAGGTTGTCTCATTTTAGCACCAAAGCGCCAAACAAGGACACATCAGAGACGTGACGACTGTCCAGCTGTGTCACACAGACAACGTGGTTTAAGGTCAGTAAATGTCTCCATGTCTGACAACAGCCACTAGAGGGCAGAGTGGTTCACCATGAATGAAAGAATGAAGAAATGAATGAATGAGAGACATTCTTTGGATTGAATTATGAGCTATAAATACATACACAAAATTCTCAGACAGAGATCTGGTTGTGCCTTGATTGATTGATTTTTCCCTCTTCATCAATGCTGTATTTGACCTGGGAGGGAATAATGATTGATGAATAATGATTGATTACTAATTAATGAACCTTTCCCACTGAAGGCCAGTTACTATTTGGTGTCAGCAGGTCTGTTTGTCCACTTTGAAAGGAGTATCCTGCTCAGATATTTGTTTGCCTCGGACATTTGTCTCCTGTCAGGTTGATAAAAACACTCTTACTCTGTTTCACAGTGATGGTGCTTACACTAAAAAACAAACTCGATGGAGTAACGTAATATAATAACGCCGCCTATATTCCATCTAAACAAATGAAGTTAAGTCAGGCTATCTTCATTGTGTCATTTCAACACCACATAGTTAGTCTAATGAAATTAATTTAAGTTTAGTTTTCACTGGTCAAACACTTTAGTGCAACAAACTTCAGCCTTGTTGTATGAACTACGATAATGGTGCCAACATGAAAGGGAGGAACAGAGGAGTTCAAGCCAGGCTTCTTAAGAAGAATCCTCATGCACTTTATGTTCCATGTGGGGCACATTCACTAAACTTGGTGGTGGCTGATGCAGCAAAAGCTTCACCAGATGCCATCAGCTACTTTGGCAATGTACAGAAACTGTACAGCCTTTTTTCAGCAACCCCACAAAGATGGACAATCCTAAAGGAACATGTGACTGTTGCACTGAAGACTTGGAGTGACACACGGTGTATTAACAGCATAGAGGCTGTGCGGTACCAGGCCTCTAACATAAGGGAAGCCTTGTTGGAGGTCAGGGAAAAAGTGACAGATCCTCTGACCAAGGTTGAAGCCCACTCCTTCACTGTTACAGGAGATGTTATTGGTGTAGACAGAGAAGAGAATGGGGGATAAAACACGACCCTGGGGGAGCCCTGTGTTTAAAACCAACTTACTGGATTTAAAACCATTTAAAAGCACCTGTTGTGGTCTGTCCTTTAAATAACTGTTTATCCATAAAATCAGTGTTGGGTGAACCTGAAGGTCAGAGAGGCAGTGCAAGGTGTTTGTGTGTACAGTATTAAAAGCAGAAGAGAAGTCCATGAATACAATCCTAGTGTGTGGGTGTGCTGAGTCCATGTTCTTGGTGACAGTGTCTAAAAGCATGAGTCTTGCATCTTCTACACCACGTTTTGCCGTCGAACTGAAGTGGATCCGGTTTGACAGCATGTCGGCCAAGTGGTCACACACTAACCTCTCCATGCATTTACACAGGACAGATGTCAGGGCCACTGGCCTAAAGTCCTTCAGGTCCTTAGCATGTGTCTTTTTAGGGACAGGGATTATAGTGGATTCCTTCCACTGGTTGGGGACACATCCGGAGTCCAGAAGGTGCTGGAACAGCCTGGTGAGGACCCCCCCTAGCTGTGTGGAGCAGTCTGTGAGCACCCTGCCTCTGAGTCTGTCAGGGCCAGAGGCCTTGTGTGGGTTCACCCTGTGCAGGATGGAGGTCACCAGCTGTTCATCAACAGTGAGGGTTTCGTGGGGGGAGCTGGGGGTTGGGCATATCCAGTTGGTGGTCGTGCTGCGGCTGTTAAAACGGCTCACGTGTGTCTTTTGTTGTACTGTCAAGATATTTCAGCAAAATTCTCTCCATAGATTTCATAATCACTGATGTAAGGGCTATAGGTCTAAAATCCTTATGTTCTTTAGGTAAAGGTTTTATATGTGAAGTTGTCCATAGCAGAGGGACAGTGTGTGTCTATAGAAGCCTGACAAAGTTCTTTAGAAGATAAGGACTGTATTCATCTGGCCCAGCCGCTTTCTTGGTGTTAGTATGTTTAAATGTTTTCCTGATATCTTCAACTGTGACAATAATTCTGTTTGAAGTAGCAGGTGTAACAGTTTTAAGTTTAAGAAAGATTAAGTTTCAGACAGACATCCAAAAAATCAAGTAGCAAAAATCTTCAGAGGTGTTTAAGCCAAAGCGTCTGAACCACAAAGGTGACTGAAGGATCTAGAAGACTGGATGTCAGAGCCGGGGTTTCATGCTGCACTGGTTGATTGGTGATGAGCTCCAGATGAGTGGAGCCACAGCTGCAGGTTGTCAGGCTGAGAGGGCAACCAGCCGGACAACCCAGTGTACACAAACACAGACCGACAAAAACACGAGGAGGGAGAGGCAGAACAGATATCCTAACACAAATAAAGTCCAACTTAACGGAAACTCTATCTGCTCACTAAATGAATGAATAGATCAGAGGAAGATAGAAACAATGGCTCAAGAATGAAATATAGAGCTGGAGACTTATTATTGAAAACTACAGTATGTACTGATGTGTAAAAGGTTGAGAAGAAATGAGACAAATTCCAAAGGAAACCACTTCAATGTAGACATTTAGTGATAAACTCAGGTATTGATCAGCAGGAAGAGCCTTTGACAGCCAGAGTTCAAGCCTCAATGTCACAAACAACAGAAAGAGTCAAATAAAAGATGGGACACATGTTGCCTTGTTTGTGTCATAATCATGAATTATATTGTCTTAGCTGAAGAAGAGAAGTAAACATGTGAGTTTTATTCATTAAACATAAATTCTACAACCTTTTATAAAGTGCTTCACAAACAGGAACATAAACGGCGTCACAGCAAGAGCAAAAAGAAGAAGAGCATCAGGTCTTCAAACATCAACAGTGGTGTTACGTTTCTGTTGGTCCAGCAGTTTTCAGCGTCCACAGCTCCAGATCAGCTCAGAGACATTTCTCCTGAAGGACAGAGCTGATCTGATCTGATGTTGGTGTTGAAGAAGCTCTCTGACTCTCTGTCTGCTTTGTCTCATTTATTGCTTCTTGGTTTCATGTCACAGTCAAACACTGAGGTAGAATATTGTTAATGGAAACTATCTGCTGTTTTTTATATTGTCTCTCCTGATAGTCGGCCTCATTTGTGCCAAGACCAGTGAGTGGGCCTGAAGTGAACCTGCTGACAGATCAATAAAATCCCTTAGTGGATATGGCCTTCACAGAGGATCTCAGATGTTCCCCTCCATCTCATTTCATCATCAGATGGTATGATTGCTCACAGATGTGTTTAAAGTAACACATGCTAACAGTCCACACTGAGAAACTGTACTGCTGCAGATCAACTGCACGGTTGAAGCATCGTGGAGCTCCGATTTTACTTTCACTTTTCCTTCATCGCCTCAGCGTCACTTCTACCGAGTTACAAGTGACGTTGATGCTCAGGCTAAATTCCCATTGGCTCAGAAGGACGCGGAAGTCCGCTGCTCTCCGTGTTTTCTCCTCACTTCAGCCTTGATGGTCGGACTGGAAGCTTTATTTCTGAGTGTCCTGATAAAGAAACATGTCAGCTGTTCGTTTATCAAAGCTGCAGATGTGACAGTTCACAATGAACACCTTGATTTGTGTGTTTCTCCTGGGAATAGGTCTCCACGGTGCGACGGCAGGTGAGTTCAGATGATTTGAAGCTGATTGGAAAAGAAAAAATGCTTTGTGTCTTTATAAAGCCTACTGTATGAACTGATGCTTCTTCTGATGGACCTCCTTACATATTAGGACTATAGAGATGTTCAAACGTGACCAACCTATAATCTGAAAGTTCTCCGTAGTAAATCCTGTCTGTGCAGCTCATCGATTGATTCCTATAAAGTTCCGTTTTATGTAGGAAGTCACTGTTGAACTGTTGCTCAGAAGGAAATCTTGTACTGGTGAAAATGTCAGAAAAAGTTTGTGTCTTCTTCTTTTTCTTTCTCATCTTTTGTTGATCAAATCAGGACTGATAGGATCGATACGGTCTGATCGATCTTAATGCTAAAATGGCAGCAGAAGCAGCTCCAAACAGTCCAACACTCACTGAGATAAATAAAGAAAACAGGAACAAACACCAAAACAAAGACTTTCATGTCTAAATATATTTACTGTCTAGTAGGAAGTATTGTGCGATGAATCATTACAGTTATTTTATGATGTCACTGTTTGATCAGTTATTGATCATTAGACATCGGCTGATGAACATATTGTTACAGTCTCCAAACACGTCACTACGTTTGATCTGAACTGTTCATATTAACACAGTTATGTGCACACAGAGAAAAACACAGTCAATGACAACCTGCTAACATAAATATTGACTTCATGGCGTCGTCGTTTCTTGTCTGACCTCCATATATTTGATGAAATCCTTTAATATGTAATGAATATTTGAATCCACAGAATTCCACAGTTTGACTCCACATAGTGAAACACATCTGCTTTAACGAAGTTCATCCACACTGAGTTTTGTTGGTTGGGTCTAATCACATCCCACTGGCAGTTCTTCCATTTCCTGTCTGTACAATAGATGCTGTTTAGTAGAGCTACATGATCAATCAGCCTCAGATATATCTGCACACAGTAGCTTCTTGTAGGTATGTTGGTATCTGTGATGTCAGCTGATGAGGAACAAGAAACTGGAGCACAGGCCAAACTGGTGTTGAGATGGTTTAGAAACTGTGTCTCCCTGATATAGATTGTCCACCAGAGAGCACTGACAAGTTTATTTTCTACCTGTGAAATGTCCTGATCAGTTTGTATCAGGGTCACCAAAAACCTCCTGAATATTGATCAGCATCAGCCTCAAGAATCCAGCATCGGCTGGACAGCACTGTCTAGATATTTGATCCATGAAGAGAAATTGTGAAACCATAGAAGAAGAAGTGCTGCTGAGTTTGAGCTTCAAGAACCTCACAGAGTTCAACTTTGTGATCAGAAGAAGAGACTTAAGTTGTCATCGCTCACAGTTTATAGGAGAAGATAGAGACCATAAAGTGATGTGATGTCATCAGATGGAAAAAGTTTGAATGTGTTGAATGTAGAAAATCAAATGAGAATCTCAGACAGCGTTTGTGTTTTGCTCAGGTTTGTGATTTCACATTTCAAACTAATGGATAATGAGGAGTGTAAGCTACTAATGAAGCATCCTGAAGAAGAAATGAAATGAGTTTCACTTCACACGGAGATCTCAGGACTAGAAAACATGTTTTTACAAACTGTCTCTATCAATGAGAGTCAGGTTCACAGCTGGAACACCTCCATCTCTGACTAGTGTCACATTTTATTTCACAATAAATAACATTCATCCAGACAGAATCATCAGAAATATTCAGGTAGAGTTCAAACTCAGTTTCTATGAATGTATTGTTCTATTTATTGACTGAACCACAGACATTATCAGCATGTCTTGAATGGAATGGACAGGAAAATCAAATTGTTCAGTGATTTATAAAAGTGAAATCATGACATTCATGTTTCTTACAGTGACTCACTCTCTGAAGTATTTCTACACTGGATCTTCTGGAGTCTCAAACTTCCCAGAGTTTGTGGTTGTTGGGTTGGTTGATGACGTTCCAATAAGTTACTATGACAGTAACACCAGGAGAGCAGAACCCAAACAGGACTGGATGAAGAAAGTCACAGCAGATGATCCTCAGTACTGGATCAGGGACACTGATGTCTTTGTGGGTCACCAACAGGCGTTCAAAGTCAACATTGACATTTTAAAGCAGCGCTTCAACCAAACTGGAGGTTTGTTTATGTTTCTCTTCAATAAATGTTGTTTATATTGTCATCCAGTGTTTAGTATGGCACAGGACTGTAAATGGGACACAGGCTGCTCCTGCTGGGTCCCATATGAGAGGAGTAGCAGTATGTTTGAATACACCTGTCTGACAGGACAAAATGATAAATGTCTGTTTGAGACCAGAGGTTTCAAAAGTTCAACAGCACCACTCTACATACTGACCACACTGTGTCCATCCCATAATATACATGTAGAGAAGAACAACACATGAGATTAGATTCTCTTTACTTCACCACACTGTGTCCATCCCATAATATACATGTAGAGAAGAACAACACATGAGATTAGATTAGATTCTCTTTACTTCACCACACTGTGTCCATCCCATAATAACCATAGAAAGTACTGAAGCATTAGTCAATTAATCAATTGGTTGATCAACAGGAAATTGATTGATAGAAATGTAAATAATGAAATGTAAATATTTTGTTCCAGTAAAATGAGAAACACTTTGTAGTTGAATCAGGACACACAGACTGCCTCCCAGTGTCCATACTGGTCCTGATGGTGTGTGTCTTATTGGGACCAGTTGTAGTAACACACTGCTGAACTGGACACACTGTCCTGGTGGAGCAGGTGGAGTCTATGACTCATCCTGGACTCAAAGTGTCCTTCAGTGGAAGCTTCTAGAGCAGCTTCAGGACAGTCTAGTCTGTAGTTTGTCACAGGACCAGGATGTTGTTGGACTGGTCCACTGGCTGCAGAGTCTCAGTGGTGTAATGTTCAGTCCAGGATCAGGTTTAATGTGTGTCTGCTAGTCAGGACTCCACCTCAGTTTGTGTTCCTGCAGCTCACATGAAGCCACAACACCTGGAACAGTGGAGATAAAGTGTTGGTCTCAGTGGAGTCAGTGTGTCTCTGTGGTCAAACACAGGATATGAACTGTGTTTCCCAGCAGCCTCTCTGTCTCTCTAGAAGACGTCCACTCTGTCCAGATGATGATTGGCTGTGAGTGGCCTCCGTGGAGCCAATAAGAGCAGGAGGTGTAGGTCCTCTGTGTTGGTGTGTGTGGATCAGTGTGTCTCTGTGGTGAAGATGTGATATCAGCTGATGAGAGATGACTGGACTGAGATCTCACTCTGGTTTACTGTAGTCTCTGTCTCTGTCTCTCAGGTGTTCACATTTTCCAGATCATGTATGGCTGTGAGTGGGATGATGAGACTGGAGAGGTTACTGGTTATGACCAGCTTGGTTATGATGGAGAAGACTTCATAGTACTGGACCTGAAGACAGAGACATGGATCGCTCCCAAACCTCAGGCTGTCATCACCAAACACAAGTGGGATCATGACAGAGCGAGGATGACATACCTGAAGTATTACTACACCCAGGAGTGTCCTGAGTGGCTGAAGAAGTATGTGGACTATGGGAGGAGCTCTCTGCTGAGAACAGGTAGAGTCACATGACCTGATGGAGTTTAATGGATACAACAATCTTCATGTTTCTCTTGTGTTTCTAACCAACAGTAACATCACAATAAATATGAACCAACACACAGAGACCCACTTTGTGTCTGTTTACACACATTTCTCTTTGTCTCAGCTTCTCTCTCACCTCTCTTCATCTCTGCCTCTCTCTCTCTCTCTTTACCTCCATTTTCTCTCTTTTTCTCTGCTGTGTTTCTGTCTGTCTCACTTTCTCTCTCTCTCTCTGTCTTTGTCACACTCACTGTCCTCCTCCCCCTTTCTAATCTATCTCACCCCCTCACCTCTCTTCACCTGTCTTTTCCTCCTCTGTCCCTCCCTTCTTTTCTCAGTTACTCTCCACTGAGGTTTGTTGTCATTGCTTACATGTGTGTATCTAGTGTTTGTTACTCAAACATTTCAAAGTCCTTCCATCAAACAGGAGTGATAATAAACAGTGAATACTAATAAAGAACCTATAAAGTGTCTTTGTCTCTCCTCTCCAGAGCTTCCCTCAGTGTCTCTCCTCCAGAAGACTCCCTCCTCTCCAGTCAGCTGCCACGCTACAGGTTTCTACCCCGACAGAGCCGCACTCTTCTGGAGGAAAGATGGAGAGGAGCTTCATGAGGACGTGGAGCACGGAGAGATCCTCCCCAACCATGATGGGACCTTCCAGATGAGTGTTGACCTGGACCTTTCATCAGTGTCACCTGAAGACTGGAGGAGGTACGACTGTGTGTTTCAGCGCTCTGGTGTGGAGGACGACTTGGTCACCAGACTGGACAAAGAAGAGATCTGGACCAACTGGGGTAAGACTGGGATCAGAAGTGATGAACGTGGGAAACACACATTTATTTCACTCTAATAGTCCTACAGTTCATGCATTTTTATGTGTGTTGGAGAGAAGTTTAGTTTGTGTTCTATTGTTTTGTGTTCAATTATTTCATGTAGTTTTTCTGTCTAATTTTAGGGCTTAGATAATCAATAAACCAATCCACATGTCCACCTCTGGACCCTGACAAAGGTATCAGCAGGTCCCTGAAAAGATGTAAAGTGTTGGAATAAATGATTGTTGTCCAGCATTATTTCTTCTTTTTGTGGAGGCTGTCCAGTGTTTACTTAGCTTTGATTCCTACAGAACAATGTCAGTAATTAAGGACATGAAACTTCATTTCCTCAGTCAAGGAGGTTCTGATTGGACCTGCATCTGTTTGTTTGTTTGTTTGTTTGTTTGTTAGCAGGATGATACAAACACTACTGAATGATGACCATGAAACCTGGAGGGGTGGACATGGGTCAGATATCAACTCCTTCAGTTAGATGGGCAGATACATTCATTTTTAGAACACTCCTTTGTGTTGTGAAATCAGCGTTTGTCACCATTTTCCTTCATTTGTCCATAAATTGTGATGTAAAAAGTCTCATATTTATGATGTTGATCATTTATGTTATCAGACCACTTCCCTTTTCTTTTCTTCCTCCATTATAAGAGTTAGACAGACGTGTGTAGGATTGTTCAGCCTTGGCAGAGGGATGCACCTTTCCAACTGTTTGGTAGTTTGAAATCAAACTTGAGTTTTTAGATCTCTTTGTCAGACCCACTGTAACCATTTTAACATGTAACAACAGATGAGACATTTTAGGGACTATTAGTTTGAAGATGAGTAGATTTAGTAGAATGATTTAATCACTGGATGAATGTATGGATCTGTACATCAGTCACAATACAGTTTATGGGCCAAGTATGGTGCCAGTCTAAAAGGAATTAGAATATGATCGTCAGAAGCTCTGACTGAGCCACGAACCAACATAAGGGACAGAAACCAACATGACATGGAGCTAAACAAAGACAACAAAGCTCGACCAGGATAAAGCAGCAGAGATAGAGTCATGATGTCCAGACAAGTAGAGCTAAAAACATGAACAGAATGTCATCATATAATGTTAGAATATAATATACAGAATAATAATGACAGGAACATAACAGCAACCATCAAACATGTAGTGTCTGTATACAGGATTGTTCTGCTTGGAATATGGATGTTCTTCTCTGAGCGGCTTCATCTGTGCAGGTTGTGACTTTTTGTTGTTGTTTTCTGCTTAACAGAGGAGCCCATTAACGTGACCTTCATCATCATCATCATCATCATCGCCGCAGTGGTTCTTGCTCTCGTCCTCATCGCTGCCATTGGATTGAAGGTTTCCAAAAAGAAGACAGGTGAGGGACCCAAACAGAAACGGTCTCTTTTTCCTGGCTGTGATTTTAGACTTTGACCTGATGCTTTTATTCAACGTGAAGCAAACTTCAGTTCCCAGAGCATCAAAGTGTGTTCAAACAACAGGAAGTGGTGTCAGGCTCAGAGTCACAGTGTCATGATGACATGACTACAGAAGACAAAGTCATGTTTCAGTTCAATGTTCATTATTATTCTATGTTGATGTCCTGTTCTTCATAGACTCTGTTTAACAGCAGTTTACTCTGACCAAACCCACTTCTGTTTTATTTCAGTGTGTTACTGGTAAAACACTCACATACATTCATGTCACTGGAAGCCTGACTGACAGTTTGATGACATGAACAAATACTTTAAGGTAGTTATTGGCTCACAGGCAGAGAGAGCAGTCACACCGTTTTCTGACTGTGTTGTAGATCATATTAAATACATTAAAGGTGGGGTTTTCTCTTGGAATCATCTTTGTTTCACTTTATTTCTTGTGAAGGAGCATAAAGGTCAAACTGTGAAGAAGGAATTGTCAGCAGTGAAATGATTTGTCTTTGTTTTCCAGCTGAATGTCCTCCATCTCCTGACGACAGCTCTGAGCGACTGAAGCCAGAGGCCTCATGACAAACACACCACCCTGAACACAGTGAGTGGCTTCATATGGGACAGGAACACCTGGTGTTAAACAAAGCCATCTTAAACGATGTGTAGAAGAACCTTCTGAGATGGTGTGTTTATTCACTGGAAAAAAGAAAACCTTTGCCTTTCAGTTGGTTTTCCACAACAAAGGTGAAGCTGTTTAATCTGAAGTGAAGTGAGATTATTAAGAGAAAGACACAGATGCTTTCAGAAACCTTCACATCAGCAGGTCACAGAGGGTCATATTAAAAAGTCTCATATTAACCTGGAGAAAAACAGTGACAACAATTGATGAAACTGTGTTGAACCAAATTCAAACCGACGACTTCAGAGTCACAGCAGGTCAACACTTGTTTTAGAAAATGTTCACATTCAATGACTCTATCTGGGAGATTTAAGGTCCAAACCGTTCTGTAAATATGTGTTTTTTATGGTCCATGATTTAGTTTTCTGTTTGATGTCATCTTTTTCTTTTTGTCTCTTTAGGTTTATGGATTCATTTTGCTCTGGAACAAGGACTGGTGTCACCACATTGTCCTGTTTGAACTGGGAATTCACTGGTCATTCATCCCAATATGAACTGATTAAATACATCAGGGTTGAGAATCTAGTGATAGATTATTGATTGGATTATACAGACAAAGTTAACAAATATATAACAAACATTATTGTCAGGAAACTTGTCAGGAAACAATTTCCTAAAACATATTAACAAAGAACACTGTAAGGAAACACAGTACACACTCTAGGTTTTTACTTGCAAGGGGAGACAGACACCAGCTTGCAAGGGGAGACAGACACCAGCAAAAGAGCTCGGTGAACTTCTCCGCTGATGCTGTCTCTGTATTGCTGTTTTATTCAGGCAGGTTGGTTATCACACAAATAGGCGTATATAGTTTCATGAGTCTTTAACATGAGTCATTGAGTTATTTGCACATCATTAAAGGAAACGGGTAAGAAGAAACAGTATCTTTCGCTTGTAGTAGATCAACCAGACAGCTGCGCGTGGGTGTGATTTCTGCTTTCTATCTAGACTTTAGCATGCAGTTTCTGTGCAGCTGCTCTCAAGGACATCCCGCTCTACTAATAAGTCTCATAACAAAGAAATAACAAATGAAATATCAAATGAAATATCAAACTATGATGAAAATCCTTATAATCACACAATATATGAAATGGTAACTCACATTCAAAATGATAACTTATATACAATTATCCTAACAATTATCAAACTTAAATGGTGACGTTCAAATATTTTGAGGATCATTTTTCTCACCTGGAGACGTAAAACAGGATATTTCAAAGAATGAATCATCACAGCTCTCTTCATACAGACATAATCAGTTTAAATATGAGTTGATCTAAAACAGATCCACCATAATTCAAGTGGAATACTTCTGCTGTTGGCTTGTTTCTTTGTTTTTGCATTCCCATTCTCATATTTGTCCTCCTAGGCTCTGGTGATTTGATGCTACCTGGAGATAAGAGATATGTGACGACCACTAGAGAGTCGTCTCTACTGATTCTACTCAGAAAGCCTTTCTTTGCTTCTCTAATCAGCCACATCCTAAAAGCTGCTGAATAACGTGGACACTAAATAGTTTGTAGCTGTCAGTGTCAGTGTTTGTCTGTCTGTGTGACTCCTGCTGATGAACTGGACTCCACCTTTCTCCCACTGCTTACTGGCTTTGACTCCAGTCCCCTGTGACTCTCAGCAGGAGAAGCAGGACAGGACCTGGATGGGTGGACTTTTGTATCACTGTGGTGAATTATCTGGATTGTAATTCATTGGACACATGTTTCCATCTGGTTACAGCTACGTCTCTAAATGATCACCTGATTTATTTCCACTAAATGTACAGCAGTGATAGGTTGTATCAGTGAGGACCAACACTATGCAAACATACACAACATTTAAACAGCCAACAAAATTCATTTGACAGTTGTGTAAATAGTTCGTTTGTTTATTTCTTTAAAAGGGGTGAAAAGATTTAGTTTTGATTCCAACCTGGTTGAAGTAAATAATGAGTATTTTCTTTATTAATCAGGAGTTTGTTGATTTTTCTTCATGATATCCATATTTGTATCTGTGGTGAAAGATGATCTTTTCCTTTCCTTCAATGGTTGTGGGCTGTTTTATGCTTCTCAGCACACTGATAGAACATATGTCCTGCTGGTATTTAGGGATGAGGGACGTTTTCTGTCTTAGTTTCACAGATGAAACTGAACAGTGATGCACAAAATCACTTCTTGTGTCGCTTCACTAGATGAATGTTGAATGAAGTTGTCCTGCTGCTTCATTTCTTTTCAGATGACATTTTGCAATAAAGTCAGACTTTTTCCAAAGGTTGGTTTCTTTTCTGATTCCTCCATGTACAGTCTATGTTTACAGATCTATGACAGAAGCTACAGTTCATGAATGTTCCTGAGTTCTCTCTTTAGTCACAGACACTAAATGAACATGACTGACCTCTAGATGTCAAACTGAGGAGAAGGAAGAACAACATTATCTGGTCAAACCTGCAGTTCTTTTACTTTTCACATGGCCAAAAATGAATGTGATGATGATGGTGTTAATAAGATGGATCTTAAAATGTTATTACTGTATGTAGTTTCTCTAAGGAGACATAAATAATCATTTTAAACTCCTTATTCATGTTTTTATGTCTCATCAACATGGACAAGAGAAATCCATCCACTTCCTGCTGCACAGAACCAGTGTCAGTGTGGGGATCTGGTTTTCCCCTAAAAAAAACCTGCTCCTCTGAAATCCTCCTGGCAACTGATGACATCACATCTTTGTAGAAATACTGTACTGTGGCTCCTCCTACTTCTCAAACAAGAATAATACATAAATAAAATAAAGCCTAGACATGAACTCACCTACTTTATATCATGTAAATATCGGTGACGTTTTGTCTACATTTTACCAGGCGTGTCCAAACACATCCTTTGCTTTTTAATGTGTTTTTAAAGTCATTTTGTTAACTATAGTCTTCTTTGAGCTTCACAGTGTAACCATGTCTGACAAATCCAACACATCCTCAAACACCTTTGAAATGAAGATGACTGACCTGCTTTCTTCATAGTGAACATCAACACCTTGCTGGTGTCAAACCTGTGTGCTGGACTTCTGCATGGAAACAGATGTCATTGCAGCTGTTGCCACTACAGTCACTTTATTTTCACCATGTGACAAAAATGATGTTGTTCATTTTTGTTGCATGACCACATGCATCAGTTCAGGTTCATCGTTCAGGAGATGAACAGCGGTGTTTATTTGGAGCTGTAAGATAACAGGATGTCTGGTTAACACAAACCACAAATGAAGCAGCGTTAAAATGTGCAGCACCAACGTTACACAATACAAAAAACACCAACCAAACAAAGATGTTAACAAGCTGACAATGACAGTTTTATCTGTCACTGTTAGGTTCATATGTAGGAGAGAAATAGCTCTGCAGCATTTCATGACCCGACTGATTGTCACAATCCAACACTTCCTCTGGAAACTGCTGTGACACAAAGAAGCGTCATTCATTTCAAAAGTGAGATGTCAACTATTTCAACATGCCTCTGAGAAAATGTGTTAAATGAGTTGATCATTTAGTAAAGACACACATGATTGGAGCGTATTCAGAGAGGGTGATCTGTGTTTAGGGCTCAGACTCAGAACATTCCCTTCCTGTAACGGTGGATCAACTCTGATACGTCTTCCTTACACACCTTTATCCAGCCATCATCCTGCATGTGGTGCACTAGACAAACACAAACAGAAGCACAAACATGAGCACACAGACACACACATATTCCCACAAATGTTCACACTCAGAAAAAATGACCGTTGAACCTTTTCAAGGGCTGAGACTACAGCTTTATTCATTTCAGGATGAGGCAACATTCAGTCTGTCAGTTTATTTCTGTTTGCACATGTGGTGCTTTTATTTTGTAGGTAACGTTAGAGACGTGACAGGACATGAGTGGGAGAGAGAGAGAATAACATGCAACAGAGCTCCAGCTGGACATGAACCTGTAGGGCAGGTTAGTTTTGAAGTAGACGCTGTACTTTCAACCAAACCTCCTTTTGATTGGCAGTGATCAATTCTTTTAGTTTTAGTTCAGTGTCTGTGGTTTGGGGTTGACAGAGCCCTTATGTGTGCTGGTATTACTGGACGTTGATAGTTTAGTGCTGATGACTTCATTTTATCATCATTACTGTCATTTATGTATTTGTTTTTGGTGTTATGTGTGTTCATTTCAATGTTGTCTTCATCTCAGGACCCCTTTAAAACAAGACGATGCATCTGAAGAGGTTTATTCCCCAAACTTTATCATGAATAATTAATGGCCACTAAACACAAAGTGCAGCTGAGGATAATGAAAATGTGGTTAGTTTAGAAGGTTTGATGATGGTGAAAAATGAACGGTCAGAGGATCAACATTTCATCCTGAAGGGACACCAATGAAAGATTTCAGTCCAGATGGAAGTGAACCGACAAAGATTGTCTTCAGTCCTATGAATTCAGTCATTATCTTCTCACCCTCATGTCCAAAGGGAAGTCGGCTGAAGTTTGTTGACTGATTGAACTGATCTGAGACTGATCTGAAAAACCATTATTCACACAGACCCATTGACGCCCATGTACATGCAGCCAAATGAACAAGAGCTGTCAGTCTGTGCGTATGTCAGTGTTTCCCTGCCACATGGATGTTGTGTCCCAGACAATAAACACTGAGGTATGTAGATATAACCACATCAACATAAAGTCACATGAACACGTGTTCAAGCTTGTGAAGGTTTCAGTCAAGATTTCAGCTTAAAAAGCTTGTAATTAACATCTTTTCAAATCCATTTAGGATGTCGGGGCTTCTGGAGACTTGGATTCCACCATAAGAATGTTATGGAGTCATTTAATGTTTGTTTCAATGTCTTATTCTATTTTAAAACCAGTCCCTATCATCTGCAGTGTTTTTAGAGGAACGCTGGTGTGAAGCTCCAGAAATGTTTGGTGGACTTTGAAACTTCAGCTGACTTTCCATTGGCATGAGGGTGAGACTGAATTCTCATGTTTGAGTAAACTGTTCCTTTACATTGAGATTCAGGACTTACTTAAATGGAACAAAACTAACTTTTGCATCATTCTCAGAGTGGACTCACTGCTGACAGCCCCTCCATAGTAAGCATCCCTGTGGGCGACGCCCCGAAGGCCCAGTTCATCCGCCTCCTCTACTGTAACCGCTGTCCACCACACCGAAGGCTAACTGTTACCACATCCGGTGGAGAACATCCGGACAGACACACGTGTCCCATTGTCATCCACTAGTACAGACCAGGGCCCTGAAGAGCACACAGTCTATGATATATTCATCAGGACGATGACGAGTTTATATAGAGGCCACTATTTATGATCACAATTCAACATTACCTCCAAACACAGAAGTGAAACAGTTACATTATTAGAGTGTTTTTGAGTTATGTTTCACATTTAATGAGCTGCTCCATCAATGATGTCTTCAATAAACATGTAAGTTATATCTTCTCATTTTCTCAGGATTGTAAACCTGTTAAAGATTCATTATACTTAATGCATACATTTCAAGATGTGAGCCAGCTGGTGGTTTTTGGGGCCATACAGTACCTGTTAATAGGGGCTTCAGAAAATATTGATCTACCTGAGTATTGTGATGTTCTATTGGGTGATACTGTATTGATGATCAAAAACACGGGATAGATTTCTAACTGATAGTTAACATGAACATATTTGTGACTGTGGTTCATTTTGGGTTGTGTTTAAAGCCCAAACTGCTCAATATCAGTGTTGTCATTCTAAAAGAATCTGAGATCATAGCAAAAACAAGTCTTTATTATTATTATGCTCCCTCCTTGTTTACCTTTAAATAAGAACTTTCATAGAAATTTCATCATATCAATATCTTAGGGTGCAAATAATCATCCACCCAAAAGCAACTAAAGAACACTACACATAAAGTGCCACTATAAATAAGTCAGACGCACACAAAGAAGACAACAATCCATGCTTCAGCATATAACGCAACACAAGGTGGTGAAATATAATTTAAACTGAACCGGAATAAAACGTTTCATTTTGAACTGAATAAATATACAAAATACACAAATACGTTTCTATTTGTCACACAGACAACGTGGTTTAAGGTCAGTAAATGTCTCCATGTCTGACAACAGCCACTAGAGGGCAGAGTGGTTCACCATGAATGAAAGAATGAAGAAATGAATGAATGAGAGACATTCTTTGGATTGAATTATGAGCTATAAATACATACACAACATTCTCACACAGAGATCTGGTTGTGCCTTGATTGATTGAATTTTCCCTCTTCATCAATGCTGTATTTGACCTGGGAGGGAATAATGATTGATGAATAATGATTGATTACTAATTAATGAACCTTTCCCACTGAAGGCCAGTTACTATTTGGTGTCAGCAGGTCTGTTTGTCCACTTTGAAAGGAGTATCCTGCTCAGATATTTGTTTGCCTCGGACATTTGTCTCCTGTCAGGTTGATAAAAACACTCTTACTCTGTTTCACAGTGATGGTGCTTACACTAAAAAACAAACTCGATGGAGTAACGTAATATAATAACGCCGCCTATATTCCATCTAAACAAATGAAGTTAAGTCAGGCTATCTTGATTGTGTCATTTCAACACCACATAGTTAGTCTAATGAAATTAATTTAAGTTTAGTTTTCACTGGTCAAATACTTTAGTGCAACAAACTTCAGCCTTGTTGTATGAACTAGTACAGCTTTTGTCTGTTATACTCATGTCAATCTTGTTGTTTCAATTAGTATTATTTCCATTGCTAGTGCTAGAAATCATTTTAATTCAATTACTAAACATACATGAAACAGGACAACATGCAAATCAGTCTGACATTTTATTTAACATTTGTTTTTAACATACAGCTGCCAACATCCCTGTTCCTCTCAGCTTTCTCAACTTTGTGGAGACACTTTGGATTTAAACTGTTAAATGAGTCATCTTAAAGCAGTGGTTCCCGACCTTTTCTATCATTGAGGAAACTGATGGCCCCTGACTAAGTGGTGCATTATATGGATATTTTGTATTATATTCAATGCATAACAATAACAGAATTGATAAACTGTACAATTAACTCAAACAGTGAAAGCAGTAACTGTGTAGGTTTGTGTAAAACAAGCGATTTGGATGAATTTGGATCAGATCATTTCCTGTGGATATTGCATCAGATGTGAGGTTTTCTGCTTCCTGTCAGAAACTTTTGTTTTAAATGATTAATTCATTAATTTATTTTTAAATAATCATACATACTTAATAGGTTTCCTTTTTGGACAGATTCAGTGTTTTCTTCTCCCTGATGCTTGGCCATCGTTCTATTAGGTCTCTGGTTGTTTTAATTGTGTTCTTTTCTAACGCAGGACGAGGCTGTTTAGTTGAGAGTGAAGACTCTGAATATAGCTTGTGTTCAGGTCTTCACTGTGAATCCAGTGAGATTTTTCAAACTTTATATCTTAAATAATTACACTTTGTAAATAATTCCATTTAGTTTTCTTCTCACAAATGAATGAAATGCTAATATAGGCCTAAGAAATGTTTTCATACACCCCTTAAAATCCAAAAGGCCTAGTGAACCATTTGGGGCCAGGATCCCCAGGTTGGGAACCAGTGCCTTTAACATTGTAAAATATCAACAAGACCGTATGTTCCTGAATTTCCACTCGGCATCTGCCACAAAAGCTGCCAATATCATGTACACTCAAATTGAGTTAATCTGAACTCTCAGGGAGTTTATTCCAAAGGCTGGAATTTGCTGTGTATGCAGGACCAGTTGAGCGTGGAGCAGAGTAGAGGAAAACACGTCAGCATGCCCACAGTGGCAATTCTACATTCTGTTGTACACAAACATCTTATCATCATCACATTTTAGCTTTGCATTTTATCATGCTATTCTTTTCTGATTTCAACTTGTTGGTGGCGTGGAGGTTAAGTCATGGGTTCACATCCATTTCAATTTATCATCTGGGAACCAATCATTTCTGGACCAAATGTCACAGCAATCCAGAAAGTTGGTAAAAGAAAAGGGTAAAAAAGAAATAAATAATTGCTTGATCTGTCCCATTATCCAGACGTGCAGCTAAATTTAAAGGGTTCTTTCCAGCTTCATGCCCCATCAGTGGACAATGTTTCATGGAATCTGTCCAGTAGTAGGTGTAGTAATCGTGCTGATAAACCAACCAACCAAGGGACACAAATGAAAACATAGCCTTTAACATAATGTTTTATAAATGTTGACTCATTCTTACCTCCATCAAAGAGGTTATGTTTTTATCAGCATTAGTTTGTTTGTCTGTCTGTTGGCAGGAGGACTCAAAAACTTATTTTTTGGGTGGTGATCTGGATCATCATCTGGATCCAGATGTTTTTAAAGGATTCTTTACCATCGTAGGATAGGGGCAACTACAAGATTTTATCTCCTAACTTCATGGATAATGCCAACAATGATTGGACAAAAATGACCCAATGACATCCTCATAAGATCAAGCACACATCTGATCTGGATCCAAGTAATATTCCAGATCTGGTGATCCAGAATGTTGAAATTTATAGTGCTCACAGAAACTTCACTACTGTGAGACAACAAATAATAATGATCCAGACTGGACTTAGGTCAGATTGCAGCTGTAACTACTACTACTACTACTACTACTACACTCCAGTAACTAGTCTTTAAGTTACAGTCTCAACAATCGGCAACCCTTCATTTTACCATGTGCCAAATAAACATTTTAAAGTTGAAATTTTAACATTGTGTAACTTTCATTATTCGCCTGTTAAATGTATGGTTTACCTATTTAACAGCTTCTATTTTCTATTCACATTAAAGCATTATTAGATGATGAATTCCTGTCATTTTAATAAAGGTCTCATTTATCCCAATAATGTAAAGTTTCAGGTTTCATTGGACACCAAATGACTTCACCTCAGGACTATTAAATACTGAATACCTTAAGATTCACTGAAAGACACTCCTTCATTTGTCATTTTCCATACTGACTCTGACCAACAAGCTTTTTATCATTCTGGGCTGTTTCTGAGGGCTTTGTCATAGTTTTCCAGTATTTACTCCAGGAAAGACATGTGATTTGATAACAGTCTTTCTGGGTCCATGTATCACATGACCTGTAGTTACAGATGTGGTCAGTTCATCAGTGCACAGCCCAGGACTGAATGATCAGAGCCAGGGAGCTCCTGCTGAGGTTAACTGATGTTTACAGATACAATATTATTAACACCTGTGCAATCACATTTAAAATAGTACAAATAAATGATCATTGTGTTCAATTATTATGAGGCAGGAGGAAGATTATAATAAATTTATATTTATTTACTATTCTAATGTAGGTATATAAACATAGGAACTACAGTAATGTAACACAACAAACTGTAAACAGCACAACAGGACATAGGAAATTACAATAGCTAATAATAATAATAATAATAATAATAATAATAGTAATATAATAATAACATAATAATACTAATAATACTAATAAAAATAAAATAATTATAATTATAATATAATTATATAAAAATATAATAATGTAATGTAATAATAATAAATAATAATAGTAATATAATTATAATAATAATAATAATGAAATAATAATAATAATAATAATAATAGTAATATAATAATAATAATATAATATTATAATATAATACTAATATAATAATAATAATAGTAATTTAATAGTAATATAACAAGACTAATAATAACAGTAATATAATTATAATAATAATAATGAAATAATAATTATAATAATGATAGTAATATAATAATAATAATATAATATTATAATATAACAATACTAATAAAATAATAATAATAGTAATTTAATAGTAATATAACAATACTAATAAAAATAAAATAATTATAATTATAATATAATAATAATAATAAAATAATATAATGTAATGTAATAATAATAATAATAATGAAATAATAATTATAATAATAATAGTAATATAATAATAATAATATGATAATAATGTAATAATAATACTATAATAATTATAATAATAATAATAAACTAGATCATACTCTACATTTTAAAGAGTCCCAACAATCCACCAAGAGGAGGTGACGAAAAACTGCCTTTTTTAAAAAGGCAGAAACGTCGAGCAGATCCAAGACTCAAGGTGGGCGGACCTCTGCTTTGACCGGTTGGGGTGGGAGAGATAGAGAGAGAGAGAGAGAGAGAGGCAGAGGGAGGGGGAAGATCTATCTATCTTATCTATCTTGTCTTATCTTATCTATCTTATCTTATGTTTTTTCCTTTCTTATCTTATCTATCTTGTCTTATCTTATCTATCTTGTCTTAACTATCTTATCTATCTTGTCTTATCCATCTTATCTTATCTAATGTTTTTTCTTTTCTTACCTCCGACACATATGCTTAACATTATACAATACATACCATATAAGAATACATACATACAACAAAACATGATAAAAACAAAAGCACACTGTACGAACAATATAGTTGTTGTAACAATGTAAATTATATACCTGTCCTTTCAGTAAACATTTCCATAATTTATCCAAACACATTTATAAAACCTATCTTACAATCTTTCATCTGTATAAAGTATTAAGGAATTACAATGTATGTTGTGTTATGAACCATATTATCACTAGTTTCTTGATACAGTGATATAATAATAATGATACAACTATATCAATTCAATTACCTCATCAAAACATACATATACACGTATAATAATAATAATAATACGACTGTATCAGTTGAATTACCTCAACATACCCACCTATAGACCTATTATTTATAACCAATTTATTGTAACTAATTCCTACATGTTTCGTCGTCGCTATTCAAAAAATGTTTTTTCAGTTGTAGTTTAAATTTCACTTTACTATTTTCTGATGTGATATAACTGGGGAGTGAATTCCAGACATACATGGCTCTGAATATGACTGTTCGTTTGATAGCATTTGTCTTTACTTTTGGTAGTGTAAAATGACCTGCAGTGGCATGTCTAGTATTATAATTATGTTTATCTGTACTGAAGGATAAGTTCTGATACAGAGTAAACAGGGTCTTAGTGACAGTAATGTTTCTAATAAATACTAATAATGAATAGATCAGTCTGTCTTTTACAAATAATCAGTTAAGACTCTTATGCATTGCAACAACATTCATTCTATAGTTACAATGAAGAACTATGCGTGCTGCTCTATTCTGTATCATCTGTAGTTTCCTTATCGTTTCTACAGTGGCATTAGACCAAACTGCAGGGCAATAATCAAGGTTTGACAATATTAAGGCCTGAACTGCTTGTTTCGTGGCTGTTGGTGTCAAGAAAGTTGCACATCTTCTGATTACAGAGATTGCGCTTCCCATTTTTACAATCATCTTATTTATATGTTTTGTCCATAATAGTTTATCATCTATGATGATGCCCAGAAGCTTGGTTTCATGCACTCGGTTAATACTCGTCATTTATTCTGAGGTTTAACTTTGGTGTTTTGCTGATGGAGTATTTTGAGCCAAGCACCATGCTATTAGTCTTCAGTACATTCAGGACCAGTTGGTTTCTTTTTACCCATTCAACTATTGATCCCAATTCTACATTTAGAACCCTATCCAACTCTCTGGTTGAGAGAGCGGATGTGTATACAGTTGAGTCATATGCGTACATCACAATTTTGTGTTTCATGTTTCAATTCAATTATCCAATGTGTGGCCCTTCGCTTACTTTATCTAAGTTAATATGGCCCCCTTCAGAAAAATTATTTGCCCACCCCTGATATAGATCAACCAAAATAAGGTCCTACCTTTGCACAGTACACAAGAACACATCACTTTACTACATTACTGTTTTATTACTTTTCTTCTCCCTATTTTAAAGAAACTCAGTTGTTGTGTTGCAGCAGTTTTGGCATCACAGCACACTTAGAGGCTGTTTACTTGACAACCGTTTCACCCTAAAAACCATTCATTTTGTTGTGTTTTTGCCATTCGTTTACACAAGAACAGAATATTTGGGGCCTGAAAAACACAAACTTTTGAAAACGGGCTCCAGAGTGTAATCTTTTAAAAACGCCACAGTACCGTCGCCGTCTTAACGGGCAAAACACACAACTCCTCTGAATACGATGATGTCACAGACCAGCTTTGTGAATGCCTATTAAGGCCCATTTATTTCCCTCTACATGTGTAAATGGCACATTCATATCAGCCAGTGAGGCACTATAAAATGTTTTGTTGCATCTTGTCACGACCTGGCTCTAAAGCCATGACAAAATATTGGGAGAAGCCTGAAAGCAAATAATAATCCATTTATTTAACAAAAGTTCAAAATGGTGCAATAGGATGTGGTGATTAGTAAGTCAGTGGTGTGTGTGAATGTAGGCAGGAGTGAAACATGTAATGTGTGGGAAGATGTTAGCTGGATGTGACTAAACAAGAACAAAACATCGTTGAACCTGGCAGCAGGCAGACAGAGAGCGCTCAAGGCATGAAGGAGGGGTTTAAGTAGTCAGAGAGCACCGGGCCCAGGAGCTCCAAACTACTCCAGCTCCACCCACAGGTACCAAATGAATAACCCAGGGGACCATCACACATCTACCTCCACGTCCAACTCTTTCTTCTTTATACTGTATGTGTCACAGTCGGTCCGTGCCGACATGTTGACAGCTGGACGTATATAAATATATTCAGACAGTTTCTAAATATTCTACACTAGAATGGCACTCAGTGGCATACAAACCTCTCCAAGGCCAAAAAATCCTACACACATGTGTTTAGCTCACCCCTCCTCAAAGTCTCATGGAAATCAGATCAGTAGTTTTATCTTAATCCTGTTAACAAACAAACAAACAAATAGAAACGGGTTAAAATATGACCTCCTAGGTGGAGGTAACAACAAAATACTCAACAATGGTGCTGACACAAAAGGCCCTATTTAAACAATCCAATGCACACGGTCTAAAGTCTATGATGCATTTAGGGTGAGTCCACCTCCTTTTTAGAGATAAACATTACATCATCTGGATGTAAAGTAAGGCGTAAGAACCAAAGAGGTTGTATTAACATCTTTATTTATTCATAGGTCTGTTTTGGGTCTAATGTGAATCTAACCAATCAGAACGTCATCTGTCATCCCCTTTAAAAGCCAGGTGTGCCTGCACCTGGTGCATTACTCTTTAAACAGCAGCTCTCATCTGACTGAGGTTTATGGTCCTGGGCCGGTGGACCCTCTGCCTCCACCTTCTCTCATGTTAGCAAAAGAGAGCGCATATCTTCACCAAGGCTGAGAAACACTTCCTGGATCCTGGGCTGGGGGTCAAACTTTTCCCAAACATAATTCACTCAGCAACAAAAAAAACCCTCTCCTAACAAGCTGATTAGCAGTGGAGTTGAGGCAGATTTGATTTCACTCTTCTAATAAAAGTAGAATTTGAAGACTCCTTACCAGATTGTTCTGTTTCTATCCAAAGTCTGCAGTGGTTTTTGCATCTTTAGTGATTTTCTGAGCTTATTTGAATGAAATGTTTCCATCTTTTTGTCAGCGAGGAGGATGGAGGTGTGAAGCCAATCATCTTCCAGACATCTTTGAGGAAAACGGGTGTTGTCGTCGGCACCAGGATGGACTGATGATCAACAGCAGCACCTGTGTCAGTATTTTATAGGACTGGTCCAAAGGCAAACATTTACTTTATGCTTCCAGAGGAAGTCAAGATTAGACTTTGTTTTTATGGTTCTTTGCAGATACTCAGATTCTGAACACTTAAAGCAGTAACAAGGAGTTTTTAACTGGTTATGAAACCATCTCAGTTGTTGTAGTTTTTTGCCTTTATTTATAGGACAGCCTGAAGAGGTGACTGGAAATGTGGGAGAGAGAGTGGGGGGGGGGACATGCGGTAAATCCACGGGTCAGAATCGAACCCGTGTCGACCGCTAGAGGACTATAGCCTCAGCACATGGGGCGCAGCTCTAACCACTGCGCTATCTGCGCCCTAAAATTGCCTATTTCTATACATGAATTCTTATTTAATGTCTCCCACTGGGTCAGATCCCTGCTAAAGCAGACAAAACAGTTTCCTGCAGAGCAGAAGAGCCAGCATAGATATTTTACCAAGTAAAGTTTGACAGTAAGCAGAGGGTCAGCCAGTTCAAAAGAAGCAATAGACTTTTCTTTAGGTACTTTTATTTCTGGGTTATATTTTGTGGGTATGGGTGATACTGGTGCAAGGAGAAACAGAAAAGAATTGACCAAAGACCAAAGGAGCTAAAAGGGATCAGTAAAAAACCTGAGTCAACCTCACTCATTCAACAAAGATTCAAAAATGATGTTGAGTTGTCACTTTTCCTCCTAGAGATGTATGTCACGTGTCTATTTTATTTATTTTAATGTATTATGTTACTAATATATTAATTTACAGTTGTGGGCATAGGACACAGTGGTCATTACTATAATACAACTGGCTTATAATGTGACATTTATGCTAGCATTGCTACCGAGCTATAGCTATTCACATGCTAGTCAGATCAAATTTTTATGACACAAGATGAAGGTACTCCTGGGAGATGTAGTCTTCACTCCAGGAAACACTACCACTTTTGTCCACAGGTTAGTTTTTATTTGCTATGTTATGTATGAACAAGAGTGAAACATAGTCATGACATGACATGGTGCTACTTGTGCATAACACATCCATAACACAGTTGTACATTCTCAATGTCAAATCTTAAACTCATGTGGAGGTAAAACACACAAGTCCTCAAGGAGCCATTATTGAAATAACTAAATGAAACAGAAATCCAGTCAGACAGTTTCATCCTCTTTCAGCTGTCAGATACTGTTTGTGCAGTGATTTGTTCTTTCAGGTAACACAGTCTTCACAAAGAGTTGATTTCAGGCCTTAAGAGAACGATTCACCCAGAAATGACATTCAGTCCGTGTTTACTTACCCCATACCGATGGAAGGTTCCATGAAGAATTTAAAAAAAATATTTTTAATTTTTAAATAAGCTCCTGTCTTCTTCAGAGAATGTTCTCCATGTTCTTCTCATGGAGGATTGTTGGGTCTCTGTAGAATAAAGAGTCGGTCTAGACCTGCTATATGCCTTGATATAACTTGATATAACGCTGCACAAATAAATTGAATTGAATTGAATTTCCATCGGCATGACAAAGAATAGCTTATGACTGAGTTTTCATTTTTAGGTGAACTGTTCCTTTAAGAGAAAACAGCATATATCTCACTAGAAATTCTCCAATGGAATCCTACATGTCACTCACCAAGAACTATTCCCTTTTATTAAACTCCTTCACAGTCTTCACTACATATATTATGAGTCTGCAAATCGACTGCAAAATGCACTGATGCATACAGCTGCGAGGCGTTCAAGGTACTTATTTGTTACATGTCACATCTCTAAATGTAAATAGGGCTTTATACCTGCTGAAAATGACTAATTACTGTGATTTTGGTGATATTTCCTTTTTCTTTTGCTTTGATTCTAAAATGTCTGTGGGGTCTGACTCTAAACTGGCAGCATTGCTGACTGGCAGTGTCTTCTGTCAGCTTTATACAAAGCCTCCCAGTAGCAGTATTATCAGAAACAGAATCATAAGTGAACCCCGTACTTTGTAGTCTGATGAGTTGGAATAGACACTTACAGAGTACATGTCAGACATTCAGACAAGAAACAAACAGTATTTGAAAGTCAGACACAGATGTTGATGCAGTGAATCTCTGGTCCATGTCCTCACAGGATGTAAAGTTCACAGTGTGTGAAACTGCTCTCAGGCTGATCTGGATTCACTTTAAGCTGCATGTTTACAGTAAAAACCAACAGCAGGAGCTGTCCTGAGAAAACGCTGACACCTGCTGGTGTTCAGTGACTACTACACCTTTTTGATATGCATGAAATTAGTGTGTTGATGCATTTATATTCTTACTTGTATACTATACCAAAGTTTGGGACTCATCTTTTTGTTTTGATAACTGTTTTATTGACTCTATTGTATAATAAAGATTTGTTGGCACAGTTTATGTTTTTGTTTTTTTATTATTTAACCTTTATTTATACAGGTAATCCCATTGAGACATGAGGTCTCATTCTCAAGAGAGACCTGTTTCACACACATACAACAATAATTAGTTACAGAGAGATTAATCAATACATTCAACAATTTAAAAGTGCAAAGCGGAAGCAGTTGGAAGACTGTGATTAGTAAAAATAAAACAAACAGGAATAAATTTCCATAGCTTTTTCAAGTGTCCTTAAAATAAGTTTAAAATCCCCGAGTGGGATCAAGCTGGACAGCTTCAGATCCTGCTGTAATGTATTCCAGGTTTGTTTGTTTGTTTGTTTATTAGGATCCCCATTAGCTGCAGCAAATGCTGCCACTCTTCTTACTGGGGTCCGACACATATGCTTAACATTATACAATGCATACCATATAAGAATACATACATACAACAAAACATGATAAAAACAAAAGCACACTGTACGAACAATGTAGTTGTTGTAACAATGTAAATTATATACCTGTCCTTTCAGTAAACATTTCCATAATTTATCCAAACACATTTATAAAACCTATCTTACAATCTTTCATCTGTATAAAGTATTAAGGAATTACAATGTATGTTGTGTTATGAACCATATTATCACTAGTTTCTTATTATAAAATAGTCATACTCTATACAATATAAACAACACCATTATATTAATAGTAGCAATAATAATAATAATAATAATAATAACAGTAACAACAGAGCAGCACACATATCATACTTCTCTATATCTAGAGATTGTTATAATAGTAATAAACAATATAGTATAGCAGCACTCCTATCATACTTATCTATTAAGAGAGTAATTAATTAGAATAATAGTATAGTAATAATAAATGTCACCATCATCTCTGCCCTAATCATCTTCACAATTATATAATAATGATACAGTGATATAATAATAATGATACAACTATATCAATTCAATTACCTCATCAAAACATACATATACACGTATAATAATAATAATAATACGACTGTATCAGTTGAATTACCTCAACATACCCACCTATAGACCTATTATTTATAACCAATTTATTGTAACTAATTCCTACATGTTTCGTCGTCGCTATTCAAAAAATGTTTTTTCAGTTGTAGTTGAGATTTCACTTTACTATTTTCTGATGTGATATAACTGGGGAGTGAATTCCAGACATACATGGCTCTGAATATGACTGTTCGTTTGATAGCATTTGTCTTTACTTTTGGTAGTGTAAAATGACCTGCAGTGGCATGTCTAGTATTATAATTATGTTTATCTGTACTGAAGGATAAGTTCTGATACAGAGGAAACGGGGTCTTAGTGACAGTAATGTTTCTAATAAATACTAATAATGAATAGATCAGTCTGTCTTTTACAAATAACCAGTTAAGACTCTTATGCATTGCAACAACATTCATTCTATAGTTACAATGAAGAACTATGCGTGCTGCTCTATTCTGTATCATCTGTAGTTTCCTTATCGTTTCTACAGTGGCATTAGACCAAACTGCAGGGCAATAATCAAGGTTTGACAATATTAAGGCCTGAACTGCTTGTTTCGTGGCTGTTGGTGTCAAGAAAGTTGCACATCTTCTGATTACAGAGATTGCGCTTCCCATTTTTACAATCATCTTATTTATATGTTTTGTCCATAATAGTTTATCATCTATGATGATGCCCAGAAGCTTGGTTTCATGCACTCGGTTAATACACGTCATTTATTCTGAGGTTTAACTTTGTAGTTTTGCTGATGGAGTATTTTGAGCCAAGCACCATGCTATTAGTCTTCAGTACATTCAGGACCAGTTGGTTTCTTTTTACCCATTCAACTATTGATCCCAATTCTACATTTAGAACCCTATCCAACTCTCTGGTTGAGAGAGCGGATGTGTATACAGTTGAGTCATATGCGTACATCACAATTTTGTGTTTCATGTTTCAATTCAATTATCCAATGTGTGGCCCTTCGCTTACTTTATCTAAGTTAATATGGCCCCCTTCAGAAAAATTATTTGCCCACCCCTGATATAGATCAACCAAAATAAGGTCCTACCTTTGCACAGTAGAATACACATCACTTTACTACATTACTGTTTTATTACTTTTCTTCTCCCTATTTTAAAGAAACTCAGTTGTTGTGTTGCAGCAGTTTTGGCATCACAGCACACTTAGAGGCTGTTTACTTGACAACCGTTTCACCCTAAAAACCATTCATTTTGTTGTGTTTTTGCCATTCGTTTACACAAGAACAGAATATTTGGGGCCTGAAAAACACAAACTTTTGAAAACGGGCTCCAGAGTGTAATCTTTTAAAAACGCCACAGTACCGTCGCCGTCTTAACGGGCAAAACACACAACTCCTCTGAATACGATGATGTCACAGACCAGCTTTGTGAATGCCTATTAAGGCCCATTTATTTCCCTCTACATGTGTAAATGGCACATTCATATCAGCCAGTGAGGCACTATAAAATGTTTTGTTGCATCTTGTCACGACCTGGCTCTAAAGCCATGACAAAATATTGGGAGAAGCCTGAAAGCAAATAATAATCCATTTATTTAACAAAAGTTCAAAATGGTGCAATAGGATGTGGTGATTAGTAAGTCAGTGGTGTGTGTGAATGTAGGCAGGAGTGAAACATGTAATGTGTGGGAAGATGTTAGCTGGATGTGACTAAACAAGAACAAAACATCGTTGAACCTGGCAGCAGGCAGACAGAGAGCGCTCAAGGCATGAAGGAGGGGTTTAAGTAGTCAGAGAGCACCGGGCCCAGGAGCTCCAAACTACTCCAGCTCCACCCACAGGTACCAAATGAATAACCCAGGGGACCATCACACATCTACCTCCACGTCCAACTCTTTCTTCTTTATACTGTATGTGTCACAGTCGGTCCGTGCCGACATGTTGACAGCTGGACGTATATAAATATATTCAGACAGTTTCTAAATATTCTACACTAGAATGGCACTCAGTGGCATACAAACCTCTCCAAGGCCAAAAAATCCTACACACATGTGTTTAGCTCACCCCTCCTCAAAGTCTCATGGAAATCAGATCAGTAGTTTTATCTTAATCCTGTTAACAAACAAACAAACAAATAGAAACGGGTTAAAATATGACCTCCTAGGTGGAGGTAACAACAAAATACTCAACAATGGTGCTGACACAAAAGGCCCTATTTAAACAATCCAATGCACACGGTCTAAAGTCTATGATGCATTTAGGGTGAGTCCACCTCCTTTTTAGAGATAAACATTACATCATCTGGATGTAAAGTAAGGCGTAAGAACCAAAGAGGTTGTATTAACATCTTTATTTATTCATAGGTCTGTTTTGGGTCTAATGTGAATCTAACCAATCAGAACGTCATCTGTCATCCCCTTTAAAAGCCAGGTGTGCCTGCACCTGGTGCATTACTCTTTAAACAGCAGCTCTCATCTGACTGAGGTTTATGGTCCTGGGCCGGTGGACCCTCTGCCTCCACCTTCTCTCATGTTAGCAAAAGAGAGCGCATATCTTCACCAAGGCTGAGAAACACTTCCTGGATCCTGGGCTGGGGGTCAAACTTTTCCCAAACATAATTCACTCAGCAACAAAAAAAACCCTCTCCTAACAAGCTGATTAGCAGTGGAGTTGAGGCAGATTTGATTTCACTCTTCTAATAAAAGTAGAATTTGAAGACTCCTTACCAGATTGTTCTGTTTCTATCCAAAGTCTGCAGTGGTTTTTGCATCTTTAGTGATTTTCTGAGCTTATTTGAATGAAATGTTTCCATCTTTTTGTCAGCGAGGAGGATGGAGGTGTGAAGCCAATCATCTTCCAGACATCTTTGAGGAAAACGGGTGTTGTCGTCGGCACCAGGATGGACTGATGATCAACAGCAGCACCTGTGTCAGTATTTTATAGGACTGGTCCAAAGGCAAACATTTACTTTATGCTTCCAGAGGAAGTCAAGATTAGACTTTGTTTTTATGGTTCTTTGCAGATACTCAGATTCTGAACACTTAAAGCAGTAACAAGGAGTTTTTAACTGGTTATGAAACCATCTCAGTTGTTGTAGTTTTTTGCCTTTATTTATAGGACAGCCTGAAGAGGTGACTGGAAATGTGGGAGAGAGAGTGGGGGGGGGGACATGCGGTAAATCCACGGGTCAGAATCGAACCCGTGTCGACCGCTAGAGGACTATAGCCTCAGCACATGGGGCGCAGCTCTAACCACTGCGCTATCTGCGCCCTAAAATTGCCTATTTCTATACATGAATTCTTATTTAATGTCTCCCACTGGGTCAGATCCCTGCTAAAGCAGACAAAACAGTTTCCTGCAGAGCAGAAGAGCCAGCATAGATATTTTACCAAGTAAAGTTTGACAGTAAGCAGAGGGTCAGCCAGTTCAAAAGAAGCAATAGACTTTTCTTTAGGTACTTTTATTTCTGGGTTATATTTTGTGGGTATGGGTGATACTGGTGCAAGGAGAAACAGAAAAGAATTGACCAAAGACCAAAGGAGCTAAAAGGGATCAGTAAAAAACCTGAGTCAACCTCACTCATTCAACAAAGATTCAAAAATGATGTTGAGTTGTCACTTTTCCTCCTAGAGATGTATGTCACGTGTCTATTTTATTTATTTTAATGTATTATGTTACTAATATATTAATTTACAGTTGTGGGCATAGGACACAGTGGTCATTACTATAATACAACTGGCTTATAATGTGACATTTATGCTAGCATTGCTACCGAGCTATAGCTATTCACATGCTAGTCAGATCAAATTTTTATGACACAAGATGAAGGTACTCCTGGGAGATGTAGTCTTCACTCCAGGAAACACTACCACTTTTGTCCACAGGTTAGTTTTTATTTGCTATGTTATGTATGAACAAGAGTGAAACATAGTCATGACATGACATGGTGCTACTTGTGCATAACACATCCATAACACAGTTGTACATTCTCAATGTCAAATCTTAAACTCATGTGGAGGTAAAACACACAAGTCCTCAAGGAGCCATTATTGAAATAACTAAATGAAACAGAAATCCAGTCAGACAGTTTCATCCTCTTTCAGCTGTCAGATACTGTTTGTGCAGTGATTTGTTCTTTCAGGTAACACAGTCTTCACAAAGAGTTGATTTCAGGCCTTAAGAGAACGATTCACCCAGAAATGACATTCAGTCCGTGTTTACTTACCCCATACCGATGGAAGGTTCCATGAAGAATTTAAAAAAAATATTTTTAATTTTTAAATAAGCTCCTGTCTTCTTCAGAGAATGTTCTCCATGTTCTTCTCATGGAGGATTGTTGGGTCTCTGTAGAATAAAGAGTCGGTCTAGACCTGCTATATGCCTTGATATAACTTGATATAACGCTGCACAAATAAATTGAATTGAATTGAATTTCCATCGGCATGACAAAGAATAGCTTATGACTGAGTTTTCATTTTTAGGTGAACTGTTCCTTTAAGAGAAAACAGCATATATCTCACTAGAAATTCTCCAATGGAATCCTACATGTCACTCACCAAGAACTATTCCCTTTTATTAAACTCCTTCACAGTCTTCACTACATATATTATGAGTCTGCAAATCGACTGCAAAATGCACTGATGCATACAGCTGCGAGGCGTTCAAGGTACTTATTTGTTACATGTCACATCTCTAAATGTAAATAGGGCTTTATACCTGCTGAAAATGACTAATTACTGTGATTTTGGTGATATTTCCTTTTTCTTTTGCTTTGATTCTAAAATGTCTGTGGGGTCTGACTCTAAACTGGCAGCATTGCTGACTGGCAGTGTCTTCTGTCAGCTTTATACAAAGCCTCCCAGTAGCAGTATTATCAGAAACAGAATCATAAGTGAACCCCGTACTTTGTAGTCTGATGAGTTGGAATAGACACTTACAGAGTACATGTCAGACATTCAGACAAGAAACAAACAGTATTTGAAAGTCAGACACAGATGTTGATGCAGTGAATCTCTGGTCCATGTCCTCACAGGATGTAAAGTTCACAGTGTGTGAAACTGCTCTCAGGCTGATCTGGATTCACTTTAAGCTGCATGTTTACAGTAAAAACCAACAGCAGGAGCTGTCCTGAGAAAACGCTGACACCTGCTGGTGTTCAGTGACTACTACACCTTTTTGATATGCATGAAATTAGTGTGTTGATGCATTTATATTCTTACTTGTATACTATACCAAAGTTTGGGACTCATCTTTTTGTTTTGATAACTGTTTTATTGACTCTATTGTATAATAAAGATTTGTTGGCACAGTTTATGTTTTTGTTTTTTTATTATTTAACCTTTATTTATACAGGTAATCCCATTGAGACATGAGGTCTCATTCTCAAGAGAGACCTGTTTCACACACATACAACAATAATTAGTTACAGAGAGATTAATCAATACATTCAACAATTTAAAAGTGCAAAGCGGAAGCAGTTGGAAGACTGTGATTAGTAAAAATAAAACAAACAGGAATAAATTTCCATAGCTTTTTCAAGTGTCCTTAAAATAAGTTTAAAATCCCCGAGTGGGATCAAGCTGGACAGCTTCAGATCCTGCTGTAATGTATTCCAGGTTTGTTTGTTTGTTTGTTTATTAGGATCCCCATTAGCTGCAGCAAATGCTGCCACTCTTCTTACTGGGGTCCGACACATATGCTTAACATTATACAATGCATACCATATAAGAATACATACATACAACAAAACATGATAAAAACAAAAGCACACTGTACGAACAATGTAGTTGTTGTAACAATGTAAATTATATACCTGTCCTTTCAGTAAACATTTCCATAATTTATCCAAACACATTTATAAAACCTATCTTACAATCTTTCATCTGTATAAAGTATTAAGGAATTACAATGTATGTTGTGTTATGAACCATATTATCACTAGTTTCTTATTATAAAATAGTCATACTCTATACAATATAAACAACACCATTATATTAATAGTAGCAATAATAATAATAATAATAATAATAACAGTAACAACAGAGCAGCACACATATCATACTTCTCTATATCTAGAGATTGTTATAATAGTAATAAACAATATAGTATAGCAGCACTCCTATCATACTTATCTATTAAGAGAGTAATTAATTAGAATAATAGTATAGTAATAATAAATGTCACCATCATCTCTGCCCTAATCATCTCTACAATTATATAATAATGATACAGTGATATAATAATAATGATACAACTATGTCAATTCAATTACCTCATCAAAACATACATATACACGTATAATAATAATAATAATACGACTGTATCAGTTGAATTACCTCAACATACCCACCTATAGACCTATTATTTATAACCAATTTATTGTAACTAATTCCTACATGTTTCGTCGTCGCTATTCAAAAAATGTTTTTTCAGTTGTAGTTGAGATTTCACTTTACTATTTTCTGATGTGATATAACTGGGGAGTGAATTCCAGACATACATGGCTCTGAATATGACTGTTCGTTTGATAGCATTTGTCTTTACTTTTGGTAGTGTAAAATGACCTGCAGTGGCATGTCTAGTATTATAATTATGTTTATCTGTACTGAAGGATAAGTTCTGATACAGAGGAAACGGGGTCTTAGTGACAGTAATGTTTCTAATAAATACTAATAATGAATAGATCAGTCTGTCTTTTACAAATAACCAGTTAAGACTCTTATGCATTGCAACAACATTCATTCTATAGTTACAATGAAGAACTATGCGTGCTGCTCTATTCTGTATCATCTGTAGTTTCCTTATCGTTTCTACAGTGGCATTAGACCAAACTGCAGGGCAATAATCAAGGTTTGACAATATTAAGGCCTGAACTGCTTGTTTCGTGGCTGTTGGTGTCAAGAAAGTTGCACATCTTCTGATTACAGAGATTGCGCTTCCCATTTTTACAATCATCTTATTTATATGTTTTGTCCATAATAGTTTATCATCTATGATGATGCCCAGAAGCTTGGTTTCATGCACTCGGTTAATACACGTCATTTATTCTGAGGTTTAACTTTGTAGTTTTGCTGATGGAGTATTTTGAGCCAAGCACCATGCTATTAGTCTTCAGTACATTCAGGACCAGTTGGTTTCTTTTTACCCATTCAACTATTGATCCCAATTCTACATTTAGAACCCTATCCAACTCTCTGGTTGAGAGAGCGGATGTGTATACAGTTGAGTCATATGCGTACATCACAATTTTGTGTTTCATGTTTCAATTCAATTATCCAATGTGTGGCCCTTCGCTTACTTTATCTAAGTTAATATGGCCCCCTTCAGAAAAATTATTTGCCCACCCCTGATATAGATCAACCAAAATAAGGTCCTACCTTTGCACAGTAGAATACACATCACTTTACTACATTACTGTTTTATTACTTTTCTTCTCCCTATTTTAAAGAAACTCAGTTGTTGTGTTGCAGCAGTTTTGGCATCACAGCACACTTAGAGGCTGTTTACTTGACAACCGTTTCACCCTAAAAACCATTCATTTTGTTGTGTTTTTGCCATTCGTTTACACAAGAACAGAATATTTGGGGCCTGAAAAACACAAACTTTTGAAAACGGGCTCCAGAGTGTAATCTTTTAAAAACGCCACAGTACCGTCGCCGTCTTAACGGGCAAAACACACAACTCCTCTGAATACGATGATGTCACAGACCAGCTTTGTGAATGCCTATTAAGGCCCATTTATTTCCCTCTACATGTGTAAATGGCACATTCATATCAGCCAGTGAGGCACTATAAAATGTTTTGTTGCATCTTGTCACGACCTGGCTCTAAAGCCATGACAAAATATTGGGAGAAGCCTGAAAGCAAATAATAATCCATTTATTTAACAAAAGTTCAAAATGGTGCAATAGGATGTGGTGATTAGTAAGTCAGTGGTGTGTGTGAATGTAGGCAGGAGTGAAACATGTAATGTGTGGGAAGATGTTAGCTGGATGTGACTAAACAAGAACAAAACATCGTTGAACCTGGCAGCAGGCAGACAGAGAGCGCTCAAGGCATGAAGGAGGGGTTTAAGTAGTCAGAGAGCACCGGGCCCAGGAGCTCCAAACTACTCCAGCTCCACCCACAGGTACCAAATGAATAACCCAGGGGACCATCACACATCTACCTCCACGTCCAACTCTTTCTTCTTTATACTGTATGTGTCACAGTCGGTCCGTGCCGACATGTTGACAGCTGGACGTATATAAATATATTCAGACAGTTTCTAAATATTCTACACTAGAATGGCACTCAGTGGCATACAAACCTCTCCAAGGCCAAAAAATCCTACACACATGTGTTTAGCTCACCCCTCCTCAAAGTCTCATGGAAATCAGATCAGTAGTTTTATCTTAATCCTGTTAACAAACAAACAAACAAATAGAAACGGGTTAAAATATGACCTCCTAGGTGGAGGTAACAACAAAATACTCAACAATGGTGCTGACACAAAAGGCCCTATTTAAACAATCCAATGCACACGGTCTAAAGTCTATGATGCATTTAGGGTGAGTCCACCTCCTTTTTAGAGATAAACATTACATCATCTGGATGTAAAGTAAGGCGTAAGAACCAAAGAGGTTGTATTAACATCTTTATTTATTCATAGGTCTGTTTTGGGTCTAATGTGAATCTAACCAATCAGAACGTCATCTGTCATCCCCTTTAAAAGCCAGGTGTGCCTGCACCTGGTGCATTACTCTTTAAACAGCAGCTCTCATCTGACTGAGGTTTATGGTCCTGGGCCGGTGGACCCTCTGCCTCCACCTTCTCTCATGTTAGCAAAAGAGAGCGCATATCTTCACCAAGGCTGAGAAACACTTCCTGGATCCTGGGCTGGGGGTCAAACTTTTCCCAAACATAATTCACTCAGCAACAAAAAAAACCCTCTCCTAACAAGCTGATTAGCAGTGGAGTTGAGGCAGATTTGATTTCACTCTTCTAATAAAAGTAGAATTTGAAGACTCCTTACCAGATTGTTCTGTTTCTATCCAAAGTCTGCAGTGGTTTTTGCATCTTTAGTGATTTTCTGAGCTTATTTGAATGAAATGTTTCCATCTTTTTGTCAGCGAGGAGGATGGAGGTGTGAAGCCAATCATCTTCCAGACATCTTTGAGGAAAACGGGTGTTGTCGTCGGCACCAGGATGGACTGATGATCAACAGCAGCACCTGTGTCAGTATTTTATAGGACTGGTCCAAAGGCAAACATTTACTTTATGCTTCCAGAGGAAGTCAAGATTAGACTTTGTTTTTATGGTTCTTTGCAGATACTCAGATTCTGAACACTTAAAGCAGTAACAAGGAGTTTTTAACTGGTTATGAAACCATCTCAGTTGTTGTAGTTTTTTGCCTTTATTTATAGGACAGCCTGAAGAGGTGACTGGAAATGTGGGAGAGAGAGTGGGGGGGGGGACATGCGGTAAATCCACGGGTCAGAATCGAACCCGTGTCGACCGCTAGAGGACTATAGCCTCAGCACATGGGGCGCAGCTCTAACCACTGCGCTATCTGCGCCCTAAAATTGCCTATTTCTATACATGAATTCTTATTTAATGTCTCCCACTGGGTCAGATCCCTGCTAAAGCAGACAAAACAGTTTCCTGCAGAGCAGAAGAGCCAGCATAGATATTTTACCAAGTAAAGTTTGACAGTAAGCAGAGGGTCAGCCAGTTCAAAAGAAGCAATAGACTTTTCTTTAGGTACTTTTATTTCTGGGTTATATTTTGTGGGTATGGGTGATACTGGTGCAAGGAGAAACAGAAAAGAATTGACCAAAGACCAAAGGAGCTAAAAGGGATCAGTAAAAAACCTGAGTCAACCTCACTCATTCAACAAAGATTCAAAAATGATGTTGAGTTGTCACTTTTCCTCCTAGAGATGTATGTCACGTGTCTATTTTATTTATTTTAATGTATTATGTTACTAATATATTAATTTACAGTTGTGGGCATAGGACACAGTGGTCATTACTATAATACAACTGGCTTATAATGTGACATTTATGCTAGCATTGCTACCGAGCTATAGCTATTCACATGCTAGTCAGATCAAATTTTTATGACACAAGATGAAGGTACTCCTGGGAGATGTAGTCTTCACTCCAGGAAACACTACCACTTTTGTCCACAGGTTAGTTTTTATTTGCTATGTTATGTATGAACAAGAGTGAAACATAGTCATGACATGACATGGTGCTACTTGTGCATAACACATCCATAACACAGTTGTACATTCTCAATGTCAAATCTTAAACTCATGTGGAGGTAAAACACACAAGTCCTCAAGGAGCCATTATTGAAATAACTAAATGAAACAGAAATCCAGTCAGACAGTTTCATCCTCTTTCAGCTGTCAGATACTGTTTGTGCAGTGATTTGTTCTTTCAGGTAACACAGTCTTCACAAAGAGTTGATTTCAGGCCTTAAGAGAACGATTCACCCAGAAATGACATTCAGTCCGTGTTTACTTACCCCATACCGATGGAAGGTTCCATGAAGAATTTAAAAAAAATATTTTTAATTTTTAAATAAGCTCCTGTCTTCTTCAGAGAATGTTCTCCATGTTCTTCTCATGGAGGATTGTTGGGTCTCTGTAGAATAAAGAGTCGGTCTAGACCTGCTATATGCCTTGATATAACTTGATATAACGCTGCACAAATAAATTGAATTGAATTGAATTTCCATCGGCATGACAAAGAATAGCTTATGACTGAGTTTTCATTTTTAGGTGAACTGTTCCTTTAAGAGAAAACAGCATATATCTCACTAGAAATTCTCCAATGGAATCCTACATGTCACTCACCAAGAACTATTCCCTTTTATTAAACTCCTTCACAGTCTTCACTACATATATTATGAGTCTGCAAATCGACTGCAAAATGCACTGATGCATACAGCTGCGAGGCGTTCAAGGTACTTATTTGTTACATGTCACATCTCTAAATGTAAATAGGGCTTTATACCTGCTGAAAATGACTAATTACTGTGATTTTGGTGATATTTCCTTTTTCTTTTGCTTTGATTCTAAAATGTCTGTGGGGTCTGACTCTAAACTGGCAGCATTGCTGACTGGCAGTGTCTTCTGTCAGCTTTATACAAAGCCTCCCAGTAGCAGTATTATCAGAAACAGAATCATAAGTGAACCCCGTACTTTGTAGTCTGATGAGTTGGAATAGACACTTACAGAGTACATGTCAGACATTCAGACAAGAAACAAACAGTATTTGAAAGTCAGACACAGATGTTGATGCAGTGAATCTCTGGTCCATGTCCTCACAGGATGTAAAGTTCACAGTGTGTGAAACTGCTCTCAGGCTGATCTGGATTCACTTTAAGCTGCATGTTTACAGTAAAAACCAACAGCAGGAGCTGTCCTGAGAAAACGCTGACACCTGCTGGTGTTCAGTGACTACTACACCTTTTTGATATGCATGAAATTAGTGTGTTGATGCATTTATATTCTTACTTGTATACTATACCAAAGTTTGGGACTCATCTTTTTGTTTTGATAACTGTTTTATTGACTCTATTGTATAATAAAGATTTGTTGGCACAGTTTATGTTTTTGTTTTTTTATTATTTAACCTTTATTTATACAGGTAATCCCATTGAGACATGAGGTCTCATTCTCAAGAGAGACCTGTTTCACACACATACAACAATAATTAGTTACAGAGAGATTAATCAATACATTCAACAATTTAAAAGTGCAAAGCGGAAGCAGTTGGAAGACTGTGATTAGTAAAAATAAAACAAACAGGAATAAATTTCCATAGCTTTTTCAAGTGTCCTTAAAATAAGTTTAAAATCCCCGAGTGGGATCAAGCTGGACAGCTTCAGATCCTGCTGTAATGTATTCCAGGTTTGTTTGTTTGTTTGTTTATTAGGATCCCCATTAGCTGCAGCAAATGCTGCCACTCTTCTTACTGGGGTCCGACACATATGCTTAACATTATACAATGCATACCATATAAGAATACATACATACAACAAAACATGATAAAAACAAAAGCACACTGTACGAACAATGTAGTTGTTGTAACAATGTAAATTATATACCTGTCCTTTCAGTAAACATTTCCATAATTTATCCAAACACATTTATAAAACCTATCTTACAATCTTTCATCTGTATAAAGTATTAAGGAATTACAATGTATGTTGTGTTATGAACCATATTATCACTAGTTTCTTATTATAAAATAGTCATACTCTATACAATATAAACAACACCATTATATTAATAGTAGCAATAATAATAATAATAATAATAATAACAGTAACAACAGAGCAGCACACATATCATACTTCTCTATATCTAGAGATTGTTATAATAGTAATAAACAATATAGTATAGCAGCACTCCTATCATACTTATCTATTAAGAGAGTAATTAATTAGAATAATAGTATAGTAATAATAAATGTCACCATCATCTCTGCCCTAATCATCTCTACAATTATATAATAATGATACAGTGATATAATAATAATGATACAACTATGTCAATTCAATTACCTCATCAAAACATACATATACACGTATAATAATAATAATAATACGACTGTATCAGTTGAATTACCTCAACATACCCACCTATAGACCTATTATTTATAACCAATTTATTGTAACTAATTCCTACATGTTTCGTCGTCGCTATTCAAAAAATGTTTTTTCAGTTGTAGTTGAGATTTCACTTTACTATTTTCTGATGTGATATAACTGGGGAGTGAATTCCAGACATACATGGCTCTGAATATGACTGTTCGTTTGATAGCATTTGTCTTTACTTTTGGTAGTGTAAAATGACCTGCAGTGGCATGTCTAGTATTATAATTATGTTTATCTGTACTGAAGGATAAGTTCTGATACAGAGGAAACGGGGTCTTAGTGACAGTAATGTTTCTAATAAATACTAATAATGAATAGATCAGTCTGTCTTTTACAAATAACCAGTTAAGACTCTTATGCATTGCAACAACATTCATTCTATAGTTACAATGAAGAACTATGCGTGCTGCTCTATTCTGTATCATCTGTAGTTTCCTTATCGTTTCTACAGTGGCATTAGACCAAACTGCAGGGCAATAATCAAGGTTTGACAATATTAAGGCCTGAACTGCTTGTTTCGTGGCTGTTGGTGTCAAGAAAGTTGCACATCTTCTGATTACAGAGATTGCGCTTCCCATTTTTACAATCATCTTATTTATATGTTTTGTCCATAATAGTTTATCATCTATGATGATGCCCAGAAGCTTGGTTTCATGCACTCGGTTAATACACGTCATTTATTCTGAGGTTTAACTTTGTAGTTTTGCTGATGGAGTATTTTGAGCCAAGCACCATGCTATTAGTCTTCAGTACATTCAGGACCAGTTGGTTTCTTTTTACCCATTCAACTATTGATCCCAATTCTACATTTAGAACCCTATCCAACTCTCTGGTTGAGAGAGCGGATGTGTATACAGTTGAGTCATATGCGTACATCACAATTTTGTGTTTCATGTTTCAATTCAATTATCCAATGTGTGGCCCTTCGCTTACTTTATCTAAGTTAATATGGCCCCCTTCAGAAAAATTATTTGCCCACCCCTGATATAGATCAACCAAAATAAGGTCCTACCTTTGCACAGTAGAATACACATCACTTTACTACATTACTGTTTTATTACTTTTCTTCTCCCTATTTTAAAGAAACTCAGTTGTTGTGTTGCAGCAGTTTTGGCATCACAGCACACTTAGAGGCTGTTTACTTGACAACCGTTTCACCCTAAAAACCATTCATTTTGTTGTGTTTTTGCCATTCGTTTACACAAGAACAGAATATTTGGGGCCTGAAAAACACAAACTTTTGAAAACGGGCTCCAGAGTGTAATCTTTTAAAAACGCCACAGTACCGTCGCCGTCTTAACGGGCAAAACACACAACTCCTCTGAATACGATGATGTCACAGACCAGCTTTGTGAATGCCTATTAAGGCCCATTTATTTCCCTCTACATGTGTAAATGGCACATTCATATCAGCCAGTGAGGCACTATAAAATGTTTTGTTGCATCTTGTCACGACCTGGCTCTAAAGCCATGACAAAATATTGGGAGAAGCCTGAAAGCAAATAATAATCCATTTATTTAACAAAAGTTCAAAATGGTGCAATAGGATGTGGTGATTAGTAAGTCAGTGGTGTGTGTGAATGTAGGCAGGAGTGAAACATGTAATGTGTGGGAAGATGTTAGCTGGATGTGACTAAACAAGAACAAAACATCGTTGAACCTGGCAGCAGGCAGACAGAGAGCGCTCAAGGCATGAAGGAGGGGTTTAAGTAGTCAGAGAGCACCGGGCCCAGGAGCTCCAAACTACTCCAGCTCCACCCACAGGTACCAAATGAATAACCCAGGGGACCATCACACATCTACCTCCACGTCCAACTCTTTCTTCTTTATACTGTATGTGTCACAGTCGGTCCGTGCCGACATGTTGACAGCTGGACGTATATAAATATATTCAGACAGTTTCTAAATATTCTACACTAGAATGGCACTCAGTGGCATACAAACCTCTCCAAGGCCAAAAAATCCTACACACATGTGTTTAGCTCACCCCTCCTCAAAGTCTCATGGAAATCAGATCAGTAGTTTTATCTTAATCCTGTTAACAAACAAACAAACAAATAGAAACGGGTTAAAATATGACCTCCTAGGTGGAGGTAACAACAAAATACTCAACAATGGTGCTGACACAAAAGGCCCTATTTAAACAATCCAATGCACACGGTCTAAAGTCTATGATGCATTTAGGGTGAGTCCACCTCCTTTTTAGAGATAAACATTACATCATCTGGATGTAAAGTAAGGCGTAAGAACCAAAGAGGTTGTATTAACATCTTTATTTATTCATAGGTCTGTTTTGGGTCTAATGTGAATCTAACCAATCAGAACGTCATCTGTCATCCCCTTTAAAAGCCAGGTGTGCCTGCACCTGGTGCATTACTCTTTAAACAGCAGCTCTCATCTGACTGAGGTTTATGGTCCTGGGCCGGTGGACCCTCTGCCTCCACCTTCTCTCATGTTAGCAAAAGAGAGCGCATATCTTCACCAAGGCTGAGAAACACTTCCTGGATCCTGGGCTGGGGGTCAAACTTTTCCCAAACATAATTCACTCAGCAACAAAAAAAACCCTCTCCTAACAAGCTGATTAGCAGTGGAGTTGAGGCAGATTTGATTTCACTCTTCTAATAAAAGTAGAATTTGAAGACTCCTTACCAGATTGTTCTGTTTCTATCCAAAGTCTGCAGTGGTTTTTGCATCTTTAGTGATTTTCTGAGCTTATTTGAATGAAATGTTTCCATCTTTTTGTCAGCGAGGAGGATGGAGGTGTGAAGCCAATCATCTTCCAGACATCTTTGAGGAAAACGGGTGTTGTCGTCGGCACCAGGATGGACTGATGATCAACAGCAGCACCTGTGTCAGTATTTTATAGGACTGGTCCAAAGGCAAACATTTACTTTATGCTTCCAGAGGAAGTCAAGATTAGACTTTGTTTTTATGGTTCTTTGCAGATACTCAGATTCTGAACACTTAAAGCAGTAACAAGGAGTTTTTAACTGGTTATGAAACCATCTCAGTTGTTGTAGTTTTTTGCCTTTATTTATAGGACAGCCTGAAGAGGTGACTGGAAATGTGGGAGAGAGAGTGGGGGGGGGGACATGCGGTAAATCCACGGGTCAGAATCGAACCCGTGTCGACCGCTAGAGGACTATAGCCTCAGCACATGGGGCGCAGCTCTAACCACTGCGCTATCTGCGCCCTAAAATTGCCTATTTCTATACATGAATTCTTATTTAATGTCTCCCACTGGGTCAGATCCCTGCTAAAGCAGACAAAACAGTTTCCTGCAGAGCAGAAGAGCCAGCATAGATATTTTACCAAGTAAAGTTTGACAGTAAGCAGAGGGTCAGCCAGTTCAAAAGAAGCAATAGACTTTTCTTTAGGTACTTTTATTTCTGGGTTATATTTTGTGGGTATGGGTGATACTGGTGCAAGGAGAAACAGAAAAGAATTGACCAAAGACCAAAGGAGCTAAAAGGGATCAGTAAAAAACCTGAGTCAACCTCACTCATTCAACAAAGATTCAAAAATGATGTTGAGTTGTCACTTTTCCTCCTAGAGATGTATGTCACGTGTCTATTTTATTTATTTTAATGTATTATGTTACTAATATATTAATTTACAGTTGTGGGCATAGGACACAGTGGTCATTACTATAATACAACTGGCTTATAATGTGACATTTATGCTAGCATTGCTACCGAGCTATAGCTATTCACATGCTAGTCAGATCAAATTTTTATGACACAAGATGAAGGTACTCCTGGGAGATGTAGTCTTCACTCCAGGAAACACTACCACTTTTGTCCACAGGTTAGTTTTTATTTGCTATGTTATGTATGAACAAGAGTGAAACATAGTCATGACATGACATGGTGCTACTTGTGCATAACACATCCATAACACAGTTGTACATTCTCAATGTCAAATCTTAAACTCATGTGGAGGTAAAACACACAAGTCCTCAAGGAGCCATTATTGAAATAACTAAATGAAACAGAAATCCAGTCAGACAGTTTCATCCTCTTTCAGCTGTCAGATACTGTTTGTGCAGTGATTTGTTCTTTCAGGTAACACAGTCTTCACAAAGAGTTGATTTCAGGCCTTAAGAGAACGATTCACCCAGAAATGACATTCAGTCCGTGTTTACTTACCCCATACCGATGGAAGGTTCCATGAAGAATTTAAAAAAAATATTTTTAATTTTTAAATAAGCTCCTGTCTTCTTCAGAGAATGTTCTCCATGTTCTTCTCATGGAGGATTGTTGGGTCTCTGTAGAATAAAGAGTCGGTCTAGACCTGCTATATGCCTTGATATAACTTGATATAACGCTGCACAAATAAATTGAATTGAATTGAATTTCCATCGGCATGACAAAGAATAGCTTATGACTGAGTTTTCATTTTTAGGTGAACTGTTCCTTTAAGAGAAAACAGCATATATCTCACTAGAAATTCTCCAATGGAATCCTACATGTCACTCACCAAGAACTATTCCCTTTTATTAAACTCCTTCACAGTCTTCACTACATATATTATGAGTCTGCAAATCGACTGCAAAATGCACTGATGCATACAGCTGCGAGGCGTTCAAGGTACTTATTTGTTACATGTCACATCTCTAAATGTAAATAGGGCTTTATACCTGCTGAAAATGACTAATTACTGTGATTTTGGTGATATTTCCTTTTTCTTTTGCTTTGATTCTAAAATGTCTGTGGGGTCTGACTCTAAACTGGCAGCATTGCTGACTGGCAGTGTCTTCTGTCAGCTTTATACAAAGCCTCCCAGTAGCAGTATTATCAGAAACAGAATCATAAGTGAACCCCGTACTTTGTAGTCTGATGAGTTGGAATAGACACTTACAGAGTACATGTCAGACATTCAGACAAGAAACAAACAGTATTTGAAAGTCAGACACAGATGTTGATGCAGTGAATCTCTGGTCCATGTCCTCACAGGATGTAAAGTTCACAGTGTGTGAAACTGCTCTCAGGCTGATCTGGATTCACTTTAAGCTGCATGTTTACAGTAAAAACCAACAGCAGGAGCTGTCCTGAGAAAACGCTGACACCTGCTGGTGTTCAGTGACTACTACACCTTTTTGATATGCATGAAATTAGTGTGTTGATGCATTTATATTCTTACTTGTATACTATACCAAAGTTTGGGACTCATCTTTTTGTTTTGATAACTGTTTTATTGACTCTATTGTATAATAAAGATTTGTTGGCACAGTTTATGTTTTTGTTTTTTTATTATTTAACCTTTATTTATACAGGTAATCCCATTGAGACATGAGGTCTCATTCTCAAGAGAGACCTGTTTCACACACATACAACAATAATTAGTTACAGAGAGATTAATCAATACATTCAACAATTTAAAAGTGCAAAGCGGAAGCAGTTGGAAGACTGTGATTAGTAAAAATAAAACAAACAGGAATAAATTTCCATAGCTTTTTCAAGTGTCCTTAAAATAAGTTTAAAATCCCCGAGTGGGATCAAGCTGGACAGCTTCAGATCCTGCTGTAATGTATTCCAGGTTTGTTTGTTTGTTTGTTTATTAGGATCCCCATTAGCTGCAGCAAATGCTGCCACTCTTCTTACTGGGGTCCGACACATATGCTTAACATTATACAATGCATACCATATAAGAATACATACATACAACAAAACATGATAAAAACAAAAGCACACTGTACGAACAATGTAGTTGTTGTAACAATGTAAATTATATACCTGTCCTTTCAGTAAACATTTCCATAATTTATCCAAACACATTTATAAAACCTATCTTACAATCTTTCATCTGTATAAAGTATTAAGGAATTACAATGTATGTTGTGTTATGAACCATATTATCACTAGTTTCTTATTATAAAATAGTCATACTCTATACAATATAAACAACACCATTATATTAATAGTAGCAATAATAATAATAATAATAATAATAACAGTAACAACAGAGCAGCACACATATCATACTTCTCTATATCTAGAGATTGTTATAATAGTAATAAACAATATAGTATAGCAGCACTCCTATCATACTTATCTATTAAGAGAGTAATTAATTAGAATAATAGTATAGTAATAATAAATGTCACCATCATCTCTGCCCTAATCATCTTCACAATTATATAATAATGATACAGTGATATAATAATAATGATACAACTATATCAATTCAATTACCTCATCAAAACATACATATACACGTATAATAATAATAATAATACGACTGTATCAGTTGAATTACCTCAACATACCCACCTATAGACCTATTATTTATAACCAATTTATTGTAACTAATTCCTACATGTTTCGTCGTCGCTATTCAAAAAATGTTTTTTCAGTTGTAGTTTAAATTTCACTTTACTATTTTCTGATGTGATATAACTGGGGAGTGAATTCCAGACATACATGGCTCTGAATATGACTGTTCGTTTGATAGCATTTGTCTTTACTTTTGGTAGTGTAAAATGACCTGCAGTGGCATGTCTAGTATTATAATTATGTTTATCTGTACTGAAGGATAAGTTCTGATACAGAGGAAACGGGGTCTTAGTGACAGTAATGTTTCTAATAAATACTAATAATGAATAGATCAGTCTGTCTTTTACAAATAATCAGTTAAGACTCTTATGCATTGCAACAACATTCATTCTATAGTTACAATGAAGAACTATGCGTGCTGCTCTATTCTGTATCATCTGTAGTTTCCTTATCGTTTCTACAGTGGCATTAGACCAAACTGCAGGGCAATAATCAAGGTTTGACAATATTAAGGCCTGAACTGCTTGTTTCGTGGCTGTTGGTGTCAAGAAAGTTGCACATCTTCTGATTACAGAGATTGCGCTTCCCATTTTTACAATCATCTTATTTATATGTTTTGTCCATAATAGTTTATCATCTATGATGATGCCCAGAAGCTTGGTTTCATGCACTCGGTTAATACACGTCATTTATTCTGAGGTTTAACTTTGTAGTTTTGCTGATGGAGTATTTTGAGCCAAGCACCATGCTATTAGTCTTCAGTACATTCAGGACCAGTTGGTTTCTTTTTACCCATTCAACTATTGATCCCAATTCTACATTTAGAACCCTATCCAACTCTCTGGTTGAGAGAGCGGATGTGTATACAGTTGAGTCATATGCGTACATCACAATTTTAGCTTTGTTTAAGACAAGGGGTAAATCATTGGTAAAAATGGTATACAGTAAAGGTCCCAGACAACTGCCCTGGGGCACACCACAAGTTACAGCTCTGACGTCTGAATAACTTCCATTAAAGAAAACGGTCTGTGTCCTGTTATTTAAATAACTCTCAAACCAAGATAATGCAGATCGATCAAAGCCATAACATTCAAGTTTGTCCAGTAATAATTTAGGATTTATGATATCAAATGCTGCTGAGAAATCTAACAGAACAACACCAATGATTTTCTTCTCATCTCTTTCCCTTAACCAGTCATCAGTCATTAGTGTTAGAGCGGTAGCCGTGGAGTGCCCTTCTCTGTATGCATGTTGGAAATCAGTAACTAAACTGTTTACAGACATAAAGTTCTTAATTTGTTCATATACAATGCTTTCAATCATCTTACTCATCACAGGCAAAATACTAATTGGACGACTATTTGATCCAGAAAATATTAATTTCTTCTTTTTAGTCAGTGGTATTATCTTGGCTTTTTTCCATTTTTGTGGACATAGACAGTTAGTGAAACTTAAGTTTATTATATGACAATAGCTGGTGCAATTAAATCTGCAACCAATTTAAGAAGTTTGCCTTCAAGGTTATCAACACCTGTTTGTTTATTTTTAATATTCTTTAGCCTATTTTCTACCCCCCTTGTGGTCACCTTATCAAATTAAAATGTACTATTTTTATCCTTCATAATTACATTTTTTATTAATAGGTTAGATAAATTATTATCTATATTTGGTATGTTGTTGTTCATTTTCTCTACTTTATCTATGAAATAGTTATTTAAATGATTTGCAATTTCAGTAGATTTCGTTAGGAAGTTACTTTCCACTTCTAAAAAGGATGGAGTGGGTTTAGTGTTCCTACCCAATAGATAATTGAGTGTGCTCCATCATTTTTTACTATCATATCTAATGTTATTAATCCTATTTTCATAATATAATCTCTTTTTAGTTCTATTTAATTTTGTAACGAAGTTTCTTAGTTTACAATAGGCCTGCCAGTCATGATTGTGTCCAGTTATGATAACTGTTTTTTTTTGCTCGATCTCTTTGTTTCATACGCTGTTTGATTTCATTGTCCAACCAAGGTGTTCTGACACTCCTGACAGCAAACTTCTTCAGTGCTTTTGACTTGTTAATTTGTAAGTGGTTGTATTATTCAAAGGTACAATCTTTAATCTCAATGCAAATAAAATACCTAGTATTTTTGGTTATTAATGTTTTTGATGCTGTTAAATGTGTCTTTATCAGCATTGTTTTTCAGCTGCTGAAACTGGGCTAGATACAGATGAAAATTTGGATGCAAATGCTCAACATTGTAACTGAATCAGATTTTTATGCCTCTGCCCAAGTAGGCTCATAGGATTACTGTGGGTTACCGTATGTCACAAAACTGGTGGACACAATTCATTGGAATTTCACACATGCTTTGTAGAGACCATAAAGGTGTCTATCTCATATTGGTTTCTTAAATTTGCTTATTCTTAGGCACATTTCTTTGGGGACTATTATCCATCCATTGAGTTTTTCCAGTAGCAGAGGCATCTGTGTCCTCAGTCACCCCAACATCCAACATCACGGCCCTGACAAATTGGCAGGAATGCCTAGCTGAAACGTAGCACAACATGGATGTGATAGCAGTGTTCTTTTTATGTGAAAGTGCAATAAGAACATTTTTGTTACTAAAATCAATGAATAATTGTGATGTCCAGACTCCACAATTTTGGACAAACTCCTCACTGATATCAGGAGAGTAGAAATTCTATACTTCTTCCATTGCAGATTGAAAACTTGCCTGTTCAGACTGCAACTTGTCTCATGTCTCTTACTGTTGACTCCACCAACTGCCCATGTCTGTCTGTCTGTCTGTCTTAAGTTGATTAAACTTTGAGGCAGATCCAGGTCTGGTTGTCCATGCAGATTTAATTTGTCAATTTTCCCAATAAGTTATAAATATAATTAATGACAAATAAATAAGTCATAGATGGCATGAAAAAAGGTAACATGTATGGTTTAGAAACTAACATCATTATTTTATCATTTAATTTTCATTACAAATTAATGGCTGACTTTTTGTGTGGAAACATCTACAGGAGATGCAATGATTTGCGTTACTACTTCACTTTGCAATGTTTCACCATATGTAAGTAATTAGTATAAGCACTTAACAGCTCATGTAGGCTTTGCAGCTGAAGACTCTGTCTGCACCTTTATCATCCAACCTTTACATGGGCAGTGTTCTGTCCCATACTATGTCTGCTCTGTTATCTGTGAGCTGCATATCAAGGCTATGTGGTAGAACACACTGTGAATAAAACCATGCTGATTCCTTCTCTCTTTGTCACTTGTGATGAGACGCTGTCCGTACATTGGACCTTTCTGCAGAAATACCTTGTTTGAGCTCATTTAATAATGCTCACAAAATACGGTTTCTTCATTTTAAATCTTTATTTCTATTCATATTAAACAGCCAACATTCAGCCGATCTTCTGTTTAGTGAGGTGGGCTGGGTCCAGATGCTTCAGGGGTCTTCTTTTTACGCTGAAACAAGCGTGTCCAGAAGCCCTTCCAGAAGCCCTTCTTCTTTTTCTTTGATTCTTCCATTAGGACCTCCTGAAAAGACAAAGACAGCATGTTTGAGTTCTCATCCAAAGGTCTCGCTGTAGGTTCAGGGGGCTTACTGAGCGCCTTAGAGGCCGGAGCCAACATGTAGGGATTTAAATGTCTATATTTTATAACACAGAACCAGAGATTACAGGTGATACACTTTTTGATATGATCCAATAATGGACATATTCTGTTTCATTAGTAGCACCAGCACTTCAAGCTGCACCTGCTTCTGTCATTGTGCCAAAAACTGATGGTATACCCCATTATATATATCAGTCTTTGTGTAGATTATTTTATATAATGCACAGGCTGGTATGCTGATTATTAAATTTAGTTTAATAAAATTACACATTAAATTGATTTTAATTAGTATCCCCAACCTTGAAACTGCACTTATGATCTGAAGACTTCTAAAATAAGGAATTAGAATCTAAATATGCGGTGAGGCAGCTTACCTGTGGCTGGATGTGTTCCTCTGCATTCCTCTGTTCCTCTTCCATCTGACTCTCTGGCTTCAGGTTTGCCTCTTCCTCAAGAAGCTGCTGTTTCAGGTTGTCTTCTTCTTCAGCAACCTTCTTTTTCAGCTTCTCCTCCAGCTCAGAGAACACATTCCTGTAGCTCTCTTCTACCTCTGAAAGCTGCTTTTTCATATTCTCCTCCAAGTCAGCAAACTTCTTCTTAAACCTGTCTTCCTGTTCAGAGAGGTCCTTCCTGTAGTTCTCCTCTTTCCTGGAGAGCTGCTGGATCTGATCTTCTCTTCTGTCAGCCAGCTCTTGCTCGACCCTCTCCTTTTGCTTGGCGAGCTGGTTTTGAAACCTCTCGTCTTGCTCAGAGAGCTGCTTCTTGAAGTCATCTCCTGCCTGTGAAAGCTCCTGCAGGTGTTGCTCATCTCTCTCTGCCTTCTGCCTTTTCAGGTTTTGCACCAGAACTTTGGCCGCCTCCAGAGCTGACCGAGTGTCATCCAGCTGCCGCAAATTGTATTTCTGACTTTTGCAGAGCTTGCTGTCCTTTTCTTCATGATGCATATTGACCTTGCAGAGCTCTCTCTTTCCTTCATGCTCCAAATTCTGTAATTGGAAAAATGCAACAATAATTATATTAATAGTGGATAACAGTAGCACATAAAAGTTATAGGGAAATAAATTACAAATTAAATACATTATTATAAATGAAGCAAAAGCCACACAGTAAAGAGAAGTTTTGAGAGATTATTTAAAACCCAGCAGTGAACTTAAAATCAATTCTAAAACAGACAGGCAGCCAGTGGAGGGAAGCTAGTTAGTTAAAAGTCTGGTTGCATTTTGAACCCCCTGAAGCCATGCAATCATTTTCTGGGCAATTATATAAACACTGTAATTACCATTTGGCTAACCATAGCATTGGTTGGACAGATAGATTGTAAAACTTTGCTTTTAACATCTATTTCATGGCCACCTACCTTCCAAGTCTTTTTGTCTCGTCCACCTTGACGAGCTCCTCTCTTGTCTGCTGTCTGCTGCAGGTTCTGCTCCGACGTCACAGATGCTGATGCGACATTAGCTTTAGCATCCTTTGGTCCGTCGTTTACCTGGGGCTGCCGCTGAGAGACGCGCCTTGTGGGATCAGCTGTATAACGAGAGTCAGCGTTAGCAATGAAGTAGAAAGTTATTTGATAAGGTGTTACACTTTGCTTCAACATAGTGCAGACAAGAGTAAAATATCAGTCAAAGTTCAACCTGTTACTGTCCTATGAGACACAATATCACAATAAACACGAAAAAATAGAGAAAAGGTGTAATATCTATATCCATATGTAAAACATTACCGTTGCACCAGATTGTCATATAATAAACAACCAACATATTTATACATAGCAGCAAACAGTTTGAAAATAGTTACCTTGTGAGCTAGCGGTGTTCATGCTAGTTCCGACAATACCCTTTGGCTCAAGGACATGCATCTTCACCGTAGCCACGAACCACTTATCCAACCGAACTGCGGAGGTACTCTTTGGCTTTTCATCTGCTCTCCCAACGATGTCACTCCAGAGCCGAGGTTTGGACTCTGCGGGGGTTGAAGCGACTTCATTATCAAGGGGCTTCTTTGTTTCCGGCGCTGGTGGTTTGTAGACCGGCTCTTGTTGTCTCTGGGCCCGATTGTTAGCTTGTCGCGGCTAACAAACACAGACAGGAAACACAATGTCAGTAAGTTTTTTGTCCTCTTGTTTGTGGTAAAGTTTAGACATTTGGCAAAGTTCAAGCTTGTGTTATTACACACAAGTATGAGCAGAAACTATATTTAACCCTTTGATGAATCCAGTGCTTATTGTAAATAACAAATTAAAAAAAGAAAGAAAAAAACAGTAATCTCTCTAAATACAGTGGTTACTAAAATGTGTCTCCAGGTTTGAGCATCTTACCTTTCTAATTCTGACTTGTCTTTGCTCCATTGTTCTTGAGATTATTGTGATGGATCCAAATAAAATACTGTAATTGAACTCAGGTATGGTGTCCTGTGTGTGTATCTGTCAAGATACAAATCTGACCGTTTATAAAGACACTTTCCTTTGAAGTCATTTAAGGTGATGTTAAGTTGATATGACGTCATTTGGAATGGTTACCATGGAAACATCAAAGCCAATCACGGTCCCAGGCTGTGTGCGTGTTTGCGTAGTGACGTCGGCACGTGTGTTTCCGGAAGTTCTGTGACAGCGCGAGAGAGAGCACGTCCCACATGTTAGGCTGGCGAACGGAGCAGGCAGATACAGCGCAGCAAATACATAGTTTGGTGACATCGTGCAAGTGCAAAGTAAAGTACCAAGTCTGCAAGAATACAGAAAACTGCCGTTTTTTATTTCACCGCTGCTTGGAGAAATGTGAGAAATTAGCAGAAATAAAAAAGAATACATTATATCAAGGAAGAGATTTGGATATACCCATATTAAAAGTACACGCAAGCTAATTGGTTAACATCAACTGGTCTATGTCAACAATGTCCTCACTAATGTACACAGTGTTGTGTATTATGCTGTTGTTTGATATGTTGACGTGTTATGGATTAATCTTAATCCTCAGAATAGAGATCAAAAAGTTGTGTTTCTGCCCGGTTTCGAACCAGGGACCTTTCTCGTGTTAGGCGAACGTGATGACCACTACACTACAGAAACAGGTGAAAGATGACTGAACACACATGGTCTGATTTAGACATCTTTTCACTTTACTGCAAAGGTTCTGCATTCTGGACAACATGTTCATTTTTACATGGAGATATTGGATCAGAGATTTTCAACTGGATCCAGTCACAGTGGCTTTGTCATAGATTTGTGTGACAGTAAACGCTGCGAGTGCAGGAACGATATACTTTGGTTATGTTAGAAACAGCCATCAAAGAACTAATCCAGCCATTTGTTGAAAACGGCTGATTCTTGCCTGGTTCCAGGCCTCTTATATTTCAGAGTGGAAACAAAAGCAACAAAAACAAAAAAGACTTTAGCAGCTGAGCTATTTTTCTTTTAAAAACACAATGGACTGTAACTTCAGATAGGCTACAGCAGAATCTGTTACAGTCTGTTTATGTTATCTTAGCTTTTATGTTGCACTTCTTTGCAGACAATGTGGTACACATTTTTCCATATCTTGTAATTGTTTAATGCACAGTATGATACATAAATTGCCAGGATTACTGATGATCGAAATAAAGACTGTTTCTGTCCAGTCTTGATCTGGGGCCCTTTTGCGTGTTAGGCAAATGTGATGACCACTACACTACAGAAACAGCTGACAGTGTTAAGGTGTCAACATGCTCACCACAAAGCACCCGAAACACAAAGGCTCTGGCTGTGGTTTACGGTCCACATGAGGTAAGAAGCTTGGAGGTAGGGCTGCAGGTTAGCTAGCAACAATTTACGACTGCTAACAGAGGAAATGTCATGCTGTTGTATCGAACATGAACAAACTTCAGTAATACTGAAGTAGACAACATGTTTCAGATTAAAGGTTATAAATATTCAAAACTTCATTGAATGTAAATTGATATGGTCAATATTCAGACTGACTGAATCCAATCAGTTATTTATTCATCAATATTACTAAAATACATAAAGAGACATAAAACAACAACAACACCCAAAACATAAGCACCATACATCTCTTGGGTGACACAACTGGAGTATTCAACAATTCAGACAATCACTAATCAGTTCGTCCCCATCAGCATTGATTACAACTGTAATGGACTGACACAACCTCTGGATTGTTTATTTATTGTTTATTTATTAGGATCCCCATTAGCTGCAGCAAATGCTGCCACTCTTCTTACTGGGGTCCGACACATATGCTTAACATTATACAATGCATACCATATAAGAATACATACATACAACAAAACATGATAAAAACAAAAGCACACTGTACGAACAATGTAGTTGTTGTAACAATGTAAATTATATACCTGTCCTTTCAGTAAACATTTCCATAATTTATCCAAACACATTTATAAAACTTATCTTACAATCTTTCATCTGTATAAAGTATTAAGGAATTACAATGTATGTTGTGTTATGAACCATATTATCACTAGTTTCTTATTATAAAATAGTCATACTCTATACAATATAAACAACACCATTATATTAATAGTAGCAATAATAATAATAATAATAATATTAACAGTAACAACAGAGCAGCACACATATCATACTTCTCTATATCTAGAGATTGTTATAATAGTAATAAACAATATAGTATAGCAGCACTCCTATCATACTTATCTATTAAGAGAGTAATTAATTAGAATAATAGTATAGTAATAATAAATGTCACCATCATCTCTGCCCTAATCATCTTCACAATTATATAATAATGATACAGTGATATAATAATAATGATACAACTATATCAATTCAATTACCTCATCAAAACATACATATACACGTATAATAATAATAATAATACGACTGTATCAGTTGAATTACCTCAACATACCCACCTATAGACCTATTATTTATAACCAATTTATTGTAACTAATTCCTACATGTTTCGTCGTCACTATTCAAAAAATGTTTTTTCAGTTGTAGTTGAGATTTCACTTTACTATTTTCTGATGTGATATAACTGGGGAGTGAATTCCAGACATACATGGCTCTGAATATGACTGTTCGTTTGATAGCATTTGTCTTTACTTTTGGTAGTGTAAAATGACCTGCAGTGGCATGTCTAGTATTATAATTATGTTTATCTGTACTGAAGGATAAGTTCTGATACAAAGTAAACGGGGTCTTAGTGACAGTAATGTTTCTAATAAATACTAATAATGAATAGATCAGTCTGTCTTTTACAAATAACCAGTTAAGACTCTTATGCATTGCAACAACATTCATTCTATAGTTACAATGAAGAACTATGCGTGCTGCTCTATTCTGTATCATCTGTAGTTTCCTTATCGTTTCTACAGTGGCATTAGACCAAACTGGGGGGCAATAATCAAGGTTTGACAATATTAAGGCCTGAACTGCTTGTTTCGTGGCTGTTGGTGTCAAGAAAGTTGCACATCTTCTGATTACAGAGATTGCGCTTCCCATTTTTACAATCATCTTATTTATATGTTTTGTCCATAATAGTTTATCATCTATGATGATGCCCAGAAGCTTGGTTTCATGCACTCGGTTAATACACGTCATTTATTCTAAGGTTTAACTTTGTAGTTTTGCTGATGGAGTATTTTGAGCCAAGCACCATGCTATTAGTCTTCAGTACATTCAGGACCAGTTGGTTTCTTTTTACCCATTCAACTATTGATCCCAATTCTACATTTAGAACCCTATCCAACTCTCTGGTTGAGAGAGCGGATGTGTATACAGTTGAGTCATATGCGTACATCACAATTTTAGCTTTGTTTAAGACAAGGGGTAAATCATTGGTAAAAATGGTATACAGTAAAGGTCCCAGACAACTGCCCTGGGGCACACCACAAGTTACAGCTCTGACGTCTGAATAACTTCCATTAAAGAAAACGGTCTGTGTCCTGTTATTTAAATAACTCTCAAACCAAGATAATGCAGATCGATCAAAGCCATAACATTCAAGTTTGTCCAGTAATAATTTAGGATTTATGATATCAAATGCTGCTGAGAAATCTAACAGAACAACACCAATGATTTTCTTCTCATCTCTTTCCCTTAACCAGTCATCAGTCATTAGTGTTAGAGCGGTAGCCGTGGAGTGCCCTTCTCTGTATGCATGTTGGAAATCAGTAACTAAACTGTTTACAGACATAAAGTTCTTAATTTGTTCATATACAATGCTTTCAATCATCTTACTCATCACAGGCAAAATACTAATTGGATGACTATTTGATCCAGAAAATATTAATTTCTTCTTTTTAGTCAGTGGTATTATCTTGGCTTTTTTCCATTTTTGTGGACATAGACAGTTAGTGAAACTTAAGTCCAGGTCCTGTGGCCCCAGGTCCATTTCCACAGCGTGGTACCGGCTCAACTACACTGGACTCAACGTGCCTGTTTTGGTCTTCCATTAGGTAAAAGTACCTGGTACCTACTTTTAATAATCTTTATGAATGGTTAAGGGGTTTAATCAATGGTAATGCTGGGGATTCAAAGATGTGCAGTGTTGAGTATGACGTTGTTGTGTATGGACAGAGGTAAGTGTATCTTCAGTACATCCAGTATACTGAGTAGCTGATTGAGGAGAATAAGGGCCTTGAGACTGAACTTGACTGTTGGTAAATGCAAATTCTGTGACTGTGGTCAATTTAATAGCATAAAATAAGAATACCATATGGCTTTTTAGCCACTAGCATCCCAAACACTATAACAATGATATGAAATTTTGAGTATGGATGGATCTTGGATCAACGAAGAGTTGATTGAATTTTGAGGTAGATCCAGGTACAGATGCAGATTCCGGGTCACTTTTACATGAGATCGGTCCTTTAGTAACATATCATGAAAAATAAAACCAGGCCATTGAAAATAGAAATACCTTGACATGGACACTCCTGATGTCCACCTATGCAGAAGATTGGGAGATTAAAATCTATATGTCTGATTCAGGTTCAGGTTTTAGTGACAGTGGTGCTGATGCAGGTACAGGATGTCATCTCTGAGTGCTTCTTGTATTGCACATCAGATTATGGATGTATATTTTTAAAACCTCCCTCAATCAAATTCACAAACCTCTGTATTTGTAATCAATGTACTTACCAACAAGGAAGGACAAGAATGTTTTTTCTGAATATAACCTGGGTATGAAATAAACAAAAAAAAAGTGCTCATTTTTTAATGCCCTGTTTTAGCTCTTAAGCTGTCAACATAAACATGTTAATGCCTGTGATTAAACTGGAAAACTTATTATAAAACTATTATAAAACTTATACATAATACAAATTCATCACCCGTACCACTGAGTGTATGCTCGTGTAGTTCTAATCACACAGAGAGTAATCACAATGACTGTCTGTGGCTTTGTTGGTGTTTTAGCCAAGAGCAGTAAAACAGGCGGACATTTTCAAACACAAAGCCACAAACACAGCAGAGCTGAAAGTTCACCAATCCTCTCTTGGTCATCCTGGATGTACAAACATGTTGGAATTCAACTCTTGACCCACTGAAGGCAAAGCTGGCAGAGCAGAAGCTAACCTCAGCTGAACATGACAGGCTGGCAAAGTTAGAAACACTGCTGGAGCCATGCAGGTACAGTGATCTCCCTGTCCTCTGACTAATACAATAATATTATAGTCACTTTACTGAGACAATTCTACATCTATTTAAGAAATCATCAAAACTTTACTGAGATGTTATTAACCTGTTAGCATTCCGGTCAAAACTTCCGGATCCATAAAAACGGTTTATCATGTGTTTCTTTATTCCAACACCACACATGCATTTGTTGATGACACCACTAGTTTACAACCTAAGCTCAGGTTGTTACAGTTAAGACCCATGTGTGCCTCATTGGTAACGTCAGACAGTGTCCACACTGTCTAAGGGAAACCTGAACGTAACATGCTTTTTGAATTCAGCTCTTCCCACTCCCAATAAGGCCAGCTGACAACCCTTTAAAATCACAAAGCATTTATTGATTTTAGAAAAATAATCAACCCCCCCCCAAAGCAAACAAACAAATAAACAAAACAAAGCGTCATTGAACGTGGGTGAGAGCCACTTGAGTTTGAATCATCGCTCTGCCAATCAGCTGCCAGGACCCTTGTCACCTGCCCACTCAGATCTTCAATCCTCCAATCAGCTGCCAGGACCCTTGTCACCTGCCCACTCAGGGAGACACCACCTGGAACTCATTACATACTGTCATACAGATGACCAAAGTCATCCTCATGACATATATTTCTCCATTAAAACCGTTAAATAGTTTGTAACAGCAGACACGTGTTGGTTGTTTATCTGAAAGCATCACAAACAGAGTATGTAGGTAAGATAAATCTCAGAGAAACACAGTGAAGTGAAAAATGTTACAATAATGAAAACTCTCCCCTACAAACTAAAGCTAACAGCTGAGAGTTTGTTCCTGTGCAGCTAAACATCTTTCCATTGATATATGAGTAAAAATAGGCCTATAAGTCATTCATGTGTTTTTATGTGTTTCTGTGTCAACTGTAAAACACGATCACTCCTCTTGATTCCACACCTCATGTGGCTGCTATGAATACATCCATTCACTGTCTAAATCAATAATCCTCTTTACATCTGACACATTTCAAATATATTTAACAACACAATGAGCCTTTGGTTAATACTTTATTTGCTAACCTACACAGACATGCTTCTGAGAACAAACATATGCATTAGGACACGGATGACATACAACTACAAACTTGTTTCCACCCACTCAGCATCTCTCTCTCTCACACACACACACGCACACACACACGCACACGCACACACACACACACACACACACACACACACACACACACGGGATCATTTTCCATCCAGCTTCCAGTACAAGCCAAGCCTGCTTGTCTCTTGGCTTGGTTAGCTGGGCCATGAATTATTTGTCGCGCCACGACAACCCCTGGTGATATGATGAGAGCACAACTGACTGGGCAAAGCGCACACACTCTAACACAGATGTAGAAGCGTACACACGAAGCTAATGTGCAGATACATGTAGTTCACACAAAGATGCCTACATGTGTGTCTGTGCACGGTCACGCACAAATCGCAGCAGACCACACGCAGAGATGGGAGCTGACAGGAACATGGTGAATCAGCTTTTAGGCTTTTAGTCTGGGCGTGGCTGGAGTCAGGAGACGTAACATTTACAGTCATGAACCTTCAGACAGAGTACAGAAAGATAATATTGTTTGAATGTCAAAACATCCTCTTGACAAAGTCACGTTTGATAAAGGACAAACTTGTGGTGGTTTTGTTGGACCACTGTGTTGGTCTGCAGGGCAACCAAAGAGTAGAGATAAATACATCTCTTATTTATCTCAGTCCACAAGCATCAAGTGAGTTTTTAACTTATGTCACTGTGACTTTTCAGTGTTCTGTAAAGTGTTCCTGTTCTTCCATCATCGGTGCCAGGCGCCTTCCAGCTGCATGCTCACAGTAATACATGTATGTACATCTGGTACATACACATCTATTCAAATTCTCATAAAGCAGCACACACTGTACATAAGCGCAGCTCGACTCGACACGACTCCACTTGCCCTTCTTGCTTTTCCATTAGGTAAAAAGTGGTTCGACCTTTTTAGTACCTGCTCCGTTGCGGTTCCCAGTGAGCCGAGCAGGTACTAAAAGGTCACGTGACACATTCCAGATCACTGATTGGTCAATGCCCGGCACGGGACGGAGTATCCTGCACAGCACAAATCAATTTGATCATACAGCATCAACTGTAGTTTGTGTTTAGCTCTAATTAGCAAATGTTACAATAGGAATCAGAAGCCAGTGATCATAGTAAATATAATACCTGCATGTTAACAGCATGTTAATCATTGTGAGCGTGTTAGCAAACCTGCATTAGCTCTGAAATGCTGTTCCCACAGCCTCACAGAGCTCCTAGTATGGCTGTCTTTAAAAAACAAACAAACTTCACTATCTCATTTCAAAGGTGAATATGTTTGTTTAGTTATTGGCCTTATTAAATTCTTTAGAATGAGAAAAAGTGCTTCGATATGCTTCATGCATTTTTCAATGACAGGGCGTGATCCCACATTATTCAATGTATTCTATGTGGAAGCATGAACCATTACCATCAGTTAAACTGAGAAATATTTTCTAGGATGGTTTTCATCAGGCAGCTGTAAACCCTGATGTCACACATGCAGACTTTATTACCAATAGATGTGGAGTCTGCATGTGTGAATGATGGTGGTGTGTTTAATTACACAAGAGGAAAAAAAGCGGCAGATAAGTATTGATCTATGAGAAACATTCAGTTTTATAAGCAGCGACACACACACTCACATGCACTGTCAAAAATGCATCCACACATCAAGTATACAGTGTAAACCCACTGAGACTCAGCTCCTTTGCATTTTAATGTTTCTTCACTCACCTTTTTTTATTTATTACACCTCATGACATGTAGATGTAGACACGCACACACACACGTACACCTGCATCTACTCACTCAACACTATTCTTAAAGCAAAATAAATCCCCAGCAGACAGAAGACGGGGACAAGTAGGTTTGCCAACAGAGCAGCTATGAATTACAGCTCGAATATGAAACTGGAAATCAGGGCTGCGGTTAGACCTGGAGGGAGAGTGAGTACCCTCTTGGGAAGAAAGAGGAGAGAGAATGAAAGGGGACAGATATGGCAAATAAAATAGGCAACATATACATTTTAAAGATGCTCAGAAACACAGAAAACTCACAGACATACTTATTTTATCAAATTAAAAAAAAAAATTATTGCAAATGTAATTACAAATATTCATGAAGGGGATCTGGGAGACAAAAAAGGGATGGAGATATAAAAGGGAAGAGAGGATGACATGTAGAAAACAAAAGAGAGAGCAGGGAGAGAGTGAGACAAAGGAGTATATTTATGATATTGATGCTGTCAGGCCCCAGAGGAGCAGGCTTAAGTCATATTGTCTTCTGCTAGTGGCTGTAATATCCTGACAAGTGTGTAAATCCTGCATTTAATTGTCTGGCTGAAAGTAAATTCTATATAAGGGGGATTCCACCACAGAGAGGTTTTCACTCTGCCAAACACAGCAAATGTAAACTCATAAAAAAGTTGGTTCTATATCATCAAGCAACGACTGAAATAAAGAAGCTGCAAGTCCTAAAAGCAGCGTCACACCCTCCTGCAGTTAGGTGCAATACACAAAGTTTCCCATTCCAGTTTCAGTTTTGTTATACAATATATCTTTTTTATCATCAGGCATATCAGCATCTGCTCAAATGCAGTCATCGATGGGACAAAGCCTGAGGAGACAGTGAAGGCAGAGACTCCATCAGCGATGGTCTACAGTGCTGCTGCTGCTGTTTATATAGCACTGCTCCAGCTGACCTGGCTTTTAAAGGGAGTGGGAGGGAGGGATGACACTCACACACCTCACACCTATGATTAAGTAAGAGACTAAATACGACTCCAACTAATAACCTTAAGTCATAGTCTGACAACCATCTCTTGTCATTATGCAGTTTTAGGGACATTTCTGAGCTGCAGTGGTCCTGGAGAAAAATAGTTGAGTCTTATTTCCAGGTTATCAAATTCCTAACCTGTTTGAGATTATGACAATGTACTTTCTATGTGATTAGAAACAATGTCAGCTCTATTTATATGAAGTACTAACCTTAAAAATAGCCTCTGCTCCCTGCAGCCGACTGTTAAATCACTGTAAGATCATACATTTTTCCACTATAAAAACTTTAGTTCAACCATCACTAAGACTCAGTAAAAACACATTTCATTTACTCAGTAACATCAATAACCAACCTGAGGTGTTTTTCACAAGCATGAAGCATCTTCATCTCTCTGGAAGGATTTTTCCTTTTACTTTCCTTCACTCTGTCATAAAGTGTTTTTTTCTTCTGTTTGACGTGCAACAGGACTTTTCTCTTGCTTTCCCCTAAAAGGGGACGTGGTGGTGACGTTTGCCTGCTCTGACAAAGTTCAGACCACTGAGCAGGATGCATAGGGGAACAAAAACATCACATATATAAAGGAATGTTTGTGTGTGTATTTATTTCAAAAGTGGTGTCAACTTCTATTACATACACATTTTAATTACATCATTTATTTAGAAATAACAACAACAACCAAGACCTGCACCTGTGTAAATTCCATCACTGGTTATTCTATCCGTCTCCTTTAATGCTAATAATTGTTAGTGGAGTTTCCCATTAAAAGCCTCAGATTATTTCACACCTTGGTACTGGACGTAACAACATGTCTGAAATTTGCCTCCCTTGCTAAAGAAGCCATCATCTTCACTGCTATCACTCTTGACCTTACTTCTTTGGCACGGCAACACAGAGTATTAATTCTAGTTGGAATGATGAACATAATGTACCATAATGCTTTGCCTTTTCAGGGGATTTTTACAGTTGAGTAGCTTTAACTTACTTTTGAAGAATGTAACCTTAGGAAGAAAGCTAATAGCCTATGCATTTTCCTGACTGATGGAAGATGACGATGTCCAACTCGTGACACTTAGATCCCTTTAAACAATAGAAGTCAGTCTGCCCTTGACTGCCTGACTGTTCTGTCTATTTTATCATCTCATCCTCCAGTGATTGAGAGTTCACTTTCAAATTATTTCTTGTCTGGCACATGGCTATTGGGATCAAATTGAAAAAAGAACCAAACCATGCTAGCAACTTATCTTGTAAACCTTAAGATGGTGCTATAGTGAACATCAGGGGACCTCCATAGTCAGCGTTATTCTCTGGGACCACAGAGGTTTGTACTAAATTCCATGGAAATCCACACTGTAGTATTTGAGATATTTCAGTCTGGATCACAATGATTGGTGAAATAACGAATCTCTGCTCATGAAGAGACGCTGCTAACATAACATGGCTAGAAACCACAAAGGCTGAGCTAGTTTGTAAAGGTTACAAGTACTTTTACAATATTTTTAATCAGTTCAATTAATTTAAGTACACATAATGTGTTCAATCAACCACCCAAGTACTGTTCGAATACACAGGTTTGTATTTCGCCTAAAATGGTTAAAAGTCCTCAATGTGTTCTTGATATGATCATTTCACAGAGGATGCATCGGTTGGTACAACTTCTATGAACGTGGCACCACAAATATCCCAGAATTCATTTTGTAATTCAAGCAAGAGGAGGAAAGCTGCAAGGAGCCAACAACAAGATGTTTCATGGAAATCTGTCACGTACTTTTTGCTTGATGATGCTGCTGAGGTCAGTCGCCAAGGTGCTGAAAGGGCCTTCATCACTATAAACTCTTATCACTACTACACACAAGACTGATGACCTTTGTTTGGCATCAACTCTTTCAACTGGTGTATGACGGATAATAATGGTATCACAATCTGTTATGGACCCTAGCATTCCAGTACAGTTATCTATAACCCACATTTATCTGTGAAACGAAGCATTTCACACCACTCTGCTCTGAAAAGGCAGCAGGATGCAACATGAATAAGTCTGTTTTATTTCTCTTTATTCCTCTTACAGTGAACACACCACACAGCCTTGGAGTATTTGTGTCTTCAGATGACTACAGAAGCCGATCCTGGGTCAACAGGCTCCATTGCATTGTGGGCAGTTGTGTGTCACAAATGGGGCATTCATCTCTCAACTTTTTTGCTGACAAGTTAACAAAGAGATAAAACTCTTTAATGTTTTATACACTAAGATTTAAAATCTTTGATCTGGAAACATGAGATTGTTTGTTGTTGTTTAAAAGTTATTTACTAGTCTTTTATCGTAGCCTACATATTTCTAGACTTGAACCACCTTATTTTAAGATTTCTTGATAAGTAAAATTATTTGCATGAACAGATAATTTCACCAGAATTAAGCCATTTTCTCCTGTTTGTATTTTAGCTACTCTTTTTTTGCAGTGGTTATCTTGGGTATGGTCGATCCACATCTCCTCAAAAACCGCAGGACAGAATTCAATGAAATTTCACTCGTGCTTTGTTGGACCCTGAAGGTGTGCATCTCAAAATTGGTTTCTTCAATTTGTTAATTTATTATTTACATTTTTAGGCTTATTTGAACTTTCATTATTTTCATGTCAGTTTACTCACATTCATCAAATGTATGAGGGGGTATGGTCTATTCACATCAGCACAAATGGATGGGACATTTGTGTCCCTTTACACTAATTTACTAGTTTAAAGTCTAAGATTTGTTTAATTTAGTTTTCTAAAAAAAAGAAACAGAGAAAGTAGCCAAGCTGAGTTGATGATGGAGAGTCTTTGTTTGTGATGAAGTTGTAAATGAGCCTCACCCACATAAATAATCACCAGCAGCCACTGATATAACAGGATGTACAGGCATTGGCACAAGTACAGTATAAGCACTTATACAAACACATACACATGGTTAAACAATGGATAGGCAGTCTATCCATCAATTTTCCGTAGCCTCTTATCCTGTGTAGGGTCGCAGGAGGCTGGAGCCTATCCCAGGTGACTTTAAAAATCAACTTACATATTTTTAAATAAATGTTGTCACATTTTGAACTAATGACCAAATCTGCAGCATTTTTAACAAAATTATAACTGTTACATGTCATGAACACCCTTTTAAATTGAACACAATTCTTTATTATAATTAAACTTTGCCATGGCACTGCCATGTTGCCACTGACAACATTTGGTATTTGTTTCTTTGTTAGTGGGAAGACTGGCATTGCATGCTGTTCACCAGTGTACTGTAATCTGGTGTGTAACTTGACACTGCAACTGTGAGTGAGTCTTTCAGATGTGCATCAGTGAGGCGTGTTCTGTGTTTGTTCTTGATGAAGTTCATGTCAGAAAACGCTGATTCACAGAGATAGGTTGAACCAAACAGGCTGGCAACCTTCATAGCTGCTGTGCATACACCACTGTACTTCTCTGTGTCAACAAGGCACCAAAAGTTTGGTGCAGTCTGGTAGGCTTTGAGGTGTAGGTCACTTTGCAGCGTTATGATTTCCATCTCCACCTGTCCTGCATCCAAGTTGAATGTTGCACTTAGTTTCTCAGCAAAGCATGTTGTGTCCACATTCATGAAAGGGTTGGAAATGAATGACACACATGGAGAGGGTGGAGATTAGATCGGTTCCATTTTTCTCTTCTTTAAGTACAGTGTTAGCGATTATCATCATTGCTTCTTTGACAACTTCTCCATCAGAAAATGCCTTCTTCTTCTTGATCAGAAAATGTGTAGCTCTAAACGAGGCTTCAGTTGCTTTTTGTGACTTCTTCGCCGGCCTCGTGAAAAAAGACTGTTGCTTACCCAAAGCTGCCTTTAGCTCACCGGCTTTTTCTGCCCGTAGTGAGCTTCCCGGTAGGTAGTTAGCATGGTAGCTTTTGTGACACGTAGTGAAGTGTCTCTCAACATTGTGCCGCTTTGCCGTCGCCACAGTCGACCCGCAAATGAGACACACGCAGGTTTCTTTCACAGACGTAAAAAAGAACTTCTCCTCCCATTCGTTGTGAAAGTGATATTTTTTCTTCCTTTTTTCTGCCATGTTTTTGGGGTAAGAACCTGCATTCAGCGCTCATCTTTGCTGCGCCGCTAGCTTACTCTCCACGAGCACTGGTTTTGTCATGCGCACAATACAGACCTTTGAACTAGAGTAGGTCAGAGTTCACCTAAACTTATCTAAACTTCATATAATGAACATATTTTTAAGTTATTGTCATTTTTAAATCTATAGAGTAGGTCAGAGTTCACCTAAACTTATCTAAACTTCATATAATGAACATATTTTTAAGTTATTGTCATTTTTAAATCTATATAAATGCAAGTGTGATTATAAAAGAATAGCAACAGAATAAAATAAAATTTTAGACGCGGCTCACTAGTAAGTTGTGCTATTTTTAGAGCAGGCCTGCGGGCGACTCATTAAGTCCTTGGGGGCGACCTGGTGCCCGCGGGCACCGTGTTGGTGACCCCTGCTCTAGAGCATACGTGATGTGCACTGGTCTCGGTCGGAATGGGAAGACGAAGGAAGGGAAGAGAGAAGAGTGTTCAAGATTAATCGTAATCCGTTTTTATTTTTGACGTGATCTGGATAATGATTTGCTCACTGGGTAACTCAAGTGCTGCTCTTATATCAGTGAACACTGGCAGGGTAAGACACACGTAAGAGAAATCACTACAGCTGATGAAGACGACATTGTCCCGGCAACAAACAACACGTCTGTCGTAATGCCGTCTACGACTACTGATGACGTATCAGGATATTGTAGGGTTGTCCCATTTCATAGGAGGATATTTCAACCACTACCCCTTGTAACTCTGTTTCAAGGGGAGAGGCAAGGCTAAGGGTAGGGGTAGGGGGTGAAATTAAGAAATGGGATTGGGCCTGAGTGTCCATTGATGTTGTTCCTTAACAACCCCTATGGTCTGTCCTAATTGAAATCCCTCCAGAAATGACCATTTCCAGTCTAGAAAGTTGAATCATTCTGCTGTTGTACCTACATTTCATTCTGGAAACATCTGTCTTGCAGATTCTGTTTTTGAGTTTAAGGCTTAAATTTAGTGCGCACGGTTTTATAGATCTGAATATTTTCTTGCGTAGGAACATTCTGAGATCTGTGAGTAAACAATGTTTTAGGATGTATGTTTTATAAATGAGGCTCCTGCTCTGTTGCGGTTCCATCTGAGCCGAGCAGATACCAAAAGGTGACGTGAAACATTACAGACCACTGATTGGTCAATGTCCAGCATGCACAGAGTTTCCTGCACAGCACAAATCAATGGCCTCCACACTCAAACAGCGAAGCTACTTTGGCGACCGTAACTTTTATTTGTTACAGCTGCTACATTGAGGAGGTGCAGACGTTCGTGTCTTAAACAGCTGATGGTAGGATCACCAGAGAGGTGTGTGTCACACTAAAGACTACATTCATGGCAGTTTCACGTGGCCCCAATCTACCCTGAGGAGGAACCATCAGCAATAGAAAAGAACCGGCAGAAAACCGAGTCCAGTCCAGTCCAGTCGAGCTGGTACTACGCTGTGGAAAAGGGGCTTCAGTCAAAGTCTGAGGCCGTCTGTGGTTTGTCACAAGAAATGCAAAAAGAAGAGTACCTTTTTTATTTATTTGATATTATTCTGTTGACACTGTGTTGTTTGTGTCGTGAACGTTCTACAAGCAGTCACTGCTTGTTGCTGCCTTTCATGACTTTAGTATAGTTACCTGGTTACTGAGGCTGACAGCGAGCTTGTTGAAGGACACAGGATGAGGACAGTCGGCTCGGAGGAAAACCTGCTGTTGGATGGGCTGGTCCACATGGAAACTGGGAGACTGGAACTTGGCCTTACACTGGACTGAAGTCAGGAAATTAAAGCCAGAGTGGAAACACCCCCAGGTATACAACAGTCATTTACAACAGTTGTTATTTCATTAAATAGAAAGGTGTTACGCTGAACACAGTTTTAACAGATTAACTACAGTACTAGCCTCAAGCTTTATGACATGTTATCAGACTATAGCTGCTGTCTGTGTCTGTCTGTCGACCAAATATCACAAGAACTGTTCATCTGATCTACTACACACTGGACATGTGTATTGGTGGGGACATAAGGATGTGCGCTGCTGAATTTAGGACAAATTGGACCCACAACATATTGATATTTATAAACTTTGAACCAATAGAACAGCACTGTGTTCAGCAGCAGGGGTGGGGTCTCAGGGCTCCACACAGAAACAGACAGTCTGAGAACTCGGCTAAGTGATTCAGAAAAATGTAATTCCACATTGTGCTCTCCATGGCGCTCTCTAAAAAGAGAAAAGTAGACAGAACGACTAAGATGGCGCTGCGGATGGCAGCCTCGGTTCTGCGCTCTCTGATTCTGATTGTTTGTCTGTTAGCAGGATTACACAAAAGCTACCAGATGGATGTTGATGAAACTTGGTAGAAGAGTTAGCCATATAGCAAGGAAGAACTCATTTAGTTTTAAAATGGATCCAGATGAAGAGAAGAAGCCAGGAATCTTTTCAACATTGCAATATATATAATATATTTTGTCAATTCCACATAAACTACTAGATGACCATGAAACTGTGTGGAAGGATGGAGCATGTACCAAGGAAGAAACCATCAAACTTAGGAGGAGATCCTGATAAAGGAGACAATGCATGGATTTTTTCAACTTTCTTTAACATTGCAGGATTTTTTTCCAGCGTTATTTTCCAATAGTGCAAATTAAGGCTTTTCATTTAACGTATGTTTATGTTATGTTAGCTTAATAACTGGAATTTGGATTAGTTGTTTGGGGTATGTTGGGCCTCGGCAGAGGTATGTGCTCTACACACTGATGCAAAAATACATTTGATTATCTTAAATGCATATAACTCCAATGGTGAAATAAATCTGTGGAAACACATTTTACATTTTGAGTCAAGTACTGAAGTGAAAATAGTGATTTTCCAGTTCAGGTAAAGAGTTGCTACGATATGTTTAAATGAATTTATGCGTCACACTGATCCTTTTAAATTGACATTTATATTGGGTAAATTACTTTGTTATACTAATTGAGCAATAAAAAATGTTTAGAGAAATGATTGAAGTAGTCTAAGATTAGGGTTATCAGATTAGGGTTAATTGAAAAAAAAAGAAGATGAATTGCTGAAGACATAATGCATAGAGCCGTAACATAACAGCACTGGTTATGATGGGGAATCAACTAATTTGGGATTTTAACGTTTTGACCGTACACAGTCAGAGCAGCTCTCCAGACCAGAGGAGAAGTAAGCCCCTTCCAGACAGGCTCATTTTGAACAGGCGTCACACTAGTTTATCTTAAAGCCAATAACTTTTCTCTATCCTTGCTTTAATCCAAGTTGTACACCATAAACATGAAGTAGAGTGAAAAAAGTACTTTCATAGTACACAGTAGCCTGGATGGTTGTGTTTGGGTGAGTGTGTTTACTGACTGAATGGGATGTAGTCCTGCACTTCTATGCTCAACTCATTAGATCCAGCCAAAGCCATGCGATCGCTCCACAGTGACCTGGCTGCACTGACAGAGGAAGAGTCGCACTCAGGCTCGGCATCAGGGACCTCGTTCTGACAACATCAGACAAGTCAAAAGTGGCTGTATGAATTTAAAAGATACTTCCTGGTCTGTGACCTAGTTCAACTGTGGGCCAGCTCAACATTTGCTGGTTTAAATGTGACCACAGCTACAAACTGCATGAGACAGAAGACGTCATCATGACACTTTCCATTGAAAGAAGAACATTTTCTTTTGTTTCATGCATTTAATTCATACCCTCACTGCACATAGTAACATTCTGGCATCAGTGCTATGATAGATCTGAATCTGAATCTCAGATGTTTGCTGTTGAATTCTTTGGATTCTTCAGGACTTTGATGAGATTCTTCTCAATCCTTGACTTTTGTTCCTCTTTCAAAGTTGAGGCTAGAAGACAAGATGACAGAATCATGACCTCTTTGATCAGATACATGTGAAAGAGTTTCTTACTTCACAATGTTTTGTACTGAAGTTGAAAGTCTTACGTTTTATATTATATGTTAGGATAATTCAGTTTTAAAAGTTCATTTTCAGGCAGATTTATCACAAACAAGTTCTTAATCTGTGGGCAGAAGTTTCATCTGAGAGACACAAAGGAACATTTGGTCAAAAGCTTCCACAGAGAGCAAGTTTGTCTAACAAATAAAAAGCTTCAAAAGAACCTAAATTCATTTGTCTTTTATTACTTAGACTATTTGATGAATTGTTGTCATGTGTTTGGTTTAACTAACAAATGACTCCTAATGGTATGGCTGATGGCTGCTCATTTGTCAGAAGAATACTGTAAGCCATTAGCAGAAATATCATGATAAGTCATGGTTGTATGATTTGTAAACTATTTATTGCAACTGTCACTTTAACCTGTTATGTCTTTACCTGCCTATAGTTTGTTCTTTGCTGCTATTTTCTAACCATTGTGTATTGATGTTGTGTTCTATGCTGCTGTAACAAGAGAATTTCCCCTTGCAGGATGAATAAAGTATCATCTTATCTTATCTTATATAGACATTTTCAGCTATGCTGCCTCACACTCCAAATTATACTTAGCAAATGAAATAACACAGAAATGTCAGGTTAGAAGGGCGTCAATGTAATTCTAATTCAACACAATACAAATTCATTTTAACCCTGTGGCTATATATAATATTTATAATATATAAATTTGGAAGGTTATTATAATCAACAAAAAACTGCATTGCATTTGATCATTGTTTAAAACCTTCCAAACGGACAACACTGATTTGCTAAGGATGGCTCAGAATAACCTTGCTTACCTCTGCCCAGCAGCTCCATGCAGTATATGATGTAGTCTTTAACACTGGCCAACAGATAAGCACAGCGCAGAGCTGTGGTCAGTATGGCTGTCAGGAGGCTCCACCATCGTTCAGTGCGATAGTCGCACATTACGTAGTCCAACAGCCTGATAACACAACACACAAACACAGATAACATGCCAACAGACTCTACTGGCAGAAGTAAACACTGCTTCCACACAGTGTATATAGCTGTATATATATATATATACCTGTACACTAAATATACATAGAGTGTATATTTACACTTTAGGTTATACTAATGACTGATTGTCCACAGTTTGGATTTTCCTCTTTCAACACAAACCTTTCTGTAAGCAGAAAGCATGTTTGGCAGTTTCAAAGGTTTCAGCTGCCTGATCACTTTACTGAATAGTCCCGATCTCATTCGAACTGGGACACAACGCAGGGTCAGGCCTAGTTAGTACTCAGATGGGAGACGGCCTGGGAAGACTAGGTGCTGGAAGCTTGGGGCAGCTGTGGCTCAGGACATTGAGTGGTCAGTGATTCGGCCCCCAGCTTGTAGTTTACATGTGGAAGTGTCCTTGGGAAAGATACTAAGCTCCAAAGGACTTCTGATGGCCGTTCCATTGGTGAGTGTTGGTGTGAATTGTTATCACTACTGATGAACAGGAAGGGGCGAGCGTTGTAGCCTCTGGCTCCACTATATGAATGGGTGAATGCTGGCTCGTGTTGTAAACCACTTTGAGTGGTCGGTCTGATTGAAGCTACACAAGTACAACAAGTTATGAAGTGGAATAGTCCTTTACAAGCCCAGCGTGTGTTTTGACTTACTTTAGAGCTTTGGTGCGGTCCTTAGCATGGTAGTACTCCTCTCCCATCTGCACCACTGTGTAGGAGAGAAGACAGAATGAGGAAAAATACAGTGTGTGCAGGATCCACTGGAGGCCTGCTATAAGGCTGCTGAAGGTATTCAAGAACACTCACTGAGGTGACTCTTCATTCGAGGGCACTTGTACTTCTTAAACTGGGCCACAGCATTGCTGAGAAGAGCTATTATCAGCTCCTGTAAGGGCAGACAGTGAGAAGCATGTCTTAATAAAGCAGCACAACACAAGCTGACAGTCACTGGAGGGGTTAACCCTCACCCACACATTGTGGGATGATTTTCACTGAAAGGCTGTGATGACAAAGATCAATATTAAACTGTGGGTGGTTTTATCGAAATAGAAAAGTAACAGAGGTTAAGTGTTACGGATCATTTCAGACTGTCGTGCTAAAAAGATCTGTTAAAAGATGATAAGAAAGTGTTGGACATTTGACTGTGCCCTACTGTCTCTGAACTCGATGACAACACATCTGCTGCTGGTCCCAGTCCAACCAGTCTGTAATAATACTGTCTTTACAGTTGAGCCATTCAAATGTTGGACAAAAAGTAAACAAGGTATCATCATTGTCACATTTTACACAAATACAAGATTGCAAACTTCATCCATTTTCATTATGTAGAGCATGAAGTAAAGTTTTTGTGAACGCATCACGAGATTGCAGAATTGGAGAAGCTGCACCAGAGCAGCTTCTAGTGATAACAGTGAAGTTCCACTCTGAATAACTTTGTTCGCTCAGGGCGGCTTTTTCTGTCAAAGATGCAAACTCCTGGAACTTGCTGCCTGATCACTTAAAATCTGCTGCAGCTTCAGTGTTTCAAGAGAACTTCCAAATCCTGGTCAATCCAGCAACAAACATGTCATCATGTCTAGTTTTCTCCTGTCATTTCTGTCATGTTTTTAAATGTCTGTTTTACCTTGATGCTCTCACTTTGTTTTTATCTCAATGTGTTATTCTCTTTGTTGTTTAAAAGCCCTTCTCTGGACGTGTTTTCTTATTAGCATTCCCTATAAAAACTATGAAACTGGGCAAAGGTTTTAAAACTCAGTTTCATTCTGTTTGTCTATGTATGATGAATGATGTAGCTGTCCCATGAAATAAACCATTATCAAATGAATACGTCTGATAAACACTGCCTTACATGTAACAGTGTACTGTAATAAGGCCATAACCACACACACAATGACTCAATATCACTTCAATATCATAACAGTAGAAACACATCATTTTAAAAACCCAATATTTTCCTTCCACTAGCCCTAATCTACTGAAACAAACAAACATGTAATACATAGAAATGAGTTTTTCAAGTACCCACAACCAAAACTTGTTAAATCATGAATAACCATCATTTAGTCATAACATAGAAAAAACAGTCATTGGTTCATTTCAAAGTAAACGATGATGTTGGTGAGATTTTTTTCTGCATGAATGAAAAGACCTGGTCAAGGCGATAATTTACCGAGTCTAATTAATGTCCTACTGAAACAACTGACGATGTCACGACTTCCACTAAGCTTACGTGACCAGGCAGTTAGGATGATGATGATGATGCTGATGGCCGGATCTCTGCAGACACGTTCAGCACAGATGTTACAGATGTTATGGCTCATTGCATTCAGTGACAAGTCCAGATTTAACTTGCACAGAGCTGATGGTCGTAGGCGTGTGTATCGTTGCCGTGGGGAACGCTCTCCTGCAGCATACATCCAGGAAGTCGACCATTTGGTGGTGATGTCATGATGTGGGGAGCCATTGCTAATGGATGTCGGGCAGACCTGGTCCACATCCACGGTACACTGACAGCTATCTGTTACCGAGATACGGTCCCAGGTCCACATGTCATTCCCAGGATACAGCAATCAGGCATCACCTTCATGCATGACAATGTCAGACCACATGTGGCTCATGTCTGTCAGGAGTAGCCTGGACCAGAACAATGTCACTGTCCTTCCTTGACCAGCATATTCAACAGATCTCAACCCAATAGCGCATCTGCGTGACGTTCAGGATCACCGGGTAAAGTAGTGATAAATGCTGGAGGTAGACACGCACGGTAGTGACTATTGTTGTTCTCTGTCTCACCATCCACACTTTCTGACTTGTAAACACTAAGACAAAAACCACTAATCTGCACAAAAACGATTTTTCTGTATGGCTAAAGGGTGAATAAAGATGTGTGAACCATAATCTACCTTTGATATTTAAGATTGACAGGATGGAATGACATCAAAAAAACATATGCGTTTCTACTGTTGCTCAGTATATTTAGTTTTGGACCAGGTGTTTCCTCAGGTTACAGATATTACAGTGAGTTTTGTGAAGTGTAGCCACACAGGGATGATGGAGTCTTACTCTCTCAGTCAGATGCTCTCTCACTGACATAAATCGGTTCTCAGTAGTACTGACGTGATTTTGCTGCTACTCTTAAAAGTACTGGGTTTGGTACCCAACCTTTCATCACGTAATGGAAGTTCCTAATACTCTGTCTTGGTCTTGCAGCCTGTGTGTGTTGCTCATGTTGTGTATCAGAACTCAGTTTTACTTCACTCTGATCCTGTTTCAGTCGACAAAGGTACCGACCTCTGATGCACACACCCTGTGTGGAGCTCACTGCCTCAGCTGGAAGAGATGTGTGTGCTTCATGGTCTGCAGTCTTCGTATTTCCATGGCAACAACCTCCTTGCCCTCCTCCAATGTCTGCTCAGAGGAGGGTATGTTGTCAACAGGAAGCTTTTCATTCTTCCTCCCCTGGATCAGATTCTTGTTTGCCTCTAAACATGAAAATAACAGAAGGAGGCGATGTTAGAGTCTGAGTCATACATGGACGTTTAAAATGTAGCTGCATCCTTTTCAGTACGACCAACAGTTCCTTAAACTTTAATCCGAAACACCAGAGAAACGTGACCGATGTAAAAACATGGCTTTGGTGTTGTTGTGCTTGCCTTTGGGTTGATATTTGAGCTGGAGCTCCTCTACCCGTAGCTGCAGTTTGAACTTGTCACTCTGAGTCTGAAGCACAGAAAACACACGAACAATACAAAGTGTGTCAGAAACTTGCTCCCTGTAGGTTTGACAGAACAGACTATAAAGTTAACATGGTCACTGCTCATGCAGACAGCTCAGTGTTTTGCTGCTGATTCCGTTTGGATCAGCTCAAACACACTCAGACCTACAGTTAACTAAACAACACTGTCCTTTCCTGCTTTATAAATCTGTGCTATCTCTTTGCACTTTGCTACTTCAGAATACAAACATGCATGTTTTCAGAACCCTTTATTGTGTGGAAGCGTTGGTACTGTTGTGTTTCTGTGTGACCAGGAGATGCAGGGTTTACAGACCTGTTTGAGCTGCCGCTCAGATGAGTAGAGCTTCCTCTCCAGCTCCAAAGCTCTCTGGCTCTCAGACAAAGATTTCATCCTTTGCAGGGAAAGTTCATCTCCGAGACGCTCTGCATCCTTACTGAGGACAGACAGAGCTTCACTCAACATGGACCACATGCACAAAGAAACCATCACAACACTGCATGCAAAACGTGAACTGATGAAATATCTTAAATCACAGCAATGTTTACTTCTTTCTTGTCTGACTAGATTTGTCTTCATCAGGTAGTTTTACGTTATTTCATATCATTTTCATCTCTTTACATATTCAGAACAGAAATGTGTGAATCCTATGATCCATGACAACCTTTAATAAAAGTCAGGCTGTGTGTTGTTTATTAGAAGACATTGTTAACATTTTCATTATTGGCTTAAATTAATTTCTGTCTTATCAAACCAATCTCATTTTTAGGTCGGGATCGAGCTGCATCAGAGTGGCTATCTGGACCTGCACAACACAAACACATCCTCGCTGCTGTCGCAAACAACAGACCGCGTTTCTATGTGCATGTCTTATTCCAGTACCTTCATGCGCTGCAGCTGCTGTTTGCTGAAGGCCTGTTGTTTCTGCAGTGACTGATACTGAACCTTCATACTGATGAGCTGTCTCTCCATCACAGCGCGCTTATCCTCAAGCTGCCAAACAAAAAGGAAATATATGCACACTGACTTTTACAGTTCATTCCCTTGAGCTTGTTGCTGTGTAACATTGGAGTTATTGTCAATTGAAAGACTTTGAGAGACTGGCTCCAACAGATTAGCATACATGTATTTACCTCCACCAGGGAAATTATGTTTTCACTGATGTTTGTTTGTCTGGCTGTTAGCAGCATTACACAAAAATTACCCGATGGATTTTCATGAAACCTGGTGGGAAGGTTGGACATGTGGGAGAAAATTAAAAAAAATGTTCCACTTACTTTTAACTAGCTTTTTTCACCAATTCCTGAGGTATATGACCTACTGAGAGCCCTTCTAGTTTCATTATGTGTTTTCTTGATGCTTCCAAGACATTTGACAGAATTAATCATGAAAAAATGGTAATAAATTGTTTGTAAGAGACGTTGCAAGTATACTCTTAGGATACTGGTCCTCTGGTAAGTCCATCAGATAATGAGTTATCTGTCCCACTTCACATTTATTGATGGTGTTCCTCAGGGTGGAATTTTGTCTCATAGTGTCGATAGATGACCTACTGAAATAACTAAATGGTTGAAACACAGGCTGTCTTGTTGGAAACTGTGTTATCACTTTATTTGCTGGCGATCTGCTCATTTTAAGTCCATATAAATGTTCAGTGAAGATGTAATGTTTTAAAGTTTGTGTCATGAGAGGTTGTGTCATACAAGGGAGACACATTCCCTCCTGGTGTCAGCAACAAGGACTACAACCCATCACGTCCATTAAAAGACTACAAACCCCACAGTCTTCCAGGCAGGCAGGACAATGGTTGCTGCCCAGCTGAACCATATGAGCTAATTGCTCTAGCCAGAGAGCTGGAAAGTGAAGTGACAGTGTGTGTGAGGCAGAGATGATGACTGAGGTGTACAGAGAGGAACAGGGCGTCTGTTATGTTAAAAAGAATAAGATAGAAAACTAGAGTTTGGATTTAAATGGCTGTTCTGTTTTTGCTGCCTTTTGACTGCAAAAATGAAGTTGATGTGTTACGAGAGGACAGAATACATGTAATTTAAGCTGGAAAACAACACCTCGCTGTCTTTTTACTGCACCCAAACTTTAAAAGCTTCAAGAGAAAAGCTCCCAACATCACAAGTCTTAATCACATGAAGGTTAGCTACTTTCTCCAACTTCCTCCTTCACTCTCTGACTCTGTCCAGAGACTGGTAACACAGAGCCGGGTTGGTGGTTAGCAAGGTAACTCCAAGTTACCCGTGGTGTTCAGTGTTCAGATGCTGGTTCATTTCTAACGGGGTACATCACCATGGTAACTTATGCTGCACACCTAACCTGAGAAATCAACACATACAAAAGCATCGCCTTATCAACTGACTGGAAAATGACATCATTCACAGAAGATCCCAGAGCTCCATGTTCAGACTGTGAGGTGTACTCCTATGTGGAGGCCCCGCCCTGTCTTCTTCTTCTTCTTTTTGTTTACTTCTGTCAAAACCATTTCACTGTGTCTTTGTATCGTGTATTTGCTTTACTTATAAGACATGAAAGTTAGTAGATTCTAGATCATGGCGATCATTGAGGGTGAGAAGTGTCCATCATTCCACAATCAATTCATTTTGAGTATACTGTACTTACAGTATACTGGGTTTTGGCTTAGTAGTAAGAACACTTATAGACTCAAACTGGTCACTTTGAGTATGGAAGTATGTGATTTGGGACACAGCTTATGTTTAGTCTCAATATACCCCAATAAATATGACATCATTTAGGATTTCCATTGTCTCTGAGTTGAATACAGCTACAGGTATAAACCTGATGGGTTCTGTTAGCATCAGTTTGTCTCACTCATCATCATCATCATCATCTTCACGAGCGTTTTGAGACTTCCAGCTTCAGAAATGGTTCAATCAAAAATTCAAAAGCTTCCATGTGTCCAGTTGGAGCTCCAGGACCTTTACATGAGGACAGTAGAAGGATCAGAATGAATGGCTGAGTGTTCACTGATGGTGTGTCTACAACCCCACAATGTGCTTTACCTCTAAAGATGAAGACACAGTTTTAAGCAAACAAAAACATTCAGCTTTAATTAGAACAAAAAACATTCAAAACATTGAACAACAAAATGAACCTTAACGTAACTTAAACTGAACCAAATACTAAAAGTGCTCAAAGATAGAAGAGCAGGTCGTCCAGCTTGACGTTGGGCTCCCTGTGGATGCTCTGACCCACGAGGAAAGCCAACTTGTGGGCGTACTGGCAGGGAGCGGGCACTCTGACGACCGCCTAAAGCATCAGAGAAAATAGAGTCAACTCACAAATCACACCGACCTTTATTACCTCTGCCAACGAGGTCATTTTCACCCGTGTGTTTGTTTGTTGTTCTGTCAGCAGGATTATCTGAACGTTACGAACCAAATGTCATTAGAGTTTATGGAGGGGCTGGGCTGGAGCCAGGCACAAATCCATTAAACAATGGTGTCGATCCAGATCTAGATCCTGATCCAGAACCAGGAAACTTTTTTTTCTTTTTCATAAATATGTTGAAAAGTAATCTTCCAATCATAAAGAGAGAATCCAGCTAAGGGAACCTCTGACCGACTAGAACCTGATCCAGATGTGAATATGATGAACTGTCATCAGAACCGATACATCATACATCATCATCGTGTAGTTGAGATCATATGGATTCAGAACAATCATTTCACACTTAGTTTCCATGCGTAGCTAATGAAGCATGAAAATGTCACAACAATTGTGACGTTATTGATACCAGAATTGTGTTTTCAGTTTTCACTAGAATACGGCTCTCTCGTTGGGGGTATGTGCTCTGCTCTTTATGCTGAACATGGCGTTGGCCTACCTGCCAGTTGAAGTACATGTGGCACAGCTTGAGGGTGAGCCGCTGCATGTGGTCAGGCTTCAGTCCGCTGGTGTCGAACACGACGTTGTAGTGGGTCGGGGAGACGCATCCATTGCGGACAGCCTGGCTCACGATGTAGAAGTCATACCTGCAAACCAGGGCTGCAGCGGTTAACCACCACTACCAGATTTTACTTGCCATTATAAGGCGTATTAGCCTAAGCAGCTAATGACTTTCCACAGATCTGATGGTTCCAGAAGGTCTGGTTCGTCCCCATTTACAACTATTTCTACACAGATCTGATTATAAGGGTTCAGATTAAGACTTTCCATGTTCTTTTAATTGAAACAAGAACCTCTGAACACCTGCCTCCCTCCCTCAGGACAATGCTAACTACAAGAAGCTAAAAACTTACCACTCTGGACGGGTGACCTCTGAGTCAATGACGGTGCCGGGAGGGGGGTTGGTCACCTTGCCGTGCAAGCGGGCGAAGAACCTGGTGGCGATGCGCTTCTTCACCACCACCACACTCAGCTTGGGCCTAAATGAGCAGATAGAGAACCTCCATCAGATGGGTGAGCTTCCAAACTATGACCATTAACATCAGCTGGTGGGTTACCAACATGTCATCCTCAGATCAGAGGTTGATAGAGCTGAGTCTGTTACCAACATGTCATCCTCAGACCAGAGGTTCATAGAGCTGAGTCTGTTACCAACATGTCATCCTCAGATCAGAGGTTCATAGAGCTGAGTCTGTTACCAACATGTCATCCTCAGATCAGAGGTTCATAGAGCTGAGTCTGTTACCAACATGTCATCCTCAGATCAGAGGTTCATAGAGCTGAGTCTGTTACCAACATGTCATCCTCAGATCAGAGGTTCATAGAGCTGAGTCTGTTACCAACATGTCATCCTCAGATCAGAGGTTCATAGAGCTGAGTCTGTTACTCGGCTGAAAAGAGTGTCTTGTACTTCTTGCGTTTATAAACTGTGTCTATCTTCACTCCTGATGAAAGGAAATCTCAGCCATGTCCACATCCTAAAGACCACTGCAGATAAAACTCAATCAGCTCTCTTCTGCCACGGTTTGTAAAATCACTATCTTCACTCAGCTCAGCCGAGGGCTTTTGACTAAAGAGCACAGTCAAGAAGCTGAATGTGTGTTTCAGTGTTGGCTCATCAACATGGTGTAGTGTGTCTGTTTACAGAAATCACACAGCTTTCAGTGTCAGTTCATTTTAAAAGGAAATGAAAGCATTCTTTCATTTGTGAACATCCATGTACATTATTTTAGTTTTTACTGTCTGCCCTGACACTATAAGATTATTTACATTGAACAGGTAGATAATGGTGTCCTAGTGTCGAATACATGTGATGTCACCTTTCAAACAGTCACTCACATGTAGTCCTGTCCCATTTTCTTGATGCAGTCCTTGATCTGTGCCACCTCATAGTTGACCACGCTGGACAGCTGGCCGTCTCCAACTCCGTCTCGGTACACAATGATGCGCGAAGGCAGGCACTTGTTGAACTTCAGGTAGTCTCCCAGGGCCCCTGGAAAACAAACACAAAGATGGAAAACTTTACTTACCAATGCTGAGATTCATGTGTATTTTAAAAGATCCCCTCCACACATGTAGAACAATTCTCTGATGTGTGTTTCATGTGGTTTTTGCATCAAGTATAACTACATTAAAGAACTTAATATGCCGTACTCCTTTTCCCTTTTTAAAAATTCCAGAACAAATGAATATGATTTTCATCACAGCAGTTTATCTGTTTGACACAAGCTGCCTCCTACGTCACTGTGGGGTCCCTTCTCAGTCAATGAACAACGGAGGCTTTAAGTGTCCACATCACGTTTGTTTGCCGAGTACTGGACCAGGATTGGCTCCTAACTATTGCAGAGCGCAGAGAAAATGGACACTTGGACCAATGGGCGTGAATACAGGTTCTCCTACAGCGACTCTGCACGTCGTTCTGACCCTTCAGGAACAAGAAGAAAACATTTGACTGGTGGGGACTTTGTAGAGACAGAGAGGGGTTTGTGGCACAACTTCACCTCCTTCACACGGGGAAGGGAAAAAGGTCCAAAGGGCAAAAACTCCAGCAACACTTGAAGTATTAGGAACAACTTTATTATGATAGACCGACGCGTTTGGGCTTGTGGCCTTCATCAGGGTCATCATAAAACACATTGCAAACAGCATTTAAAAAGGGAATGCATGAAGCAGAAAAAAATGTAACCAGAAAACTTACCAGTTAAGGCCTGACTCAGTCCATCCATGATTTCTTGACCTTTGTACTGCAGCACACACTTTGAGTACCACCTGGACACAGAAATGAGAACACAGCTTAGCTGAGATAGGGAGGCCACCATAACAAATACCTGTGCACATGGTGAGCACAAGCTAATTCACAACGGACCAAATTATAGCACGTCAACACCGAGGCCTTCATGAGACAGATTCATGTCATGGTTCACAAGTGGACAGCAGTAAGTCCAGGTGTGCAGCAACCATGACACATAAAGGACACATGTGACATTCTTTGCATATGGAGCAGGGAGGTGAGATCCGCTGGCTACTTGTGATGGTTCACCAGGACAGATACTAACACCAGGTGTGAACAGGCTGTCTGCTGTAGAAGCTAACCTGCTCATGGTCGGGTTGAGGCTGGCCACCAGCGCTCCGATGGACCTTTTTCCAGCTGTAATGTCATGGTAGCAGTCGATGCCCACAATCATCAGATGTTTGAGCTGCACAAACAGGTGGGACACGTTAAAATACAACACGTTCTAGTTCTGTGACAAACACCAAATCAGTTTTCATTTTTGTAAACCTTTGGGTCTTTACCCCGGCCTTCTGAACGGACTCAAAACTTTCATGGACACCGTCTGCCTCTCCTGTTCTTCAGCTTTCTACACTGGCTGCACTGGTGCACCAGCACATCATTTATGTGCACCAAATGTCATTAGCGTTTGTCAGTTCCCATACCCACAGTGTTTGACAAACCCAAATCATTCTTCTTTGGGTTTTCTGAAAAAACTATTGATTAAATTCTTTCTTGGATACTGGCCGTGTGTGTAGTACTACAGTATTTATGGATTTATTTTGATTTCTCTTTAAATGTTCTGTGCTCCCCAGAAAGGGAGGGAGGGAGAGGCATGCTGACTATGGACCATTCATTCTCCATGTGCTTCAAGACACCTCAATCCACCTAAGAACTCGTTTTCCCATAACACACTTCAACTTTTAAAGAATATAATCAACTAATCAATTGGTGTGTGCATGACTTACGGGGATTTCCACACTCCAGAGCTCTCCTCCCATCTTACAAGCCATCTGCAGTACAATCTTGGTAGCCACAGTCATGAGAGCCCCGGCTCGATTCAGAGTACGGGACAGCACACACTGGCTGGGAATGGGGCAGTCCACACAGAGGTACTTCTTGACGCTGTCGTACTTGTCCTTCCTGTTGCTGGAGAGGACCACCACCACCTGACAAACACAAATGACTGGTCTCATACGTGGCGACAATGCACCAATGAAACAGTAACAAAACTCAAACTTGTGGAGATGAACTGCGTTTCTGTGTTTGTGTTCCATGTATTCAGACACTAACCATCTGTGTTTGGGGTCCAACATTGTGCTGCAGGGCTCTGAGGAGAGACCCCTGATGATCCTCATACTCGACCCTGAATCAAAAGGACAGACTGGTTTATTTTTTTAGCTAGCTGTACAAAATAAAGTGGCAACTGAATTAATTAAATGTTTTCTGAACGATGGTCCACAAATCACACAAATGTGTTGATGCAGACGAAGGGTCAACATTCAGGGAACCATTGTGACTAATTTCACTTCTCTTATCACAGGCGGTGCAGAAACCCGGTTTTTGACTGAAGGATGTTAAATGTTAGAACTCACATGACAGCTGTCTGCATGCGGACACCGAGAGGCTCGCTCACTCTATGGAGGGTCTGCAGGAGGGTCTGGGCTTCACCGCTGTTGCGACGGGTGTAAAACAGGATCCAGTTTTCCAGCGGCGGAGCACTAATCAGAGGCACCCCCCGCATCTCTCTGGCCCAGTCAGCTGTTACGGGGTGGTAGTCATACTGGGTGACACAAATAACTACATTAACAACTCTTAATTAAGATCACATGAATGAATCTATTTAATTCATTCCACAATAACAAATTTAAGCAACCAGAAGAATCCCATACCGATCTTGGACCCTGGAAAAGCCTCTCCTGTGGGAGGACTCTGCCGGTCACATTGAGGAGTTCCTTATCAAAGCTGAGTCCCCACTTATCCAACTCGGCCTGAGCATCAGCGTGCCTGTGAAACAAATTTCAGGATTTAAATTGAAGCTTGGGATTAAACCGCCTGAAGAAGTTGACAGAACAGTTAGCATTTTCACTTCTGTGCATATAAACACACTAAATGCAAAAGCTGAGGACAACTTCTAGGTAAAACGGTGAAGAGCCTCGTGATCAATGACAGGAAGGAGGAGGCAGTCATGAAAATGTTTGTTAATGATTAAAAAGCCATTTATTTTACTCTAAATTAAATACAGGCAAGGTTTTTAATAAACAGACTCCTTAAATCTTTGAACAGCAGCGCCCTATTGGAACAATTTAAGAGGTTGTTTTACTCATGATTGTTTCCTATTAAATGAAGAGTTGAGAGAAAGACAGTTCAGGCATCTTCTGCTCATCGTCATGACAAACCAAAGTGAGTGGGTGAAGTTTCTTCATCCAGATTCTTATCTTCATGTCCTAATTTTACTTTCCTCTGCATCTTAACTGATATTTCAGTTCCAGACACAGAAGGAAATAGATACAGATGTCACTGCATTCATTTGCTGCTGCAGTAGAGCAATGGTTGCCCCTGCTGCAAAGGGGGGCTGTTTGCTGCACTTGATAGCGGTACACGCTAGGTGTCATTCCTTACAGTGATACACCCACAAGCTGTTTGCCAGTTAAACTCACACATGTGTGAAGCTGTGTATTGTTGTTTACACAACCCCAAACAAGATACAAGTGAGATTTGTATTTTCTTGTTTACTGCCTTCAGTTTTCACGGATTTGGAGAGAAGAAGCTTTCCAATAAACCAGTAGCAAGAAAGCCGCTCGTGTCTTTGATTGATTGAATTTATTGGGTAAAAATTCATACAAACACACAAATATAGATGAATACTGAGGATAACACATAAGGTATAACATGGGATCATTATTTCCAATGATCCCAGCGATCCCAACGAACCAAATGTGGGACAATGTGGGACACATTACCAATACTGAGAAATAGCCTGAAATTTAAAATAATGTCCATCTAACTTACAAAATAAACAATACATTACGCAGGTTACAGGTTAGGACCGTAGCATGTTTAAAACTTTAACATACTTTTGTTATCGTATTAAGTTTCACTCTACTTATTGTATTGTGTGATAGTCTGCTTGTACTCCTATTTCTCCTATTTCTCTCTATTTCTATAACTTTTGAAAGTAGTTGTTTTTCATGTTTTATCAACAGTGAATCTGACTAAACTCAGCACAATAAAACACAGCAGACAGGTTGTTGACGTGGGGATCTATTCTTTGAAGTATTCTACTGGTGTTTTAAAAAGGTGTAGATCATGTGGGCATATAATAGTGAGGGCGAGCCCATAGTATGTCCTAAAAAAGAAAAGTAACACATTTAGATCAAGGAACATTCATGCATTCAAAGTCTGATCCTACCTATATTTTCTCCTACAACAGGTATTAACACATGACTGATATAATATTAAAGTTATTCACACTTGACATGTGGACCCATACACTGAAGATAATAGACCCATATACTAAAAAAAAAGCAGTAGGCATTATTCACATCAAGTCTTTCAACCCTCCTATCCCAAATTAAACGACTGCATTTCATAAAAATGTAGGCATAGAATAAAATATGACGAAACAAAACCTGAAGCCACAGAAAAATGTTGTGTGTGTTTTTGTCACTTTGGAGTTGGTCCACTGGTGTTTTTAACTCTAAGGCATCATAGACGGTGACAGGTTTACCTGCGCTTGACCCATGTGTGTGTAATTGGATTGACAGCCCCACACACAAACCCCGCCCCATGTTGAAAGGCCTCCTAGCTTTCTTCACAGCCATTGGATAAAAGCCCGATTTTAGAAAACGTCTGTCCTGATGTGTTGACTTTTCAAAGCTGGAGCTATTCAAAATGCGGGATGCGGGACAAGGGATCAAAATGCTGTGCGGTCCCGGACAAAGCAGGACATCTAGTCACCCTAACTGTATGTGTGAATTGCTTCTCATTTGTAGTGACACTAGCAGCAATCAGTAAATCATACCTTCCCCACACATTCCACTATTGTCACACTAATCCTGGGTGTGGTAAAGAGATCCAAACTGCATACTGTAAGATCCAACTAAATGATAACAAAATAAGGTCTCATTGATTCCAGTCGGTAGCCTGAATCAAAGCAAACTTTATTTTTACACCATTGGTACTACAGGCTGTCAATTATTATCAAAACCAAAAAAGAAAAACAGAATGTAAGATCCAGTTAGTTTGCTGCCATTTCAAATATGTATTATCGACTTCATAACAAAAATACACATCTAGCCTGTGTATCTGCTGTCTCTGGACAAATAGCTTGTTATAACGTTGTTTAAAGGCTGATTTGTGCATTACAGGGCCGCATCTTGACACATTTCCTCCTTTTGGTGACATATGACACCCGAAACTTATCCCAGAGCAAACCATCGTCTAGATCACGTCAAAAATACATGATTTCTGGACATCTGTAACGTCTTCTGGACGTCCCCATTTGAGTAAGAATGACAGGTGTTTATACGTCTATTTTTGGATACTTTATCAGCATGGCCTGGGACAGATCCATGTTGTGTATGTGCTACAGCTTCATCATCCTCGTAACAGATTGGAAGAACAGTACCACTAAATAAAAGAAACCATCTTCCATCTGCACTCTAATTGTAAAAGGTGGTCTTTTAATAAAAAACAAAACAAAACCCCCCCGCTATCGAACCAGAACCCCAGCCCATAGAGAAGAATACTCTAAAGCATGTGTGAAGCACACGGTCTCTGTCAGAACAGGAAGACGAAGGAAGGGAAGAGAGAAGAGTGTGCAAGATTAATCATAACCCCCTTTCATTACTGACGTGATCTGGACGATATCATAAAGTGTCAATTATTATCAAAATGAAAAAAGAAAAACGGAATGTAAGATCCAACTAAATGATGATAATTCTGCAATTATTATCTAAATGAAACTCACACTGTCACATTGTAATATTAATGGCCTCGCTTATCGCTCACCCTCTCTACGACTACTCTCCCCTCTCCCCCCCAGTCACACTAATCCTGGGTGTGGAAAAGAGATCGAAATATAATATCAGTTGTGACAAAACACAACACATCAAAAATACATGATTTCCTGACATTGGTCACGTCTTCTGGACGTCCCCATTTGAGTAAGAATGACAGTTTTTTATACGTCTATTTTTGGACGTTATATCAACTTTATCAGTGTGACCTGGAACAGCATATCCAAGTTGTGTATGAGCTACAGCTTCATCGTCCTCTGGGAGAACAGTACCACTAAATAAAAGAAACCATCTTCCATCTGCACTGTAACTGTTAAAGGTCGTCTTTTAATATATATTTTTAAAAAACAACAGTATTGAACCAGCGATTACCCACGCCGCACGCCAGAGCAGAACCCCGGCCAACAGAGAAGAATAGCCCAGAAGACGAAGGAAGGGGAGAGAGAAGAGTGTGCAGGATTAATCATAATCCACTTTTATTATTTACGTGAACTACTCTACCATCCAAGGACAAACTAGTCATCAGGATTTTCTAGGCCTTGAACACACTTCTATGCTTCCAAGTGTTGACTGGATGACTGGTCGTACACTGCTGCGTCTGCTCGGGCCCAATCTGAGCTCATTTAAAGGGCTACTGCTGCATTTCTGGCCACACGTGAACAGATAAAACAGGATGCATTGATTAAGTAGGCGATCATCCCCTACCTCTGTATATTTGTGACAAATCTTTTGAGGCGTCCCTCCCTCTGCTCTGGGTTCAGTCTGGTGTGGAAGCCCAAGTCCTTCGTGATGTTGAAGTCACATCGCATCTTATCAGTCAAGCCTGTCAAACAACCAGATTCCATTTGAAGTTGATACCAGACTAAGAGGTTCTGTCACCTAGAACCACAGAACCGTCTTAAGGCCCGTCTACAGATTGTACGCATCAAAACTCTGACATGACCCATGTGTGAGAAATAACCTCTTATACTTTTGATACAGATGTTACAAAGGAAGCAATAAATGTCTGTAATGTCAGCAGGTAAAGTGCAGAATAAGATGTAACCTGTTAAGTAGCACAGCTCTGGGATGAGCATGGCAGGGCCAGGAGGAGGAGCTCCAGCAGGACTGAACCTCTTCACATGGCTGACCAGCAGCACCTGGTTCCCATCAGTGATGTCCAGGCCATATTGCTTAGAAGAGAAAGCATCAACATGTTCATGAATAAGGGTAATATCACACAGCCAAACACTGCGCTCTCTCTTACAAGTATTCACCTTAAACTGAAGGAGTTTGAGTCCATTTACTGTTGCATTTCTAGTTTCATTTCTTCCTTTATCATGATTTAGATTTTCTCTAGGTTGCATTTATGCCTTTTATACTTTATGTAGAACGCTTTGAATGGCCTTGTGCTCTACAAATACAAAAGAGAGCTTTCCAAAAACAAAGAGCTTTTTCCCATACATACATTTATTTGTGCTGTCCCGCCACACTGGAAACATTGTCCGTAACATATTTGTGTTTATTCTCCATTTTGAAGCTGTGCGCCTCCTCTTGCTGGCTCGCCCTCTCACACACAAACACGTTGTGTTCCTCTAACAGACTTTGCCCAGTCAAGCTGCAAAGACATACTGCCACCTAAATGAACATGCTTCTTCTTTTTTTTGGTCAGAGAAAACGACGCCATCTGAAATGGATTAGCTAGCAGACAATCTCCCCTCACTCGACCCCTACTGTCGACAGACAATCACACGTGAAGTGCAGAAACAGAGATCCTGTGGTATGTCCCACCTGTAAATGCACCAGCTGCTGTTGAATGTCTGCCTAAATGCTGTCGTTTTAAGTAAGTACACTTCATTCATGCAATGTCATTCAGTTCCACATTGGTGTTGATCAAAGTTTTGGGATGACTTAATAAAATATTCAGCTGATGATGAAATTAACAGAGCAGTGTTTGCAACAATTACTGGAATAAGAAATGACCTATATACTGGAAATAGGTCATTTCATATATTTCCAGTAGATGAAACCAAGGGTTTTGGATCGCCAACACATTCACCCCTCAGTACGTGTGAATGCATAACACTTACATTCTTGAAATAGTTCTTGAAGGAGATGTCAGAGTCTCCCTTCTTGAATGTGTTGTTGGGAGTGTGATCCCAGGCAATATCATCGATCCTGTAGGTTTTGTTGTTGTACCTGAATAATTGAGGCAGCAAGAGAAGAGTGAATGTCTACCACAGGTATGAAATGAGGTGATGTTACATGAAGGCACATTGAAAGGGATGACAAATGTAGAGCTGATGAACACATGAAGATGTAGACCTGTAGGCCACGATGATTATATAAGTTACCGACTTATCGATATATAGACGTGAACCAACAGAAGAAAACTTCTCTTATCTTTAGCATTTAACTAGCTATTACTTTCCAACAGGCTTGAAACTCATTTGCGCTGCTGCACTACTTTTAAATGTTGTGTTTTGCTTGAATTAATATATTCTGTGTATCATATTCTTATTTCAAATTTAATAATCTCTCTTCATCCTCACTTTATTTTTATTCTGATTCTCATTCCTCTTTTTCTGCATCTCTATCATGATCTACACAATTCTTTGTGGGACATCTGATCTGACATATCAGGTGTTACTGCGACAGGCCTACAAAGACTTCTACATACTAATCCAACAGAGCGAGAGACGTGTGGTTCCTACTTAGTGAGGACTATAAGTCCAACGAGCTCCTTGGTGCAGGTCTCAACGAAGCGTTGACCTCCACACTGCTGCCTCAGGTTGATCATGAAGTCGAGGACCGTCTCGCTACGTAGCACCTTGTGGCTCACGTCGGTACACATCATGATGGACGTCTCATAATGCAAGATGGTGGTGCTGTAGCCCGGCCATATAGTCAGTCTAGAACAGAGGGGACAGGCTCGTTTGAAAGAAACAGTTTCTTTCCCATCATGAACACAAGTTCAGAGCTCTGCTACAGCTTCTCACAGGGTTAAAACCTGTCCGTAAGGACAATAGATTTAGCCTTAAAACACCAAGACAACTCCTCAAAATCAGAAACCCCTTCAACATTGTTCTTCACATTATCTAGTACTTAGAGGATAGCAAACCATCAGGTAGTACAGACCTCATATCTCATACAGTACCAAAGTGGGTTCATTAAGCTGGGCTCACACTACAGGAGATTTAAAATCACAACCAATGGGTATAAAGAGAGACAGAAGGATCTCCACAGATTATCTTTTCTCAAATGTTAAACATGCACACAATACAAGATTCCAAAATAACGGAGCATCACAAGCTAAGGGATTTCATCAAGATTCTCGTGTCTGAGGGAACAATGAATGCACCACGTCACGTGATCTATGGAGAAGCAGCTGTGCAATGCCAACAAAATGACTGAGGAAGACAACAGGCGGCCTACTTTGCATTGAGAAAACAGGAAAAGAAGAAACAGCAGCCGTCTGTCCTTCAGCGAGAACTGGAGGTTTAACGTTGGTCAACTGAGCGGCTGTGGCTCAGCGGTAGAGCGGTCGTCCACTTATCAGCAGGGCGGTGGTTCGATCCCCAGTCCCTGCTGTCTTCATGTCGAAGTGTCCTTGGGCAAGATACTGAACCCCAAATTGCTCCCAGTATCTGTTCTGTGCTGGCTTGTGTTGTAAAGCTTTGAGTGGTCAGTCAGACTAGAAAGGTTCTATTTAAGTACAGTCCATTTACCATTTAACAGCAGTATGCTAGCTAGCGTTAGTTTGCTGTTTGCTTGGCAGCTTTCTCTCTCATTAGCTATTAAGACCTTGCTCAGAAAATACTGACTTTTATCTTTCAGATTTTAACTCCTAAAAATCAACCATGTTTGAAAACTGGGGCCGGCTCCGACCGTCCACGAGTAAATCGGGAAGCGTGAGACTGGATCTGTAAACTTCTCAAACTACCAAACTTCGGCTGAACATCAGAACCAACCAAAGTTCCAGACCACATTTCTCCTCCGACTGTCGGGAGGAGTGAAATCTGCTCGACTCTCCTGACCCCTGCTTTAAAGGTCATAAATTGAGCTTTTCTGAAGGCTGCAGAATCATGTCTGTACTGTTGTTTTCACAGTTGTATTGGTTGATTAGTGTAACATAATGACCTCATTAAGAACTTCATGAGGCCAGGGTGAAAAGGGTCAACCTACTGTGGGCAGTTTTGGTTGTGAAAAATTCTCAACATATTTAAAATGGTGTAATGACATAAAAATGTTTATATATTGTACTGTCAGGTTGTTTTAGACAACCCGAGGATTCCACTTTCACAATACGCTTTACAAGTCCAGAGCTTTACAATGAAAACAATGGAGAAGCAAATGTATTTACTTGTGCTGTGGGACTTCGAGTGGATCCCTGGGGTTGTAATAGTTGCGTCCAATTTGCTGCATGTTGAGGATTCTCAGGATCCTGTAGAAATGAAAACACATCATTTAAGAGAAGTTTCCAGAGATCCAAAATGCTCTCGCCACATTTAATGATGCATATTTACATAGATTTACTTTTATTTAAACATGCACCATCCATAACCACAGTACACTTGTCACAAGACATGTTCAGCACTTAAGGAGTGTTACTTATTCTTTAACAGACCTGAAAACTGGAAAATGTACCTTTTGAATATGACGTTGTAAAACTGAAGGCATACTGGAGAAGAGGGGGGGGAGTTCATTTGTCAGGGTGACGGTTATCTGAACCTTCTCTCCATTCTTAGTCTCACTGTGGAGGACAGTCTCCTAAACACCAGGTCAGACATTGGAGCACAAGGAAGAAAACCAACATTTGTCTGGAGGGAACAACATTTACACAACAAACACCAAACCTTGTGCAACACCCAGTCTACAGCTCGCACACACTAGAGTGATCAAGCAATTCATCTTCTAAAACCCAAGCTGTCATAAAACATTTAACAGCACAATTTGTTATTTTTTCTCTTCAAATCAATATTTCGAGTTGTGCATCTTCATTTTGTACGTTCTTCTAAACACCTGAATTATCACATTACCTTGTTGTGCAATTTGTGTGGCAGAAACAGCAAAGCTCCATCAAAGCACCATGCTGCACCAAGTGTTTCATCATGCTGGAAGAGGAGGGCACATCTCAGACGACGAGACTCCATTTCTGGACTGAAGCCAACATGGTCCTGATACAGAACCCACTGAGGGCGGGACACGATGCGGAAGTAGTTTGCAGTCAACCGAATTGCTCGCCCACTTGTTCCTGAGGAAGTTCACACACAATTGTAGAGAGTGACTTATAATTGTCACCACTAATTATAAAGTGTACAACTGCTCTATGTGTGTGTGTGTGTGTGTGTGTGTGTATGGGGGGGGTATGTCATTTTCAAATTAAGACAGACCAGCCTTTGAGTCCTTAACATGCCCCATAGTCTGCCTGGTGAAAATCCCAACATCATGAAAATCCCGGCGACGTCCTCTTCTTTCTCCCAACTTCACCTGCTGAAATCCAGCTGAAATCTGTGTGACAGCTGATAAAAACAAATGAGGACTATCAAAACCCCGTTATAGTCCTGAAAACATATGATAAGCGTTGGGAATGTTTTAGTGCCTGGTAAGTAAAATTAACCTTCGCAGTGCAGGTGGAGTCGATACGACCTGATGAAGTTCAGTGTTTGCCTATTTTCTCTTTTTCAAAGCACTGCCATTCTTAACTTCTCAAGAGGGTGTGGACAATGAACTTAATGATGATACATTTTTAAGTGCATCACCCATTTTAAATAACGTTTTCCCAGATTTTCAAAAGTCAGGAATGATCAAGATCATCTAACAGAAGAAACAAATGGATGACTTTGTGTTTGACTGTACCTTCTGTAGGAAAGGGTCCTGGAGCACCCTTCTGCCGCCCTCTACCAGCCCGCTCTGCTTTTTCATCTCCCATCTGAGGGGCAGGGCCAGCAGTTGGTGCAGGCTCTTGAAACTGGATCTACAACAAAAAATCTAAATGAATTTGGGCAATCAAAATGAAAACACACAGGCACAGAGAACTCATGACGGTCCACCGCTACATGCAACTTGATCCTGATAATACAAATCATGATCCAGATCTGGGAATTTATATCCATATTTGAAGGGGAGAGACAGGGCACTGCCACCAATATGTAGTTGAGATAATGCAGATTTAGAGTCCCTCAAATGGATCTGTGAAAGGTAAGAAGTTATATCTAGATAACAATATGCCATTAAGGAAAAATCACGGTTATTATTGATAACTCATAAACTACTGATGATAAACATGATTCCAAATGCAAAGAGTAGGTTAACTGTTGAGAATTTCCCCACTGTGGGACTAATAAAGGAATATCTTATCTTAACTAGTATGGACTGGCAACAATGTTCCCTCTAATTTTTCATGTGTCTGGGCATACACACATGCTCCCTGAGCACACTGAGGACCACTGTGAGCAACATCAGATGTGCACGCTGTGGCCACACCAGTATCGCACCTATTCAAAACCTGGGATCATAGCAAGTTACATGGCTTATTAAAAGAATCAAATTACAGCAGCAATTATATGACTTCAAGACTTCAAGACTTTTTATTTGTCACATGCATGAATGTACAAGTACATCAGCAGTGAAATGCGATTGCAACAACTCCCGCACTGTGCAAGCAAAAATAGACATAAACCAAATAGACCAGAATAAAAATAGAATGTAAGAATAAAAATAGAATGTAAGTATATACAGTACACTCCTATATACAATCTCACAATATACATTCAATACACTATTATATATACAATCCTAGGTAAAGAGTGCAAACAAACAGAAGTTGAGTTATATGTGAGAGTCCTGCCTTGGCCTGGGTGAGGTCCAGTTGTGGTCTGGGTTAGGGTCCTGCTCTGGAAGAAATGAAACATATACACCTTTCAGACATAACATTTTGTTCACATTAAAACATTCACATTTTGCACAATGACATGTGTGCTGTAGCTTGTGATACAGTGTAAATTCCTGTAACTCTTTGTCTGTAAAATATCTAATTACACAGTTTTTTATTAGAATTTCTATTACCCATAAATCATATAATAGTAACAGCATTTAATGATTAATATCCATAAATAAAAAATCTTAATAAATGTCACTAGAATATGCACAAATCTGACTTAAATTTTACCTAATTTTCACGTCTGTCCTTCTCACTTCTCCAGTGGTTGTACACTTTGTCCAGGTCGATGGCCCCGTCTGCTTCTTGCTTTGACTTTATGTGCATCAGCTGGTCCAAATGTGCCACTTCAAGACGATTTCTGGATGCTGTTTTGATATGATAAGGGGTTAGCTTTTGCGTCGCTTAACTCCGCCGCACTATTGTTACCTAGCTAACCTGCACACCGCCACGGCGCGTATGGGCGGGGCACGTACACAAGCACGGTCAATGCCATGATTGGCTGCGTAGCATAAGTGAACCGTATCGCATCATTGGCTGGACACCTGTCACTCTCTGAGTTACATTGCAAAATGATACAGAAAAAAATGTTATTGGTCTAATTAATTTACAGTTTATGTTGGATTTTATTTTATGCGCTGCATAGATTTTCTTGTGCGCTGAGCATATGCGAGCAGTGCGCGATTGCGCAGGCGCGCAGCTTAGAGGGAACATAGACTGGCAATAAAACATTTTTAGGAGGGTACAAGCAGCCTCGGGTCACCTGCTTGCAAAAAGTTTAAGGATGTCCAAACTTTTGTTTGCAGAGCGCCCCTCAACCAGGAAGTGCATGTATTCACAGAACAATCAATTCAGGACAATTTGGACACTATTTTAAATTAATGCTGACAAACTACCTGGTGCGTTGTACAAGTAAACATTTTGATTCCATATTACATAATTAATTGATTGATTGAAGGTTGATAAAGATTATTAAATATATGGAAGTTGGAGTAGTTTGGAAGAGTTGTCTGTATATATATAATTGGCTGTAAATACATTTTGGATGTTGTAAATTATATTTGAGTTATTTATCTTATAATTTATGTTTAAAACTTTCACAGATTCATTCATTTAATTTCAGATATCATAAATAGGCTCCATTGAAATAGGCTCAAAATTTAAATTTAACATATCTATAATTGTTAAATAAATATCTGTAATACAAATAAAGATAACAAAATTATTTCAAGATATCTTAAATTGAATCCAGATATCTTAAATATAATTTATGATATCTTGAATTATTTCTATATATCTTGAATTATTTACAGATATCTATAAGTCTGAATAAAAAAAGGGAATAACTTGCCATAAATCCCCCTTATGAAAAAATCCAGGTTAATTATGTGCAGTACTTGGAGCTATTTTATATATATACATATATTTTTGATATATATATACATACCCTACACAGCAATACTGATAAGTTTCTGCTAATCAATAACACCATTATTAGTATATATTAGTGCCATATCACCTATTAGTAAACATTTTCATGTAAATATGCAGACATAAAAGATTTTTACTATTTGATACTGATTTTCAATTGTCAATCAAGTTACTCTTCAAATAAATACCAAATTTAGGTTCGAATACAGGCTTTGTCAATGTTTGTTTATGTAGAGGCAGCACATGTTTCCCTACATAAGATGGCGGCCGAGTTTGCCATCTTCCGCCAGTGAAAGCTCTAGTGTTTTTTTTAGCTCTATGCTCTTACCCCTCCAGGTGCCGCCGTCTCCGAAAGAGCTAACAGCTAGCACCAATGGCCATGGCTCCCCCGGGCACCACCCAGCCAACGGCATCATCTCGCCTTCAGACGACAAAATGGCGCAGCGACTGCAACAACTGTAAACTGAGAACCCTGGAAAATCCATATCCGTCTTCCTCAACCCTGACGATGTCACCAGGCCACACTTCCGCATCGATGACAAGTTCTACTGACACAGAAGACGTGTGAAAATGTTTGTGTCTGCTCACAGACACCCCAATGAATCTCTGAGGCGTCACATCAGAGGGTACGGAGACTGAAAATCAGGCAGGTGTTTCTCTTTGTAAACACTGCACACACTCCTTTCCACCATCCTAAGGTTGATGCATCAAAGCCTTGCTGCTCGACTGACTCTTTAAACCAAAAAACACACAATGTCCTACTACTGACGAATGACGTCCTGTTTGGCGGACGGTGCACAACAGACCTGATGTCCCCCAGCTGTTGCCACGGAGAGCCCTTTCCTAACGAGCTGGCCTTAACAAGACTTATCAGCCTGGGCTCCTAAGAAAAGGGGCGAATTTAAGTGGAATAAGTTCTGTGGAGTTCAACGCACAAGTGTATGTGTGTGTATATGTACGCCTAAGGGTTTCACACACACTTCTTCAGACAGAGGGAGAAAAGCTCCTTGTTTGCTGCATTTCCACCTTTTTATTTTAGATCAGAGGTGGCGATGGCTGAATTAGAAAGACAAGGTGTGACTGATGTAACTGAATGTAATGTGAGGTGAACTGAACAAAACGTCTCTTCTCTGTTAACCATGTTTTAGCCCCCCTTTCTTTTTAAAAAAAAAAAATCCCTGCACCTTGATTAGTGGCACGTTTTTCATCAAAAAATCTTTCTCAGGTATTTATCTTTTTAATACACATTATTCCCTTTCAAGATGTTTTAAATATTTCTCGACGATGCTCACATTTCATGGTAACGATGATGAAATGTACCAAAGAACTATGTTTCAAAGATAAACATACTTTTTACATATCCCTAAGCTTCTAATTTTGTTCCAACTGATTGAATCTACTGAGAAGAATGTTAAGTTGCCGTTCATTCTTAAGGCCTGGTCACACCAGCATTTAAAAAGGCAAAAATTAGCTGCAATGAAATTGTTTAGTGGCTTTGCTTGTGCGATTAAATGCTAACTTCTTAGGGAAGTGAGAACTGTAGAGCTTCCTGCCCAAAAATGAGGAAGCTATTAGCTTATTAGCTTAAATTTTACTGCAAATATACGTCAGTTTCGAAAATATTGATTATTAGTCTCCTTGATTACCTTGGGAAAAAACGTTTTCCGACATTCCACTAACAAAACGATTTACTGGTAATGAAGAAAAGTGTATTGCAGCCTAATAATCACTGTCACCAACTGTGTAGAGCCTCATATTTTGCAGGCAGACACAGATTTATTTCATTATGCCACTTTGCGTTGTGACTGGGCCTCACATAATGGTTAAATCTTAAATGGACAAAGATGTTAACTTAATGAAACTGGTTAAGTATAATACAGTTGTTCTCTTACTATACAGGGTGCTTGGTGTGTAGAAAATCGAACCCAGCGTCTAGAGTCATGAGGAATCACATTTAGCAGGAGTGTATTGATGGAACAGAAGAAAAGGTGTGGATTAAATGAGGACAGGCAAAGAATAGCTGGTGAGTCACGACTATTTTTCTGCCACAATCACGATCAGTCAAGGTACTCAACTGGGTGCAGCACATCCTGTTGCTCATCATGTAAGCGTGTCTAGAGCTGGTGATTGAAGAAGCTGACAGTTGTTTGCGTCACGCAGTCGCTCTTTTATTTTTTTGGAGACTGCCTCTGATAATTGTCCCCCGTCTCCTCTGCTTCGTTGGTCGTTTTTCATGAGCTTTGTGTGCATGCATGTGAGTGTTCACTGAGAGCCAAACCACATTGAATTATACCCTCGGTGGGGGGGTATCAGTCGCTGGGTTCTATCGTTTCTCACCAGACACGAGTCAACCATGGGGGGGATGGATAGAGGAGGGAGAGAGGGAGACAAGAGCCCCTCTGGTCCTTTGAAGAGCGAAGATAGGCCTTGCCCTGGAACTCTTGCCATCTTTTTCTCTCCGGGTTTCCGCTCTCCTCCGTTTTCTCTTCAGAGGTCTGGCACCTTTTCGTTCTGGAAATCCAGAAAAAAACAAAAAAAAACCTCTCTCTCCTCCTACTTGGTACTAGTCCAACCTCGTGTTTACTCTGCTTTTACTGATTTAATTATGATCTGTTCAGGGGAGGTGGCGGATTAAACAGACGAGCTTTAACGCTGCCCCTTTATCTTAATGAATTTGAGACTCGACGCTATCTACAAACGGAGTGATGGGGTTCGCCAAGCACTAAAATGCTGCTTCCAGTGTTGGTGGATAGGCAGGGTATGAGACGCTTACCAGTGCACCACTGGTTCCAGTTACATGTATGTAAATATCAAGGTGATGCTCCTGCACTGTTTTTCTTTTTAAAAGACAGACGTATGATCATTCGTAAGACTCCCGTTGCGTTATCCGCTCTGGAAGTGCTGTTGTGCGAATTTCCCGTGCTTAACTACTGAGTGAATGTTTTACGACATCTGTCCTGGCGTTGTGTGTGAGACGGTGTGTTTGAATGGAAACAAAGGAAAATAACCAAAGGCGGTGCAGAATGTGAAAGCGGGAGTGTCAGTGTGCATTTTCAGCACTTTTTCAAGTCAGGCTCAAGTGTTGTTAAATTTATGATTAGTCATAAAGATCATTTATTTATTGGAAAATAGAGTAAATGTGAAGTTGCTTTCTCATCACCCTCTAATGTTTGATTGAGAGTGTTTTGAAATGACTCAGATATTTCAGGTACCAAACTTCCCTCCACACCTCAGTGTCTGCTCAGAGGATTTTTTTTTTCCTCTTTCAGGGAACATAGATAATTATAATTAACTTTTTTTTTTTTTTTTAAGCAGCGAAGATTGTTGCTGTTGGTCTGGACTGCAGACAGGCCAGTCTAGTTCCTGGACACTCTTACTCTGATGCCAGGCTGGGACGTCTGTGTAAAAGACATGGTCTGGATGGCAGCATATGTTGTATGTATCTTTCTGCATTAGTGGTGCCTTCACTGATGTGCAAGTTACGCATGCCATGAGCACAAAGAGAGTCATTTTACGGCCTAAGGGCGAGTAGATAATGACTTTATTTTTGGGTGATTTAATAAGTGCTTTATCCTGACTACTACTAATATACAGTACATGCTAATAAGCTGCTAGTTAAAGTTTTATATGTACTCGCTCATCCAGAGTGTCACCAAATAAATACAGGATAACACATTTTATGTTCTTTATCAAACTGGCGTCCATAAAAATGTGTTTTTACAGGTTTCTCCATTGCACTCATGTCCCCGTTCTACCTACCTGGTCCTCATCAATGTTTCCAGCGATTGAAACTAAACCTTCCTCTTAAATAGGCCACGTAACCTCAGCCGTCAGGCAGCCTGTCCAGTTTGTGCGTGTTTGTGGGTATAAAGTTCCGCGAGAGAGGCCGGGCTGTAACTCAAGAAACTGGAAGAGTTTGCTTGATCTGCCATCATATGTGTCTGTGTGTTCATGTCCTAAACTTAACTCCAGAGTCAATCCCACAATGCTCAGAGGAGCTATCATAGATCCAGAACCTCAACGTTGAAGCGTTTAGGCAGGCTGGCTGTTGACCACCTCACCACCTCACTGACCTGACACTCAAACACACACAGTGGTGTAATCCCTGCTCCGTGCAGCATCTATCTTTCATGTCCGTCCTTGTGTCCTCCAGCCCTCAATGCATGTACTTGTGCATGAGCGCATGAACTTTTTTCAGTGCCAGTGTGCACTAATCTCCATTACTGAATCACATTTATTCAGAGTTTGGAGGCGGGGGAGAGAGGGAGGGCAACTAGGATGGGGCTCTGCTTTTCAGATCACACATTGTGGGTGTCTCCCCACCTTTTACCCTTGTTCAGCTTCAGCTGCTACTTTCTGGCTGAGCTGCAAAACCACACATCCTCATAATGGCCCAGTCACAGCTGGTACTAAATCCCACATCATTAAGCTGATAGTTCCCAGTTCTTATTGACTGACACATATTAAACCCATTATAAAGTTCCTGATTAACACACTCTTGACTCTTTAAGTGCTTGTGTACCTACTGTTTTATTCTCCAGCGGGTTTTAGGTTCATAATGGCATAGCTGCTCCGTGTGTTGAACATTTTCTCTCCTCAGATCTCGTAGTTTTGCTAGAAATATAACAAAAGTCACCATGAGTGCACAAAAAGGCAGAGATTTTGATGTTTCATAAGATCAAACTGGGATAAAATTTGTATGGTAGGCATTGATCTGAGAGTGAGGGTGGAAAAGAGAACAGAGAGAGTGCAAGCAGGATCACCACCTTGGTAAGCACTCGGATTCGTCTCGGTCCTTACAGTTGTGTTAATACAATGCATGAAGTTCACAGTTTGTGGTATGAGCCGGATTCAGATGGATAATTATCACATATTTAAGTTGGTTTGGGGGGTGCAGATTGGTGTGGGTATTTAAAAAAAAGAAAGAAAAGAAGCTCAAGCTCATTTCTGGGACATGATAAATGAAAAGCTGCAGTGGCAGTCACGGCACAATACAAGTTACCTGCTTGTTAACTCAGCATAAAAGGCGGGTAAAAGTTTTATTTGTTTTTATTTTGCTGTGTAGGCAGAGCTTAGTGGAGATGAATGAGAGGCGATGATGACTCAGTGGAGATAAAGAGAGACAGGCAGGTTTGCGGAGTGAAGTCTGGACATAGAGCAGAAGAAATATCCAGTCAAACAAAAGTCAAAAATACCTTAGACAAGGAGGAGGCCGTGACGGAAGCATGGAACAGGTAACGAAACGATGTGGCGACAAGTGGCTCCAAATGCAGCAGGCTGATGACCTGAGGAGAACCAGGTGAGTAGACTGTTTCAATCAGGAGGAGTAGCAGAGGAGGCCAGATGAGGTGCAAACAGGATCAATGTGATCAGCAGATCAGATCTGATCAGCAGAGACAGACAACATAGTATTAATAATAAAGAGTGCTAAATGAACACTGCTGTAAACTAATAAATAAATACATAAATACTAAGATAGTAATATATCATCTAAAAATAGGATAGAAGGTTCAGGTTCATACATGATATTACAATAGGATTATATATGTGCATGTGTGCACATTCACACGCTGCATAGATAATTAGAATATAATAAATTTATAAGATGTTCTAAAAAATAAGATAATTATGTAATTAACATAATTGCATTCCATATTACATACAAATTAATCCAGGTATCAAGTAGAATATCTAATACTTCCTTGTTAATGAGGAGGAAAATGTTCTATTATCTTGGTAAAAGCCCTCAAATTACATGCAGGACTTCTCCCGTATTAAAAATCTGAACGTATGTATTTTAAAGGAGATGTCTTTGTTCTGTGTGTTTGTGTTTTGCAGGCTTCAGGTTCCCACATCACACCTGTGTGCGTTGAATCTTAAAGGATGTGAAAACAGACCTGTGGTGGATGATCAATAGCATTGGGCCAGAAATCCTACTCCGGACGCTCCAGGTTCTGGTCAGCTCTGCTTTAAATTCCTCTGGGGGGGGAATCGGCCAATGTTGTGCCACATCAGAGATTTAATGCTGTGAACCATCGACTATTGTGTCCATGATCTAACCTGTCACTATGTAATGGATGAATGCTTTACAACCAATGAGGCTCCACATGTTTGGCTGTAACCTGAAACAGAGACGCCACTGTAAACTTTGCCCGCATTGATTTTTGACGCTGCCTTTGAGACTGTTGACATTGTGGCAAGAAAGTTTTCTCCTAGAGAAGAAAAACACTGAGACCGTCCTCCTCACGAAGACTGTCTCTCCTCCTGTTCTTCACATAAGCACTTTTTCTGTCAGGGTTCTCATTAGTTTGCTCTGTGTGTGTGTGTGTGTGTGTGTGTGTGTGTGTGTGTGTGTGTGTGTGTGTGTGTGTGTGTGTGTGTGTCTCATACTTGTTGAAAAACCTGGTGCTACCAGATTTGTTTATTGCTGTCTTTATATTTGATGTTTTATTTGATAAATTGCTTATTTACATCAGGTGAGAGGTTCAGGATTCTTCTGGAGACACAAAGGACAAACTGGTTCTGTTTTAGCCAATAAAAAAAACACTCAAAAAAACCACTGAAAACTGAGAAAACATGACCAAATAGAAAGATTAGATTATTTTAATTGATGGCTACGAGTGACTAATCATCGGAATTATGTTATGCATGTAAAACTAAATAGTCAAACTCATTAATTTAGTTGATAGATTTTCACTCGACAAACTATAGAAACAAATGAGACACAGATCTGAATGTTTTCTTGTCAGCTTTTGCAGCTGCTCTACAATGCATACATCCAAGAGGGTCATGTTGACATTGCGTCTCCTGCAATGCAACTGTTGCACATTAGCAATAAGACGTTGCAAATTATGGACTATTTATTTTATGGTCTCTCCTGAATGACAGACCACTTGCAGCCCCCCCTCTTCCCACCTTACCAGTCCTCTCTTTCCCTCATCCTCCTCCATCCCTCATTAGCCCTTCATCAGTGCTGAATTATCCTGCTGTTCTATTATTCTCCAGAGGCGGCTGGCGCTGACGCAGCGTTGAGGAGTTGTGCTGTCGTTTTTTGTTTTTTTCCCCCCCCTCCCTCCTCTCACATCTGCACGAGGGAGGGAAGCTACCATCCCAGAGGGGCCTTGGAGAAGGGCAAGCCAAGAAAGGCACGTGTGACGGAAAGGCGGATGGGACACATTAAACTTCCAGCAAGAAAGAGATGAGACAGAGGGGACAGATGGATAAAGGAAGTGACAGAAGGAAGAATGACATAGCATGGATCCACCAGAGACTTTTGGCCTAAGCTCCGGCACACATTGGCAATCTTCAATAAGTCGCTTTGCTCTCTAATCTCTCTTTTTTATCTCTTTCTCCATAAACCCACAGTTCAAAGACCCCCCTGCTCCTCCCTTCCTGTTCCCACATTAATTAAATCCGTGTGTAATTACGATCATCAAGAAAGGAATCTCAGGAAAGTAAGAAGAATTGGTCACATCCTCGTATCTTTGAAGTGAAATTACTCGAGCAAACTTTACAGCCAGAAATAAAGACGCCACACAGTACAGGAGGGAAAGGAGGGGGCTTCGAATGAAAAATGACAGATCTGAACTGAGCTATGCCTCGGCCTGAGATCTGAACCCGCTGTGAGGACATGGAAGGGCTGAGAGAAGGGACCGTTTAACCCACAGAGATCAATAAAGACGGTGTGATGATCTGTTTCGGTGGCTGAATATCAAGGCTGCCTGTCCTCATTCCCCCGACCTTACAGCAAATGTTTCCCCCCCGGCATCATGAAAACAGTTTGTAATTATTCATCAGCTGCTCTAGAGACTGGAGGGCATCTAAGTGCAGCGATGACTCTGTTCTAGGAATGCAAGATATACAACAGGCTGATGAATCATCTGCCAGATAATGAGAAATTAATATCATCATAATATCATATGATACCTGAAAAATAGAACCCATTATGCAAAGCAAAACTGCTTTCATAGATCTAACAAGAGCAGCATCTACAAATCTAATGCAGGAGGTACCAGTATGCACCTTTAGGTCGAGATTTTTAGAGCATGAGAAAGAATGAAAAAATCAGTTAATAAAGTGACAAAACTCCCATCAGGTTAAATTCAGGTTTAAGTTTTTAGATTTCTCTATTTCAGAAATCAGCCTCGGCCACATTACAGCGCCCTGTCACTCCGGAGTGAGCCAATAACCTTTGAGCTGTCAGTCATCGCCTGCGCCTCCAGGCTAACCTGCTGCAATCATCTTTTCTTCATCCTGCCATTATCCTCCCTTCCTCCATCTGCCCTTCTCTCCTCCTACATGGACTCCTCAGGCCAGGGCAGGGCAGACGCATGAATAATTTCTACAACAGAGCCATATTTATTATGACCTCCGCCAAGGGAGGAGGTTATGTTTTTGCCGTCGTTGGTTGGTTTGTTAACAGGATGAAAGTGAAGTGGCCCAAGGAAGAATCGATTAGATGTTGGTGGTTTTTGTCGAATAACTTTCAAACTAATAATGATATCAACATGTTTCCATAGGTTTTCAGGGTCAAAATATCAAAATAAAATATATACATGGTTAAATTATGACAGAAGTACTGCTTTTGGGTGTAATGGAAATATGGGGAAACTGAGCTGAGAATCCCAAAGAATCAAGGAAGTTAAAGACAGCGGCTGAAATTTCAGACCAAACTGAGGTAATAATATTGGCAAAATCTGCGATTTTACTTAATCTGATTACAGAACAAATTGTTCACATTTATAATCCAATGCATACCCAGAGCAGCAGCAATACTTCTCTAGTATTTATCTTCTACTTATTTTACTAATCAGATACTTAGAAGGTTGGAATATTCAGAGGAATGTGTATTGTGTAATAAAGACAGTCTTCAATGCAGTTAATCAGTCTATTATATTTATTTCAATTATAAAGTCTGTTTCTGTTAATATTTTACGTTGAAATATATATTTTAAATAATATAGACATTTAATATGAGAATATTAATCATTTTATATGAGAAATTTACATTAATTTAAATAAAATATTTATAAACATCATTCTATATAAGAAATTTACATTACTTTAAATAAAATATTTATACATCATCTTACATAATAAATGTGCAAAATACAATATTTTTCAACGTCATTTAAAATTTAATTAGAACACCTCAAAACACAACAAAAGTTATATCAGTCTAGACTGAATCTTTTTTTCCCAACAATCCCCCCAACAAGTCTGTCTCTCTGAGACAGAGAGAGAGACAGAGAGAGAGACAGAGAGACACAGAGACAGACCCAACGATCCACCTTGAGCAAGCACTAGGCGACAGTGGCGACGAAAAACTTCCTTACAAGGCAGAAACGTCGAGCAGATCCGAGACTCAAGGTGGGCGGTTTTCTGCTTTGACCGGTTGGGGTGAGAGAGAGAGAGAGAGAGAGAGAGAGAGAGAGAGAGAGAGAGAGAGAGAGACAGAGACAGAGAGAGAGAGACAGACAGAGAGACAGAGAGAGAGAGACAGACAGAGAGACAGAGACAGACAGACACAGAGAGACAGAGACAGAGAGACAGACAGAGAGACACAGAGAGAGACAGACAGAGAGACACAGAGAGAGAGAGAGAGAGACACAGAGAGAGAGAGAGAGAGACAGACAGACAGACACAGACAGAGAGAGACAGAGACAAAGAGAGAGAGAGACAGAGAGAGCCAGAGAGAGAGATAGAGAGACAGACAGACACAGAGAGACAGAGAGAGACAGAGACAGAGAGACAGACACAGAGAGAGAGACAGAGAGACAGAGAGAGAGGGACAGAGAGAGAGTGACACAGAGACACAGAGACAGACAGAGACACAGAGACAGAGACAGACAGACAGAGACAGACAGAGACAGACACAGAGAGAGACAGACAGACAGAGACAGACAGACACAGACAGAGTGAGAGAGAGAGAGGCAGAGGGAGACGGGGAGGGAGGGACAGACATGACACAGACATGTCCCTGTCCCTCACAAGAAGCTCAAAACACAAAATTCTGATCAACAAAAACTCACCTCTAATTCACAAACACAATATAACAGACCCAGAAGGACACTATGACATCATCAATGGAACAATCAATAACATCAATATATCAATTTCAAGCATCTATGGTCCAAACACAGATGACCCAACTTTCTACCACAATTTCTTTACATCACACATTTTATCACTACTACTTAGTGTAGGGTGAGGGTAGGTCAGTCGACCCCCACCTCACCATGCCCTGCGACTTCAGCCCTGGTTTCGCCTTGCTTGAATGATCAAACATGGTCATTCCCTTGGAACAACAATCTGCTCGCCATTGTGGAGATACAACCCCACAATTCACCTAAAGATAACGCCCGTAATCACACCTTAGGGTCTGTACCCACACAACATTTGCCTTCCCTTAACATATCAAAGAGGACCTGGTTTCACCCCTCCTGACCCCTTGCTGAGTACCAGAGACACACCAGGGTATCAGCCTGCAACTCAGGAGACCATGAGACTGCTTTCTGTTCCAAACCACAGGATCCAAAACCCTGCATGGGTTCAGAAACTGGCAATCAATGAATCAATAAAAATCTGACAATCCAACCAACCTTCCATGCCAAAAGGTTCACCATACCTCCTGCCTCTTCTCCTCTTCCTCTCATCACGGAAGCAAGAGAAGAAATGTGTTCATGACTGTGTAAGCATGATTTCTGGGAAGCTGAACTCTGCAACATGTTCTAATGGATCATTTCTGATGTTCGCTTTATTGTTGTGTGTTTTACTCCTTTTGTAATATGTTTTGTGTTTTGAATTTGATGAGCACATAGTGATGATTTTCTTCCTGTATCCCTTTGAGTTCATGTTTATTGCATGTGTGCTTTGATGCCTCCTTCCAGTGGAGAGACTCAGATGTCTCGCCTATTGTTTCTATGCCAGCTGGTGATGTGAACGCATATCTTACAGTAAAATAGAACACGCCCTTACTTCCGGCAGCTGTGAGGATTTAAAAGCCGCGGCGCGAAGCAGCTCGCTCTCTTGCTCCGCTTGCTCCTACCTCCACCTGACATGAATTCATGTCAAGCGGAGCAAGAGAGCGAGCTGCTTCGCGCCGTGCCTTTTGAAGCCTCACAGCTGCCGGAAGTAAGGGCGTGTTCTATTTTACTGTAAGATATGCGTTCACATCACCAGCTGGCATAGAAACAATAGGCGAGACATCTGAGTCTCTCCACTGGAAGGAGGCATCAAAGCACACATGCAATAAACATGAACTCAGAGGGATACAGGAAGAAAATCATCACTATGTGCTCATCAAATTCAAAACAAGAAACATATTACAAAAGGAGTAAAACACACAACAATAAAGCGAACATCAGAAATGATCCATTAGAACATGTTGCAGAGTTCAGCTTCCCAGAAATCATGCTTACACAGTCATGAACACATTTCTTCTCTTGCTTCCGTGATGAGAGGAAGAGGAGAAGAGGCAGGAGGTATGGTGAACCTTTTGGCATGGAAGGTTGGTTGGATTGTCAGATTTTTATTGATTCATTGATTCCCAGTTTCTGAACCCATGCAGGGTTTTGGATCCTGTGGTTTGGAACAGAAAGCAGTCTCATAGTCTCCTGAGTTGCAGGCTGATACCCTGGTGTGTCTCTGGTACTCAGCAAGGGGTCAGGAGGGGTGAAACCAGGTCCTCTTTGATATGTTAAGGGAAGGCAAATGTTGTGTGGGTACAGACCCTAAGGTGTGATTACGGGCGTTATCTTTAGGTGAATTGTGGGGTTGTATCTCCACAATGGCGAGCAGATTGTTGTTCCAAGGGAATGACCATGTTTGATCATGTTTGACCACAACTGCTTCAAAAACCGCACAATAGCCACAACTCTGACAGTTTGGTGGAGAGTCAATAAAATAAAAAACTACCACACAAACACCTATATGACACAATCCAGACTTCACAGCAAATAAATCACCTCAAACAGGCAATAAATGGAAATAAGAAGGGATCACACACCTCCACCACATTTTTGACCAAAACATCATGCTAACATTAGTGCTAACCCTAACATTCTATTATCCTCCTCTCTATGCATACTCAGCAATCTGGATACACACGACCTACGCTCAAAAGTAATCACAGTGCACCTACTTGTAGCCCAGAAAACAATACTACTGAAACTACAGAAAGAAACAACATACTTCCATGGAACAATCAGCTATACAAAAAAAAAACCCAACTTTAACAATTCCATAAAATATACTCAACAATCCCCCGCTGCATTATACTATCTGTGAGTTAAAACACAAATATAAATAAAAACATCAAACTGGGGGGAGACTAGAAATAACAATCTGTAGGAATGTACAACCAGAAAGCACTAACTTGAAACAACCAAGCCCATCCTACAAATGTAAACAGGTTACGATCTGCATTGCTAATACTAAAGTCACTATTTGATGAATAAAAATTTAAAAAAATACTTATCCTACACTCTGGGACGCCAGCAGCAAGAAAATGGAGTCATTATCCATTTAAAGACTCGACGAACCCTGCCGAGAAACTTTTTTGGGCGACTAGTGGAGGCCGAGACATCAGGGGCAAAACCCGGAGGTTCAGCCCCTTTTGCAGCGTCTTCATCTCCAGGGATGCAGACATCTGGATCTTGATGCAAGACATGAGGTACGTGTCCATCACGAATCCAGGGCCGACTCATGGTGGCTTGGGAGTCGTCCAGACTGCAACAAGAATGACAATCAGTTAGTCAATCAATCAATCAAACCATCACATATGTGATGTCTACTACCAGACACACAGTCACTTACTAGGCTCTGCTGTCAGGGATCTGTCGGAGGTGCTCCATGGTAATGAACGGATGCTGCAGAGCCTCTTGGGGTGAGATTCTCTTATCCGGGTCGACATGGAGCAGCTGTTTAAGGAGGTCTACAAAGACCAACCTGTCCTCAAACTCAGCTTCCTCATCTTTGTCATAGAGCTGGATTTGAAAACAGATTGAGTTGAGTTGATCCAGTCCCTACCTCTCAGAGACAGGTAGTTAACAAGAGCTGATTCAGTCTTAACTTTAACAACAGAGAGTACTTACATGAACCAGGTAGTCCAGAGAGCTGGGCATGTCATTGGTGGTCTTCGGATACAGGTGATTGGCTGCTGCGTATTCCTCTGGGGTCTAAAGAGACACATGTTGAAAGAGAACCATTTTAAAAGAGCTTAAATAAAATGATTTAATAATTTTAAACAAAGGAGAACATGGTTACTCTACCATTATCCTCCTTGATGGTCCACCAGCAGCTTCTTCCTTACAGAAGTAACGCTGGGTGTACATCCCAGCATGAAGCAGGTGGTCCTCCGGCTGACCCACAAGTTGAACAATGGCCCTCATCTGCAGACGAAGAATACAGAGTTACATTAGCTGACATTCTGCATAAAGTCTCCACTTGTTTGTGTACATTTGTGTGAGGTAGCTGACCTACCAGCTCATACTCAGTCCCATAAGGGAAGAGGTGGTTCCCGAGGTACAGGAAAACCAGGACGCAGCCGACTCCCCAGACATCAATGGCCTCATTGAAGGGCAGGCCAAGTAAAATCTCTGGAGCCCTGAGGAGGGAGAACAAGAGTTAAAGATGAGAAATCTGTTGGACCAAGAGAACAGCATGGATTTCTAAATGAATGACATAAACTCTCTAAGATTAAGGGATGAAGATACCTGTATGCTAATGCCTGAAAAGTCATTCCAGGACAGACAGCGGCGACTGGATAGGCATTTCCAAAGTCAATCAATTTCACCCTGAGGGGCTGGTCCTTCACATTTACAAACATAATGTTGTCTGGCTTAATGTCGGTGTGCAGGATACCAACTACCCTGAGGGCGTCCAGAGCCACAAACAGCTGCAGGGACAAACAAGAATGGAAACATTTGAGATTCAGTTTTCCAAGTGTTAAATTTAGGATAAAGGTTCAGGTTAGATTTTCTTCATTGATGACTAGCGGATATGTAGAACAATTGATTGGCTCCAAATTACAATAATACAGACCTGCTTTGCTATCGGCCTGATAGACTCCAGTAACAGTGGTGTAAAGTCAAAGTCTTCGAGCCAGTCGTAGAGACTCCTGTCTAGCATCTCAAAAGCCAGACAGGTCAGTCCCTGGTCATCAAACTGCTCGAAGAACTTTAAAATGTTGGTTTGGTCCACGTCCAGGACACTGAGGGACTCCAACATGGACGCCTGGGGAGAAAAGAGACATGACAACCATTCATAGCACCTACTCTAATGGAGAATACTACATCTAAGAACTAAATTAATCCAACAGAGTACAAAAACCTACCTCTGCCTGTGTGGAAAGTTTGTCCTTCACAAACTTAATAGCCACATCCGCTTCTGTTGCCAGATTTCTGCACCTGGCCACTTTCCCAAAGGAGCCTTCACCCATGATCTCCAGTACCATGTAGTCAGAGGAGGAACTGGAGACAGTTAGACCTGCTTCAATCTTAGGAGGTGGTCGTGGAACTGTGAGGAAAGACGTAACCATGGAGATAAAAGATGTAGAATCTGTGTATTCAATCTGTGAGGCTGATCGAATCAACATAACGGCGAAAACACACACACACACACACACACACACACACACAGCAACAGCGAAAACACACACACACACACACACACACACAGCAACAGCGAAAACACACACACACACACACACACACACCGCAACAGCGAAAACACACACACACACACACACACACAGCAACAGCGAAAACACACACACACACACACACACAGCAACAGCGAAAACACACACACACACACACACACACAGCAACAGCGAAAACACACACACACACACACACACACAGCAACAGCGAAAACACACACACACACACACACACAGCAACAGCGAAAACACACACACACACACACACAGCAACAGCGAAAACACACACACACACACACACACAGCAACAGCGAAAACACACACACACACACAGCAACAGCGAAAACACACACACACACACAGCAACAGCGAAAACACACACACACACACAGCAACAGCGAAAACACACACACACACACAGCAACAGCGAAAACACACACACACACACACACAGCAACAGCGAAAACACACACACACACACACACACACACAGCAACAGCGAAAACACACACACACACACACACACACACACAGCAACAGCGAAAACACACACACACACACACACACAGCAACAGCGAAAACACACACACACACACACACACACACAGCAACAGCGAAAACACACACACACACACACACAGCAACAGCGAAAACACACACACACACACAGCAACAGCGAAAACACACACACACACACAGCAACAGCGAAAACACACACACACACACACAGCAACAGCGAAAACACACACACACACACACAGCAACAGCGAAAACACACACACACACACACAGCAACAGCGAAAACACACACACACACACACAGCAACAGCGAAAACACACACACACACACACAGCAACAGCGAAAACACACACACACACACACAGCAACAGCGAAAACACACACACACAGCAACAGCGAAAACACACACACACAGCAACAGCGAAAACACACACACACACACACAGCAACAGCGAAAACACACACACACACACACAGCAACAGCGAAAACACACACACACACACACAGCAACAGCGAAAACACACACACACACACACACACACAGCAACAGCGAAAACACACACACACACACACACAGCAACAGCGAAAACACACACACACACACACACAGCAACAGCGAAAACACACACACACACACACACAGCAACAGCGAAAACACACACACACACACAGCAACAGCGAACACACACACACACACACAGCAACAGCGAAAACACACTCACACACACAGCAACAGCGAAAACACACTCACACACACACAGCAACAGCGAAAACACACACACACACACACACAGCAACAGCGAACACACACACACACAGCAACAGCGAACACACACACACACACACACAGCAACAGCGAAAACACACTCACACACACAGCAACAGCAAAAACACACTCACACACACAGCAACAGCGAAAACACACACACACACACAGCGAAAACACACACACACACAGCGAAAACACACACACACACAGCGAAAACACACACACACACACACAGCGAAAACACACACACACGCGCACACACACCGCAACCGCGAAAACACACACACACACGCGCACACACACCGCAACCGCGAAAACACACACACACACGCGCACACACACCGCAACCGCGAAAACACACACGCGCACACACACCGCAACCGCGAAAACACACACACGCGCACATACACCGCAACCGCGAAAACACACACACACACACACACCACAACCGCGAAAACACGCGCGCACACCACAACCGCGAAAACCCGCGCACACACACCACAACCGCGAAAACACACACACACACCACAACCGCGAAAACACACACACACACCACAACCGCGAAAACACACACGCACACCACAACCGCGAAAACACACACACACACCACAACCGCGAAAACACACACACACACCACAACCGCGAAAACACGCGCACACACACCACAACCGTGAAAACACGCGCACACACCACAACCGCGAAAACACACACACACACCACAACCGCGAAAACACACACGCACACACACCACAACCGCGAAAACACGCGCACACACACCACAACCGTGAAAACACGCGCACACACACCACAACCGTGAAAACACACACACACACACCATGAGCAAAAATAAGACCATAAACAAACAGCTGAACCGTGAACAAAGCACACCTTAAAACACATCTGAACCGTGAACAAACACACTTGTTCTCAACCATGTTTACATAAATTATACCTTCTTGACACAGAGCTGCTCTGTCCTGGGTTACATTTTTACAGTTTAGGTACAGGTTCAGTGCGTTGTATAGTATATGTATTTAGCATCATGTACAGTTTAGTGTGTTTAGTCTTACCTGGTGATGACATCTTTGAAAGGGAAATCTGCTCAGCTGAGGTGTCGGTGTCGAAAGACAAATCTGATGGTTGCAGTGAATTCGTCATAATCTTTAAAGATGAAATATTCTCAGTTGAGATGAAACTTCTGTTGAAGATAAAACTTCAAGGATGAATCTTCCAAAACTTTGAATAGTTTGCTCTCCGCAAGATAAGACTCGTCTCAAATGTTTGTTACTTTCTCAGCGACAACTGAAAAAGAACCACGATAGACAGCTAACATCGACTTTTATACCTGTTTGAACGACAACAACTCTACACCTGCTCTGATTGGTTAGAGGTCTTTCGTCCTGCGCAGCGATAGAGTGAGGTGGCCGAGAAATTGCCAGAACGTTTTAGCTGCTAATATGTGTGACTTTTGTCATTGTCTTGTTAAATATTTAATTAATTGTTATAAAATGCAAAACAAAATGCAGGGACAACTGTAGTAAAGCTCAGAGCAGCTAAATGAATTAGAAATGTGCTATAAGGTGTCATTAGTGAGAATTACCCACTCGGTTTAGCATGCTAACACGCAGTTGTTCTTATGTCCAGTATTCTTTGATATGATAGCTGGTTAGCTGTGTATCGCTACTATTGTTGTGGTTCAGATTTTGACTCCAGCCATTATACCTTATGTTGTTACCTTCCTTGTAATTAAGTGAATGTTAGGATCTGCGTCTGTTTTTGTATGTCTCCACGTGGTTCTTTGTTTACATCGCTGTCGGGCCGGCGTGGATACCTGGTTTCTCCCTCACTCCACCACAGCTGTTCATCATCATCATCCAGCTCATCTTCAACCAATCTTCAATCAGTGGCAGAATAAGACACCGGCTCTCCTCACAAGACTTCGCCAGCGTGGTAACTATGACTCTTCGGCCAAATCTGCTAAGTGATTCCTGTTTTTTTAAACCAGTTTTTTGAATCCACCTCTCCTTTGTCTGTAGGATCAGACACATCTGCCTTCCTGCTCCTCCTGCCCAGCCCGATCATTCCCTGTGAAGTTCTGGAGTTAATTTTCCTGTGGAGACTTTTTGTGTTTAATTAAACAGTTCATATCCTTTTTCCTGGCCTCCTCTCTGTGTCCGCTATTTTGGGTTCAGCAGGTCTAGTTTGTAACAGAAGGACCGTTCCTCCAGGTAGGCAGTCAGTCATAGTGGAGCTGCCGATCCACTCACCTCTGCAGAGGTCATATCTGCGGTCCCCAAAGCCCAGAGGCCTCTGAAGGAACATCAATCACTGCAGACCTTGGACACACTCTAACGCTATGGCTCTATAGAACTATAATGTGCTATAAGGACAAGCGTGGCCACCACTTTCTTGGGTAAACACTGTGTTCTTTTACCATGTCAGATACACCGTTTCACAAGGATATCTTACATGATTGAGGTGAATGTTGCCTTTATGCTTAAAGGCATTTGTAACACGTGCAATTCAGGGGCTACTTTTGGCTTGTTATCAGTAAAGAGAAAATGTCATAGCGTTTGATATGGAGAGCAAGGTTATTTCTGATGTCCTCATCAGTCACACTAACCTCTCTGAACCCTTCACACCCTGTGGAACATATTTAAAGCACAAGGACAAGAGGGCTGATCATGCTTTCAGTGCACAGTGCTACTACGTCAAATATGGACAAATGCAAAGATCAGACCAGTTCGCTTGTTAAAGGAATGGTTCGATATTTAGGAAATGTGCTTATTGGCTTTCGACAGATGTCTGAGACAAAAGGATAACCTTGTCATGAAGCTAACAGCTAGCCTGAACCCATCAGCACCTCTAAAGATGAATAATTAATTTATTAGATTTCGATCGTTTCATCTCAGGTACTATAATTTATTCTCACCCATCAGCTGGGGTAAGTGACTGCTGTTAGTCAGTGGAGATGATGAATAAATGTGCCGAGCTAATATATAGACTGTTGTTTGTCACAACATCCCATGTAACTCACTCCAAATCCTCTAAATTATTATTTTTACCCCTTTGTTTTAGTCTTATTTTGTGATTTTACCTTTGGGATGTGATGACTTTTTATTATGTTTTTCTTATTACCTTTTACTATCTTATTTTTTATCTATTTGTTATATTGATTTACTTTTATTTCATCATCATATTAATTCTCTCTTTATTTATTGCCCATCCCACAGATGCTCTATTGGGTTGAGATCTGGTGAATATGCTGGCCAAGGAAGGACAGCGACATTGTTCTGGTCCAGGCTACTCCTGACAGACATGAGCCACATGTGGTCTGGCATTGTCATGCATGATGGTGATGCCTGATTGCTGTATCCTGGGGATGGACCTGGGACTGTATCTCGGTAGCGGATAGCTGTCAGTGTACCAAGGATGTGGACAAGGTCTGACCACCATCCATTAGCAATGGCTCCCCACATCATGACACCAACACCAAAACGGTCCACTTCCTGGATGTATGCTGCAGGATAGCGTTCCCCACGACGACGATACACACACCTATGACCATCAGCTCTGTGCAAGTTAAATCTGGACTTGTCACTAAATGTGATCTGCCTCCACTGTGCAATGTGCCATAACATCTGTAACATCTGTGCTACATGTGTCTGCAGAGTTCAGACCATCAGCATCAACAGCATCCCAACTGTCTGGTCATGTAAGTTTTGCGGACGCCGTGGCATCATCAGTTGTTTAAGTGGGACATTGATTAGATTCGGGATTTTATTGCCTTGGCCAGGTGTTTTCAATCATGTAGAAAAAAATCTCACCAATATCATTTACTCTGAAATGCACCAATGACTGTTATTTCTATGTTATGACTAAATGATGGTTATTCATGATTTAACATGTTTTGGTTGTGGGTACTTAAAACGGTAATTTCAGTGCATCACATGCTTGTTTGTTTCAGTAGATTAGGACAGGAAGGAAGGAAGGAAATACTGTGTTCTTAAAAATATGCGTTTTTAAAGTTGGTTAGTATATTATTCCATGTAGGTATTTTGCTCATTTTGATGTAACATTGATGACCTTTTAATAAAACGAGGAGAGTAGGGGCAAATCATTGGGCTGCATGATTATTTAAAACTTGTCATAGTAAACAGGAAACCAGAGATGATAAGTGTCCTGGCCAAGATTTTATGAGTTTTCTTTGTGCCTTCCAGCAGAGTATCAGCAGTACAGTTACTTATGAATGCAGAGCCTGGTCAGAGCTGCACAGATGAGTTTGGCTCAGAAGCAAAAGGCATCCTCTAGCGATAACAGCAAATACTCTTATAATGTATTTCTTTAATATAAAACATTGCCCATCCTTACACACAAATAAGCAGTGTGAAGTCTTATGAATCCAAACTCGGTGGCAATGAGAAGAGCAGTGTTTAGCTGATACACAACTAAAATGAATTAAAAATAAGAACACATGAAGCATGAATACATTTACTGTTCTGTACAGTCGGCAGTCAGATGAATTTCTAGTTGTTCTGAAATATTTATAATTCATGTATTTCATTATAGTGTGTGTCCATTTGTATGACCTTCAACTTGTGTAATGTATTCAGTATTTTAAATGCACAAAAAAGCCATGTATTTCTTGAATACTGAACAAATAAACAGTGCATAAACAATACATGTAGAGAAAATTATTATAATGTAGAAATAGTAGTATTTATTGATTGCATTTTGAAATATTACAGCTGATAAATCATGGTGATTTTGTCCTGGAAATACAGAAGCAGCATGTCATCAGAATCCACTGAGGAAGACCTTCACTCTCCTCTTCTCCTCTACATCACTGTCCTGAACCACGGACACGTCTCTCAGACGTCTCACTTTCCTCCTGCTGCAGTACTTTATAACTCAGGATCCAAGGAAAAAATCACGCTGCTCTCCAGTCTGACCAAGGATGTGTCCTTAGTCACATCATTTCCAACAGTGGTCATCTCCTCATCCACAGAGCCGCCTGCAGAAGCCGCCTCCTCCTCCAGAGGAACCTCTCACTGCTCCTCTTCAATGCTGCTGTTCTTTGACCAGCTCTTGCAGGAGTTCTTGTTCCATCTGATGGAGACAGAGGTGGTCAGTTTTTGTCAACAGCAGGCTCAAAGAACATAATGTAGCTGATGGTTGACTAATATAACACAATCTGTGCTGATAACATTTAAATATCACTCCGAAGATCCTCAGTATTTTTATTCACCACTTCAGGTGCTATCGTCTCAATTATATCCTGAAACCTGTAAAAAATATGTTGGAACCTCTATAATTTTTAAGCCATTATAAAAAAAAATGAAAAAGCACCTGGTATCTGGGTCTACTTTTTTTGCACCACTGATTGGTCAGAGTGAATCCTGTCTGCGTTATAGCGTCATCATTTTCCCAGCACACAAGGAATATCCTTTAGCTCTTCTCCTTGGCCTGCCTCTCGTCCGTCATCACTTTCTCTCCTCCACTCCCCCCCCCCAGAGTTACCAGATGACGGCAATTTCACAACCGTTGACTTATTTACATTTTCTGCAATCATGGGAATGTATGAATATTTACGATGCTGGTCTCTCGCTGTGGGGCATCTGCCTATACAGCCTGCTTGTTTCCACTGAATTCTGTGCATTCACAGTTGGATTCTGTGTGTTTTGTCCGCATATGTTATGTCAGCAACAGAGAAGATGTAGTATTTGTGTCTTTATGTGGTGCTGTACCTTTCCTCCTCTCCGTGAAGACATGAGGGTGAACAAGAGTACGGGGGGAAGACCAGATGAAAGGAGCTGATCAATATTTAATGAGAGCTAAAACCTCATTGCACACACATGTTATCTTTTCTCTCTGAACACTGTTCATAAATAGATAATTCCAGGAGAATGACGCGTGTTCACTGAATGAAATACAGTATGCAAGAGGCAGTACGTCTGCCCAGTGGATGTAGCCGTTGGTGTGGGTGTGTGTGAGTCTGTTGACGGAGTTGTTCACCAATATATAAAGCTAGTGATACCAATACCGATACCAGTACAATTAACCTCTAGTTGAGCAGGTAGGCAGAGGAGGAGCCACGTGAGAAGTGTGGAAATATTATAATGTAAGCTGACATAACAAAAGTAAAGTAGACTGCATGGTATTTCTGCTGAACTGTAGGGAGTAGATGTGAAAATAGCTTAATTTAATACAAACAATTTGATTAAAGACCTGAGGAACCTGTACTGGGCAGAGGTCACAAAGCTTTGACACACTCTGTGGCCCTGTTCTTACAAATTAAAAAAGGCAGAACAAATTCATCAGTGTCAGTCGAATAAGGTCGTATTTCATGCCGACACCCACAATCACAATGTATAAATAACAGGTGAACCGTATCACCTGACATGTATGCTTTGTTCAGGCATGCTTGAAAAGCACCAGGATGAGGGTTCATATATCCTCTGTAGTGCCACTATGCACCACTTACACGAGAGGAGATTCAGAATATATGGTAATTTGTGCAAAAAAAGTTGTTTTTTTCTTATGTATTTCTGTTGAAATATTTATAATTATCTGCACATCCAACAGAAATGATGCTAAATGTTAATAAAATGATTATATCTGTTTGTATTGACTAGCAGAGACAGCCGAGTCAGATCCATTTGATTCTAATTGTATTACATTTAGGTAGATTTGAGCTGTTTATGAGTGTGATTTATTGACAGTCAATCGTTTCATCTCCCCCCTGTTAGACTGCTTAATATGGGTTAAAACCATGTGTGTGTGTTTTTGTGCTGTGTGTGTGCCTGACTGTGCAAATGAAGATGACATATAAAACAGTAGTGATATTTATTTATTTGATACACTGGCTGAGAGAACACACACACACACACACACACACACACACACACACACACACACACTCACTATGCCGAGGGCTGCATGATTTAAAACTCAGTAAATAACTCAGGCTTAACAGAAGTTGACTAAGGTTAACAGCTTGACCCCCATCCAGCAGTCGTCTGTCCCTAACATGCAGCAGATTGACAGGGGTCACAACCATACCGCATCTCTTACCCTTTATTACCCCTTTATGCACCAGAGAACACCCGCCCCCTCCTCCACTCCCCCTGCCATCCCACCCGCCTGGGCGACACTCTGACTTACCACAGCGGCGTGACACCTGTATATTAAACAGCGCCTGCTTAGTCATTTTGTTTTCGTTACACCACATGTGACCTGACGGGCTGTTTTCATTCTGGAACTTCAATTAAGGCCCAGACTGACGACAACACACTTATTCTGTAGCCGTCTGTGGAGTCGCCACTCTGGAGGGATAATGGCAATAACACAAACAACATTGAGCAATGTTGTGCTCTCCTGATGACACTACTCCATGAAGCAGTGGGTTACTAATGGAAAACTTTCTTAGACCAATGAAGGAGTCAGAAGATATTATCAAAGTAAATTTGGATTTTAATTTTAGAATAAATTAATGGCACCACAAGCGATTTGTTATTCTATCACCAGGTTTGTCGTCTTTATTATGTTCTTAATAACAGGAAGCTGGTGTCAAAGTAGTTATTTACTAAATCAGGTTGTACCATGGGTGGATCCAGGGGTGGGGCCAGAGGAGCACTGGCCACAGCTGAAAAAAAAAGTTTATTATCTATTATGTTTTTTCAGTAGGAAAATTAAGAATTTTTATTTCCTAAGCTTTTTTGATCTTTTTTGATCCTAAACTTTATACCTAATTATGTGAGTCTTTTCCCAAAGCTATGGGGTTTATGGCAAACAAGGAATGAAATGTATATAGATCTTACTGAATAAGAAAATGTGAATGGATGTTGGACATATACTTGGCCCCTCTGTGTAAAATGTGGCCCCTTTGTGACCCCTGAGCTGGAGAAAAAAATCCTAGATCTGCCTCTGGGTTACACAATTAAAATCTAATGAATATACTTCTATAAACACAGTATTAATGATGATACTGAAATACTACTCTTAATGACAATCCTACGTAAATAGACCATGACATTATACTGCTGTGTTTCAGGCTGCAAGTTATATAAATGTAGGGAATCTAATAAATTGTTATATTTTCATCTCCACTGATCAGCAATTGTAAACAGAGGTAAAGTGAAAGTCTGGAAGGATATTTCAAAGTTAAAAAATATATTTGATAACCCATTAGCTCGTCAGACAGCAACTAACGTTATCATTCAAACACTTCCTATAGCTAAGATTACCATTTCAGTGTTACATGATACAATATAAGGTGTAAATAGACCTGTCCTGTTGGATGTAATCTGCATGAATATCACACAGACAAATGTGCTAAATTTCACATATTAACATACTGACTTAACCGTAGCATATTTTGGCAACAGTATAACTTATGGGACTTTAGGGGCTCTGTGAGAATTTTGAATTAAACTCTATAAAAACACCAAAGAAGGAAACAAGAAAACCCAACAGCCAGGAAACAAAAGCTTGGTGTCTTCATACCAATGAAGCGCACGATCCTGAACTGAATGTGATCTCCACACTTCAGCTTTCATCAACTAACCAATCAGCTGCCACCTGCAACTCTTCCAAGCTGCCACTGGCCTCAGGGTACGGCCCACTCAGTGCGTGGGGTTCGCATCACAGCTGATCAGCTGTCAATCATGCTATAAGGATCCTCAGTGAGAACGGCTAATCCAATTTAGCAAATCCCTGCTTTCAAAAAAGCAACTATACAGTGATTCATATGGTATAGAAACAAATATAGATTACATATAGGATATGATGCTGTTTCTCCATCTCAACCATCTCCTCTTAGTGAGGCAGATAAGCAAACAAATTGTGCTTTTTATGACCGAAGTATGAAAGTTTCACCATATATCTACATACCAACGTTTTATTTCAGACATAGAGGCAATTTCTGTGATCTTGAGGGGTCACTGACCTTAGCATTGGACCACCACTCTGCATTATAATCAACATTTCATTTGGGTGTGTCACCAAAGCCAGTAAACAGGATGTTGTTTTATCCAGGTTTGTAGCATTAACAATTTTGACAAATACTGCTGTGTTATATGGAATTATAAGACTCATTTGTTGGAACTAATTTGAGAAATCAATAAATGCTCACGGAGAAATGGGTGGATTAGTGAACCAGTTACAGACACCCTGCCCAAGAGCAAGATGCCTCACAGGAGATAAAACTAGAAGCACTGAGTCATGATTCACATCTCTTATCATGTCTCCATTTGTCTCAGTAATCTGGATGCACTCTTCAGCCACAAAGATCCATCAACACCACCAATTTGTCTCAGGGAATGCAACTTAAAGACTGACACTGACTCACAACCTGCTCCAGTGGTTGATTCAGTCTGAAAGTCACCACCTTACAGAAGAAAATAAAGTGAAATCTGAAGAACCACTGCACTGTCAGACCTCAGGAAAGATTTGTTGATGAGAACAAAACAGCAATGTTTGGATTCCTCTCTCAGCAAATCACTTGCATCCCAGTTTATGATGGAAAAAAAAGTCCACACAAGTCATATTGGTTTGATATAAGAGGCATTTTGAATGTGTTGATTTCTTACTATGTTCTGAACTTTTACAAACCAAACAATCAACCTATAAATGGAGGAAATACTAAGCAGATGAATCCATAATAAAATAATCATTAGTTGCAATCTAATGATTGCAACTAATGAAAAAAACTTTCATGCTTTGGGAGAGAGTGAACGAAAAGAGCGAAGGAAAAAAAATATTATTATTATTATATTAATAATATAAAAATATTGTCTCACACCAGGAGATGTTTGGATTATAAAATAAAGACGGGCAGCAGGAGGACACTTCCATATTTCTAATGAGGGCTTAATCACCCCCAGGGACGAGTGGGAGGTGTATCTGCCTTGTCAAGGTAGAGTAGGCATGAGATTACATACACGCAGAGCCTGAGGTGAAACCACAGAAGAAGACAAAGGACGAGAGATAAGGAGCAGGACATGTTGGAAGAGTGTATGTGTGTGAGTTGCAGTGATATAGTGAATATTTGTACAATCATTGTAATCTTGGCCAACTGTGTGAGGAGAGAATATAAAAAAGACAGAAAATATCCCTCTCTCCCTGTCTACTTTGGAGGACTCCCCTTCCAAATAATGAAAGGCACTCTACAGCTCTATCTCCATTTCTCTCTCCATCCCTCGCCACCACTTCCATCTCTCTTTTCTCCTCTGTGGATCATGGCAAGCCAATCTCAAGCTGTTTTACTGTGATATGACACAACAGCTCTGTGGCTGCAGCAGCACCGGCCTATCGGGTGCTGTCTGCCAGCCAGTACAGCTCCCAGCTTTGGCGCCGTGCACTCTCCACGGTTTAGTGGGGTTTTCCATCGACTGCATCCAAACACTCAGCTCTGCTGATGCTAAAGTGTGTCCCAGTCACTGTGCTTCTTATGTCCCCATCCCCTACTAGCGTAATTTGTCATTTTATGCACATTTTATAGATTTACCAAAAGTTGAATATGAGCTGCTCTTATCAGCAGCTCAGGGCAGATAAGTCCCCCTCATGGAGTCCAGGTCCTGTCGGTGGTGTTGGCTGATGACTCTGCTGAGACTGAAGAAATAATGAAGAGGGACTGTGAAAACTGGTTGGTAATGGGGAAGCGGATGCCTGCATAACAGCAACACTGATGAACTAAAGATCCAGAGAGAATTATATATATATATATAAAAATAGCAGCAAGATGTTGAGTCAGCAATGAAATTGTCTCTGTGCTATTGGACAGATGTGACCAGCTGATGACAACAGCTGATATCTCAGTTGACAGCCCCAGACAATGACAGCAAGAAAGTCTGAGCATGTCTGAGAGATGTTAATGACAGGATGAAATGAGTCCTAAGTGTGTCCTGAACTTTTGCTAACCCTCATTTAGTCTACACTTAACCACTGGAACTGAAGATGACAGCCTTTTAATGCTAATTAGAACATTGCCACATTTATGACAAGCTCATTAGATTAAAACTATTTTCACAACTGCACCAAACTGGTTAAAGATTTTTAAGCTTTAGATTTAAGTTTCACTCTCTTCCCTTGATGCAGATTTAATATGCTTAAGTTGATCTATACTCTGGTCTTACTACTTTGTAAATGATCTGAGACTGTGATGCTGGCTGATCAATGCAAAGAGACACAGACAAAGTTAAGGAGCCAATATGGGAAAACATGCATTCAGCTTTGCGACTGTATTCTTGCCATTCCCCTGATCGACGGTATTGAGGTGCTGAGGTATAAAGGTGCCAAATCTAACAGGTAGAGGCAGCGAGGGTTCAAGGTGTAACGTGCCGAAGCGAGCCAACGCAACTCATTTAGAGAGAAGAGAGGAGAGTCATGAGCTGTTGGACAGAGTGGCTGCTTGTGACAATGGTGAGTGTGTGCGTATTCTAACAAGCAGTCATTTTCCTGCCAACACAGGAACACAGAAGGATGTGGACACAACTGAGGATTTTTCTTAATCACAAATATAGACATTGACACATTTTTCTCTGTTAATGCTGGTGCTCATTATTCCTACTGAACACTTGTCCCTGGCTCAATCCTAGTGTTAAATAACTGCTGCTTACCCTGGCAGGAAAGAGAGATTTGCCTTAAACTACATCTATATCAGACAGCATGTAATCTGTTATGTCTGTTGCTGCAGCGTCTGCTGGTCCCACAGAGGACACTTAAGTATGCAGTGATATAACGCGTCACAGGACACATTCAGGTAAACTCTGCAGAGGGAAATGCGCCAAATGCGTCCCCAACGCATCTTGCTTGCATTCAGACCTGTACTTAAAGCTGTCTGCTAATGATCACATCCCTCAGGACTGATGTTAATACACCAACAGCCTCACAGAGCGACTGACATGGCTGTAGAGTCAGCTCTTTCACGCTAAGGTAAAATAAAATGAGCTGACTCATTGATTGGACCATTTTCATGTTGTGTTATGAATATTTTTGTTGTGAATAATGAGTCAAAGGAGAGACAGAACAAAAAGCAAAACAAAAAGTGTCTTGTGCAGCTGTTTCTCAGGGTTTTCTTTTACTGTAGAATCCCTGTCAACACTTCATAATGGACTTAATTAATTGAGAAAGTATGGAGTTTGGAGTATGGAGTATGGAGTACAGCAGTTTTATTAGTTTTTGAGTTATTAATCAGAAATAATACCCTGATGTGAATACATCCTACCATGATTACCAAATAATTTTTGCATAATTGTAAAATTATAAGATCATTATTGACTTTTGTAATAGAGTAATTAACAAAAAAGGATCATATATATGATGACTAAAAATATAGAAATAATAGCCAAGCTGTAATAAACCTGAATTATGCTTTGCAGTTGTAGACAGCTACACCACTGGGAATTACCATGTCGCTGCATTCAAACCAAATGCGATGCAGATGTTTTGCACAGTGCAATGACATACAAAGTCAGTGGAAAGCCATGAGTAGACTTGAATTCACGCTGAGCAATGGGCATTTCTTTCTGGGTATTGACTGCATAAAGGCACTGTGCATCACTTTCCTAATCGCCCAAGAAAAAAGCACATACTGCCTGCAATGCCGTTATGTAAGGAGTCATCAAACACTTTGATTGAATGGGAAAAATTTGTGTCCAAGGACACAGATGCCTCAGCTGTTGGAGAATAACCATAACCTCTGTGTTTGCAGAATAATAGCAGAATGACATGAAAATCACCTCAGTTCAGCGTGCCTAAAATGCCATCATTCTTTTTGCCAGGATGATGGGTTGCAAATGGTGTGAAAACACTAAGGTTTTACTCACTGGATATATCATACCCCACTTCCTCTCCGGCTCTCAGACGAGACAACACTTCTAATGAACAGGATGAAGGCTGTGGAGCTGTTAGAGGCCACAGAGCTGAGTCCTGTGCTGCAGAGATTGTCCGCTTTGCTCGACTGGGTGTTGTATCTCCACAAGACAATGGGTCAGTTGTCTCCTCTGTCTGTCTTCCTCGCCCCGCTGTGGCTCCTTAAGTATTTAGAGCTGCTGACTTTTCTTCCTCTCCTCTCTTGTCTGTATGAGCGGGTCTAAAGCTCTGTCCTGTGTCAGCTCTCGCTCCTTGTTTTTCATCTCTTGCTTTCATTGTCTGTCACCTCATCAGTGGAGGTAATAATACATTCAGATTCAACCACTGGTTGCAGATTCATCCATTTCCAAACAGGCAGCCTCTTTGGCCTCTGTGCTGCAGTTTACACATTTGGCAGACAAGACCATACATGAAGTGGCTGCTATTTTACTTATTGTAGATGTTATTAGGAGGGAATGAAAAATTTCTTCTCATAAGATTTAGATAGGGGAGAAACAAAAGAGGAATCACAGCAAAATGTTTTTGGGTTTGTTCCTCCACCTTAGTGTAGACTAAGAATCTACACAAACACACTCCTCCACCAGACACCAGAGGAGCTGGTTGGGTACAGTACTTTTAAGGGTACCAACCAAAGTACATTGGTACTACTGAGTACTGATTTATGTTCAATTAATCTGTGATAAATACCAGCACCTGAATGAGAAAGTAACTTTGTTTGAGAAGGTAACTTATTGGTTCAAACCTTCAACCCTTTGATGGTCCTATGGTGAGGACCTAACGGATGGACACATATTCCCTACGATCTCCCAGGTGTTCAGCTGAGTTGAAAAATGAACAGAGCAGGACAGTTTAACAGCTAGAGGGCCAAAGTATTAGTGTCTTTGTTAACTTTCTGTAAAAGAACAGGTTACACTCTATTCGTCTCTAATGATTAAACATATTATGATGTGTTTGTTGTTCCTTTGGGAGGAGTTACCCTCTGTGGGTTGAAGTATAATATCACAGTTGGTGTTCTCTTCATTAATAGTTGGCTATCAGGTATGTATGTGTTCTTGTTTTCAACTTTAGGAGCAGACCAGATGAAGTGAGGCAGTGTACACTGTTAACACCATGTTCTGTTGCTAGGCCACTTCTTCTACAGAGGCCAGGTGGAAGATTCAGCCACAGCAGAAATATCCAGATCTCAGGTGGGTTTAGGGTTAATGACCCAACTTCAGCTCGTCCCACATGTACAACAGAGGATCGACTTTAAACATTTATCAACATTAGCAATGATTTACATCTAAATCTGATATGTAATGTAAACGTAATGATGCGCTCCCTCATTCTCAACCCCCAAAGATTTCCAAGAAATTACTACAAAGCTCTCAGGGAGAGTTTGTCTCCCAAAACCTACAAATTGATTTTTTTATCACTACAACGCAGATTCCAAAAAAGTTGGGATGCTCTGTAAAACATTAATAAAACAGAATGTGATAATGTACTAATCCTTTTTAACATTCAATTCAATTGAAAACAGCACAAAGACAACATATCTAAAGTTCTACATCATCAGCTTCATTGATTTTACTCTGAATTCTTTAAGCAACATGTCTCCAAAAACTTGGAGCAGGACAGCAAACCACCTGATTGGTCCATTCCACAGGTAAAGAGGTTCATTAATAACAGGTGACAGGATCATGAAAGAGTATGACAGGTGTGTCTGTGTGTGTGCGTCAGGTGTGGCAGTGGCTCCGTCACCAGACTCAGCTGGAGGACGACAGCAGGGTGGTGAGCCGACGGCTGGTAACTGACTTCACCAGGGAGGTGATGATGGAGCTCAGGGCTCTCTGTCCCTCTGTCAGGTGAGCAGACACCTTCAGAGCGATGAAGACATGCATCAGTGGTGCTGGAATAAAACTATATGTTCTCCCTACACTTAGATCTGCTCTCTACTGTTTGTTCTACATCCCTCCATCTCTTTGAGAAATGCCTGTTCTACTTCATCCTGTCTGACTGCCAGAGGCGGTGCTTCAAGCACTGGATGGTTCCATCTCGCACATGTGCAGGTCGAGTAATTATGTCAACAAAGTCACCCGTGACCCCTGGATGACCCGAGAGAGTCTATATCTTCTGGTTTCACCAGAGGATCTGTTTCTTCTATCTTCTCCCAATTGCAGATTCATGATAGCAGGTGAATATTTGTTACCCATATTTTGATCGGCTCGTCGCTTGTAGCTTTGTAGCCCGAGGGTTGGTGCTTCGAGTGTTTCCTCGTCCACCAGAGGCTGCTGCTGTGTGGCTATGGTGTTTTCGCTTAAAGCTAGCAGTAATTGTGGACACTGGCTCGTGTTTTGGCTGCTCGGATTGATTACTATGTAGTGTAAATATGTTATGTTATGCACTCATAATTTTGGGGCACCACCTTCAAATGAAGGAAATAATTAGATATTTAATCAGTCTAATTCTCTGTAAAGGTAGGGAGTTCTACCCAACACATTGATTCGTACCTCTGAAGAAAGAAATATATGTCGACAACAACGTAATAATGAATGGAATTTACTACTGTTTATCATAAACAAAGATTAAATGTATAGAAGAAAAACACATTCACAATCTATGGTTAAGTGAGATGATTATCTAAAAGACTTTAAGATCAATATGAGCTGACTGGTGGGAAAAGAGACGTATGGATGAACAAAACAGAACAACTATTGAATGTAATAACCTGCTTATCCTAATTTTAGGGTTAAAATTTCGACACCAACTCTGTACAAACATGCTGTGAATGCACTGGCTTGGGCTCTCAGCACTGGATCCTCTGGGCCGTTGTGATTTCTCCCGGGGCACAGCGTCCGACACAGCGGAGCTTGCTGGACACTGTAGTGAAGGGAGATTCTCAGCAGCGTCGTTAGGTTAGGAGGTGCAGGGTCACTTGGCTGACCCGGGTGAAGAGCGGAACCTGGCGCTGAGGTTTGGTAAGTCGGCTGGTGATCAGACTCACTGCCGATTCAGTAATGGCTGGGATGTTGATATTCGGAGTTGGACGTGGATAGTTCGGTTGTCTCAACAAACTTGTTAAAAAGTCATGCAAAAATTGATGATGGCCAGTCAACGTTAGTTACAAGGCTATTAAACAAAATCTGTCAAGTCTTTGGCACTTGATTTGAATTTAAAGAATGATGAGCTGAAAATCAGGAACAGAAACTTGGAACAATATAAGAAAAACTTGGAACAAAGAGTTAAAGAAAGTTAAACGAAGAAGGTGGTCCACAGGTGCTGGTCAGACCCAAGGTCTCTCTTCCATCACACTAGTGACAGCAGAGCTCTGACGGCTATGCACAATGCAGGTGGCTACGGCTTGGACCGGTTAGCCTCGGTTGAGCCTCCTATTGCCGCACTTATTGTCTCCCCAGATGAGGCTTGAGGCCTGACGTGCGCTGCCCCCGGCCACAGTGCCGGATTACAGATGACCTCCTGACCAGGACTTACAACATTGCTGCCTGTATGTGACGCGTTGGCAATTCGCTGTTACACCTGATACTGGCTCTGTCACAAAGGATTCGGGTTCGGATTCTTCAGCCCAGACCCTCTGTGACGCTTCGCTGCAGGCCTTTGCATTCATGGCCAGGGAGCTAGGCAGGTCCACTGTAACACTGGCATGTCGCCAGGTCTGGTTGGTGCAGTCCCCCCTGTCAGAGGTGTGTCTGCGAACCCTCCGCTCTCTCCCAGGAGTACCAGGCCAGACGTTTGGACCAGCCAGTGTACAGGCTGACCTGTACACTTTGGGGGTGGCAACCACTTTACAGTCGTGAGGCCAGCGCTATTCAACTCCAGATGTCCTGCACCATCGTGCTTCGGCATGGTTGTTACTTCAGGTGCCAAGAGGCCCGGTGCCCAATCGCTGCTCCTCCAGGGCCCCTAGGGGGAAGGGGATAGGACCTGAACCTTGGGCTGGCTGTCGAGTGCTTTTCTCAGCAGCACCTCAGCTACTGGGAAGAGCAGACCACAGACCCTTGGGTGGTGTCTATGCTGTCCAAGGGGTACACACTACAATTCCGACGCCGGCCCCCAATCTTTAGCGGGATCAAACTTACTGTGGTCAAGGATTCCGCAAAATCCCTCGTCCTGAGCCAGGAGGTCGCCACCCTTCTTGGAAAAGGCATTATCGAGGTCGTAGACCAGGATTACAGCTCAAGGGGTTCTACTCGATTTATTTTATAGTACCAAAGAAGGACTGCGGGTTTCACCCTATCCTGGACTTAAGAGGGCTGAACTGATTCCTCAAGATTTTTCCCTTCCACATGCTACGCGTGGCGGATGTCCTCCAGACAGTAGCACATGGGCACTGGTTTGTATCAGTGGACCTGATGCATGCACATTTTAATGTCCCCATTGCTCAACATCACAGACGGTTCCTCCACTGTGCCTTTATGGGAAGAGTGTATCAATTCAGATTCTTCCATTTGGGCTGTTCCTAGCTCCACAAATATTTACAAGTGACCATTACAAGCCAGAAGTGTGAAAATCCTGCCGTATTTGGACAACTGGTTGATCGTCTCCCCAACTTTGGAGCAGGCTGTGAGGGACACAGCTGCTCTCCTCAGCCATGTGAACCGGCTTGGCCTTGCAGTCAATTATACCAAGAGCAATGTTACACCCAGTCAGGTTACGGGTTACCTGGGGCTGGTGCTTGACTCTTTATCAATGAGAGCCTCCCTTTCTCCAAAGCATGTGGCTACCATTCTGCAGCTCTTTGCCTTTGAGGCAACAACCCACTGCCCCCTTTGGTTCTCCTTGATGAAGATGACCAGCCCCCTAGGACAGGACGCTGTGGCTCATGCTTGGCCAGATAGCCTACTCCATGCGTTTCCCCCGCTTCCACTTATAGTGGCAATGCTGGACAGAGTCCAGCATGGCGGTCACAGTTTACTTCTGGTGGCTCCACATTGGCCGGGATGGCCGTGGTTCCCTTCGTTGTTCTGTCTCAGGTCGACGGGCGCATATGGCACCCGAATCCAAGTCATCTGCGACTGTGCGTGTGGCCTCTGAAGGCCAGGACCCAATCTTGGCATTCTGTGACTAGTAAGTGATCCATACAATCTTGAGCTCAAGAGCACCCTCCACTAGGTTGCTCTATGCTAACAGGTGGAAGTTGTTTTTGCAGTGGTGCGAGGCACATGAGGAAGTCCCAGACACATGTTCGGTGGCTGTAATACTGCGTTATCTCTGCTGGACATCTGAGGGTTGATAATTAGACTGTGTGGTCTCACTGTTTGATTAAGCGGTTCCTGAAGGGAGCCCAGAGGCTTCAAATGCCACAGGCCCACAAAATGCCATCGAGGGACTTACAGATAGTGCTGAGGTCCCTGTGGCTACCCCCATCTGAGCCACTGGGGCAGGCAGGATTGAAGTGGCTGTCTATGAAGACGGCGTTCCTTCTTGCCGTAACATCAGCAAAACTGATGGGAGAGCTCAAGATGGGTCAAGAGTCACTCTCTGGCCAAGTCCATCATTCCTGCCCAAGCAATTGTCTCCCCATCACATGAACCAATCCATTGAGTTGGCAGCTTTAGATCCCCCAGGCTCACCAGGGGGGGCCAGACAGACCACCAGACCTGTTGTGCCCGGTACGACAGAGACAGACAACCTCTTCATCTGCTATGGAGGCTGCAGGAAGGGGGCTGCACTGTCAATGCAGAAACTCTCTCATTGGGTTGTGGATGTGGTCTTGCATTCTTATAAAGCACAGGGGCTCCCTGTGCCTCGGAATATTAAGTGCCACTCTACCAGGAGTATGGCTACATCATAGGCTGCCTTGAGGGGGGTTCCTCTACAAGACATTTGCACCACTATTACCTGGTCCTCATCATGCACCCTTGCTCGGTTCTACAGGGTAAATGTTGCTCCTCATCCTGTGGCAACGGCCGTCTTGTCGACGGCTCCGAGCTCTTAAATTCGTGAGCATTCTTCGTGACCTTTCTGATACAAGTCATCCAGTGCTTGAAGCACCGTCTCTGGCAGTCAGGAAGGATGAAATAGAACGAGTTATGCATGTAACTACAGTTCCATAAGTCCTTGATGACCGCCAAAGCGTTCAGTCACTCAGAATCCTCGTGTCCTCGCAAGAAGATTCTGCAGGAACAGATCCTCTGACCACACCGGAAGATATAGACTCTCTCGGGTCATCCAGGGGTCACGGGTGACTTTGTTGATATAATTACTTGACCTGCACATGCGCGAGATGGAACCATCCAGGATTCATAGAACCGTAGTTACATACGTAACTCTTGTTTTATAGTTGGATTTCCTCCCCAGTGCCCCTACAGATACCAGTCAGGATACTGGTCTTCAGCTGTAGATTATAGCTACATACATATTTCTTTTTTTTAACACTAGATTTATTGAATTTTACTTTCATAATACAATAAAACCATATACATACCATAAAACAATATGTTTACAAATACATTAATTAAATATAGATGGTAATATCTAAATAAAATAAATAAAAATATGGACATTGTGACATAACACTCGCAACCTACAGCAATTCATCTCATCACACCGTGTTGTTTAAGAAACTCCAATAGATGTTTCCACACATTTTTAATTTCCTCTGCTCTACCTCTGGTTACAGTCTCAGTCTCTCCAATACAATACAAGATGCCATCTCCTTCATCCATACACTTATTGGAGGTATCTCCATTTTTCTTCAAGATTCTCCTGACCTGCAGGGTTCCAAAGTCAATTAAAGTTGACTGCTCTAAGCTAACGGTAAAGTTCTCTGGATAGATACCTAGAATGCACAATTTTGCTTGGTGATGCACCTTCAAACCAACAATATCTGAAATAATATCAAAGATTGCTTTCCAGTATTTTGTACCATTCAACATTTCCAAACACAATGGAGCAGTTTAACTCATGTATCTGGAATGTCAGGGGACCAACAGTTCAATTTTTCTGGGGTAATATAGGTTCTCATCAACCATTTGTATTGTAGTAGCTTCATCCGGGTATTAATCGGTTGTTTTTGGTCCTTTAAACATGCCATCTCCCAATCAGAGTATTGCATGTTCTCCACATACATTATTTCAAATTCTTTTTTTAACTGTTCCCATCAGGTCGGCACAGGGTGAGTCTGAATGGTTGTTTGTCTTTCTATGTGGTCCAGTGATGAACTGGTGACTTGTCCAGGGTGAACCCCGGCTCCCGCCCAAAGTCAGCTGGGATAGGCTCCGGCCCCCCACAACCCTACACAGGATAAGCGGTTACAGAAACTGAACTGTTCCCAGCAAAGTTGTACAATAGCTTGTTTGGCACAATGCTGTGAAGCACATTAAAGTTAAAGACCAGTAAATCACTATAGGACCAGTTAACATCAGCAGGTCAGTACTCATTCATTTATAGACCAACTGTTTCATCCGTCATGTGTCTCTGTCTGTCATGTTCAGGGCTAAACAGAGGTTACACACAGCAGCAGACATGTTCCTGGAGGTGGTCCTGAGGAGAGATTTTCCAGAGTTCATCACTACCTACCTGAACCAGGACCACACCTTTCTCAGCTCCCACAGCTCTAGACAGGTGGAGGCTGTGGACGCAGACATGCACCGATCCAAACTGTGAAGGCCGAAGGATGGCTTCAAGCTCTCTACATTCAGAGACATCACTTACATTAGTTTAATTATCGCTGTTTACTTGAGAGATTTAATCTGAAGAGTCAGTTGAAGAAAATCAGATGGTTTATGAAAATAATCCTTAATTGCAGACGTGTAAGAAAATGTGTGTGGGTTATAGTGGTCTCCTTTGAAGAAGCAGCTGTGGGTTTAAAGGTCTTATACTGGTGCAGCTGTGGGTTTGAAGGTCTGATACTGGTGCAGCTGTGGGTTTGAAGGTCTGATACTGGTGCAGCTGTGGGTTTGAAGGTCTGATACTGGTGCAGCTGTGGGTTTGAAGGTCTGATACTGGTGCAGCTGTGGGTTTGAAGGTCTGATACTGGTGCAGCTGTGGGTATGAAGGTCTGATACTGGTGCAGCTGTGGGTTTGAAGGTCTGGACACCGGTGCAGCTGTGGGTTTGAAGGTCTGATACTGGTGCAGCTGTGGGTTTGAAGGTCTGGACACCGGTGCAGCTGTGGGTTTGAAGGTCTGATACTGGTGCAGCTGTGGGTTTGAAGGTCTGATGCTGGTGCAGCTGTGGGTTTGAAGGTCTGATACTGGTGCAGCTGTGGGTTTGAAGGTCTGGACACTGGTGCAGCTGTGGGTTTGAAGGTCTGGACACCGGTGCAGCTGTGGGTTTGAAGGTCTGATACTGGTACAGCTGTGGGTTTGAAGGTCTGATACTGGTGCAGCTGTGGGTTTGAAAGTCTGATACTGGTGCAGCTGTGGGTTTGAAGGTCTGATACTGGTGCAGCTGTGGGTTTGAAGGTCTGCTACTGGTGCAGCTGTGGGTTTGAAGGTCTGATACTGGTGCAGCTGTGGGTTTGAAGGTCTGATACTGGTGCAGCTGTGGGTGCCAAAAGATTTGCATATTTACATATAAAATAAAGAAATTAAATGAATGAAGTTCATTAGTGTCCTTTCAGTGTTTCTTCATAAAGGTGGACTAACCTGACTTATACAACCACCTTACTGAATCTCCAGGTGATGTATTTCTGATGTCTGTCACTTTTTCTGTTTTTATTGTTTTCCTCATCTGTCCATTGTAACGTTACAGTAAACTAATTACATGAAATAGTCTGAGCTGAGAGATGAAGTCTGTCAGCTCATTTCATGTGAAATATTAAGATTAAAATCCTCTGTGCTCCAGGCGGTCTGTAGAGTGGACGTACTGTTAAACCATATTTCATTCTAAGATCAGGGGCCTCATTTATAAACGCTATGTACGCACGAAAGAAGGCCACGCCGCTTTCTCCGCAATCCGTGGGATTTATAAAAAGCAAACTTGACGGGAGAATGTTTGGTCCTCCACGGTAACTCTGACCCATCCGTAAGCACAGAAATGGAGAAACTGGGAAACTACGACTCAGGTGGTGAAAGGATGAAACGGAGAAACGGAGTGTGAAATTAATACCAGTGTGTGAAATAAATCCAAATATAACCACTCGAACCCAAAAAATAATTAATTAAACAGATGTTTGATTGATCCTCCCTGGAGAATAAATTCAAACAGATATATCTGTCATTGCAAACGAACATATCAAACAATATTTATATGTTACTGAAATTCATTCGCAAATAAAAAAGTAAACCGTCGGTCAAAAGACGGAAGTCTTTTTCGATGCCAAATTCCGATGCAAATGCACAGTTTCATTTCTTGGTATTATATAGACTATAGTATATTTTTGTTTCAGAGTAGGCTCACTTGTTATGACTCTTACTTTGATTTATCTCTAAGTTTTAAATGTGTTTTGTGTAGTGGGCTTTGTAACCGTGCTTTGACAGCCTGTATACCAATAATCATTATTAACCATTTAACATGTCACACAGAACTGTTTGTCATTTACAATACGGATAATTCCCACACCTGTAGCTTTTTAGGTTCTATAAAATAGTTGGGTATAAAAAGGAGTCTTATCACAATGCGTAATGACTCACAATGGCTGATTTGGCACTGTTGGAAGATGTGGCGAACGGATGACTTCAAAGGGAGCGATTCTTCAGGGACCATCAGGACCTTCTGGCCAATGATGACGAGCGGTCCTCTTGGATCTCTGGGCTGCACTGGGCCCAGCATTACAGCGACGCACCCCCAGGAACCATCCCGTGCAGCCCAAATTCAAATCCTGTCAACCCTCGGATTTCTGGCAACCGCCACTTTTCAGAGGGAGCTGACAGGTCAGGGATATCCCAGCCAACCTTCAGCCGTGTTATGCCAGAAGTCTTAGCTGGTATAATTGGTTTGTCGCACCTGTACATAGTTTCCTTACAGGGTGAACAGGCAAAAAAAAAAGCGCAATTTGCAGCTATTGACTGCACGCATGTTGCTATAAGCGCCCGAGTGAAAACGAATTTGCGCTCATCAAGCGCCAACATTTTAATTCAATCAATGTCCAAATCATATGTGATGCGGACATGTTACTCACAGATGTAGTGGCTTGGTGGCCTGGGTCAACCCAGGATTCATTTATATTGAGACACAGTGTTGGGCTCAACCTTGATGCTGGAGCTGTGCGTGTTGGATGGCTTCTAGGTAAGAATAATCAATGTAAAAATCTTAGACATGTTATCTTTTCACTGTTGTAGTTGTCTATCCTGTTCAATAACCTAGGATACTCCCCGAAAACGTGTGCAACATTGTGAGGGCGTTGTGAAGCACAGATGAAGAATGTGCCATTACCCCCCATGGTCGCGTTGGCCCGGACCCTGACCCCTTTCCCCCAAACATTTGAGGCAAACGCTGGTGCCATGCTGTTAATGTGATGCATCTGTTGTAAAAAAGATGACACGAAGCATGGAAATGACTATTTATTTGCCACTTTTTGTAAATAGAGTCCAATTCTGTGTGCACAAATGTGTTAACACAACCTTAATGTATCTGGTTTACACTCGTTTAAAACAAATGAATACAATCTTCCTACCTGAGTCATGCCATCCGCCCTGCATGGAATCTGTGTCCTCCTCCGCCTCCGTCACAACTCCACTCAGGAGAGATTCCCTTTGGTGTGAGCTCACACTGATTGGTGTGAGCTCCAGTTTCCCGACTCCACCCCCCGTGGGACACACACTCCGCCGGTGTAACGCGATGCGCTTCTTTGCATTGACTTTCAGGTGGGACCTCTTCTTTTTGACCTCTGCCATAGTCCGACCTTCTGAGGCAGCAGCATTAACGGCTCCGGTCACTTACTACCATTGTGAGGTCTTTTTGGTGCTTGTTGCTCCAGCAGAGTGTCCTCCAAAGAGTGTTGCCTTTCTTGTTTCCACCACTCCGACAAGAACTTCAGCTTCACAATGTGTGAAGTTTCTTTTTTTTTTGCCCGTTTCCCCGTGATGCTCCTAATTAATTCAGTAATCATGAATATTAATCAGGGCCGTTTCACTGGCTTTGTATAGGCAACTGTGGGCGTGCCATGCAGGTCGCACAGGTGCGCCACAGTTAGAGAAGTTAGTGATTTATAAAGGGAAATCAGCGTACGACGTGCATGCGCACTGTTTTATAAATCAGGATATTTTTGTGCGCACGCAAATCGTATGTTTGTCCATACACCACCTTCTGACGCCAATCCTAACTCACACAGCAGAGTGTGAGTTAGAGGTTCTCATCACCGTAAACCTGTTTTGTTTGGAGGGCTTAGCAGTGGAATATCAAATAAAAGGAAACAGGCTGAAGGTATTGGGTAATACTGTAGACTGACATGCTGTCTAGCCAATCAGAGAGCTAGAATTAGTAGCTACGGTGTCACAGTTTGAGTGATCAACAAGGTTGGTTGAGATTCTCTGGTGTTACTTGCTCAGAGCTCATGTTGATGTTTTGCATTGTGTTAATAAAACACAGTTAAAGGACAAGTCACTTTGTCTCCAGCAGTTTGTCTGACAGAAGCATGTGGTGGATGGTGAACAGGGTTGGATCAAACAACCAACTGTTGCAGAGTCAAAAGGAAGGTGGAAAACACACAGCTGAAAAAAGATAGATGGAATGGTTCCTAAAATTCAGAACATGTTTTTATCTGACCAAACATCCTGCTTCTGTCCATATTTGTTTTTTTTTTTTAGCCTTTAAAAACAACATTTTGACTGCAGTCAGAAACTGTTTGACACACAGAGGAAAAGTCTCACTTCCTGACTGATACACAATGCTGACATTCAATTAAAGATGGAACAAATAATTCATGACATTAAATGACATCAAATTACATTTACATATTTATGCATTTAGGCTCTAACAAATAAATATAGACTATATCCACCATCAGAGGCAGGTTTATACATTATGAAATATATATGTGCTGATGTGTGTTTTACATTCATCTGTGTTTTTACTTCTGACTGAACTTTATTTAGTGATAAAACCATCGAGTGTCTCTGATTCTGACTCTACATCAGGGTGAAAGTAGACGTAGAAATCTGAACCTTTTTCTGCTGAGAAATTCTCTATAAACACCAACGTTTGTGGTGAAAGATGTTTACACACATTTAACCCCCGTTTACACTACTTTTTGTGTGCAGCAACCTTTAGAAATGAGGCCCCTGGTCCACAGTTTACATCCTCATCCTCTCTGTGGATGACCTGACACCACACCTCTTCTTCTACTGTCCTTCACTCTTTGGAGAAGTAAAGAAAATCATAAAGTGGATTTGTTTGATGTGCACAAAGTGCTGCTGTTTTTTTCATGTTGACGTTGTTTCCATCTAAAGGAGACGTAGTGATGACGTATGTCTGCTCTTCAGCGGTTCAGACCACTGAGCAGGATACATGAAAACCTTCAACATGTGATGTGCTTGTTTGTGAATTATTATAAAGTGTCTTCTGTTAAATACACATTTTTAATTATTATCCCTATTGTGCTCATACTTTATAAATTATTTGTTGGAGGGACAAATAGCTTTTTTACAGGGGGGTACGTTCCCTCTGCTCTCACGTCTGTGGCTTTTTCATTGGCTGCAGCATCAGCAGGTGCTCCTGTGGAGGAACTAAGAAACCTCCACCGAGGCAGGACCCTCCTATGCATGTTTGTTCCCTTTCATAGCAAAAGAAGGTGAAAAGAGGTGGTCTGATATCAGGTCATATTTGTCAACATAAAACATAGAAATAGTCATGAAAGACAGTGAAACATTCATTCTTACCCTTAACATACATGTTAAATCCCAGCTGTAGTTTAACACAAATATTCAGTACCATTAAAGAACTGATGAGTCAGTTTTGAGTAGTTTGAGGAAACTCCTGTATCAAAACTCATACTAATGAATCATTTGGTGATGCTGAGGCAGTGAACTGTTCCCAGATCATATGATGCCTCACATTTAATTTCATTTAATATGGTAATTATAGATCCAGGTTATCATGAACATTTAAAGTTTATGATATGATGATTGGGGGCAGTCGTCCACATATCAGAAGGTCGGTGGTTCGATCCCCAGCCCCTGCAGTCTACATGTTGAAGTGTCCTTGGGCAGATACTGAACCCCAGTTTGCTCCATCTGTTCCAGAGGTGTGTGAGTGTTTGTGTGAATGGTTACTGCTCCTAATGAGCAGCTGGAGCCTTGCATGGTTTGAATGTCACCACTGTATGAATGTTGGTGTGAATGGGTGAATGCTGGCTGCAGTTGTAAAGCTTTGATTGGTCAGTCAGACTAGAAAGGTGACATATAAGTACAGTCCTGTTACCATTTAAACCAGCAATGTTAATTGTGCCTGAAGTGATCAACTATTCTAAGTCTGTTTAATGTTTCATCAGCGCCATCACATCCTCCACCGATGGAGCACAGAGGGGAGGGCTACACTGTATGGTAAATAACTGATGACATCATCAGTGGCAGTAATCCCACATATCAAATACCATTAAAGAATAGCAGAGCAAATACCGTACATATATCACCAAGTATGATTTTAGTTTTCAGGTAGTTTTTGTGTCACTAGAGTGAAGATGCTCCACCTTCAGCCCTCCATCATCACACTCCTTATCGAGTCCTAATCTTAATGGACAACTTCATAACAAAACGCCCTTTTTCTAATACCTCTGAGTGTAAATAAATACTGCTGTGAAACTCATGAGTAATGCTGCTTGATAGATGTACAGGCGTTTCTAGAAAACTACGTGAAAAAGAGTTAACGCCTGCTTTTCAACCTTCATCACCCACAAGCACGTCCAGTCAGAACTCCTCTTCCTCTTGGTTGCTGCCATGATTCACTGTACAGAACCACTCATCAGGCTCATTTCCATGCCCCAGCCTTTATAGGGTGAACATGGTTTTATGAATGGGATTATTTTTTTGCCACATGCCCTTTTACTGACCTGTTTAGTGAGATCTTGGGTCTGTGCTCTTCAGGGCTGAGATGTGAAACACACTAAAGACATTTCCCAGAGCTCTGGACACATATGCATCATCCATTATGTAGAATGACTGATTGCTTGCCAGAGTAAATTCTTTTCTTCCAAACTAAAGATTGTACCATTTTATTAGATCTAGTTTGCTCTACCTGGATGTCGGCACAATCCATTCAGTTTTACTCAACTCCTTGGTGGTTGATTAATAGGATCAGGTTAAGCTGAGAATAAGTGGGCTCTATGGATAGCTCAGTCTTCTCCCACCACATCAAACTGAAGAGGTGCAGACATGCCAAGGCCTTCCTATAATCTCTGACATTTAAAGGCAGCTCATTCAGAACAGCAGCATTTCTCTTCTTCCTGTTCAGCAGCTCATTCTGAACAACACCCTCCCATCAGCACAAACATCAGAATGACTTGGTTTGGTTTTGCAACCATTGTTTTATTAATTTGTAATATATAAATTACTTTTAAAAATGTGAGAAGCAGAAGCACCTTCGAGAAGGACATGGCGTGAAAACACAGGAGTTATAGAAAACCTAGACTGTGTTTACAGAAGCCATCTTTGCCTGCCAGTGTCCACTTTTCTCAGACTCTTCTTTTGCCTCTCCAAACCGTATCTGTCAGTCTTTATTCAGTTCCAGAGCAGCTGTGGGCAGGATCTGTCTTATTGTCTAAAAAAGATAAATGGGCCTCGCCTCCCTCCCCGTGCTGGCTCAGGTCCTTCTCCTGTGGCGCTCAGTCCATCCAGATCAGTGCAATGTGAGGGCAACTCACAGCAGCCATAGCCCAGGGTCTGGGGGATGGGGGAGTCGGGCAATGGTGGCATCTGGCGGCGTGCTCGCACCTCCTCCTCCTCCTCAGAGCTCACATTTCGTTTGCCATGTCATCGTGCTCTCCTGCCGACAGGTCGCCGTTGGCACTGATTGTGGTGCTGTTGTCTTGGTAGCCAGGAGGCATGAAGGCCAGGCTGTAGGGGTAGATGTTGTGGCAGGCGGCTCGGTAAACCTCAGCAGCCTTCTGCTGGTCCTCGCCTAGCTGCCCGCCACGCAAAGCCTCCAGCACATCGGTACAGATCTGACGCAAACACACAGTTAGTTCACCGGAACTGTGTGACATGTTCTGAACCACAGATTGCACCACCCACCTGTATGCTTCTCCCACACAGCGACTCATCCAGGGCTGTAGCTATCTCACAGGCCATCTTGTCAGAGGAAGGCTCCAGGTAGACCATCATCTTAGCAGCTGGGAATAAAGAGAGACACACTGATTATGAGTGTTTCAGATGAAAAGTCTGAAGAAACAGCTGCTGTGTTAATGCAGCAGCATGCAGCTAAACACACAGCACCAGAAAAACTCCACCCATCTAGTACTGAGTCATAACACTGTCAGACTCATGAAGGACATGTGGAATCAGTTCATCATCTCTACATTCTCTCACACTTCACTGGTATGTGAACAGGACAGCAGCAGGGCAACACCAGCTGAGGTGGAAACAGCCCAGGGGAGTAAGGAAAGGATCGGCTTCATGGATGCTGATGAGGGCTCAAAGTAAGGATAGTCTGTAACCTCAGGTTAGTACATCTAGCAACTCACCTGCTAAAATAGAATAAAAACACTTTTGTGGCGCTAGAGATGGGATGTGTACGGCTGCAGAGGTTACAGCTTTCACAGTATAACATAACATTTGATGGTTACAATTACAGGCGTCTCAGACATCGTAGCAAAGGGCTCTGTGTGTGTGTGTGTGTGTGTGTGTGTGTGTGTGTGTGTGTGTGATGTGTGAGTGTGTGTCGTGTGTGTGTGATGTGTGAGTGTGTGTCGTGTGTGTGTGATGTGTGAGTGTGTGTGTGTATGTGATGTGTGAGTGTGTGTGTGTGTGTGTGTCGTGTGTGTGAGTGATGTGTGAGTGTGTGTGTGTGTGTGTCGTGTGTGTGTGATGTGTGAGTGTGTGTGTGTATGTGATGTGTGAGTGTGTGTGTGTGTGTGTGTCGTGTGTGTATGTGAGTGATGTGTGAGTGTGTGTGTGTGTGTGTCGTGTGTGTGTGATGTGTGAGTGTGTGTCTGTGTGTGTGTCGTGTGTGAGTGATGTGTGTGTGTGTGTGATGTGTGAGTGTGTGTGTGTGTGATGTGTGAGTGTGTGTGTGTATGTGATGTGTGAGTGTGTGTCTGTGTGTGTGTCGTGTGTGAGTGATGTGTGTGTGTGTGTGATGTGTGAGTGTGTGTGTGTGTGATGTGTGAGTGTCTGTGTGACACACACACACACAGACACACACACACAGACACACACACACACAGACACACACACACACACACACACAGACACACACACACAGACACACACACACAGACACACAGACACACACACACACACAGACACACACACACACACACACACACACACAGACACACACACACACAGACACACACACACACAGACACACAGACACACACATACACAGACACACACACACACACACACACACACACACAGACACACACACACACAGACACACACACACACAGACACACACACAGACACACACACACAGACACACACACACAGACACACAGACACACAGACACACACACAGACACACACACACACACACACACACACACACACACACACACACACACACAGACACACACACACACACACACACACACACACACACAGACACACACACACACACACACACAGACACACAGACACACACACACACAGACACACGCACACACACACATTAGTCATTTCACCCCATTGAAAGGTTTCAGATCTCTCTGGCGCCCCAAACAAAGCACTGCCTAAGACACATAAAAATAAAACAACATAAGTAAACCTGGTCTGTCAGGTGCAGCATTAGTATGACAGACTTTGCTGTAGTATTTTTTTATATTGTTCACATTATCACACCCTGTTCCTACAGACTGCAGTAGGACACCTACCTAAGACACATTTTGTAAGGAAGAAGCATCAAACGATGCACTAAACACCATTCAAAAGCTGAAGCAGAAAGCCAGAGTTGACCAAGAAAACTCATAACCTCTCTTGTGATACTCGTATCTATTCGTTAACGGGGGTTTTAGGTCTTATTGAGGCGGCTGATGCAATGAAAGCCTGGCTATAGCTTGTTTTAGACAGACACCACAAAATAGTCCCTTCTCTATGACACGTTTTGTTCGTTTGCACTGAACAAGACAACGGTGGAGTAAAGCCACTCCGGTGTGTGATTTTAAATAGCAAGCTGGGGTTCCACTAGCAAAAGACACACAAACCCACCGTAAGCCTTCATTGTGTTTATACAAAACATCAGGGTGGAATAACCACCAGTCCCGCCTTGAAAAAGCTGTGTAAACATGTCTACCTTGCTTTGTACTATATCCTTCACAAATGGAGGATCCCTCCATGACATTTAGATCTACTGTATGAGAGCTTTACACTTCAATTAGTTCATGTAAAAATGGACAAAGATTTGTGTCCACCTGTATGCCGATATAGTTCAGCTGTCAAAGACCGTTACGTCTGTAGAAACTAGAGATGGGCATTTCAACAGTCTGACGATGAAGCGTTACTGACATCTGAGTTTTATTATTGACAATATGACAGTATCTTAGTTCCTCAGAGTTACAGTGGAATGCATGTATGGCCAATAAGTCACTGGTGAATGAGACAAATGACACAAATCTAATACTGGATATATGGATTTATATCCAAAAACACAATTTCAGCACCAACTACACACAAAGCTGCACTGAAACATGAAGAGTGCATCTTAAATCCTGCAGTTAGATGGGACTAGAAGTGACAGATGAAAAAGATGTGTTTTCTTCAGGGCAGCAGGGGAACGTTGTGTCCAGGGAACGCTGAGGAACTTACTGACCTTTGGAGCAGCTCTACCTGAACACACAAACTTAACGTAGGATAGCATCCACCCACCTCTTGTCTCCTCCACTGCCAGTTTGTCACAGATCTGTTTCTCGTAGGTGTTGAGGTGATCGAGAGCCTCCTTGTGCAGGTCAGCCTCCCTCAGAACCTGGTTTTGATACAGTAGCAGTTCACTGTACTCATAGTCCACCTTGTCTGGAGACGTCTGTATGAACACACCGAAGAGAAAAGGGTAAAAAATATCTAATACTCCTTTCAGCCTGGAGAAAGAACTCCACTAATACCCACTAATATCTTGCTTTTGTTGTCAGTGGAATGGATTCATTCTCAAGTCAAAAGACTGCAGTAGTCACAGGTATTTATCACCTTCAGCTCCACCCTGCAGGGATGAAACCCCTGAACACTCAGTTCTGAGTTCCAGAGTTATATCAACATTGAAGTTGGTGTTGATGCATCAACAGTAAAAACTGGGCTGTCCTGTTATCTCACCAGGTCACACCTTTCATACAGAGGTGGAACAATGACCAAAATTTTTAATTCATGACAGATGATGGGTCTTCATCTGTGCTTTTGTAACATCTATACAGAACAGCATGACAGGTTAAAGGTGCAATAAACCCGGCATGAACAGGCTGTGTAAAAGGAGCTTCAGTTAGCGGTCCTACTTGCCGACTCTCCCAGATGGTCCCCATGCAGGATCTAAGATAGGACTTTTCATCTAGCTGCATGTCCATGCATGAAACAAATCACATTCTGTAATTCCAAGATTGGCTAACATGCCTAAACATTACTAAACAGCACAGTGAATATTTCAGTCCCCACCTGCTGTTGCCATGCTGATCCCTGAGATAATGGGGCTTTAGTTTTGTGAGAGTGGATCTTAGATCTACAGTATGTAGAAAACTCTGTTGAGTCTACAGAGCAGGTCTACCTGTTGCGTTTTGCGGAACTCCTCAACAATCTTGGCAGCCATCTCAAAGTCCTCTAAGAGGTGATAGGCGACAGCATATCCGATCCACGAGGCCCGCTGGGCTGGACGGAGCTGCAGCAGCTGGTACCGCGTCTCCTAGAGAGAGCACACACAATTGTAAACAATATGGTTATGTTTGATTATCTGCAAACCTCCATTAAGACCTTTAATCTGAGCGGTTCCATTTTTAAACCCATCAGATCTCTTTGGCAACCCTCACCCTGTATCCCTCCAGGTCTCTCATCTGGATTTGTAGCAGGGAAAGGTCTCGCAGGATCTGGAGGTTGTCCTTGTCCCACTTCAGGGCATTGCGGTAACACTTGATGGCTTCGTCGTACTTTTTATCAGAGCGCTGCAGCAGGCCGTACACATGCCAGCCTGGAGGAATGAGTGGGTTCAGGAGGCAAAGCACTATCTAGGTGTTTATATGTGCTAACCAACAAACACATAAATGAAGAGACAGGATGAATTTATAGACAGGTTTATGCTGTGACAAAAAAATGAAGTGGGTGTTAAATGAAGTTAAAGAGCAACTTCTTGAAGTTGTTTGAGGGTAAAGTCAGCAGCTGTAGTGTTTAACTGAATATCAAACTGTTGTTTGACAGATGAAATCACATTGCCCTGAAGGATGATGGAAGGATACAGACGTGACTCTTGAGGTCGTTGCGTAGGCCTCGTCTCACCAGCTCGTAGGCCTCCTCCTTTTTGCCCAGACAGTTCAGGGTTAAACCCTTCATGGCCAGCGTCTCTAAAGCACAAAGGAGAGGAGTGAGACTTTCATAGCAATGAGTTGTTAAAAAATAACACAACCCAGTGTATTCACACTGATCGACAGAATGGTTGAGAGAACATTTCAGTTTACTGCTTTTATGACACAGCTTCTTTGTAGAAAAGAGCCGTACTTTCACTTTAAGAAACCACTGTGGGAGAGGACTCTTTTAGTTAACTCCCTTTTGATGACAATAAATATGAATGATGAATGAACTATTATCATAATTCATGTTTCCATCCATCTATTTTTGTGCTAAATATAAAGTATATATGTGAAGAAACTGAATAGGACCAAGAAAGAACATATACAGTTTCTGTCATATAAATGATGCATGTGAGAAACTAAATAGGTATTCACCATCAGTGTGTTCAATAACTGATGATGCTGCTGAGAGTTACAGATATATATACTGAACAAAATTATAAACGCAACACTTTTGTTTCAGCTCCAATTTTTCATGTGTTGAAAGCAAAGATCTAAAACTTTTTCTATGTACACAAAAGGCCCATTTCTCTCAAATTTTGTTCACAAACTTGTTTAAATCTGTGTTAGTGAGCACTTCTCCTTTGCAGAGATAATCCATCCACCTGACAGGTGTGGCATATCAAGATGCTGATTAGACAGCATGATTATTGCACAGGTGTGCCTTAGGTTGGTCACAATAAAAGGCCACTCTAAAATGTGCAGTTTCATCACACAGCACAACGCCACAGATGTCGCAAGTTGTGAGGGAGCGTGCAATTGGCATGCTGACTGCAGGAATGTCCACCAGAGCTGTTGCCCGTGAATTGAATGTTCATTTCTCTCCCATAAGCCGTCTCCAAAGTCGTTTCCGAGACTTTGGCAGTGCATCCAACCGGCCTGACAAACGCAGACCACGTGTAACCACGCCAGCCAGGACCTCCACATCCGGCATCTTCCCCTGCAAGATCGTCTGAGACCAGCCACCCGGACAGCTGATGCAACAATTGGTTTGCATAACCAAAGAATTTCTGCACAAACTGTCAGAAACCGTCTCAGGGAAGCTCATCTGCATGCTCGTCGTCCTCACCGGGGTCTTGACCTGACTGCAGTTCGTCGTCGTAACCGACTTGAGTGGGCAAATGCTCACCTTCGATGGTGTCTGTCACTTTGGAGAAGTGTTCTCTTCACGGATGAATCCCGGTTTTCACTGTACCGGGCAGATGGCAGACAGCGTGTATGGCGTCATGTGGGTGAGCGGTTTGCTGATGTCAACGTTGTGAATAGAGTGTCCCATGGTGGCGGTGGGGTTATGGTATGGGCAGGCATATGCTACGGACAACCAACACAGGTGCTTTTTATTGATGGCATTGTGAATGCACAGAGATACCGTGACGAGATCCTGAGGCCCGTTGTTGTGCCATTCATCCACCACCATCACCTCATGTTGCAGCATTATAATGCACGGCCCCACGTTGCAAGGATCTGTACACAATTCCTGGAAGCTGAAAACATCCCAGTCCTTGCATGGCCTCCATACTCCCCGGACATGTCACCCATTGAGCATGTTTGGGATGCTCTGGATCGGTGTATATGACAGCGTGTTCCAGTTCCTGCCAATATCCAGTAACTTCGCACAGCCATTGAAGAGGAGTGGACCGACATTCCACAGGCCACAATCAACAACAAAAGTGTTGCGTTTATATTTTTGTTCAGTATAATAAGCTTGCGTAAGGCTGCTCTAGTACAGTCATACAGTAACATCATTTAAAATGACTTGTCACCAACTAAAAACAACCACATTACATAACTAACTACTAACGACATTAGTCAAGTTTTAGCGGGGAGATCCTGCTGTCCTGTTCCCCAGCTGCATGCGAGGACTCAGTCCAACATACGAGTGACCCAAGCTGGGCTACGGGAGCAGAGGCTGCCACTGAACCCACCTGAGGAAGAAGGTCTGTTCAAGGCAGTCCCCTTACACCTTTATCGAGCCTCACCGTTGTGTGTTAAAGTCACAATGGCAGAACGGAGCAGCTCGCTATCCAGTTTCTGTTTCTGTATATTTCCTGTCTTTTACAGGAAATATCTGTTGAAGTCCAACAGACTTAAATCTCTCCAGACATAATGTCTGTTGAAAACAGTTCTCGTGTGTTCACACCAAACATGAAGCAATTTTTGTGTGGTGTAATTATATAAAGTCAATGCAAAGAGTATTCAGTGAGTTAAAAATATTCAACTTGAATGAAAAACTTCCATGTTTCATGGGGACACACAGAAACACACAACCTTGGTGCCTGCTGTGGAAAAGATGTTTAGCCACAGCTTTGACACACAACTATCATTTTCAAAAGTATGACATTAAAACCAAGACAATATTTAAAAACTATTTACCAAAGTCATTATGGATGCTCCCTGGAGACATCTCAGTTCTCCTGATACTTTTCCAGTATTACAGGATTTACTCCTCATAGTCACACAAAGGGTTTATGTGTTTACAGCTACATACAGTTTCATAATGTCCCTATGAAACTCTGAGTTTGACCAATAAACAGAGTTTTGGTCATGGAGGTGGTTTGCTGGTAAGTTGAGCAATGACACCATCTATTGAATTCACTGCTGCTGCTCCTACCTGTACACTGAAGAAAGGCTGAAACTATTCACACATTCATCCGTTTGTCATTTGATAGAATGAATTTCAATTCTGATAGCTTAATTATTTATCAGGTAAAAAGACAAACTGTTCCCCAGCATGAACTGAATACACCAGTTGTTTGGGCTGTTGTTCACACTACAAACACATATTGATCTATGTCAACGAGGGTTGGAGCAGGTTTTGTGATCTGCTACGTTTGTCTGATTGTTTGCACGATATCTCAAAAATTTGTCAACAGATTTTGAACTTTTTCTGTAAGGTTGTAACTTGGACAAATGTATTTTTTGACATTAATATGGGTGCGAATGCAGATTGTGGATCATTTGGATGTGTGAGATTTGCTGGGGGGCAAATATGGGGGGTAGAGACATGGCACCGCCACCAATACTTAGCTGAGACAATAGAGATTTGGTCATTAAATGGATTCCATGTATATGAGAAGGTAAGCAATAAATCTAGATGACAGAAGAATAGATCCAGATCAGCCATAAAGAAAAATCATGATAAACACATGATTCCTAATGCTAGGAGCAGGTTTACAGGGTCAGTCAATCAGCTGGTGTTGGTGAACAACATGAGGCAGATCATAGTGTGTGCTGTCTCCTGGTTACAATGATACAACGATTGATGATCTCACGATGACACAATGAAATGTGAGGCTGTGAACACAAGCTCACCCATTTCTTCTTTCAGAGGCCTGAATGCTGATGAAGATTTCTGATTCAACAGTGAGAAATAATTCTTACAGGATTTTCTTTTGACATAGCTAGGGAACTATTCTCTAATGTTCAGGTTTTAGGACAAAGCCAAGTGCTTCCTAGATGTTTGTGTGCTAATTGTGGACTGTATTACTGCTGGCTGTGCAACAAACTGCTCAATATTACCTGAACTTTCAAAATATGACAATGCTTTGTGGAAGCCAGGCAAATTAATGTGATCATTAAATTAAAAACAGAGGTTTTGCATTAGATTTACAGTAGTTGAACTCATAAACAGTCAGTAAAGGGACATTTACCTCTTTCTTCTATGTTGCCCAATGAACAGGTCGTCTGTATTTAAAACTGATGATGTGTTTGCTTCTGATTGGTCAACAAGAGGTAGGCAAACTAGACATCTATGTAATACAGGTAATAATATTGGACACAGTTATGTTTTTGTGGTAGCAACGAATTTAAACATCCAACCAGCTCCCTCTCATTTAAACATCATAACCTGCCTCACACTAAAACTGAAGAACTACATTCCAAAGAATAAGATCCAAACCACATGGTGCTGTTTGTTCTTATCTGGGCCATCAGTTCAATACATGTGATATCACAACAAAGCCTTTCCTCAATGGTCACTTACTTCCTTTTTGTAACCACATTTCCCAGTCTTCATCTGGGTGGAGTTTGCTCACAACAATTTAATTTAACAGGTTATTTGTTCATTCATTGATTGGTTTATTGTGCCATGTGTTCTCAGGAAGTACTTTGGTTCATACTAGGCAGCGGGAAAACATGGCGACATCATTAAAAAAATGAAATGTATACAGTAGTGGTTTCATTTTGATTCTGCTTTCAGGCCTCCTCTCATTTCTCTATATTTTGTCCTGTTTCATCTCCTCTCTCCTCCATCTTCCTGCATGTGAACCAGAAATTGATCTGTGTTCTATCTTGAAGGATGTTTCACTTCTTAAAATGCATCCAGAGGAGTGAGAAGGCCTGAGAGAAGGAGCTATGAGCAAGGATGTACAGGCGTATCCTCTGCAGATGACTTATTAGAAATAGTTAATAGTAGTTAATAGTTAGTTAATGTACTAAATATGAAAAGTAATACAAATTAAGTCATAAAAAAAGAAATGGTTTGTATTTTGCTACTGTGGGTCATGCATTTTAGACATCACCAAGGTCTGAACAGGACAGACTGCCTTTCACCCTCTGTGTAGCGCCTTAAGACTCTGTTCTAAATGCATTCCTTAATAATATATTCAAAATGTTAAAATTGGGTTGCATCACAAACATGTGGAGAAACTTCAGAGATGATCTCTCTAATCTTACAACCTTTTCCAAAACAGTTGGTATGCTGAGTAAAGTTATTCTGTTTATTTCTTTATTTCTTATTTCTTTATTTAGTCTCTTTTAGTTGCTAATCCAGGCCAAGGACAGACTGCATAGTTGTAGCAGAATGGGACACACCTACAGTTAGAAGAACAACTCTTCTTTAGGTGAGATCCTGAACCTCACCACTTTATTATCTCATGAACTGAGCTGTAATGAAACACTGCTGCTGGTTAGGAAGGAATGAAGACAGACACACTTTGTTTTAATGACTCCACTTTTACTCTGGAGTAAAAGAAAAGTAGTACTTTAAATTTATAATGTATGTGCTGAGACTCATTCATCTGCATAGCTAATGAAAGTGAATAGAAATGGAAAGTTGTGTGTGCTGTTTGTGGAGCCTTAAAAAATCTGACAGCCAAGTTTTCCCTTGGCCTCATCAAATACGTAAAACTGAGGTTATCGCAATAGATGAAAATGTATTATACACGTAATACACTGTAGTGTTGAATATAATGATATATGATGATAACTGATATACCCATTAGTGTCAAATGCCCTGTTTGGATCCTTCCCGGGAGGAAAAATATTCCCAATGTGGAGGCCTTACAGAGAATGGTAAACAGATTCTGGTTACTGAGGAGGCCTCCACTAAAGACCTATTCTTATTCAACAGGGGTCCATGCTTGTTATGACCATATCAAGGCCACTGCTGGGGCTAAAGGAGAGCCTCAGCTCTCTGCATCCTTCCCCAGTAATGAGCAGAGCTCCTCCTAGTCACATCAGGTCACTTCACCAAGGTAGCAGAAACAAGAGCTGCCAGAGAATCAGGTAACACTTTGTATACCACTGTTAGCATATGCATACTAAACAATCACACTCTATATTGACGTATTATTGATTCTGTTATGTATTGTACTAATGCATGTATTTATTATTTGTCATTTTATGTGTTTTCAGATACTCTATTGGGCAGTTCAGATTATTAATGGTCAAAATATTCAGAATCAGAGTCAGAAAAGTTTGTGTGTGTGTTTGTGTGCACATACAAGGTATTTGACTTGGTGTTCTGATGCTTACACAAACGTTAACATAAATCTAAGTGCAGATATAAAAAGAAATTGAGGTGGAAAATGTCTTCAATACGCAAGAAACATAAAATGTAATATATAGGAAACATCTGCAATATACAGAGCAGTGAAAATAAAAAATAAAATAATGTGCAAATGCATGAGGATGTGCAAGGAGCATGTGCAAAAACAAAAATGTCTGTCATATGCACAGTTTGCAGTTGAGGCACAGCCATATATAGTGAGTGGGGGAGGATGGTCCATGTAATGCATGAGTCCTGGGACTATTAATGAATGTGTAGTGGGTATGGGGGGTAGAACAAGAGTCAGAGTCAGAGTTCGCTGTGCAGCTGTGCAGGGGGGCGGGTGACTGTGCCTTGTTGATGAGGCCAGTAGCAGACAGGAAGAAGATGTTTTTGTGGTGTGAGGTTTTGGTCCTGATGGACCGCAGCCTCCTGCCAGAGTCTCAAAAAGTTTTTGTCCTGTGTGGGAGGGGCCGGCTACGATCTTCAGGGTCCCGGAGATGTAGAGGTCCTGAAGGGATGGCAGGTTGCAGCCAATCACCTTCTCAGCTGATGATACGTTGCAGCCTGCCTTTGTCTCTGGCAGTGGCAGCAGCGTACCAGATGGTGATGGAGGAGGTGAGGACGGACTCAGTGATGGAGGTGTAGAAGTGCACCATCACTGGTTGAACATCCTCTGTTGTGCTTTGTTTTTTTCGGGAGCTGATGTTCAGCTCCTACTTGAGGTCCTGAGAGATGATGATGATGATGATGATGATGAAGATGAAAACTCTACCTTAAAGCACATTGATAGCATTAGACTTACCCTGAGCTGCTGACTGGAGAACATCATATTCTACAGAGTAGAAATGTTGATATAAAACCTTTATTTCCCATTTTTAAGACATAGTAATGGTGAAGTACACAGGGTTCAATGTAGGCAGACATGGGTATGGACCACAACACACAGTAATGCTAAGGTTATCTCACTGAAACAACAAACATCACAGTGATCCAGCCATCGTCACACTGCTGGGAATATCTGAGCTTTAACTGAAACGACCTCTGGAAAAATCCTCTTGTGATGGAAGAGTCACGTCAGCGCTAAAGTCTAACACCTCTTCGGCTTAACTTCCTCATCACATCGCTGAGTGACCCTCGTGGTGCCTTAAACACACCTCCTCTGTGTCCTTTCTAAAGTGCCAAGACTGCAGTCATTTTCAAGTTTAAACTGAATTCTAATGATGTGCACCTTGACTTTTCTCCAGCAGAGAGGAACCTAATTAAAAGTATGAGTCAAGGATATTCTGAAGGACTGAATCCATTACTGACATAATGCTTTTGTTTATCCAATTAGGTGCACACTAAATCAAGAATACATATACTCTTAGTCTCAGTGACATTTGTTGTGAGCATTTGGAATCCGGTGCCTGATGTGACCTGGCTCATAAAGACATTATAAACCCTGTTGTAAAGCAGGACGTAATCACATTTATTAACCATGAGAGCAACAGCAGTGAATATGTGTAATGGTTAGTCACACACACACACTGACACTGACACACACACACACACACACACACACACAAATCATTTGGTGTCAGAAACAGTTAGCTGTAGAAACATTTCACCTCATTCTGCCTTAAAGCAAGAACCACATCTGTAACTAGACGTCACTCAGGGAGCGCAGACCTCCAACAAGTCAGTTCAGTTTCTCAATCATGTCATTACACCTAAAAGCACCACTCACTGCTTCCTCGTCCTTCAGTGTCTGAACAGGGGTTCTCAGCACATCTTCCTGAGTCTCATTTCTCTTTGGTTCAGTTAAGAAACTACACATTTATTAAGAGAGCACAGTTGTACCTGTTTGAGTCCAGAGAACATGAAGGCATCGGAGGGTCCAACAGCCATCTCCACCTCCTGCACCAGAGCCGTTCTGTTCTCTATGTGGTAACGAACAGAAACAGACTCTCTGACTCGCCCGAATGATGGTAGATCTGCAATCAAGTAAAGACGTTTAGAAATAAAGGCCCATATTCTATAAAACTGACTTCATTAGGTGATAGTATGAAAATAATAGTCACTGCTGCAGGATCAGAGCATTATCACCAAGCATAGTGTACAATAATGTGACTCTTGTGCATTCACTGACCAGCATGGATGTAAAGCGGGACAGACTCCAGGATGATGTGAGGTAGAGTAACTGTAGTTTGGATGAGAGGACCGTCTTCACTGGACGACTTTCTGTGCAGCAGAGTTCAAACAGAGGCTTAACAGCATGTTCAAACCCACTGACCCGCCAGCCACACCCTGTTAGTGAGAGTACGTACCTCCTCCATGATATCAGGTACTGTCCTGTAGCTACAGTACTATTGTTGTTGACCAGTGGTGGACACCGGAGACAGAAACACTCACTGGCACACTCACCTGTCTGCAGAACCACTGGCCGCACACACAAACAGATAACAGGTTATGGTCGTGGGATTTAGACCTTTTTGGTTGTAGATACAAATGTTAAAACGGTAAATCTAGACAGGTACCTTCCTGCAGCTGCAACTGAAGCTGTGGTGTGTTGCTGCTCACAGTGAGCAGCTGCAGAGAAGAGGAGGCTAGCTGAAGAGGCCAGGGAGACGTTGAGAGGACATCTGTCATCAACAGGAAGGGGATGTCCACCGCTACCCGGTCCATTGGCTCAAAGTGAACACACACAGAAGCACAGATGATGATAAGACCTCTAAAACCCACATTCAGTATGGTGAGGTCGGTGCCTGCACCAATGCTGTTGTCACTAAATATGCTCCCCTTGGGTGATGTCATCTGTAGACATGGTATTTCCTCTCACTGATACCTAGATGACATACAGTTGTCCCTCCCCTTTAAGCCCTCTGACTTCTCTACAGTCTGACTGATATAGAAAACTGATGTCCATAAATTCTACTTAAGCTTCCTTCTAATAAAACAGAGGTTGTGTTATTGATAATGAGCTTTACCAATTAGCATATTACGAAACTAATACTGCCATCTACTGGTTACTTGTTGCCATGGACACACATGTCAATACAACACAGAGGGCAGTGAAATTCATCCCTGGTCCCAGGTTCAGAGTTAAGGTTGGGGATAGCGGTCAATGATGAGCATCAGCTCAGGACGCAGAGCAAGACACTGAACCCCATCTTGGTGTGTTTGTAATAATTCTGATGCCAAGGCACAATAAATAAATGAAGAGACTGTTTCATTTCAAATATTACAGAATTCTTGGATGAAATTTATAGTGACTGTAGATGAAAACCCAAACTACATTCAGATTCATTCATATTCCAAGTTTTGGGGATATACTGGTTGAAACTTTCAAGACGTTGTACAAACCCTGTAAGGAGTACTAGCAACATGTACATCATAGTTCTGTTTCACAGTGTGCAATGTTAAGACAAGGAACACATAATCACTGCTGTTAGAGCCGATTCCAGTTTCTCCGGCGACAACCTGCACTGGAATAGAAAAACGCATCCAAAGCTAAGACCTAAAACCCTGAAGGACCACTGGTGCACCTCCTTATTAATTATCAGCCACACACCTTGTTGGATACAAACTTTGCAGACACCTCAAACGGGACCACCGTCTCTATGGTAACCGTCTCGTCCTGGAAGACAACAGAATGAGAGAGGAGTAAACCAGCATGTGAGCATCTATGATTTTAAGGTGCACTGCAGCAGAGCTCAGCTGTGTCTTTACCTTATGACATTTACAGACTATCTGTCGTCCTTCCACTGTGGTGTCCGTGCTGTAGGCCACGTGGAACAGGAAGACCCTCGGTCCAGTTGACACACACTTCACATATACGCATCTCTGCAACTACAGACAAACAGGTGGTCTGTTTGTGTTTGTGTGTTTGTGTATTTTCCCCGTCAGTCTTCCTCTATCTTATTATTAGTATTTCAGGAACTTTATCCTATTAATTATATTTACTATGTAACTATACACTGTATACACAGATTCATGCATTCCAACATTATCACTAAGCATTAGACATTTCCAACAGGTGACAGCTTCGTTGCTATGTAATAATTCAGCTGAGGCACTGGTAAGCCATGTGAGAAGGAGGGAGGCATCTCTCCAGCATTAACCCCTCTTAAACAGCCTCTTCAAGGCAGGGCAGTGGTGTCTTTAATTTAAGTGCCTCAGCATTCTGTATTAAAGTTCAAAGGTGAAATGGGGGGTCACTGCTGTGTGAAACGACTTGTGTACAAAAGGAGTTGAGGAGGCGAGGTGTCGCGACAGGAGGGCAGCTTGATGTTCTGATGACGTGTTATGTGTGTGACCCTCAACCAGGACATTTAAAAAGCAACTAGTAGCAGTTAGCAGCTAACACAAAAAAAGAAAATAAATCAGCAGAAACTGATGCTGTTGTGTTACACGTCACCTCTTTTGCATGTGGAACACCAGCATGCTATTTAAAGTCACATACTAGGTATGCAGCTGTTGGTTCGTTCACTTTAAATAAACTAAGGTGGTGTAGAGAAGGGTCTCTGTTGTGGCTCTTCTGCACATTCGCTGTGTAAATAGTGCTGCTGTAATGTTGTCATTATTTCATTTCACTTCATAACGAACACAGAAAAGACTGGGGGGGCATCACATCCTGCCAACAGCTGACACAAAGGAAAACTCAGTGAGTGTTATGTTTGCATCGTCCCATGTGTTGTAAGCTTCTTGGTAGCTTTGTAGTCACTCCTCTGTTATCGCAGCATTAAGGTAGCACACGGTTGGCGTGTTTACACAACCGGATATATGAAAATGTTTTAAAGTTGCACTCCAGACAAACACTCTAGACTCAAAAGGCTGAATATTCTTTCCCAAAACAAGAAAAATAAAATGTTAAAAATCCCAAGAGGCACCATTCTTGTATATGTTTGATGAGTTAGCCTACAGTATATCTCCTGCATCGCATGCCAGGTAGGGGATAATAAAATGTAAAAAAAACAAACAAAAAAAACATGTAGATAATAATTTCAGAATTCAATCAGTGTTAACTCTTTCAAATTATATGTGACAACTGTTCCATCAGCCTTAGTGTGTTTCTCTATATGAAGCATCTCTTTATGAATGTATGTCTACCTTTTCGCCTGGTTTCAGATCCCCTAGAGCTCCGTCAGGCAGCAGGGCAGGAGCAGCATCGTCACAAACCTTTGAGCCATCGAGCGTCACATGCGTCGTCTGGCCTAGATTAGCATCCTGGCCTGGAAACCCAACCGAGACAAACATCAACACAAACAACACAAAGAAAATAAATTAAGAGCATTAGTTCATATTTTCACATGTTTAAGAGTCCAATTTTAAGCCATAACTCTATCAAAATGTGTCAACATAACTCTGAAGGTGATGAAGACAGGACAAAAAAAAAAAAATCCTTCCACCTACACACTAATTTGTTCAATACTGATAAAAGAAATACAATAACAACTATTTGCAGTCATAGCAGTATCAATGTACCTGATTTAAGACCAGCTGTCAATTTGACATCCTTTGCCACGCCCTCCTCCTGTGATTGGACAGTGAGGCTGATGCAGTACATCTCATTGTTGAGAGCAGGGGGATGGTGGCTCAGCTGAACAGAAATCTTTGGGACTCTGGAGATGATCCTGAACAGCAAAGAGGAACAAACAGGTTCAACATGTGTGTCGGTGGGGCGTAGAGAATATCTGGTGGAGGAACCTTTACATCAATACTGGGATTGTGTTGTCTGAAAAGAGCCTTACATGGTGCTGTGCTGCATGTTCAGGATGTCCCATTCCAGCTCTTGATGTGCCTCCATGCACCGACCCCATCGACGTGATGACCTGCTAGCCTGTAAGGCTTCATGGGTAGAGGCTGCGTCTCCACCTGCCCCTCTCCAGCTCACAAATACACAGCGGCCACTGCCGCTGCCCAGCATCACCTCAATGCCCGTCATCTAAATGTGAATACCCAGCAACACAGTCGGTAACAAACTCTCTCTCACACACACCCCTTCCTCCCACACACACCTCACCTCCATCTTCTTGCCAACACAGACACACACACACACACACAGACACACACACACACATACAAACACAGACAGACACACACACACAGACACACACAGACAAACAGACAAAAACACATACAGACAAAAACACATACAGACAGACACACACACACACAGACACACACACAGACACACACAGACACACACACACACAGACACACACACACACAGACACACACACACAGACAGACACACACAACCAACCTTGTTGATCACTCAAACTGTGACACCGTAGCTACTGATTCTAGCTCTCTGATTGGCTGGACAGTCACTGATAGTCCAAAGGAGGCTCTCTAATAACATCAGTATATTCATGAGACATTTAGCAACGACCGTTTATGGATGGTTGTGGGACGACACTGGGAGTAGTGGTGGGACGACACTGGGAGGAGCGGTGGGACGACACTGGGAGGAGTGGTGGGACGACACTGGGAGGAGTGGTGGGACGACACTGGGAGGAGTGGTGGGACGATACTGAGAGGAGTGGTGGGACGACACTGGGAGGAGTGGTGGGACGACACTGGGAGGAGTGGTGGGAAGATACTGGGAGGAGTGGTGGGACGACACTGGGAGGAGTGGTGGGAAGATACTGAGAGGAGTGGTGGGACGACACTGGGAGGAGTGGTGGGAAGATACTGAGAGGAGTGGTGGGACGACACTGGGAGGGGTGGTGGGAAGATACTGGGAGGGGTGGTGGTGGGACGACACTGGGATGAGTGGTGGGACGACACTGGGATGAGTGGTGGGATAACACTGGGAGTGGTGGTGGGACGACACTGGGAGGAGTGGTGGGACGACATTGGGAGGAGTGGTGGGACGACACTGGGAGGAGTGGTGGGAGGACACTGGGAGGAGTGGTGGGACGATACTGGGAGGAGTGGTGGGACGACACTGGGAGGAGTGGTGGGAAGATACTGGGAGGAGTGGTGGGACGACACTGGGAGGAGTGGTGGGACGACACTGGGAGGAGTGGTGGGAAGATACTGAGAGGAGTGGTGGGACGATACTGGGAGGGGTGGTGGCAAGATACTGGGAGGGGTGGTGGTGGGACGACACTGGGATGAGTGGTGGGACGACACTGGGAGGAGTGGTGGGACGACACTGGGAGGAGTGGTGGGAAGATACTGGGAGGAGTGGTGGGACGACACTGGGAGGAGTGGTGGGACGACACTGGGAGGAGTGGTGGGAAGATACTGAGAGGAGTGGTGGGACGATACTGGGAGGGGTGGTGGCAAGATACTGGGAGGGGTGGTGGTGGGACGACACTGGGATGAGTGGTGGGACGACACTGGGATGAGTGGTGGGACGACACTGGGATGAGTGGTGGGATAACACTGGGAGTGGTGGTGGGATAACACTGGGAGTGGTGGTGGGACGACACTGGGAGGAGTGGTGGGACAACATTGGGAGGAGTGGTGGGACGACACTGGGAGGAGTGGTGGGACGACACTGGGAGGAGTGGTGGGAGGACACTGGGAGGAGTGGTGGGACGACACTGGGAGCAGTGGTGGGACGATACTGGGAGGAGTGGTGGGACGATACTGGGAGGAGTGGTGGGATGATATTGGGAGAAGGCTATACTTGCACAGTTGACCACAGGTGTGTATTTATGAAGAGAAGACTGTGTTCAGGTTTCCTCCGCACGGTTTTATAGATCTGAATATTTTCTTGCGTAGGAACATTCTGAGATCTGTGAGTAAACAATGTTTTAGGATGTATGTTTTATAAATGAGGCTCCTGCTCTGTTGCGGTTCCATCTGAGCCGAGCAGATACCAAAAGGTGACGTGAAACATTACGGACCACTGATTGGTCAATGCCCAGCATGCACAGAGTTTCCTGCACAGCACAAATCAATGGCCGCCACACTCAAACAGCGAAGCTACTTTGGCGACCGTAACTTTTATTTGTTACAGCTGCTACATTAAGGAGGTGCAGACGTTCGTGTCTTAAACAGCTGATGGTAGGATCACCAGAGAGGTGTGTGTCACATTAAAGACTACATCACGGCAGTTTCACGTGGCCCCAATCTACCCTGAGGAGGAACCATCGGCAATGGAAAAGAACCGGCAGAAATCGAGTCCAGTCCAGTCCAGTCGAGCTGGTACTACGCTGTGGAAAAGGGGCTTCAGTCGAAGTCTGAGGCCGTCTGTGGTTTGTCACAAGAAATGCAAAAAGAAGAGTAACTTTTTTATTTATTTGATATTATTCTGTTGACACTGTGTTGTTTGTGTCGTGAACGTTCTACAAGCAGTCACTGCTTGTTGCTGCCTTTCATGACTTTAGTATAGTTACCTGGTTACTGAGGCTGACAGCGAGCTTGTTGAAGGACACAGGATGAGGACAGTCGGCTCGGAGGAAAACCTGCAGTTGGATGGGCTGGTCCACATGGAAACTGGGAGACTGGAACTTGGCCAATAGCATAGAGCTGTAACATAACAGCACTGGTTATGATGGGGAATCAACTAATTTGGGATTTTAACGTTTTGACCGTACACAGTCAGAGCAGCTCTCCAGACCAGAGGAGAAGTAAGCCCCTTCCAGACAGGCTCATTTTGAACAGGCGTCACACTAGTTTATCTTAAAGCCAATAACTTTTCTCTATCCTTGCTTTAATCCAAGTTGTACACCATAAACATGAAGTAGAGTAAAAAAAGTACTTTCATAGTGCACAGTAGCCTGGATGGTTGTGTTTGGGTGAGTGTGTTTACTGACTGAATGGGATGTAGTCCTGCACTTTTATGCTCAACTAGTTAGATCCAGCCAAAGCCATGCGATCGCTCCACAGCGACCTGGCTGCACTGACAGAGGAAGAGTCGCACTCGGGCTCGGCATCAGGGACCTCGTTCTGACAACATCAGACAAGTCAAAAGTGGCTGTATGAATTTAAAAGATACTTCCTGGTCTGTGACCTAGTTCAACTGTGGGCCAGCTCAACATTTGCTGGTTTAAATGTGACCACAGCTACAAACTGCATGAGACAGAAGACGCCATCATGACACTTTCCATTGAAGAACATTTTCTTTTGTTTCATGCATTTAATTCATACCCTCACTGCACATAGTAACATTCTGGCATCAGTGCTATGATAGATCTGAATCTGAATCTCAGATGTTTGCTGTTGAATTCTTTGGATTCTTCAGGACTTTGATGAGATTCTTCTCAATCCTTGACTTTTGTTCCTCTTTCAAAGTTGAGGCTGGAAGACAAGATGACAGAATCATGACCTCTTTGATCAGATACATGTGAAAGAGTTTCTTACTTCACAATGTTTTGTACTGAAGTTGAAAGTCTTACGTTTTATATTATATGTTAGGATAATTCAGTTTTAAAAGTTCATTTTCAGGCAGATTTATCACAAATAAGTTCTTAATCTGTGAGCAGAAGTTTCATCTGAGAGACACAAAGGAACATTTGGTCAAAAGCTTCCACAGAGAGCAAGTTTGTCTAACAAATAAAAAGCCTCAAAAGAACCTAAATTCATTTGTCTTTTATTACTTAGACTATTTGATGAATTGTTGTCATGTGTTTGGTTTAACTAACAAATGACTCCTAATGGTATGGCTGATGGCTGGTCTCATTTGTCAGAAGAATACTGTAAGCCATTAGCAGAAATATCATGATAAGTCATGGTTGTATGATTTGTAAACTATTTATTGCAACTGTCACTTTAACCTGTTATGTCTTTACCTGCCTATAGTTTGTTCTTTGCTGCTATTTTCTAACCATTGTGTATTCATGTTGTGTTCTATGCTGCTGTAACAAGAGAATTTCCCCTTGCAGGATGAATAAAGTATCATCTTATCTTATCTTATATAGACATTTTCAGCTATACTGCCTCACACTCCAAATTATACTTAGCAATAAAATAACACAGAAATGTCAGGTTAGAAGGGCTTCAATGTAATTCTAATTCAACACAATATAAATTCATTTTAACCCTGAGGCTATATATAATATTTATAATATATAAATTTGGAAGGTTATTATAATCAACAAAAAACTGCATTGCATTTGATCATTGATTAAAACCTTCCAAACGGACAACACTGATTTGCTAAGGATGGCTCAGAATAACCTTGCTTACCTCTGCCCAGCAGCTCCATGCAGTATATGATGTAGTCTTTAACACTGGCCATCAGATAAGCACAGCGCAGAGCTGTGGTCAGTATGGCTGTCAGGAGGCTCCACCATCGTTCAGTGCGATAGTCGCACATTACGTAGTCCAACAGCCTGATAACACAACACACAAACACAGATAACATGCCAACAGACTCTACTGGCAGAAGTAAACACTGCTTCCACACAGTGTATATACCTGTATATATATATATATATATATATATATATATATATATATATATATATATATATATATATATATATATATACCTGTACACTAAATATACATATAGTGTATATTTACACTTTAGGTTATACTAATGACTGATTGTACACAGTTTGGATTTTCCTCTTTCAACACAAACCTTTCTGTAAGCAGAAAGCATGTTTGGCAGTTTCAAAGGTTTCAGCTGCCTGATCACTTTACTGAATAGTCCCGATCTCATTCGAACTGGGACACAACGCAGGGTCAGGCCTAGTTAGTACTCAGATGGGAGACGGCCTGGGAAGACTAGGTGCTGGAAGCTTGGGGCAGCTGTGGCTCAGGACATTGAGCGGTCAGTTATTCGGCCCCCAGCTTGTAGTTTACATGTGGAAGTGTCCTTGGGAAAGATACTAAGCTCCAAAGGACTTCTGATGGCCGTTCCATTGGTGAGTGTTGGTGTGAATTGTTATCACTACTGATGAACAGGAAGGGGCGAGCGTTGTAGCCTCTGTCTCCACTATATGAATGGGTGAATGCTGGCTCGTGTTGTAAACCACTTTGAGTGGTCGGTCTGATTGAAGCTACACAAGTACAACAAGTTATGGAGTGGAATAGTCCTTTACAAGCCCAGCGTGTGTTTTGACTTACTTTAGAGCTTTGGTGCGGTCCTTAGCATGGTAGTACTCCTCTCCCATCTGCACCACTGTGTAGGAGAGAAGACAGAATGAGGAAAAATACAGAGTGTGTGCAGGATCCACTGGAGGCCTGCTATAAGGCTGCTGAAGGTATTCAAGAACACTCACTGAGGTGACTCTTCATTCGAGGGCACTTGTACTTCTTAAACTGGGCCACAGCATTGCTGAGAAGAGCTATTATCAGCTCCTGTAAGGGCAGACAGTGAGAAGCATGTCTTAATAAAGCAGCACAACACAAGCTGACAGTCGCTGGAGGGGTTAACCCTCACCCACACATTGTGGGATGATTTTCACTGAAAGGCTGTGATGACAAAGATCAATATTAAACTGTGGGTGGTTTTATCGAAATAGAAAAGTAACAGAGGTTAAGTGTTACGGATCATTTCAGACTGTCGTGCTAAAAAGATCTGTTAAAAGATGATAAGAAAGTGTTGGACATTTGACTGTGCCCTACTGTCTCTGAACTCGATGACAACACATCTGCTGCTGGTCCCAGTCCAACCAGTCTGTAATAATACTGTCTTTACAGTTGAGCCATTCAAATGTTGGACAAAAAGTAAACAAGGTACCATCATTGTCACATTTTACACAAATACAAGATTGCAAACTTCATCCATTTTCATTATGTAGAGCATGAAGTAAAGTTTTTGTGAACGCATTACAAGATTGCAGAGTTGGAGAAGCTGCACCAGAGCAGCTTCTAGTGATAACAGTGAAGTTCCACTCTGAATAACTTTGTTCGCTCAGGACGGCTTTTTCTGTCAAAGATGCAAACTCCTGGAACTTGCTGCCTGATCACTTAAAATCTGCTGCAGCTTCAGTGTTTCAAGAGAACTTCCAAATCCTGGTCAATCCAGCAACAAACATGTCATCATGTCTAGTTTTCTCCTGTCATTTCTGTCATGTTTTTAAATGTCTGTTTTACCTTGATGCTCTCACTTTGTTTTTATCTCAATGTGTTATTCTCTTTGTTGTTTAAAAGCCCTTCTCTGGACGTGTTTTCTTATTAGCATTCCCTATAAAAACTATGAAACTGGGCAAAGGTTTTAAAACTCAGTTTCATTCTGTTTGTCTATGTATGATGAATGATGTAGCTGTCCCATGAAATAAACCATTATCAAATGAATACGTCTGATAAACACTGCCTTACATGTAACAGTGTACTGTAATAAGGCCATAACCACACACACAATGACTCAATATCACTTCAATATCATAACAGTAGAAACACATCATTTTAAAAACCCAATATTTTCCTTCCACTAGCCCTAATCTACTGAAACAAACAAACATGTAATACATAGAAATGACTTTTTCAAGTACCCACAACCAAAACTTGTTAAATCATGAATAACCATCATTTAGTCATAACATAGAAAAAACAGTCATTGGTTCATTTCAAAGTAAACGATGATGTTGGTGAGATTTTTTTCTGCATGAATGAAAAGACCTGGTCAAGGCGATAATTTACCGAGTCTAATTAATGTCCTACTGAAACAACTGATGATGTCACGACTTCCACTAAGCTTACGTGACCAGGCAGTTAGGATGATGATGATGATGCTGATGGCCGGATCTCTGCAGACACGTTCAGCACATATGTTACAGATGTTATGGCTCATTGCATTCAGTGACCAGTCCAGATTTAACTTGCACAGAGCTGATGGTCGTAGGCGTGTGTATCGTCGCCGTGGGGAACGCTCTCCTGCAGCATACATCCAGGAAGTGGACCATTTGGTGGTGATGTCATGATGTGGGGAGCCATTGCTAATGGATGGCGGTCAGACCTTGTCCACATCCACGGTACACTGACAGCTATCTGTTACCGAGATACGGTCCCAGGTCCACATGTCATTCCCAGGATACAGCAATCAGGCATCACCTTCATGCATGACAATGTCAGACCACATGTGGCTCATGTCTGTCAGGAGTAGCATGGACCAGAACAATGTCACTGTCCTTCCTTGGGCAACATATTCACCAGATCTCAACCCAACAGAGCATCTGTGCGACGTTCAGGATCACCGGGTAAAGTAGTGATAAATGCTGGAGGTAGACACGCACGGTAGTGACTATTGTTGTTCTCTGTCTCACCATCCACACTTTCTGACTTGTAAACACTAAGACAAAAACCACTAATCTGCACAAAAACGATTTTTCTGTATGGCTAAAGGGTGAATAAAGATGTGTGAACCATAATCTACCTTTGATATTTAAGATTGACAGGATGGAATGACATCAAAAAAACATATGCGTTTCTACTGTTGCTCAGTATATTTAGTTTTGGACCAGGTGTTTCCTCAGGTTACAGATATTACAGTGAGTTTTGTGAAGTGTAGCCACACAGGGATGATGGAGTCTTACTCTCTCAGTCAGATGCTCTCTCACTGACATAAATCGGTTCTCAGTAGTACTGACGTGATTTTGCTGCTACTCTTAAAAGTACTGGGTTTGGTACCCAACCTTTCATCACGTAATGGAAGTTCCTAATACTCTGTCTTGGTCTTGCAGCCTGTGTGTGTTGCTCATGTTGTGTATCAGAACTCAGTTTTACTTCACTCTGATCCTGTTTCAGTCGACAAAGGTACCGACCTCTGATGCACACACCCTGTGTGGAGCTCACTGCCTCAGCTGGAAGAGATGTGTGTGCTTCATGGTCTGCAGTCTTCGTATTTCCATGGCAACAACCTCCTTGCCCTCCTCCAATGTCTGCTCAGAGGAGGGTATGTTGTCAACAGGAAGCTTTTCATTCTTCCTCCCCTGGATCAGATTCTTTTTTGCCTCTAAACATGAAAATAACAGAAGGAGGCGATGTTAGAGTCTGAGTCATACATGGACGTTTAAAATGTAGCTGCATCCTTTTCAGTACGACCAACAGTTCCTTAAACTTTAATCCGAAACACCAGAGAAACGTGACCGATGTAAAAACATGGCTTTGGTGTTGTTGTGCTTGCCTTTGGGTTGATATTTGAGCTGGAGCTCCTCTACCCGTAGCTGCAGTTTGAACTTGTCACTCTGAGTCTGAAGCACAGAAAACACACGAACAATACAAAGTGTGTCAGAAACTTGCTCCCTGTAGGTTTGACAGAACAGACTATAAAGTTAACATGGTCACTGCTCATGCAGACAGCTCAGTGTTTTGCTGCTGATTCCGTTTGGATCAGCTCAAACACACTCAGACCTACAGTTAACTAAACAACACTGTCCTTTCCTGCTTTATAAATCTGTGCTATCTCTTTGCACTTTGCTACTTCAGAATACAAACATGCATGTTTTCAGAACCCTTTATTGTGTGGAAGCGTTGGTACTGTTGTGTTTCTGTGTGACCAGGAGATGCAGGGTTTACAGACCTGTTTGAGCTGCCGCTCAGATGAGTAGAGCTTCCTCTCCAGCTCCAAAGCTCTCTGGCTCTCAGACAAAGATTTCATCCTTTGCAGGGAAAGTTCATCTCCGAGACGCTCTGCATCCTTACTGAGGACAGACAGAGCTTCACTCAACATGGACCACATGCACAAAGAAACCATCACAACACTGCATGCAAAACGTGAACTGATGAAATATCTTAAATCACAGCAATGTTTACTTCTTTCTTGTCTGACTAGATTTGTCTTCATCAGGTAGTTTTACGTTATTTCATATCATTTTCATCTCTTTACATATTCAGAACAGAAATGTGTGAATCCTATGATCCATGACAACCTTTAATAAAAGTCAGGCTGTGTGTTGTTTATTAGAAGACATTGTTAACATTTTCATTATTGGCTTAAATTAATTTCTGTCTTATCAAACCAATCTCATTTTTAGGTCGGGATCGAGCTGCATCAGAGTGGCTATCTGGACCTGCACAACACAAACACATCCTCGCTGCTGTCGCAAACAACAGACCGCGTTTCTATGTGCATGTCTTATTCCAGTACCTTCATGCGCTGCAGCTGCTGTTTGCTGAAGGCCTGTTGTTTCTGCAGTGACTGATACTGAACCTTCATACTGATGAGCTGTCTCTCCATCACAGCGCGCTTATCCTCCAGCTGCCAAACAAAAAGGAAATATATGCACACTGACTTTTACAGTTCATTCCCTTGAGCTTGTTGCTGTGTAACATTGGAGTTATTGTCAATTGAAAGACTTTGAGAGACTGGCTCCAACAGATTAGCATACATGTATTTACCTCCACCAGGGAAATTATGTTTTCACTGATGTTTGTTTGTCTGGCTGTTAGCAGCATTACACAAAAATTACCCGATGGATTTTCATGAAACCTGGTGGGAAGGTTGGACATGTGGGAGAAAATTAAAAAAAATGTTCCACTTACTTTTAACTAGCTTTTTTCACCAATTCCTGAGGTATATGACCTACTGAGAGCCCTTCTAGTTTCATTATGTGTTTTCTTGATGCTTCCAAGACATTTGACAGAATTAATCATGAAAAAATGGTAATAAATTGTTTGTAAGAGACGTTGCAAGTATACTCTTAGGATACTGGTCCTCTGGTAAGTCCATCAGATAATGAGTTATCTGTCCCACTTCACATTTATTGATGGTGTTCCTCAGGGTGGAATTTTGTCTCATAGTGTCGATAGATGACCTACTGAAATAACTAAATGGTTGAAACACAGGCTGTCTTGTTGGAAACTGTGTTATCACTTTATTTGCTGGCGATCTGCTCATTTTAAGTCCATATAAATGTTCAGTGAAGATGTAATGTTTTAAAGTTTGTGTCATGAGAGGTTGTGTCATACAAGGGAGACACATTCCCTCCTGGTGTCAGCAACAAGGACTACAACCCATCACGTCCATTAAAAGACTACAAACCCCACAGTCTTCCAGGCAGGCAGGACAATGGTTGCTGCCCAGCTGAACCATATGAGCTAATTGCTCTAGCCAGAGAGCTGGAAAGTGAAGTGACAGTGTGTGTGAGGCAGAGATGATGACTGAGGTGTACAGAGAGGAACAGGGCGTCTGTTATGTTAAAAAGAATAAGATAGAAAACTAGAGTTTGGATTTAAATGGCTGTTCTGTTTTTGCTGCCTTTTGACTGCAAAAATGAAGTTGATGTGTTACGAGAGGACAGAATACATGTAATTTAAGCTGGAAAACAACACCTCGCTGTCTTTTTACTGCACCCAAACTTTAAAAGCTTCAAGAGAAAAGCTCCCAACATCACAAGTCTTAATCACATGAAGGTTAGCTACTTTCTCCAACTTCCTCCTTCACTCTCTGACTCTGTCCAGAGACTGGTAACACAGAGCCGGGTTGGTGGTTAGCAAGGTAACTCCAAGTTACCCGTGGTGTTCAGTGTTCAGATGCTGGTTCATTTCTAACGGGGTACATCACCATGGTAACTTATGCTGCACACCTAACCTGAGAAATCAACACATACAAAAGCATCGCCTTATCAACTGACTGGAAAATGACATCATTCACAGAAGATCCCAGAGCTCCATGTTCAGACTGTGAGGTGTACTCCTATGTGGAGGCCCCGCCCTGTCTTCTTCTTCTTTTTGTTTACTTCTGTCAAAACCATTTCACTGTGTCTTTGTATCGTGTATTTGCTTTACTTATAAGACATGAAAGTTAGTAGATTCTAGATCATGGCGATCATTGAGGGTGAGAAGTGTCCATCATTCCACAATCAATTCATTTTGAGTATACTGTACTTACAGTATACTGGGTTTTGGCTTAGTAGTAAGAACACTTATAGACTCAAACTGGTCACTTTGAGTATGGAAGTATGTGATTTGGGACACAGCTTATGTTTAGTCTCAATATACCCCAATAAATATGACATCATTTAGGATTTCCATTGTCTCTGAGTTGAATACAGCTACAGGTATAAACCTGATGGGTTCTGTTAGCATCAGTTTGTCTCACTCATCATCATCATCATCATCTTCACGAGCGTTTTGAGACTTCCAGCTTCAGAAATGGTTCAATCAAAAATTCAAAAGCTTCCATGTGTCCAGTTGGAGCTCCAGGACCTTTACATGAGGACAGTAGAAGGATCAGAATGAATGGCTGAGTGTTCACTGATGGTGTGTCTACAACCCCACAATGTGCTTTACCTCTAAAGATGAAGACACAGTTTTAAGCAAACAAAAACATTCAGCTTTAATTAGAACAAAAAACATTCAAAACATTGAACAACAAAATGAACCTTAACGTAACTTAAACTGAACCAAATACTAAAAGTGCTCAAAGATAGAAGAGCAGGTCGTCCAGCTTGACGTTGGGCTCCCTGTGGATGCTCTGACCCACGAGGAAAGCCAACTTGTGGGCGTACTGGCAGGGAGCGGGCACTCTGACGACCGCCTAAAGCATCAGAGAAGATAGAGTCAACTCACAAATCACACCGACCTTTATTACCTCTGCCAACGAGGTCATTTTCACCCGTGTGTTTGTTTGTTGTTCTGTCAGCAGGATTATCTGAACGTTACGAACCAAATGTCATTAGAGTTTATGGAGGGGCTGGGCTGGAGCCAGGCACAAATCCATTAAACAATGGTGTCGATCCAGATCTAGATCCTGATCCAGAACCAGGAAACTTTTTTTTCTTTTTCATAAATATGTTGAAAAGTAATCTTCCAATCATAAAGAGAGAATCCAGCTAAGGGAACCTCTGACCGACTAGAACCTGATCCAGATGTGAATATGATGAACTGTCATCAGAACCGATACATCATACATCATCATCGTGTAGTTGAGATCATATGGATTCAGAACAATCATTTCACACTTAGTTTCCATGCGTAGCTAATGAAGCATGAAAATGTCACAACAATTGTGACGTTATTGATACCAGAATTGTGTTTTCAGTTTTCACTAGAATACGGCTCTCTCGTTGGGGGTATGTGCTCTGCTCTTTATGCTGAACATGGCGTTGGCCTACCTGCCAGTTGAAGTACATGTGGCACAGCTTGAGGGTGAGCCGCTGCATGTGGTCAGGCTTCAGTCCGCTGGTGTCGAACACGACGTTGTAGTGGGTCGGGGAGACGCATCCATTGCGGACAGCCTGGCTCACGATGTAGAAGTCATACCTGCAAACCAGGGCTGCAGCGGTTAACCACCACTACCAGATTTTACTTGCCATTATAAGGCGTATTAGCCTAAGCAGCTAATGACTTTCCACAGATCTGATGGTTCCAGAAGGTCTGGTTCGTCCCCATTTACAACTATTTCTACACAGATCTGATTATAAGGGTTCAGATTAAGACTTTCCATATTCTTTTAATTGAAACAAGAACCTCTGAACACCTGCCTCCCTCCCTCAGGACAATGCTAACTACAAGAAGCTAAAAACTTACCACTCTGGACGGGTGACCTCTGAGTCAATGACGGTGCCGGGAGGGGGGTTGGTCACCTTGCCGTGCAAGCGGGCGAAGAACCTGGTGGCGATGCGCTTCTTCACCACCACCACACTCAGCTTGGGCCTAAATGAGCAGATAGAGAACCTCCATCAGATGGGTGAGCTTCCAAACTATGACCATTAACATCAGCTGGTGGGTTACCAACATGTCATCCTCAGATCAGAGGTTGATAGAGCTGAGTCTGTTACCAACATGTCATCCTCAGATCAGAGGTTCATAGAGCTGAGTCTGTTACCAACATGTCATCCTCAGATCAGAGGTTCATAGAGCTGAGTCTGTTACCAACATGTCATCCTCAGATCAGAGGTTCATAGAGCTGAGTCTGTTACCAACATGTCATCCTCAGATCAGAGGTTCATAGAGCTGAGTCTGTTACCAACATGTCATCCTCAGATCAGAGGTTCATAGAGCTGAGTCTGTTACCAACATGTCATCCTCAGATCAGAGGTTCATAGAGCTGAGTCTGTTACCAACATGTCATCCTCAGATCAGAGGTTGATAGAGCTGAGTCTGTTACCAACATGTCATCCTCAGATCAGAGGTTCATAGAGCTGAGTCTGTTACTCGGCTGAAAAGAGTGTCTTGTACTTCTTTCGTTTATAAACTGTGTCTATCTTCACTCCTGATGAAAGGAAATCTCAGCCATGTCCACATCCTAAAGACCACTGCAGATAAAACTCAATCAGCTCTCTTCTGCCACGGTTTGTAAAATCACTATCTTCACTCAGCCGAGGGCTTTTGACTAAAGAGCACAGTCAAGAAGCTGAATGTGTGTTTCAGTGTTGGCTCATCAACATGGTGTAGTGTGTCTGTTTACAGAAATCACACAGCTTTCAGTGTCAGTTCATTTTAAAAGGAAATGAAAGCATTCTTTCATTTGTGAACATCCATGTACATTATTTTAGTTTTTACTGTCTGCCCTGACACTATAAGATTATTTACATTGAACAGGTAGATAATGGTGTCCTAGTGTCGAATACATGTGATGTCACCTTTCAAACAGTCACTCACATGTAGTCCTGTCCCATTTTCTTGATGCAGTCCTTGATCTGTGCCACCTCATAGTTGACCACGCTGGACAGCTGGCCGTCTCCAACTCCGTCTCGGTACACAATGATGCGCGAAGGCAGGCACTTGTTGAACTTCAGGTAGTCTCCCAGGGCCCCTGGAAAACAAACACAAAGATGGAAAACTTTACTTACCAATGCTGAGATTCATGTGTATTTAAAAGATCCCCTCCACACATGTAGAACAATTCTCTGATGTGTGTTTCATGTGGTTTTTGCATCAAGTATAAATACATTAAAGAACTTAATATGCCGTACTCCTTTTCCCTTTTTAAAAATTCCAGAACAAATGAATATGATTTTCATCACAACAGTTTATCTGTTTGACACAAGCTGCCTCCTACGTCACTGTGGGGTCCCTTCTCAGTCAATGAACAACGGAGGCTTTAAGCGTCCACATCACGTTTGTTTGCCGAGTACTGGACCAGGATTGGCTCCTAACTATTGCAGTCCTGCCTCTTAAAAATCAGATTTTCAACGAGCGCAGAGAAAATGGACACTTGGACCAATGGGCGTGAATACAGGTTCTCCTACAGCGACTCTGCACGTCGTCCTGACCCTTCAGGAACAAGAAGAAAACATTTGACTGGTGGGGACTTTGTAGAGACAGAGAGGGGTTTGTGGCACAACTTCACCTCCTTCACACGGAGAAGGGAAAAAGGTCCAAAGGGCAAAAACTCCAGCAACACTTGAAGTATTAGGAACAACTTTATTATTATAGACCGACACGTTTGGGCTTGTGGCCTTCATCAGGGTCATCATAAAACACATTGCAAACAGCATTTAAAAAGGGAATGCATGAAGCAGAAAAAAATGTAACCAGAAAACTTACCAGTTAAGGCCTGACTCAGTCCATCCATGATTTCTTGACCTTTGTGCTGCAGCACACACTTTGAGTACCACCTGGACACACGAAAGAAATGAGAACACAGCTTAGCTGAGATAGGGAGGCCACCATAACAAATACCTGTGCACATGGTGAGCACAAGCTAATTCACAACGGACCAAATTATAGCACGTCAACACCGAGGCCTTCATGAGACAGATTCATGTCATGGTTCACAAGTGGACAGCAGTAAGTCCAGGTGTGCAGCAACCATGACAAATAAAGGACACATGTGACATCCATTTGGATTTCTAACGGGGGTCTCTTACCTGCTAAGGTGAGCAGCAGCTGTTGATGAGCACAGTTTGGACTGATCTCACCACTGAACTAGTCAGTCTGTCTCAGACTAGGCCGTCTAGGCCAAACTCAATTATTTGGCCCTTCTTGTTAGTTTGGTAAATGTTCTACATGAAGCCATTTCTGTCTTTGTGTAAGAGATGGTGTCTGTCTTTACGTACATATTTCTTTGCATATTTCTTTACGTACATATTTCTTTGCATATTTCTTTACGTACATATTTATTTGCATATTTCTTTCTTTGTGTAAGAGATGGCGTCTGTCTTTAAGTACATATTTCTGTATGTACATATTTATTTGCATATTTCTTTACATACATATTTCTTTGCATATAGAGCAGGGAGGTGAGATCCGCTGGCTACTTGTGATGGTTCACCAGGACAGATACTAACACCAGGTGTGAACAGGCTGTCTGCTGTAGAAGCTAACCTGCTCATGGTCGGGTTGAGGCTGGCCACCAGCGCTCCGATGGACCTTTTTCCAGCTGTAATGTCATGGTAGCAGTCGATGCCCACAATCATCAGATGTTTGAGCTGCACAAACAGGTGGGACACGTTAAAATACAACACGTTCTAGTTCTGTGACAAACACCAAATCAGTTTTCATTTTTGTAAACCTTTGGGTCTTTACCCCGACCTTCTGAACGGACTCAAAACTTTCATGGACACCGTCTGCCTCTCCTGTTCTTCAGCTTTCTACACTGGCTGCACTGGTGCACCAGCACATCATTTATGTGCACCAAATGTCATTAGCGTTTGTCAGTTCCCATACCCACAGTGTTTGACAAACCCAAATCATTCTTCTTTGGGTTTTCTGAAAAAACTATTGATTAAATTCTTTCTTGGATACTGGCCGTGTGTGTAGTACTACAGTATTTATGGATTTATTTTGATTTCTCTTTAAATGTTCTGTGCTCCCCAGAAAGGGAGGGAGGGAGAGGCATGCTGACTATGGACCATTCATTCTCCATGTGCTTCAAGACACCTCAATCCACCTGAGAACTCGTTTTCCCATAACACACCTCAACTTTTAAAGAATATAATCAACTAATCAATTGGTGTGTGCATGACTTACGGGGATTTCCACACTCCAGAGCTCTCCTCCCATCTTACAAGCCATCTGCAGTACAATCTTGGTAGCCACAGTCATGAGAGCCCCGGCTCGATTCAGAGTACGGGACAGCACACACTGGCTGGGAATGGGGCAGTCCACACAGAGGTACTTCTTGACGCTGTCGTACTTGTCCTTCCTGTTGCTGGAGAGGACCACCACCACCTGACAAACACAAATGACTAGTCTCATACGTGCAAGCGTGGCGACAATGCACCGATGAAACAGTAACAAATCTAAAACTTGTGGAGGCGAACTGCGTTTCTGTGTTTGTGTTCCATGTATTCAGACACTAACCATCTGTGTTTGGGGTCCAACATTGTGCTGCAGGGCTCTGAGGAGAGACCCCTGATGATCCTCATACTCGACCCTGAATCAAAAGGACAGACTGGTTTATTTTTTTAGCTAGCTGTACAAAATAAAGTGGCAACTGAATTAATTAAATGTTTTCTGAACGATGGTCCACAAATCACACAAATGTGTTGATGCAGACGAAGGGTCAACATTCAGGGAACCATTGTGACTAATTTCACTTCTCTTATCACAGGCGGTGCAGAAACCCGGTTTTTGACTGAAGGATGTTAAATGTTAGAACTCACATGACAGCTGTCTGCATGCGGACACCCAGAGGCTCGCTCACTCTACGGAGGGTCTGCAGGAGGGCCTGGGCTTCACCGCTGTTGCGACGGGTGTAAAACAGGATCCAGTTTTCCAGCGGCGGAGCACTAATCAGAGGCACCCCACTCATCTCTCTGGCCCAGTCAGCTGTTACGGGGTGGTAGTCATACTGGGTGACACAAATAACTACATTAACAACTCTTAATTAAGATCACATGAATGAATCTATTTAATTCATTCCATAATAACAAATTTAAGCAACCAGAAGAATCCCATACCGATCTTGGACCCTGGAAAAGCCTCTCCTGTGGGAGGACTCTGCCGGTCACATTGAGGAGTTCCTTATCAAAGCTGAGTCCCCACTTATCCAACTCAGCCTGAGCATCAGCGTGCCTGTGAAACAAATTTCAGGATTTAAATTGAAGCTTGGAATTAAACCACCTGAAGAAGTTGACAGAACAGTTAGCATTTTCACTTCTGTGCATATAAACACACTAAATGCAAAAGCTGAGGACAACTTCTAGGTAAAACGGTGAAGAGCCTCGTGATCAATGACAGGAAGGAGGAGGCAGTCATGAAAATGTTTGTTAATGATTAAAAAGCCATTTATTTTACTCTAAATTAAATACAGGCAAGGTTTTTAATAAACAGACTCCTTAAATCTTTGAACAGCAGCGCCCTATTGGAACAATTTAAGAGGTTGTTTTACTCATGATTGTTTCCTATTAAATGAAGAGTTGAGAGAAAGACAGTTCAGGCATCTTCTGCTCATCGTCATGACAAACCAAAGTGAGTGGGTGAAGTTTCTTCATCCAGATTCTTATCTTCATGTCCTAATTTTACTTTCCTCTGCATCTTAACTGATATTTCAGTTCCAGACACAGAAGGAAATAGATACAGATGTCACTACATTCATTTGCTGCTGCAGTAGAGCAATGGTTGCCCCTGCTGCAAAGAAGGGGGGCTGTTTGCTGCACTTGGTAGCAGTACACGCTAGGTGTCATTCCTTACAGTGATACACCCACAAGCTGTTTGCCAGTTAAACTCACACGTGTGAAGCTGTGTATTGTTGTTTACACAACCTCAAACAAGATACAAGTGAGATTTGTATTTTCTTGTTTACTGCCTTCAGTTTTCACGGATTTGGAGAGAAGAAGCTTTCCAATAAACCAGTAGCAAGAAAGCCGCTCGTGTCTTTGATTGATTGAATTTATTGGGTAAAAATTCATATAAACACACAAATATAGATGAATACTGAGGATAACACATAAGGTATAACATGGGATCATTATTTCCAACGATCCCAGCGATCCCAACGAACCAAATGTGGGACAATGTGGAAAGCCTGAAATTTAAAATGATGTCCATCTAACTTACAAAATAAACAATATATTACGCAGGTTACAGGTAAGGACCGTAGCATGTTTAAAACTTTAACATACTTTTTTTATCGTATTAAGTTTCACTCTACTTATTGTATTGTGTGATAGTCTGCTTGTACTCCTATTTCTCTCTATTTCTATAACTTTTGAAAGTAGTTGTTTTTCATGTTTTATCAACAGTGAATCTGACCAAACTCAGCACAATAAAACACAGCAGACAGGTTGTTGACGTGGGGATCTATTCTTTGAAGTATTCTACTGGTGTTTTAAAAAGGTGTAGATCATGTGGGCATATAATAGTGAGGGCGAGCCCATAGTATGTCCTAAAAAAGAAAAGTAACACATTTAGATCAAGGAACATTCATGCATTCAAAGTCTGATCCTACCTATATTTTCTCCTACAACAGGTATTAACACATGACTGATATAATATTAAAGTTATTCACACTTGACATGTGGACCCATACACTGAAGATAATAGACCCATATACTAAAAAAAAAGCAGTAGGCATTATTCACATCAAGTCTTTCAACCCTCCTATCCCAAATTAAACGACTGCATTTCATAAAAATGTAGGCATAGAATAAAATATGACGAAACAAAACCTGAAGCCACAGAAAAATGTTGTGTGTGTTTTTGTCACTTTGGAGTTGGTCCACTGGTGTTTTTAACTCTAAGGCATCATAGACGGTGACAGGTTTACCTGCGCTTGACCCATGTGTGTGTAATTGGATTGACAGCCCCACACACAAACCCCGCCCCATGTTGAAAGGCCTCCTAGCTTTCTTCACAGCCATTGGATAAAAGCCCGATTTTAGAAAACGTCTGTCCTGAGCTACTCAAAATGCGGGATGCGGGACAAGGGATCAAAATGCTGTGCGGTCCCGCACAAAGCAGGACATCTAGTCACCCTAACTGTATGTGTGAATTGCTTCTCATTTGTAGTGACACTAGCAGCAATCAGTAAATCATACCTTCCCCACACATTCCACTATTGTCACACTAATCCTGGGTGTGGTAAAGAGATCCAAACTGCATACTGTAAGATCCAACTAAATGATAACAAAATAAGGTCTCATTGATTCCAGTCGGTAGCCTGAATCAAAGCAAACTTTATTTTTACACCATTGGTACTACAGGCTGTCAATTATTATCAAAACCAAAAAAGAAAAACAGAATGTAAGATCCAGTTAGTTTGCTGCCATTTCAAATATGTATTATCGACTTCATAACAAAAATACACATCTAGCCTGTGTATCTGCTGTCTCTGGACAAATAGCTTGTTATAACGTTGTTTAAAGGCTGATTTGTGCATTACAGGGCCGCATCTTGACACATTTCCTCCTTTTGGTGACATATGACACCCGAAACTTATCCCAGAGCAAACCATCGTCTAGATCACGTCAAAAATACATGATTTCTGGACATCTGTAACGTCTTCTGGACGTCCCCATTTGAGTAAGAATGACAGGTGTTTATACGTCTATTTTTGGATACTTTATCAGCATGGCCTGGGACAGATCCATGTTGTGTATGTGCTACAGCTTCATCATCCTCGTAACAGATTGGAAGAACAGTACCACTAAATAAAAGAAACCATCTTCCATCTGCACTCTAATTGTAAAAGGTGGTCTTTTAATAAAAAACAAAACAAAACCCCCCCGCTATCGAACCAGAACCCCAGCCCATAGAGAAGAATACTCTAAAGCATGTGTGAAGCACACGGTCTCTGTCAGAACAGGAAGACGAAGGAAGGGAAGAGAGAAGAGTGTGCAAGATTAATCATAACCCCCTTTCATTACTGACGTGATCTGGACGATATCATAAAGTGTCAATTATTATCAAAATGAAAAAAGAAAAACGGAATGTAAGATCCAACTAAATGATGATAATTCTGCAATTATTATCTAAATGAAACTCACACTGTCACATTGTAATATTAATGGCCTCGCTTATCGCTCACCCTCTCTACGACTACTCTCCCCTCTCCCCCCCAGTCACACTAATCCTGGGTGTGGAAAAGAGATCGAAATATAATATCAGTTGTGACAAAACACAACACATCAAAAATACATGATTTCCTGACATTGGTCACGTCTTCTGGACGTCCCCATTTGAGTAAGAATGACAGTTTTTTATACGTCTATTTTTGGACGTTATATCAACTTTATCAGTGTGACCTGGAACAGCATATCCAAGTTGTGTATGAGCTACAGCTTCATCGTCCTCTGGGAGAACAGTACCACTAAATAAAAGAAACCATCTTCCATCTGCACTGTAACTGTTAAAGGTCGTCTTTTAATATATATTTTTAAAAAACAACAGTATTGAACCAGCGATTACCCACGCCGCACGCCAGAGCAGAACCCCGGCCAACAGAGAAGAATAGCCCAGAAGACGAAGGAAGGGGAGAGAGAAGAGTGTGCAGGATTAATCATAATCCACTTTTATTATTTACGTGAACTACTCTACCATCCAAGGACAAACTAGTCATCAGGATTTTCTAGGCCTTGAACACACTTCTATGCTTCCAAGTGTTGACTGGATGACTGGTCGTACACTGCTGCGTCTGCTCGGGCCCAATCTGAGCTCATTTAAAGGGCTACTGCTGCATTTCTGGCCACACGTGAACAGATAAAACAGGATGCATTGATTAAGTAGGCGATCATCCCCTACCTCTGTATATTTGTGACAAATCTTTTGAGGCGTCCCTCCCTCTGCTCTGGGTTCAGTCTGGTGTGGAAGCCCAAGTCCTTCGTGATGTTGAAGTCACTTCGCATCTTATCAGTCAAGCCTGTCAAACAACCAGATTCCATTTGAAGTTGATACCAGACTAAGAGGTTCTGTCACCTAGAACCACAGAACCGTCTTAAGGCCCGTCTACAGATTGTACGCATCAAAACTCTGACATGACCCATGTGTGAGAAATAACCTCTTATACTTTTGATACAGATGTTACAAAGGAAGCAATAAATGTCTGTAATGTCAGCAGGTAAAGTGCAGAATAAGATGTAACCTGTTAAGTAGCACAGCTCTGGGATGAGCATGGCAGGGCCAGGAGGAGGAGCTCCAGCAGGACTGAACCTCTTCACATGGCTGACCAGCAGCACCTGGTTCCCATCAGTGATGTCCAGGCCATATTGCTTAGAAGAGAAAGCATCAACATGTTCATGAATAAGGGTAATATCACACAGCCAAACACTGCGCTCTCTCTTACAAGTATTCACCTTAAACTGAAGGAGTTTGAGTCCATTTACTGCTGCATTTCTAGTTTCATTTCTTCCTTTATCATGATTTAGATTTTCTCTAGGTTGCATTTATGCCTTTTATACTTTATGTAGAACGCTTTGAATGGCCTTGTGCTCTACAAATACAAAAGAGAGCTTTCCAAAAACAAAGAGCTTTTTCCCATACATACATTTATTTGTGCTGTCCCGCCACACTGGGAACATTGTCCGTAACATATTTGTGTTTATTCTCCATTTTGAAGCTGTGCGCCTCCTCTTGCTGGCTCGCCCTCTCACACACAAACACGTTGTGTTCCTCTAACAGACTTTGCCCAGTCAAGCTGCAAAGACATACTGCCACCTAAATGAACATGCTTCTTCTTTTTTTTGGTCAGAGAAAACGACGCCATCTGAAATGGATTAGCTAGCAGACAATCTCCCCTCACTCGACCCCTACTGTCGACAGACAATCACGCGTGAAGTGCAGAAACAGAGATCCTGTGGTATGTCCCACCTGTAAATGCACCAGCTGCTGTTGAATGTCTGCCTAAATGCTGTCGTTTTAAGTAAGTACACTTCATTCATGCAATGTCATTCAGTTCCACATTGGTGTTGATCAAAGTTTTGGGATGACTTAATAAAATATTCAGCTGATGATGAAATTAACAGAGCAGTGTTTGCAACAATTACTGGAATAAGAAATGACCTATATACTGGAAATAGGTCATTTCATATATTTTCAGTAGATGAAACCAAGGGTTTTGGATCGCCAACACATTCACCCCTCAGTACGTGTGAATGCATAACACTTACATTCTTGAAATAGTTCTTGAAGGAGATGTCAGAGTCTCCCTTCTTGAATGTGTTGTTGGGAGTGTGATCCCAGGCAATATCATCGATCCTGTAGGTTTTGTTGTTGTACCTGAATAATTGAGGCAGCAAGAGAAGAGTGAATGTCTACCACAGGTATGAAATGAGGTGATGTTACATGAAGGCACATTGAAAGGGATGACAAATGTAGAGCTGATGAACACATGAAGATGTAGACCTGTAGGCCACGATGATTATATAAGTTACCGACTTATCGATATATAGACGTGAACCAACAGAAGAAAACTTCTCTTATCTTTAGCATTTAACTAGCTATTACTTTCCAACAGGCTTGAAACTCATTTGCGCTGCTGCACTACTTTTAAATGTTGTGTTTTGCTTGAATTAATATATTCTGTGTATCATATTCTTATTTCAAATTTAATAATCTCTCTTCATCCTCACTTTATTTTTATTCTGATTCTCATTCCTCTTTTTCTGCATCTCTATCATGATCTACACAATTCTTTGTGGGACATCTGATCTGACATATCAGGTGTTACTGCGACAGGCCTACAAAGACTTCTACATACTAATCCAACAGAGCGAGAGACGTGTGGTTCCTACTTAGTGAGGACTATAAGTCCAACGAGCTCCTTGGTGCAGGTCTCAACGAAGCGTTGACCTCCACACTGCTGCCTCAGGTTGATCATGAAGTCGAGGACCGTCTCGCTACGTAGCACCTTGTGGCTCACGTCGGTACACATCATGATGGACGTCTCATAATGCAAGATGGTGGTGCTGTAGCCCGGCCATATAGTCAGTCTAGAACAGAGGGGACAGGCTCGTTTGAAAGAAACAGTTTCTTTCCCATCATGAACACAAGTTCAGAGCTCTGCTACAGCTTCTCACAGGGTTAAAACCTGTCCGTAAGGACAATAGATTTAGCCTTAAAACACCAAGACAACTCCTCAAAATCAGAAACCCCTTCAACATTGTTCTTCACATTATCTAGTACTTAGAGGATAGCAAACCATCAGGTAGTACAGACCTCATATCTCATACAGTACCAAAGTGGGTTCATTAAGCTGGGCTCACACTACAGGAGATTTAAAATCACAACCAATGGGTATAAAGAGAGACAGAAGGATCTCCACAGATTATCTTTTCTCAAATGTTAAACATGCACACAATACAAGATTCCAAAATAACTGAGCATCACAAGCTAAGGGATTTCATCAAGATTCTCGTGTCTGAGGGAACAATGAATGCACCACGTCACGTGATCTATGGAGAAGCAGCTGTGCAATGCCAACAAAATGACTGAGGAAGACAACAGGCGGCCTACTTTGCATTGAGAAAACAGGAAAAGAAGAAACAGCAGCCGTCTGTCCTTCAGCGAGAACTGGAGGTTTAACGTTGGTCAACTGAGCGGCTGTGGCTCAGCGGTAGAGCGGTCGTCCACTTATCAGCAGGGCGGTGGTTCGATCCCCAGTCCCTGCTGTCTTCATGTCGAAGTGTCCTTGGGCAAGATACTGAACCCCAAATTGCTCCCAGTATCTGTTCTGTGCTGGCTTGTGTTGTAAAGCTTTGAGTGGTCAGTCAGACTAGAAAGGTTCTATTTAAGTACAGTCCATTTACCATTTAACAGCAGTATGCTAGCTAGCGTTAGTTTGCTGTTTGCTTGGCAGCTTTCTCTCTCATTAGCTATTAAGACCTTGCTCAGAAAATACTGACTTTTATCTTTCAGATTTTAACTCCTAAAAATCAACCATGTTTGAAAACTGGGGCCGGCTCCGACCGTCCACGAGTAAATCGGGAAGCGATTGGATCTGTAAACTGGATCTGTAAACTTCTCAAACTACCAAACTTGGGCTGAACATCAGAACCAACCAAAGTTCCAGACCACATTTCTCCTCCGACTGTCGGGAGGAGTGAAATCTGCTCGACTCTCCTGACCCCTGCTTTAAAGGTCATAAATTGAGCTTTTCTGAAGGCTGCAGAATCATGTCTGTACTGTTGTTTTCACAGTTGTATTGGTTGATTAGTGTAACATAATGACCTCATTAAGAACTTCATGAGGCCAGGGTGAAAAGGGTCAACCTACTGTGGGCAGTTTTGGTTGTGAAAAATTCTCAACATATTTAAAATGGTGTAATGACATAAAAATGTTTATATATTGTACTGTCAGGTTGTTTTAGACAACCCGAGGATTCCACTTTCACAATACGCTTTACAAGTCCAGAGCTTTACAATGAAAACAATGGAGAAGCAAATGTATTTACTTGTGCTGTGGGACTTCGAGTGGATCCCTGGGGTTGTAATAGTTGCGTCCAATTTGCTGCATGTTGAGGATTCTCAGGATCCTGTAGAAATGAAAACACATCATTTAAGAGAAGTTTCCAGAGATCCAAAATGCTCTCACCACATTTAATGATGCATATTTACATAGATTTACTTTTATTTAAACATGCACCATCCATAACCACAGTACACTTGTCACAAGACATGTTCAGCACTTAAGGAGTGTTACTTATTCTTTAACAGACCTGAAAACTGGAAAATGTACCTTTTGAATATGACGTTGTAAAACTGAAGGCATACTGGAGAAGAGGGGGGGGAGTTCATTTGTCAGGGTGACGGTTATCTGAACCTTCTCTCCATTCTTAGTCTCACTGTGGAGGACAGTCTCCTAAACACCAGGTCAGACATTGGAGCACAAGGAAGAAAACCAACATTTGTCTGGAGGGAACAACATTTACACAACAAACACCAAACCTTGTGCAACACCCAGTCTACAGCTCGCACACACTAGAGTGATCAAGCAATTCATCTTCTAAAACCCAAGCTGTCATAAAACATTTAACAGCACAATTTGTTATTTTTTCTCTTCAAATCAATATTTCGAGTTGTGCATCTTCATTTTGTACGTTCTTCTAAACACCTGAATTATCACATTACCTTGTTGTGCAATTTGTGTGGCAGAAACAGCAAAGCTCCATCAAAGCACCATGCTGCACCAAGTGCTTCATCATGCTGGAAGAGGAGGGCACATCTCAGACGACGAGACTCCATTTCTGGACTGAAGCCAACATGGTCCTGATACAGAACCCACTGAGGGCGGGACACGATGCGGAAGTAGTTTGCAGTCAACCGAATTGCTCGCCCACTTGTTCCTGAGGAAGTTCACACACAATTGTAGAGAGTGACTTATAATTGTCACCACTAATTATAAAGTGTACAACTGCTCTATGTGTGTGTGTGTGTGTGTGTGTGTGTGTGTGTGTATGGGGGGGGTATGTCATTTTCAAATTAAGACAGACCAGCCTTTGAGTCCTTAACATGCCCCATAGTCTGCCTGGTGAAAATCCCAACATCATGAAAATCCCGGCGACGTCCTCTTCTTTCTCCCAACTTCACCTGCTGAAATCCAGCTGAAATCTGTGTGACAGCTGATAAAAACAAATGAGGACTATCAAAACCCCGTTATAGTCCTGAAAACATATGATAAGCGTTGGGAATGTTTTAGTGCCTGGTAAGTAAAATTAACCTTCGCAGTGCAGGTGGAGTCGATACGACCTGATGAAGTTCAGTGTTTGCCTATTTTCTCTTTTTCAAAGCACTGCCATTCTTAACTTCTCAAGAGGGTGTGGACAATGAACTTAATGATGATACATTTTTAAGTGCATCACCCATTTTAAATAACGTTTTCCCAGATTTTCAAAAGTCAGGAATGATCAAGATCATCTAACAGAAGAAACAAATGGATGACTTTGTGTTTGACTGTACCTTCTGTAGGAAAGGGTCCTGGAGCACCCTTCTGCCGCCCTCTACCAGCCCGCTCTGCTTTTTCATCTCCCATCTGAGGGGCAGGGCCAGCAGTTGGTGCAGGCTCTTGAAACTGGATCTACAACAAAAAATCTAAATGAATTTGGGCAATCAAAATGAAAACACACAGGCACAGAGAACTCATGACGGTCCACCGCTACATGCAACTGGATCCTGATAATACAAATCATGATCCAGATCTGGGAATTTATATCCATATTTGAAGGGGAGAGACAGGGCACTGCCACCAATATGTAGTTGAGATAATGCAGATTTAGAGTCCCTCAAATGGATCTGTGAAAGGTAAGAAGTTATATCTAGATAACAATATGCCATTAAGGAAAAATCACGGTTATTATTGATAACTCATAAACTACTGATGATAAACATGATTCCAAATGCAAAGAGTAGGTTAACTGTTGAGAATTTCCCCACTGTGGGACTAATAAAGGAATATCTTATCTTAACTAGTATGGACTGGCAACAATGTTCCCTCTAATTTTTCATGTGTCTGGGCATACACACATGCTCCCTGAGCACACTGAGGACCACTGTGAGCAACATCAGATGTGCACGCTGTGGCCACACCAGTATCGCACCTATTCAAAACCTGGGATCATAGCAAGTTACATGGCTTATTAAAAGAATCAAATTACAGCAGCAATTATATGACTTCAAGACTTCAAGACTTTTTATTTGTCACATGCATGAATGTACAAGTACATCAGCAGTGAAATGCGATTGCAACAACTCCCGCACTGTGCAAGCAAAAATAGACATAAACCAAATAGACCAGAATAAAAATAGAATGTAAGAATAAAAATAGAATGTAAGTATATACAGTACACTCCTATATACAATCTCACAATATACATTCAATACACTATTATATATACAATCCTAGGTAAAGAGTGCAAACAAACAGAAGTTGAGTTATATGTGAGAGTCCTGCCTTGGCCTGGGTGAGGTCCAGTTGTGGTCTGGGTTAGGGTCCTGCTCTGGAAGAAATGAAACATATACACCTTTCAGACATAACATTTTGTTCACATTAAAACATTCACATTTTGCACAATGACATGTGTGCTGTAGCTTGTGATACAGTGTAAATTCCTGTAACTCTTTGTCTGTAAAATATCTAATTACACAGTTTTTTATTAGAATTTCTATTACCCATAAATCATATAATAGTAACAGCATTTAATGATTAATATCCATAAATAAAAAATCTTAATAAATGTCACTAGAATATGCACAAATCTGACTTAAATTTTACCTAATTTTCACGTCTGTCCTTCTCACTTCTCCAGTGGTTGTACACTTTGTCCAGGTCGATGGCCCCGTCTGCTTCTTGCTTTGACTTTATGTGCATCAGCTGGTCCAAATGTGCCACTTCAAGACGATTTCTGGATGCTGTTTTGATATGATAAGGGGTTAGCTTTTGCGTCGCTTAACTCCGCCGCACTATTGTTACCTAGCTAACCTGCACACCGCCACGGCGCGTATGGGCGGGGCACGTACACAAGCACGGTCAATGCCATGATTGGCTGCGTAGCATAAGTGAACCGTATCGTATCATTGGCTGGACACCTGTCACTCTCTGAGTTACATTGCAAAATGATACAGAAAAAAATGTTATTGGTCTAATTAATTTACAGTTTATGTTGGATTTTATTTTATGCGCTGCATAGATTTTCTTGTGCGCTGAGCATATGCGAGCAGTGCGCGATTGCGCAGGCGCGCAGCTTAGAGGGAACATAGACTGGCAATAAAACATTTTTAGGAGGGTACAAGCAGCCTCGGGTCACCTGCTTGCAAAAAGTTTAAGGATGTCCAAACTTTTGTTTGCAGAGCGCCCCTCAACCAGGAAGTGCATGTATTCACAGAACAATCAATTCAGGACAATTTGGACACTATTTTAAATTAATGCTGACAAACTACCTGGTGCGTTGTACAAGTAAACATTTTGATTCCATATTACATAATTAATTGATTGATTGAAGGTTGATAAAGATTATTAAATATATGGAAGTTGGAGTAGTTTGGAAGAGTTGTCTGTATATATATAATTGGCTGTAAATACATTTTGGATGTTGTAAATTATATTTGAGTTATTTATCTTATAATTTATGTTTAAAACTTTCACAGATTCATTCATTTAATTTCAGATATCATAAATAGGCTCCATTGAAATAGGCTCAAAATTTAAATTTAACATATCTATAATTGTTAAATAAATATCTGTAATACAAATAAAGATAACAAAATTATTTCAAGATATCTTAAATTGAATCCAGATATCTTAAATATAATTTATGATATCTTGAATTATTTCTATATATCTTGAATTATTTACAGATATCTATAAGTCTGAATAAAAAAAGGGAATAACTTGCCATAAATCCCCCTTATGAAAAAATCCAGGTTAATTATGTGCAGTACTTGGAGCTATTTTATATATATACATATATTTTTGATATATATATACATACCCTACACAGCAATACTGATAAGTTTCTGCTAATCAATAACACCATTATTAGTATATATTAGTGCCATATCACCTATTAGTAAACATTTTCATGTAAATATGCAGACATAAAAGATTTTTACTATTTGATACTGATTTTCAATTGTCAATCAAGTTACTCTTCAAATAAATACCAAATTTAGGTTCGAATACAGGCTTTGTCAATGTTTGTTTATGTAGAGGCAGCACATGTTTCCCTACATAAGATGGCGGCCGAGTTTGCCATCTTCCGCCAGTGAAAGCTCTAGTGTTTTTTTTAGCTCTATGCTCTTACCCCTCCAGGTGCCGCCGTCTCCGAAAGAGCTAACAGCTAGCACCAATGGCCATGGCTCCCCCGGGCACCACCCAGCCAACGGCATCATCTCGCCTTCAGACGACAAAATGGCGCAGCGACTGCAACAACTGTAAACTGAGAACCCTGGAAAATCCATATCCGTCTTCCTCAACCCTGACGATGTCACCAGGCCACACTTCCGCATCGATGACAAGTTCTACTGACACAGAAGACGTGTGAAAATGTTTGTGTCTGCTCACAGACACCCCAATGAATCTCTGAGGCGTCACATCAGAGGGTACGGAGACTGAAAATCAGGCAGGTGTTTCTCTTTGTAAACACTGCACACACTCCTTTCCACCATCCTAAGGTTGATGCATCAAAGCCTTGCTGCTCGACTGACTCTTTAAACCAAAAAACACACAATGTCCTACTACTGACGAATGACGTCCTGTTTGGCGGACGGTGCACAACAGACCTGATGTCCCCCAGCTGTTGCCACGGAGAGACCTTTCCTAACGAGCTGGCCTTAACAAGACTTATCAGCCTGGGCTCCTAAGAAAAGGGGCGAATTTAAGTGGAATAAGTTCTGTGGAGTTCAACGCACAAGTGTATGTGTGTGTATATGTACGCCTAAGGGTTTCACACACACTTCTTCAGACAGAGGGAGAAAAGCTCCTTGTTTGCTGCATTTCCACCTTTTTATTTTAGATCAGAGGTGGCGATGGCTGAATTAGAAAGACAAGGTGTGACTGATGTAACTGAATGTAATGTGAGGTGAACTGAACAAAACGTCTCTTCTCTGTTAACCATGTTTTAGCCCCCCTTTCTTTTAAAAAAAAAAAAATCCCTGCACCTTGATTAGTGGCACGTTTTTCATCAAAAAATCTTTCTCAGGTATTTATCTTTTTAATACACATTATTCCCTTTCAAGATGTTTTAAATATTTCTCGACGATGCTCACATTTCATGGTAACGATGATGAAATGTACCAAAGAACTATGTTTCAAAGATAAACATACTTTTTACATATCCCTAAGCTTCTAATTTTGTTCCAACTGATTGAATCTACTGAGAAGAATGTTAAGTTGCCGTTCATTCTTAAGGCCTGGTCACACCAGCATTTAAAAAGGCAAAAATTAGCTGCAATGAAATTGTTTAGTGGCTTTGCTTGTGCGATTAAATGCTAACTTCTTAGGGAAGTGAGAACTGTAGAGCTTCCTGCCCAAAAATGAGGAAGCTATTAGCTTATTAGCTTAAATTTTACTGCAAATATACGTCAGTTTCGAAAATATTGATTATTAGTCTCCTTGATTACCTTGGGAAAAAACGTTTTCCGACATTCCACTAACAAAACGATTTACTGGTAATGAAGAAAAGTGTATTGCAGCCTAATAATCACTGTCACCAACTGTGTAGAGCCTCATATTTTGCAGGCAGACACAGATTTATTTCATTATGCCACTTTGCGTTGTGACTGGGCCTCACATAATGGTTAAATCTTAAATGGACAAAGATGTTAACTTAATGAAACTGGTTAAGTATAATACAGTTGTTCTCTTACTATACAGGGTGCTTGGTGTGTAGAAAATCGAACCCAGCGTCTAGAGTCATGAGGAATCACATTTAGCAGGAGTGTATTGATGGAACAGAAGAAAAGGTGTGGATTAAATGAGGACAGGCAAAGAATAGCTGGTGAGTCACGACTATTTTTCTGCCACAATCACGATCAGTCAAGGTACTCAACTGGGTGCAGCACATCCTGTTGCTCATCATGTAAGCGTGTCTAGAGCTGGTGATTGAAGAAGCTGACAGTTGTTTGCGTCACGCAGTCGCTCTTTTATTTTTTTGGAGACTGCCTCTGATAATTGTCCCCCGTCTCCTCTGCTTCGTTGGTCGTTTTTCATGAGCTTTGTGTGCATGCATGTGAGTGTTCACTGAGAGCCAAACCACATTGAATTATACCCTCGGTGGGGGGGTATCAGTCGCTGGGTTCTATCGTTTCTCACCAGACACGAGTCAACCATGGGGGGGATGGATAGAGGAGGGAGAGAGGGAGACAAGAGCCCCTCTGGTCCTTTGAAGAGCGAAGATAGGCCTTGCCCTGGAACTCTTGCCATCTTTTTCTCTCCGGGTTTCCGCTCTCCTCCGTTTTCTCTTCAGAGGTCTGGCACCTTTTCGTTCTGGAAATCCAGAAAAAAACAAAAAAAAACCTCTCTCTCCTCCTACTTGGTACTAGTCCAACCTCGTGTTTACTCTGCTTTTACTGATTTAATTATGATCTGTTCAGGGGAGGTGGCGGATTAAACAGACGAGCTTTAACGCTGCCCCTTTATCTTAATGAATTTGAGACTCGACGCTATCTACAAACGGAGTGATGGGGTTCGCCAAGCACTAAAATGCTGCTTCCAGTGTTGGTGGATAGGCAGGGTATGAGACGCTTACCAGTGCACCACTGGTTCCAGTTACATGTATGTAAATATCAAGGTGATGCTCCTGCACTGTTTTTCTTTTTAAAAGACAGACGTATGATCATTCGTAAGACTCCCGTTGCGTTATCCGCTCTGGAAGTGCTGTTGTGCGAATTTCCCGTGCTTAACTACTGAGTGAATGTTTTACGACATCTGTCCTGGCGTTGTGTGTGAGACGGTGTGTTTGAATGGAAACAAAGGAAAATAACCAAAGGCGGTGCAGAAGGTGAAAGCGGGAGTGTCAGTGTGCATTTTCAGCACTTTTTCAAGTCAGGCTCAAGTGTTGTTAAATTTATGATTAGTCATAAAGATCATTTATTTATTGGAAAATAGAGTAAATGTGAAGTTGCTTTCTCATCACCCTCTAATGTTTGATTGAGAGTGTTTTGAAATGACTCAGATATTTCAGGTACCAAACTTCCCTCCACACCTCAGTGTCTGCTCAGAGGATTTTTTTTTTCCTCTTTCAGGGAACATAGATAATTATAATTAACTTTTTTTTTTTTTTTTAAGCAGCGAAGATTGTTGCTGTTGGTCTGGACTGCAGACAGGCCAGTCTAGTTCCTGGACACTCTTACTCTGATGCCAGGCTGGGACGTCTGTGTAAAAGACATGGTCTGGATGGCAGCATATGTTGTATGTATCTTTCTGCATTAGTGGTGCCTTCACTGATGTGCAAGTTACGCATGCCATGAGCACAAAGAGAGTCATTTTACGGCCTAAGGGCGAGTAGATAATGACTTTATTTTTGGGTGATTTAATAAGTGCTTTATCCTGACTACTACTAATATACAGTACATGCTAATAAGCTGCTAGTTAAAGTTTTATATGTACTCGCTCATCCAGAGTGTCACCAAATAAATACAGGATAACACATTTTATGTTCTTTATCAAACTGGCGTCCATAAAAATGTGTTTTTACAGGTTTCTCCATTGCACTCATGTCCCCGTTCTACCTACCTGGTCCTCATCAATGTTTCCAGCGATTGAAACTAAACCTTCCTCTTAAATAGGCCACGTAACCTCAGCCGTCAGGCAGCCTGTCCAGTTTGTGCGTGTTTGTGGGTATAAAGTTCCGCGAGAGAGGCCGGGCTGTAACTCAAGAAACTGGAAGAGTTTGCTTGATCTGCCATCATATGTGTCTGTGTGTTCATGTCCTAAACTTAACTCCAGAGTCAATCCCACAATGCTCAGAGGAGCTATCATAGATCCAGAACCTCAACGTTGAAGCGTTTAGGCAGGCTGGCTGTTGACCACCTCACCACCTCACTGACCTGACACTCAAACACACACAGTGGTGTAATCCCTGCTCCGTGCAGCATCTATCTTTCATGTCCGTCCTTGTGTCCTCCAGCCCTCAATGCATGTACTTGTGCATGAGCGCATGAACTTTTTTCAGTGCCAGTGTGCACTAATCTCCATTACTGAATCACATTTATTCAGAGTTTGGAGGCGGGGGAGAGAGGGAGGGCAACTAGGATGGGGCTCTGCTTTTCAGATCACACATTGTGGGTGTCTCCCCACCTTTTACCCTTGTTCAGCTTCAGCTGCTACTTTCTGGCTGAGCTGCAAAACCACACATCCTCATAATGGCCCAGTCACAGCTGGTACTAAATCCCACATCATTAAGCTGATAGTTCCCAGTTCTTATTGACTGACACATATTAAACCCATTATAAAGTTCCTGATTAACACACTCTTGACTCTTTAAGTGCTTGTGTACCTACTGTTTTATTCTCCAGCGGGTTTTAGGTTCATAATGGCATAGCTGCTCCGTGTGTTGAACATTTTCTCTCCTCAGATCTCGTAGTTTTGCTAGAAATATAACAAAAGTCACCATGAGTGCACAAAAAGGCAGAGATTTTGATGTTTCATAAGATCAAACTGGGATAAAATTTGTATGGTAGGCATTGATCTGAGAGTGAGGGTGGAAAAGAGAACAGAGAGAGTGCAAGCAGGATCACCACCTTGGTAAGCACTCGGATTCGTCTCGGTCCTTACAGTTGTGTTAATACAATGCATGAAGTTCACAGTTTGTGGTATGAGCCGGATTCAGATGGATAATTATCACATATTTAAGTTGGTTTGGGGGGTGCAGATTGGTGTGGGTATTTAAAAAAAAGAAAGAAAAGAAGCTCAAGCTCATTTCTGGGACATGATAAATGAAAAGCTGCAGTGGCAGTCACGGCACAATACAAGTTACCTGCTTGTTAACTCAGCATAAAAGGCGGGTAAAAGTTTTATTTGTTTTTATTTTGCTGTGTAGGCAGAGCTTAGTGGAGATGAATGAGAGGCGATGATGACTCAGTGGAGATAAAGAGAGACAGGCAGGTTTGCGGAGTGAAGTCTGGACATAGAGCAGAAGAAATATCCAGTCAAACAAAAGTCAAAAATACCTTAGACAAGGAGGAGGCCGTGACGGAAGCATGGAACAGGTAACGAAACGATGTGGCGACAAGTGGCTCCAAATGCAGCAGGCTGATGACCTGAGGAGAACCAGGTGAGTAGACTGTTTCAATCAGGAGGAGTAGCAGAGGAGGCCAGATGAGGTGCAAACAGGATCAATGTGATCAGCAGATCAGATCTGATCAGCAGAGACAGACAACATAGTATTAATAATAAAGAGTGCTAAATGAACACTGCTGTAAACTAATAAATAAATACATAAATACTAAGATAGTAATATATCATCTAAAAATAGGATAGAAGGTTCAGGTTCATACATGATATTACAATAGGATTATATATGTGCATGTGTGCACATTCACACGCTGCATAGATAATTAGAATATAATAAATTTATAAGATGTTCTAAAAAATAAGATAATTATGTAATTAACATAATTGCATTCCATATTACATACAAATTAATCCAGGTATCAAGTAGAATATCTAATACTTCCTTGTTAATGAGGAGGAAAATGTTCTATTATCTTGGTAAAAGCCCTCAAATTACATGCAGGACTTCTCCCGTATTAAAAATCTGAACGTATGTATTTTAAAGGAGATGTCTTTGTTCTGTGTGTTTGTGTTTTGCAGGCTTCAGGTTCCCACATCACACCTGTGTGCGTTGAATCTTAAAGGATGTGAAAACAGACCTGTGGTGGATGATCAATAGCATTGGGCCAGAAATCCTACTCCGGACGCTCCAGGTTCTGGTCAGCTCTGCTTTAAATTCCTCTGGGGGGGGAATCGGCCAATGTTGTGCCACATCAGAGATTTAATGCTGTGAACCATCGACTATTGTGTCCATGATCTAACCTGTCACTATGTAATGGATGAATGCTTTACAACCAATGAGGCTCCACATGTTTGGCTGTAACCTGAAACAGAGACGCCACTGTAAACTTTGCCCGCATTGATTTTTGACGCTGCCTTTGAGACTGTTGACATTGTGGCAAGAAAGTTTTCTCCTAGAGAAGAAAAACACTGAGACCGTCCTCCTCACGAAGACTGTCTCTCCTCCTGTTCTTCACATAAGCACTTTTTCTGTCAGGGTTCTCATTAGTTTGCTCTGTGTGTGTGTGTGTGTGTGTGTGTGTGTGTGTGTGTGTGTGTGTGTGTGTGTGTGTGTGTGTGTGTGTGTGTGTGTGTGTGTGTCTCATACTTGTTGAAAAACCTGGTGCTACCAGATTTGTTTATTGCTGTCTTTATATTTGATGTTTTATTTGATAAATTGCTTATTTACATCAGGTGAGAGGTTCAGGATTCTTCTGGAGACACAAAGGACAAACTGGTTCTGTTTTAGCCAATAAAAAAAACACTCAAAAAAACCACTGAAAACTGAGAAAACATGACCAAATAGAAAGATTAGATTATTTTAATTGATGGCTACGAGTGACTAATCATCGGAATTATGTTATGCATGTAAAACTAAATAGTCAAACTCATTAATTTAGTTGATAGATTTTCACTCGACAAACTATAGAAACAAATGAGACACAGATCTGAATGTTTTCTTGTCAGCTTTTGCAGCTGCTCTACAATGCATACATCCAAGAGGGTCATGTTGACATTGCGTCTCCTGCAATGCAACTGTTGCACATTAGCAATAAGACGTTGCAAATTATGGACTATTTATTTTATGGTCTCTCCTGAATGACAGACCACTTGCAGCCCCCCCTCTTCCCACCTTACCAGTCCTCTCTTTCCCTCATCCTCCTCCATCCCTCATTAGCCCTTCATCAGTGCTGAATTATCCTGCTGTTCTATTATTCTCCAGAGGCGGCTGGCGCTGACGCAGCGTTGAGGAGTTGTGCTGTCGTTTTTTGTTTTTTTCCCCCCCCTCCCTCCTCTCACATCTGCACGAGGGAGGGAAGCTACCATCCCAGAGGGGCCTTGGAGAAGGGCAAGCCAAGAAAGGCACGTGTGACGGAAAGGCGGATGGGACACATTAAACTTCCAGCAAGAAAGAGATGAGACAGAGGGGACAGATGGATAAAGGAAGTGACAGAAGGAAGAATGACATAGCATGGATCCACCAGAGACTTTTGGCCTAAGCTCCGGCACACATTGGCAATCTTCAATAAGTCGCTTTGCTCTCTAATCTCTCTTTTTTATCTCTTTCTCCATAAACCCACAGTTCAAAGACCCCCCTGCTCCTCCCTTCCTGTTCCCACATTAATTAAATCCGTGTGTAATTACGATCATCAAGAAAGGAATCTCAGGAAAGTAAGAAGAATTGGTCACATCCTCGTATCTTTGAAGTGAAATTACTCGAGCAAACTTTACAGCCAGAAATAAAGACGCCACACAGTACAGGAGGGAAAGGAGGGGGCTTCGAATGAAAAATGACAGATCTGAACTGAGCTATGCCTCGGCCTGAGATCTGAACCCGCTGTGAGGACATGGAAGGGCTGAGAGAAGGGACCGTTTAACCCACAGAGATCAATAAAGACGGTGTGATGATCTGTTTCGGTGGCTGAATATCAAGGCTGCCTGTCCTCATTCCCCCGACCTTACAGCAAATGTTTCCCCCCCGGCATCATGAAAACAGTTTGTAATTATTCATCAGCTGCTCTAGAGACTGGAGGGCATCTAAGTGCAGCGATGACTCTGTTCTAGGAATGCAAGATATACAACAGGCTGATGAATCATCTGCCAGATAATGAGAAATTAATATCATCATAATATCATATGATACCTGAAAAATAGAACCCATTATGCAAAGCAAAACTGCTTTCATAGATCTAACAAGAGCAGCATCTACAAATCTAATGCAGGAGGTACCAGTATGCACCTTTAGGTCGAGATTTTTAGAGCATGAGAAAGAATGAAAAAATCAGTTAATAAAGTGACAAAACTCCCATCAGGTTAAATTCAGGTTTAAGTTTTTAGATTTCTCTATTTCAGAAATCAGCCTCGGCCACATTACAGCGCCCTGTCACTCCGGAGTGAGCCAATAACCTTTGAGCTGTCAGTCATCGCCTGCGCCTCCAGGCTAACCTGCTGCAATCATCTTTTCTTCATCCTGCCATTATCCTCCCTTCCTCCATCTGCCCTTCTCTCCTCCTACATGGACTCCTCAGGCCAGGGCAGGGCAGACGCATGAATAATTTCTACAACAGAGCCATATTTATTATGACCTCCGCCAAGGGAGGAGGTTATGTTTTTGCCGTCGTTGGTTGGTTTGTTAACAGGATGAAAGTGAAGTGGCCCAAGGAAGAATCGATTAGATGTTGGTGGTTTTTGTCGAATAACTTTCAAACTAATAATGATATCAACATGTTTCCATAGGTTTTCAGGGTCAAAATATCAAAATAAAATATATACATGGTTAAATTATGACAGAAGTACTGCTTTTGGGTGTAATGGAAATATGGGGAAACTGAGCTGAGAATCCCAAAGAATCAAGGAAGTTAAAGACAGCGGCTGAAATTTCAGACCAAACTGAGGTAATAATATTGGCAAAATCTGCGATTTTACTTAATCTGATTACAGAACAAATTGTTCACATTTATAATCCAATGCATACCCAGAGCAGCAGCAATACTTCTCTAGTATTTATCTTCTACTTATTTTACTAATCAGATACTTAGAAGGTTGGAATATTCAGAGGAATGTGTATTGTGTAATAAAGACAGTCTTCAATGCAGTTAATCAGTCTATTATATTTATTTCAATTATAAAGTCTGTTTCTGTTAATATTTTACGTTGAAATATATATTTTAAATAATATAGACATTTAATATGAGAATATTAATCATTTTATATGAGAAATTTACATTAATTTAAATAAAATATTTATAAACATCATTCTATATAAGAAATTTACATTACTTTAAATAAAATATTTATACATCATCTTACATAATAAATGTGCAAAATACAATATTTTTCAACGTCATTTAAAATTTAATTAGAACACCTCAAAACACAACAAAAGTTATATCAGTCTAGACTGAATCTTTTTTTCCCAACAATCCCCCCAACAAGTCTGTCTCTCTGAGACAGAGAGAGAGACAGAGAGAGAGACAGAGAGACACAGAGACAGACCCAACGATCCACCTTGAGCAAGCACTAGGCGACAGTGGCGACGAAAAACTTCCTTACAAGGCAGAAACGTCGAGCAGATCCGAGACTCAAGGTGGGCGGTTTTCTGCTTTGACCGGTTGGGGTGAGAGAGAGAGAGAGAGAGAGAGAGAGAGAGAGAGAGAGAGAGAGAGAGAGAGAGAGACAGAGAGAGAGAGAGAGAGAGAGAGAGAGACAGAGAGAGAGACAGAGAGAGACAGAGACAGAGAGACAGAGAGACAGAGAGAGAGAGACAGACAGAGAGACAGAGAGAGAGAGACAGACAGAGAGACAGAGAGAGACAGAGACAGACAGACACAGAGAGACAGAGACAGAGAGACAGACAGAGAGACACAGAGAGAGACAGACAGAGAGACACAGAGAGAGAGAGAGAGAGACAGAGAGAGAGAGAGAGAGACAGACAGACAGACAAAGAGAGAGAGAGACAGAGACAAAGAGAGAGAGAGACAGAGAGAGCCAGAGAGAGAGATAGAGAGACAGACAGACACAGAGAGACAGAGAGAGACAGAGACAGAGAGACAGACACAGAGAGAGAGACAGAGAGACAGAGAGAGAGGGACAGAGAGAGAGTGACACAGAGACACAGAGACAGACAGAGACACAGAGACAGACAGACAGAGACAGACAGACAGAGACAGACACAGAGAGAGACAGACAGACAGAGACAGACAGACACAGACAGAGTGAGAGAGAGAGAGGCAGAGGGAGACGGGGAGGGAGGGACAGACATGACACAGACATGTCCCTGTCCCTCACAAGAAGCTCAAAACACAAAATTCTGATCAACAAAAACTCACCTCTAATTCACAAACACAATATAACAGACCCAGAAGGACACTATGACATCATCAATGGAACAATCAATAACATCAATATATCAATTTCAAGCATCTATGGTCCAAACACAGATGACCCAACTTTCTACCACAATTTCTTTACATCACACATTTTATCACTACTACTTAGTGTAGGGTGAGGGTAGGTCAGTCGACCCCCACCTCACCATGCCCTGCGACTTCAGCCCTGGTTTCGCCTTGCTTGAATGATCAAACATGGTCATTCCCTTGGAACAACAATCTGCTCGCCATTGTGGAGATACAACCCCACAATTCACCTAAAGATAACGCCCGTAATCACACCTTAGGGTCTGTACCCACACAACATTTGCCTTCCCTTAACATATCAAAGAGGACCTGGTTTCACCCCTCCTGACCCCTTGCTGAGTACCAGAGACACACCAGGGTATCAGCCTGCAACTCAGGAGACCATGAGACTGCTTTCTGTTCCAAACCACAGGATCCAAAACCCTGCATGGGTTCAGAAACTGGGAATCAATGAATCAATAAAAATCTGACAATCCAACCAACCTTCCATGCCAAAAGGTTCACCATACCTCCTGCCTCTTCTCCTCTTCCTCTCATCACGGAAGCAAGAGAAGAAATGTGTTCATGACTGTGTAAGCATGATTTCTGGGAAGCTGAACTCTGCAACATGTTCTAATGGATCATTTCTGATGTTCGCTTTATTGTTGTGTGTTTTACTCCTTTTGTAATATGTTTTGTGTTTTGAATTTGATGAGCACATAGTGATGATTTTCTTCCTGTATCCCTTTGAGTTCATGTTTATTGCATGTGTGCTTTGATGCCTCCTTCCAGTGGAGAGACTCAGATGTCTCGCCTATTGTTTCTATGCCAGCTGGTGATGTGAACGCATATCTTACAGTAAAATAGAACACGCCCTTACTTCCGGCAGCTGTGAGGATTTAAAAGCCGCGGCGCGAAGCAGCTCGCTCTCTTGCTCCGCTTGCTCCTACCTCCACCTGACATGAATTCATGTCAAGCGGAGCAAGAGAGCGAGCTGCTTCGCGCCGTGCCTTTTGAAGCCTCACAGCTGCCGGAAGTAAGGGCGTGTTCTATTTTACTGTAAGATATGCGTTCACATCACCAGCTGGCATAGAAACAATAGGCGAGACATCTGAGTCTCTCCACTGGAAGGAGGCATCAAAGCACACATGCAATAAACATGAACTCAGAGGGATACAGGAAGAAAATCATCACTATGTGCTCATCAAATTCAAAACAAGAAACATATTACAAAAGGAGTAAAACACACAACAATAAAGCGAACATCAGAAATGATCCATTAGAACATGTTGCAGAGTTCAGCTTCCCAGAAATCATGCTTACACAGTCATGAACACATTTCTTCTCTTGCTTCCGTGATGAGAGGAAGAGGAGAAGAGGCAGGAGGTATGGTGAACCTTTTGGCATGGAAGGTTGGTTGGATTGTCAGATTTTTATTGATTCATTGATTCCCAGTTTCTGAACCCATGCAGGGTTTTGGATCCTGTGGTTTGGAACAGAAAGCAGTCTCATAGTCTCCTGAGTTGCAGGCTGATACCCTGGTGTGTCTCTGGTACTCAGCAAGGGGTCAGGAGGGGTGAAACCAGGTCCTCTTTGATATGTTAAGGGAAGGCAAATGTTGTGTGGGTACAGACCCTAAGGTGTGATTACGGGCGTTATCTTTAGGTGAATTGTGGGGTTGTATCTCCACAATGGCGAGCAGATTGTTGTTCCAAGGGAATGACCATGTTTGATCATGTTTGACCACAACTGCTTCAAAAACCGCACAATAGCCACAACTCTGACAGTTTGGTGGAGAGTCAATAAAATAAAAAACTACCACACAAACACCTATATGACACAATCCAGACTTCACAGCAAATAAATCACCTCAAACAGGCAATAAATGGAAATAAGAAGGGATCACACACCTCCACCACATTTTTGACCAAAACATCATGCTAACATTAGTGCTAACCCTAACATTCTATTATCCTCCTCTCTATGCATACTCAGCAATCTGGATACACACGACCTACGCTCAAAAGTAATCACAGTGCACCTACTTGTAGCCCAGAAAACAATACTACTGAAACTACAGAAAGAAACAACATACTTCCATGGAACAATCAGCTATACAAAAAAAAAACCCAACTTTAACAATTCCATAAAATATACTCAACAATCCCCCGCTGCATTATACTATCTGTGAGTTAAAACACAAATATAAATAAAAACATCAAACTGGGGGGAGACTAGAAATAACAATCTGTAGGAATGTACAACCAGAAAGCACTAACTTGAAACAACCAAGCCCATCCTACAAATGTAAACAGGTTACGATCTGCATTGCTAATACTAAAGTCACTATTTGATGAATAAAAATTAAAAAAAATACTTATCCTACACTCTGGGACGCCAGCAGCAAGAAAATGGAGTCGTTATCCATTTAAAGACTCGACGAACCCTGCCGAGAAACTTTTTTGGGCGACTAGTGGAGGCCGAGACATCAGGGGCAAAACCCGGAGGTTCAGCCCCTTTTGCAGCGTCTTCATCTCCAGGGATGCAGACATCTGGATCTTGATGCAAGACATGAGGTACGTGTCCATCACGAATCCAGGGCCGACTCATGGTGGCTTGGGAGTCGTCCAGACTGCAACAAGAATGACAATCAGTTAGTCAATCAATCAATCAAACCATCACATATGTGATGTCTACTACCAGACACACAGTCACTTACTAGGCTCTGCTGTCAGGGATCTGTCGGAGGTGCTCCATGGTAATGAACGGATGCTGCAGAGCCTCTTGGGGTGAGATTCTCTTATCCGGGTCGACATGGAGCAGCTGTTTAAGGAGGTCTACAAAGACCAACCTGTCCTCAAACTCAGCTTCCTCATCTTTGTCATAGAGCTGGATTTGAAAACAGATTGAGTTGAGTTGATCCAGTCCCTACCTCTCAGAGACAGGTAGTTAACAAGAGCTGATTCAGTCTTAACTTTAACAACAGAGAGTACTTACATGAACCAGGTAGTCCAGAGAGCTGGGCATGTCATTGGTGGTCTTCGGATACAGGTGATTGGCTGCTGCGTATTCCTCTGGGGTCTAAAGAGACACATGTTGAAAGAGAACCATTTTAAAAGAGCTTAAATAAAATGATTTAATAATTTTAAACAAAGGAGAACATGGTTACTCTACCATTATCCTCCTTGATGGTCCACCAGCAGCTTCTTCCTTACAGAAGTAACGCTGGGTGTACATCCCAGCATGAAGCAGGTGGTCCTCCGGCTGACCCACAAGTTGAACAATGGCCCTCATCTGCAGACGAAGAATACAGAGTTACATTAGCTGACATTCTGCATAAAGTCTCCACTTGTTTGTGTACATTTGTGTGAGGTAGCTGACCTACCAGCTCATACTCAGTCCCATAAGGGAAGAGGTGGTTCCCGAGGTACAGGAAAACCAGGACGCAGCCGACTCCCCAGACATCAATGGCCTCATTGAAGGGCAGGCCAAGTAAAATCTCTGGAGCCCTGAGGAGGGAGAACAAGAGTTAAAGATGAGAAATCTGTTGGACCAAGAGAACAGCATGGATTTCTAAATGAATGACATAAACTCTCTAAGATTAAGGGATGAAGATACCTGTATGCTAATGCCTGAAAAGTCATTCCAGGACAGACAGCGGCGACTGGATAGGCATTTCCAAAGTCAATCAATTTCACCCTGAGGGGCTGGTCCTTCACATTTACAAACATAATGTTGTCTGGCTTAATGTCGGTGTGCAGGATACCAACTACCCTGAGGGCGTCCAGAGCCACAAACAGCTGCAGGGACAAACAAGAATGGAAACATTTGAGATTCAGTTTTCCAAGTGTTAAATTTAGGATAAAGGTTCAGGTTAGATTTTCTTCATTGATGACTAGCGGATATGTAGAACAATTGATTGGCTCCAAATTACAATAATACAGACCTGCTTTGCTATCGGCCTGATAGACTCCAGTAACAGTGGTGTAAAGTCAAAGTCTTCGAGCCAGTCGTAGAGACTCCTGTCTAGCATCTCAAAAGCCAGACAGGTCAGTCCCTGGTCATCAAACTGCTCGAAGAACTTTAAAATGTTGGTTTGGTCCACGTCCAGGACACTGAGGGACTCCAACATGGACGCCTGGGGAGAAAAGAGACATGACAACCATTCATAGCACCTACTCTAATGGAGAATACTACATCTAAGAACTAAATTAATCCAACAGAGTACAAAAACCTACCTCTGCCTGTGTGGAAAGTTTGTCCTTCACAAACTTAATAGCCACATCCGCTTCTGTTGCCAGATTTCTGCACCTGGCCACTTTCCCAAAGGAGCCTTCACCCATGATCTCCAGTACCATGTAGTCAGAGGAGGAACTGGAGACAGTTAGACCTGCTTCAATCTTAGGAGGTGGTCGTGGAACTGTGAGGAAAGACGTAACCATGGAGATAAAAGATGTAGAATCTGTGTATTCAATCTGTGAGGCTGATCGAATCAACATAACGGCGAAAACACACACACACACACACACACAGCAACAGCGAAAACACACACACACACACAGCAACAGCGAAAACACACACACACACACACAGCAACAGCGAAAACACACACACACACACAGCAACAGCGAAAACACACACACACACACAGCAACAGCGAAAACACACACACACACACAGCAACAGCGAAAACACACACACAGCAACAGCGAAAACACACACACAGCAACAGCGAAAACACACACACAGCAACAGCGAAAACACACACACAGCAACAGCGAAAACACACACACACACACACACAGCAACAGCGAAAACACACACACACACACACACAGCAACAGCGAAAACACACACACACACACACACAGCAACAGCGAAAACACACACACACACACACAGCAACAGCGAAAACACACACACACACACACACACACACACAGCAACAGCGAAAACACACACACACACACACACACACACAGCAACAGCGAAAACACACACACACACAGCAACAGCGAAAACACACACACACACACAGCAACAGCGAAAACACACACACACACACAGCAACAGCGAAAACACACACACACACACACAGCAACAGCGAAAACACACACACACACACACAGCAACAGCGAAAACACACACACACACACACAGCAACAGCGAAAACACACACACACACACACAGCAACAGCGAAAACACACACACACACACACAGCAACAGCGAAAACACACACACACACACACAGCAACAGCGAAAACACACACACACACACACAGCAACAGCGAAAACACACACACACACACACAGCAACAGCGAAAACACACACACACACACACAGCAACAGCGAAAACACACACACACACACACAGCAACAGCGAAAACACACACACACACACACAGCAACAGCGAAAACACACACACACACACACAGCAACAGCGAAAACACACACACACACACACAGCAACAGCGAAAACACACACACACACACACAGCAACAGCGAAAACACACACACACACACACAGCAACAGCGAAAACACACACACACACACACAGCAACAGCGAAAACACACACACACACACACAGCAACAGCGAAAACACACACACACACACACAGCAACAGCGAAAACACACACACACACACAGCAACAGCGAAAACACACACACACACACACACAGCAACAGCGAAAACACACACACACACACACACAGCAACAGCGAAAACACACACACACACACACAGCAACAGCGAAAACACACACACACACACACACAGCAACAGCGAAAACACACACACACACACAGCAACAGCGAACACACACACACACACACAGCAACAGCGAACACACACACACACACACAGCAACAGCGAAAACACACTCACACACACAGCAACAGCGAAAACACACTCACACACACACACAGCAACAGCGAAAACACACACACACACACACACAGCAACAGCGAAAACACACACACACACACACACAGCAACAGCGAAAACACACACACACACACACACAGCAACAGCGAAAACACACACACACACACAGCAACAGCGAACACACACACACACACACAGCAACAGCGAACACACACACACACACACAGCAACAGCGAAAACACACTCACACACACAGCAACAGCGAAAACACACTCACACACACACACAGCAACAGCGAAAACACACACACACACACACAGCAACAGCGAACACACACACACACACACAGCAACAGCGAACACACACACACACACACAGCAACAGCGAAAACACACTCACACACACAGCAACAGCGAAAACACACTCACACACACACAGCAACAGCGAAAACACACTCACACACACACAGCAACAGCGAAAACACACACACACACACACAGCAACAGCGAAAACACACACACACACACACAGCAACAGCGAACACACACACACACAGCAACAGCGAACACACACACACACACACACAGCAACAGCGAACACACACACACACACACACAGCAACAGCGAACACACACACACACACACAGCAACAGCGAACACACACACACACACACAGCAACAGCGAAAACACACTCACACACACAGCAACAGCGAAAACACACTCACACACACACAGCAACAGCGAAAACACACTCACACACACACAGCAACAGCGAAAACACACACACACAGCAACAGCGAAAACACACACACACACACACAGCAACAGCGAACACACACACACACAGCAACAGCGAACACACACACACACACACACAGCAACAGCGAAAACACACTCACACACACAGCAACAGCGAAAACACACTCACACACACAGCAACAGCGAAAACACACACACACACACAGCGAAAACACACACACACACAGCGAAAACACACACACACACACAGCGAAAACACACACACACACACAGCGAAAACACACACACACGCGCACACACACCGCAACCGCGAAAACACACACACACACGCGCACACACACCGCAACCGCGAAAACACACACACACACGCGCACACACACCGCAACCGCGAAAACACACACACGCGCACATACACCGCAACCGCGAAAACACACACACACACACACACCACAACCGCGAAAACACGCGCACACACCACAACCGCGAAAACCCGCGCACACACACCACAACCGCGAAAACACACACACACACCACAACCGCGAAAACACACACACACACCACAACCGCGAAAACACACACACACACCACAACCGCGAAAACACACACGCACACCACAACCGCGAAAACACACACACACACCACAACCGCGAAAACACACACACACACCACAACCGCGAAAACACGCGCACACACACCACAACCGTGAAAACACGCGCACACACCACAACCGCGAAAACACACACACACACCACAACCGCGAAAACACACACGCACACACACCACAACCGCGAAAACACGCGCACACACACCACAACCGTGAAAACACACACACACACACCATGAGCAAAAATAAGACCATAAACAAACAGCTGAACCGTGAACAAAGCACACCTTAAAACACATCTGAACCGTGAACAAACACACTTGTTCTCAACCATGTTTACATAAATTATACCTTCTTGACACAGAGCTGCTCTGTCCTGGGTTACATTTTTACAGTTTAGGTACAGGTTCAGTGCGTTGTATAGTATATGTATTTAGCATCATGTACAGTTTAGTGTGTTTAGTCTTACCTGGTGATGACATCTTTGAAAGGGAAATCTGCTCAGCTGAGGTGTCGGTGTCGAAAGACAAATCTGATGGTTGCAGTGAATTCGTCATAATCTTTAAAGATGAAATATTCTCAGTTGAGATGAAACTTCTGTTGAAGATAAAACTTCAAGGATGAATCTTCCAAAACTTTGAATAGTTTGCTCTCCGCAAGATAAGACTCGTCTCAAATGTTTGTTACTTTCTCAGCGACAACTGAAAAAGAACCACGATAGACAGCTAACATCGACTTTTATACCTGTTTGAACGACAACAACTCTACACCTGCTCTGATTGGTTAGAGGTCTTTCGTCCTGCGCAGCGATAGAGTGAGGTGGCCGAGAAATTGCCAGAACGTTTTAGCTGCTAATATGTGTGACTTTTGTCATTGTCTTGTTAAATATTTAATTAATTGTTATAAAATGCAAAACAAAATGCAGGGACAACTGTAGTAAAGCTCAGAGCAGCTAAATGAATTAGAAATGTGCTATAAGGTGTCATTAGTGAGAATTACCCACTCGGTTTAGCATGCTAACACGCAGTTGTTCTTATGTCCAGTATTCTTTGATATGATAGCTGGTTAGCTGTGTATCGCTACTATTGTTGTGGTTCAGATTTTGACTCCAGCCATTATACCTTATGTTGTTACCTTCCTTGTAATTAAGTGAATGTTAGGATCTGCGTCTGTTTTTGTATGTCTCCACGTGGTTCTTTGTTTACATCGCTGTCGGGCCGGCGTGGATACCTGGTTTCTCCCTCACTCCACCACAGCTGTTCATCATCATCATCCAGCTCATCTTCAACCAATCTTCAATCAGTGGCAGAATAAGACACCGGCTCTCCTCACAAGACTTCGCCAGCGTGGTAACTATGACTCTTCGGCCAAATCTGCTAAGTGATTCCTGTTTTTTTAAACCAGTTTTTTGAATCCACCTCTCCTTTGTCTGTAGGATCAGACACACCTGCCTTCCTGCTCCTCCTGCCCAGCCCGATCATTCCCTGTGAAGTTCTGGAGTTAATTTTCCTGTGGAGACTTTTTGTGTTTAATTAAACAGTTCATATCCTTTTTCCTGGCCTCCTCTCTGTGTCCGCTATTTTGGGTTCAGCAGGTCTAGTTTGTAACAGAAGGACCGTTCCTCCAGGTAGGCAGTCAGTCATAGTGGAGCTGCCGATCCACTCACCTCTGCAGAGGTCATATCTGCGGTCCCCAAAGCCCAGAGGCCTCTGAAGGAACATCAATCACTGCAGACCTTGGACACACTCTAACGCTATGGCTCTATAGAACTATAATGTGCTATAAGGACAAGCGTGGCCACCACTTTCTTGGGTAAACACTGTGTTCTTTTACCATGTCAGATACACCGTTTCACAAGGATATCTTACATGATTGAGGTGAATGTTGCCTTTATGCTTAAAGGCATTTGTAACACGTGCAATTCAGGGGCTACTTTTGGCTTGTTATCAGTAAAGAGAAAATGTCATAGCGTTTGATATGGAGAGCAAGGTTATTTCTGATGTCCTCATCAGTCACACTAACCTCTCTGAACCCTTCACACCCTGTGGAACATATTTAAAGCACAAGGACAAGAGGGCTGATCATGCTTTCAGTGCACAGTGCTACTACGTCAAATATGGACAAATGCAAAGATCAGACCAGTTCGCTTGTTAAAGGAATGGTTCGATATTTAGGAAATGTGCTTATTGGCTTTCGACAGATGTCTGAGACAAAAGGATAACCTTGTCATGAAGCTAACAGCTAGCCTGAACCCATCAGCACCTCTAAAGATGAATAATTAATTTATTAGATTTCGATCGTTTCATCTCAGGTACTATAATTTATTCTCACCCATCAGCTGGGGTAAGTGACTGCTGTTAGTCAGTGGAGATGATGAATAAATGTGCCGAGCTAATATATAGACTGTTGTTTGTCACAACATCCCATGTAACTCACTCCAAATCCTCTAAATTATTATTTTTACCCCTTTGTTTTAGTCTTATTTTGTGATTTTACCTTTGGGATGTGATGACTTTTTATTATGTTTTTCTTATTACCTTTTACTATCTTATTTTTTATCTATTTGTTATATTGATTTACTTTTATTTCATCATCATATTAATTCTCTCTTTATTTATTGCCCATCCCACAGATGCTCTATTGGGTTGAGATCTGGTGAATATGCTGGCCAAGGAAGGACAGCGACATTGTTCTGGTCCAGGCTACTCCTGACAGACATGAGCCACATGTGGTCTGGCATTGTCATGCATGATGGTGATGCCTGATTGCTGTATCCTGGGGATGGACCTGGGACTGTATCTCGGTAGCGGATAGCTGTCAGTGTACCAAGGATGTGGACAAGGTCTGACCACCATCCATTAGCAATGGCTCCCCACATCATGACACCAACACCAAAACGGTCCACTTCCTGGATGTATGCTGCAGGATAGCGTTCCCCACGACGACGATACACACACCTATGACCATCAGCTCTGTGCAAGTTAAATCTGGACTTGTCACTAAATGTGATCTGCCTCCACTGTGCAATGTGCCATAACATCTGTAACATCTGTGCTACATGTGTCTGCAGAGTTCAGACCATCAGCATCAACAGCATCCCAACTGTCTGGTCATGTAAGTTTTGCGGACGCCGTGGCATCATCATTTGTTTAAGTGGGACATTGATTAGATTCGGGATTTTATTGCCTTGGCCAGGTGTTTTCAATCATGTAGAAAAAAATCTCACCAATATCATTTACTCTGAAATGCACCAATGACTGTTATTTCTATGTTATGACTAAATGATGGTTATTCATGATTTAACATGTTTTGGTTGTGGGTACTTAAAACGGTAATTTCAGTGCATCACATGCTTGTTTGTTTCAGTAGATTAGGACAGGAAGGAAGGAAGGAAATACTGTGTTCTTAAAAATATGCGTTTTTAAAGTTGGTTAGTATATTATTCCATGTAGGTATTTTGCTCATTTTGATGTAACATTGATGACCTTTTAATAAAACGAGGAGAGTAGGGGCAAATCATTGGGCTGCATGATTATTTAAAACTTGTCATAGTAAACAGGAAACCAGAGATGATAAGTGTCCTGGCCAAGATTTTATGAGTTTTCTTTGTGCCTTCCAGCAGAGTATCAGCAGTACAGTTACTTATGAATGCAGAGCCTGGTCAGAGCTGCACAGATGAGTTTGGCTCAGAAGCAAAAGGCATCCTCTAGCGATAACAGCAAATACTCTTATAATGTATTTCTTTAATATAAAACATTGCCCATCCTTACACACAAATAAGCAGTGTGAAGTCTTATGAATCCAAACTCGGTGGCAATGAGAAGAGCAGTGTTTAGCTGATACACAACTAAAATGAATTAAAAATAAGAACACATGAAGCATGAATACATTTACTGTTCTGTACAGTCGGCAGTCAGATGAATTTCTAGTTGTTCTGAAATATTTATAATTCATGTATTTCATTATAGTGTGTGTCCATTTGTATGACCTTCAACTTGTGTAATGTATTCAGTATTTTAAATGCACAAAAAAGCCATGTATTTCTTGAATACTGAACAAATAAACAGTGCATAAACAATACATGTAGAGAAAATTATTATAATGTAGAAATAGTAGTATTTATTGATTGCATTTTGAAATATTACAGCTGATAAATCATGGTGATTTTGTCCTGGAAATACAGAAGCAGCATGTCATCAGAATCCACTGAGGAAGACCTTCACTCTCCTCTTCTCCTCTACATCACTGTCCTGAACCACGGACACGTCTCTCAGACGTCTCACTTTCCTCCTGCTGCAGTACTTTATAACTCAGGATCCAAGGAAAAAATCACGCTGCTCTCCAGTCTGACCAAGGATGTGTCCTTAGTCACATCATTTCCAACAGTGGTCATCTCCTCATCCACAGAGCCGCCTGCAGAAGCCGCCTCCTCCTCCAGAGGAACCTCTCACTGCTCCTCTTCAATGCTGCTGTTCTTTGACCAGCTCTTGCAGGAGTTCTTGTTCCATCTGATGGAGACAGAGGTGGTCAGTTTTTGTCAACAGCAGGCTCAAAGAACATAATGTAGCTGATGGTTGACTAATATAACACAATCTGTGCTGATAACATTTAAATATCACTCCGAAGATCCTCAGTATTTTTATTCACCACTTCAGGTGCTATCGTCTCAATTATATCCTGAAACCTGTAAAAAATATGTTGGAACCTCTATAATTTTTAAGCCATTATAAAAAAAAATGAAAAAGCACCTGGTATCTGGGTCTACTTTTTTTGCACCACTGATTGGTCAGAGTGAATCCTGTCTGCGTTATAGCGTCATCATTTTCCCAGCACACAAGGAATATCCTTTAGCTCTTCTCCTTGGCCTGCCTCTCGTCCGTCATCACTTTCTCTCCTCCACTCCCCCCCCCCAGAGTTACCAGATGACGGCAATTTCACAACCGTTGACTTATTTACATTTTCTGCAATCATGGGAATGTATGAATATTTACGATGCTGGTCTCTCGCTGTGGGGCATCTGCCTATACAGCCTGCTTGTTTCCACTGAATTCTGTGCATTCACAGTTGGATTCTGTGTGTTTTGTCCGCATATGTTATGTCAGCAACAGAGAAGATGTAGTATTTGTGTCTTTATGTGGTGCTGTACCTTTCCTCCTCTCCGTGAAGACATGAGGGTGAACAAGAGTACGGGGGGAAGACCAGATGAAAGGAGCTGATCAATATTTAATGAGAGCTAAAACCTCATTGCACACACATGTTATCTTTTCTCTCTGAACACTGTTCATAAATAGATAATTCCAGGAGAATGACGCGTGTTCACTGAATGAAATACAGTATGCAAGAGGCAGTACGTCTGCCCAGTGGATGTAGCCGTTGGTGTGGGTGTGTGTGAGTCTGTTGACGGAGTTGTTCACCAATATATAAAGCTAGTGATACCAATACCGATACCAGTACAATTAACCTCTAGTTGAGCAGGTAGGCAGAGGAGGAGCCACGTGAGAAGTGTGGAAATATTATAATGTAAGCTGACATAACAAAAGTAAAGTAGACTGCATGGTATTTCTGCTGAACTGTAGGGAGTAGATGTGAAAATAGCTTAATTTAATACAAACAATTTGATTAAAGACCTGAGGAACCTGTACTGGGCAGAGGTCACAAAGCTTTGACACACTCTGTGGCCCTGTTCTTACAAATTAAAAAAGGCAGAACAAATTCATCAGTGTCAGTCGAATAAGGTCGTATTTCATGCCGACACCCACAATCACAATGTATAAATAACAGGTGAACCGTATCACCTGACATGTATGCTTTGTTCAGGCATGCTTGAAAAGCACCAGGATGAGGGTTCATATATCCTCTGTAGTGCCACTATGCACCACTTACACGAGAGGAGATTCAGAATATATGGTAATTTGTGCAAAAAAAGTTGTTTTTTTCTTATGTATTTCTGTTGAAATATTTATAATTATCTGCACATCCAACAGAAATGATGCTAAATGTTAATAAAATGATTATATCTGTTTGTATTGACTAGCAGAGACAGCCGAGTCAGATCCATTTGATTCTAATTGTATTACATTTAGGTAGATTTGAGCTGTTTATGAGTGTGATTTATTGACAGTCAATCGTTTCATCTCCCCCCTGTTAGACTGCTTAATATGGGTTAAAACCATGTGTGTGTGTTTTTGTGCTGTGTGTGTGCCTGACTGTGCAAATGAAGATGACATATAAAACAGTAGTGATATTTATTTATTTGATACACTGGCTGAGAGAACACACACACACACACACACACACACACACACACTCACTATGCCGAGGGCTGCATGATTTAAAACTCAGTAAATAACTCAGGCTTAACAGAAGTTGACTAAGGTTAACAGCTTGACCCCCATCCAGCAGTCGTCTGTCCCTAACATGCAGCAGATTGACAGGGGTCACAACCATACCGCATCTCTTACCCTTTATTACCCCTTTATGCACCAGAGAACACCCGCCCCCTCCTCCACTCCCCCTGCCATCCCACCCGCCTGGGCGACACTCTGACTTACCACAGCGGCGTGACACCTGTATATTAAACAGCGCCTGCTTAGTCATTTTGTTTTCGTTACACCACATGTGACCTGACGGGCTGTTTTCATTCTGGAACTTCAATTAAGGCCCAGACTGACGACAACACACTTATTCTGTAGCCGTCTGTGGAGTCGCCACTCTGGAGGGATAATGGCAATAACACAAACAACATTGAGCAATGTTGTGCTCTCCTGATGACACTACTCCATGAAGCAGTGGGTTACTAATGGAAAACTTTCTTAGACCAATGAAGGAGTCAGAAGATATTATCAAAGTAAATTTGGATTTTAATTTTAGAATAAATTAATGGCACCACAAGCGATTTGTTATTCTATCACCAGGTTTGTCGTCTTTATTATGTTCTTAATAACAGGAAGCTGGTGTCAAAGTAGTTATTTACTAAATCAGGTTGTACCATGGGTGGATCCAGGGGTGGGGCCAGAGGAGCACTGGCCACAGCTGAAAAAAAAAGTTTATTATCTATTATGTTTTTTCAGTAGGAAAATTAAGAATTTTTATTTCCTAAGCTTTTTTGATCTTTTTTGATCCTAAACTTTATACCTAATTATGTGAGTCTTTTCCCAAAGCTATGGGGTTTATGGCAAACAAGGAATGAAATGTATATAGATCTTACTGAATAAGAAAATGTGAATGGATGTTGGACATATACTTGGCCCCTCTGTGTAAAATGTGGCCCCTTTGTGACCCCTGAGCTGGAGAAAAAAATCCTAGATCTGCCTCTGGGTTACACAATTAAAATCTAATGAATATACTTCTATAAACACAGTATTAATGATGATACTGAAATACTACTCTTAATGACAATCCTACGTAAATAGACCATGACATTATACTGCTGTGTTTCAGGCTGCAAGTTATATAAATGTAGGGAATCTAATAAATTGTTATATTTTCATCTCCACTGATCAGCAATTGTAAACAGAGGTAAAGTGAAAGTCTGGAAGGATATTTCAAAGTTAAAAAATATATTTGATAACCCATTAGCTCGTCAGACAGCAACTAACGTTATCATTCAAACACTTCCTATAGCTAAGATTACCATTTCAGTGTTACATGATACAATATAAGGTGTAAATAGACCTGTCCTGTTGGATGTAATCTGCATGAATATCACACAGACAAATGTGCTAAATTTCACATATTAACATACTGACTTAACCGTAGCATATTTTGGCAACAGTATAACTTATGGGACTTTAGGGGCTCTGTGAGAATTTTGAATTAAACTCTATAAAAACACCAAAGAAGGAAACAAGAAAACCCAACAGCCAGGAAACAAAAGCTTGGTGTCTTCATACCAATGAAGCGCACGATCCTGAACTGAATGTGATCTCCACACTTCAGCTTTCATCAACTAACCAATCAGCTGCCACCTGCAACTCTTCCAAGCTGCCACTGGCCTCAGGGTACGGCCCACTCAGTGCGTGGGGTTCGCATCACAGCTGATCAGCTGTCAATCATGCTATAAGGATCCTCAGTGAGAACGGCTAATCCAATTTAGCAAATCCCTGCTTTCAAAAAAGCAACTATACAGTGATTCATATGGTATAGAAACAAATATAGATTACATATAGGATATGATGCTGTTTCTCCATCTCAACCATCTCCTCTTAGTGAGGCAGATAAGCAAACAAATTGTGCTTTTTATGACCGAAGTATGAAAGTTTCACCATATATCTACATACCAACGTTTTATTTCAGACATAGAGGCAATTTCTGTGATCTTGAGGGGTCACTGACCTTAGCATTGGACCACCACTCTGCATTATAATCAACATTTCATTTGGGTGTGTCACCAAAGCCAGTAAACAGGATGTTGTTTTATCCAGGTTTGTAGCATTAACAATTTTGACAAATACTGCTGTGTTATATGGAATTATAAGACTCATTTGTTGGAACTAATTTGAGAAATCAATAAATGCTCACGGAGAAATGGGTGGATTAGTGAACCAGTTACAGACACCCTGCCCAAGAGCAAGATGCCTCACAGGAGATAAAACTAGAAGCACTGAGTCATGATTCACATCTCTTATCATGTCTCCATTTGTCTCAGTAATCTGGATGCACTCTTCAGCCACAAAGATCCATCAACACCACCAATTTGTCTCAGGGAATGCAACTTAAAGACTGACACTGACTCACAACCTGCTCCAGTGGTTGATTCAGTCTGAAAGTCACCACCTTACAGAAGAAAATAAAGTGAAATCTGAAGAACCACTGCACTGTCAGACCTCAGGAAAGATTTGTTGATGAGAACAAAACAGCAATGTTTGGATTCCTCTCTCAGCAAATCACTTGCATCCCAGTTTATGATGGAAAAAAAAGTCCACACAAGTCATATTGGTTTGATATAAGAGGCATTTTGAATGTGTTGATTTCTTACTATGTTCTGAACTTTTACAAACCAAACAATCAACCTATAAATGGAGGAAATACTAAGCAGATGAATCCATAATAAAATAATCATTAGTTGCAATCTAATGATTGCAACTAATGAAAAAAACTTTCATGCTTTGGGAGAGAGTGAACGAAAAGAGCGAAGGAAAAAAAATATTATTATTATTATATTAATAATATAAAAATATTGTCTCACACCAGGAGATGTTTGGATTATAAAATAAAGACGGGCAGCAGGAGGACACTTCCATATTTCTAATGAGGGCTTAATCACCCCCAGGGACGAGTGGGAGGTGTATCTGCCTTGTCAAGGTAGAGTAGGCATGAGATTACATACACGCAGAGCCTGAGGTGAAACCACAGAAGAAGACAAAGGACGAGAGATAAGGAGCAGGACATGTTGGAAGAGTGTATGTGTGTGAGTTGCAGTGATATAGTGAATATTTGTACAATCATTGTAATCTTGGCCAACTGTGTGAGGAGAGAATATAAAAAAGACAGAAAATATCCCTCTCTCCCTGTCTACTTTGGAGGACTCCCCTTCCAAATAATGAAAGGCACTCTACAGCTCTATCTCCATTTCTCTCTCCATCCCTCGCCACCACTTCCATCTCTCTTTTCTCCTCTGTGGATCATGGCAAGCCAATCTCAAGCTGTTTTACTGTGATATGACACAACAGCTCTGTGGCTGCAGCAGCACCGGCCTATCGGGTGCTGTCTGCCAGCCAGTACAGCTCCCAGCTTTGGCGCCGTGCACTCTCCACGGTTTAGTGGGGTTTTCCATCGACTGCATCCAAACACTCAGCTCTGCTGATGCTAAAGTGTGTCCCAGTCACTGTGCTTCTTATGTCCCCATCCCCTACTAGCGTAATTTGTCATTTTATGCACATTTTATAGATTTACCAAAAGTTGAATATGAGCTGCTCTTATCAGCAGCTCAGGGCAGATAAGTCCCCCTCATGGAGTCCAGGTCCTGTCGGTGGTGGTGGCTGATGACTCTGCTGAGACTGAAGAAATAATGAAGAGGGACTGTGAAAACTGGTTGGTAATGGGGAAGCGGATGCCTGCATAACAGCAACACTGATGAACTAAAGATCCAGAGAGAATTATATATATATATATAAAAATAGCAGCAAGATGTTGAGTCAGCAATGAAATTGTCTCTGTGCTATTGGACAGATGTGACCAGCTGATGACAACAGCTGATATCTCAGTTGACAGCCCCAGACAATGACAGCAAGAAAGTCTGAGCATGTCTGAGAGATGTTAATGACAGGATGAAATGAGTCCTAAGTGTGTCCTGAACTTTTGCTAACCCTCATTTAGTCTACACTTAACCACTGGAACTGAAGATGACAGCCTTTTAATGCTAATTAGAACATTGCCACATTTATGACAAGCTCATTAGATTAAAACTATTTTCACAACTGCACCAAACGGGTTAAAGATTTTTAAGCTTTAGATTTAAGTTTCACTCTCTTCCCTTGATGCAGATTTAATATGCTTAAGTTGATCTATACTCTGGTCTTACTACTTTGTAAATGATCTGAGACTGTGATGCTGGCTGATCAATGCAAAGAGACACAGACAAAGTTAAGGAGCCAATATGGGAAAACATGCATTCAGCTTTGCGACTGTATTCTTGCCATTCCCCTGATCGACGGTATTGAGGTGCTGAGGTATAAAGGTGCCAAATCTAACAGGTAGAGGCAGCGAGGGTTCAAGGTGTAACGTGCCGAAGCGAGCCAACGCAACTCATTTAGAGAGAAGAGAGGAGAGTCATGAGCTGTTGGACAGAGTGGCTGCTTGTGACAATGGTGAGTGTGTGCGTATTCTAACAAGCAGTCATTTTCCTGCCAACACAGGAACACAGAAGGATGTGGACACAACTGAGGATTTTTCTTAATCACAAATATAGACATTGACACATTTTTCTCTGTTAATGCTGGTGCTCATTATTCCTACTGAACACTTGTCCCTGGCTCAATCCTAGTGTTAAATAACTGCTGCTTACCCTGGCAGGAAAGAGAGATTTGCCTTAAACTACATCTATATCAGACAGCATGTAATCTGTTATGTCTGTTGCTGCAGCGTCTGCTGGTCCCACAGAGGACACTTAAGTATGCAGTGATATAACGCGTCACAGGACACATTCAGGTAAACTCTGCAGAGGGAAATGCGCCAAATGCGTCCCCAACGCATCTTGCTTGCATTCAGACCTGTACTTAAAGCTGTCTGCTAATGATCACATCCCTCAGGACTGATGTTAATACACCAACAGCCTCACAGAGCGACTGACATGGCTGTAGAGTCAGCTCTTTCACGCTAAGGTAAAATAAAATGAGCTGACTCATTGATTGGACCATTTTCATGTTGTGTTATGAATATTTTTGTTGTGAATAATGAGTCAAAGGAGAGACAGAACAAAAAGCAAAACAAAAAGTGTCTTGTGCAGCTGTTTCTCAGGGTTTTCTTTTACTGTAGAATCCCTGTCAACACTTCATAATGGACTTAATTAATTGAGAAAGTATGGAGTTTGGAGTATGGAGTATGGAGTACAGCAGTTTTATTAGTTTTTGAGTTATTAATCAGAAATAATACCCTGATGTGAATACATCCTACCATGATTACCAAATAATTTTTGCATAATTGTAAAATTATAAGATCATTATTGACTTTTGTAATAGAGTAATTAACAAAAAAGGATCATATATATGATGACTAAAAATATAGAAATAATAGCCAAGCTGTAATAAACCTGAATTATGCTTTGCAGTTGTAGACAGCTACACCACTGGGAATTACCATGTCGCTGCATTCAAACCAAATGCGATGCAGATGTTTTGCACAGTGCAATGACATACAAAGTCAGTGGAAAGCCATGAGTAGACTTGAATTCACGCTGAGCAATGGGCATTTCTTTCTGGGTATTGACTGCATAAAGGCACTGTGCATCACTTTCCTAATCGCCCAAGAAAAAAGCACATACTGCCTGCAATGCCGTTATGTAAGGAGTCATCAAACACTTTGATTGAATGGGAAAAATTTGTGTCCAAGGACACAGATGCCTCAGCTGTTGGAGAATAACCATAACCTCTGTGTTTGCAGAATAATAGCAGAATGACATGAAAATCACCTCAGTTCAGCGTGCCTAAAATGCCATCATTCTTTTTGCCAGGATGATGGGTTGCAAATGGTGTGAAAACACTAAGGTTTTACTCACTGGATATATCATACCCCACTTCCTCTCCGGCTCTCAGACGAGACAACACTTCTAATGAACAGGATGAAGGCTGTGGAGCTGTTAGAGGCCACAGAGCTGAGTCCTGTGCTGCAGAGATTGTCCGCTTTGCTCGACTGGGTGTTGTATCTCCACAAGACAATGGGTCAGTTGTCTCCTCTGTCTGTCTTCCTCGCCCCGCTGTGGCTCCTTAAGTATTTAGAGCTGCTGACTTTTCTTCCTCTCCTCTCTTGTCTGTATGAGCGGGTCTAAAGCTCTGTCCTGTGTCAGCTCTCGCTCCTTGTTTTTCATCTCTTGCTTTCATTGTCTGTCACCTCATCAGTGGAGGTAATAATACATTCAGATTCAACCACTGGTTGCAGATTCATCCATTTCCAAACAGGCAGCCTCTTTGGCCTCTGTGCTGCAGTTTACACATTTGGCAGACAAGACCATACATGAAGTGGCTGCTATTTTACTTATTGTAGATGTTATTAGGAGGGAATGAAAAATTTCTTCTCATAAGATTTAGATAGGGGAGAAACAAAAGAGGAATCACAGCAAAATGTTTTTGGGTTTGTTCCTCCACCTTAGTGTAGACTAAGAATCTACACAAACACACTCCTCCACCAGACACCAGAGGAGCTGGTTGGGTACAGTACTTTTAAGGGTACCAACCAAAGTACATTGGTACTACTGAGTACTGATTTATGTTCAATTAATCTGTGATAAATACCAGCACCTGAATGAGAAAGTAACTTTGTTTGAGAAGGTAACTTATTGGTTCAAACCTTCAACCCTTTGATGGTCCTATGGTGAGGACCTAACGGATGGACACATATTCCCTACGATCTCCCAGGTGTTCAGCTGAGTTGAAAAATGAACAGAGCAGGACAGTTTAACAGCTAGAGGGCCAAAGTATTAGTGTCTTTGTTAACTTTCTGTAAAAGAACAGGTTACACTCTATTCGTCTCTAATGATTAAACATATTATGATGTGTTTGTTGTTCCTTTGGGAGGAGTTACCCTCTGTGGGTTGAAGTATAATATCACAGTTGGTGTTCTCTTCATTAATAGTTGGCTATCAGGTATGTATGTGTTCTTGTTTTCAACTTTAGGAGCAGACCAGATGAAGTGAGGCAGTGTACACTGTTAACACCATGTTCTGTTGCTAGGCCACTTCTTCTACAGAGGCCAGGTGGAAGATTCAGCCACAGCAGAAATATCCAGATCTCAGGTGGGTTTAGGGTTAATGACCCAACTTCAGCTCGTCCCACATGTACAACAGAGGATCGACTTTAAACATTTATCAACATTAGCAATGATTTACATCTAAATCTGATATGTAATGTAAACGTAATGATGCGCTCCCTCATTCTCAACCCCCAAAGATTTCCAAGAAATTACTACAAAGCTCTCAGGGAGAGTTTGTCTCCCAAAACCTACAAATTGATTTTTTTATCACTACAACGCAGATTCCAAAAAAGTTGGGATGCTCTGTAAAACATTAATAAAACAGAATGTGATAATGTACTAATCCTTTTTAACATTCAATTCAATTGAAAACAGCACAAAGACAACATATCTAAAGTTCTACATCATCAGCTTCATTGATTTTACTCTGAATTCTTTAAGCAACATGTCTCCAAAAACTTGGAGCAGGACAGCAAACCACCTGATTGGTCCATTCCACAGGTAAAGAGGTTCATTAATAACAGGTGACAGGATCATGAAAGAGTATGACAGGTGTGTCTGTGTGTGTGCGTCAGGTGTGGCAGTGGCTCCGTCACCAGACTCAGCTGGAGGACGACAGCAGGGTGGTGAGCCGACGGCTGGTAACTGACTTCACCAGGGAGGTGATGATGGAGCTCAGGGCTCTCTGTCCCTCTGTCAGGTGAGCAGACACCTTCAGAGCGATGAAGACATGCATCAGTGGTGCTGGAATAAAACTATATGTTCTCCCTACACTTAGATCTGCTCTCTACTGTTTGTTCTACATCCCTCCATCTCTTTGAGAAATGCCTGTTCTACTTCATCCTGTCTGACTGCCAGAGGCGGTGCTTCAAGCACTGGATGGTTCCATCTCGCACATGTGCAGGTCGAGTAATTATGTCAACAAAGTCACCCGTGACCCCTGGATGACCCGAGAGAGTCTATATCTTCTGGTTTCACCAGAGGATCTGTTTCTTCTATCTTCTCCCAATTGCAGATTCATGATAGCAGGTGAATATTTGTTACCCATATTTTGATCGGCTCGTCGCTTGTAGCTTTGTAGCCCGAGGGTTGGTGCTTCGAGTGTTTCCTCGTCCACCAGAGGCTGCTGCTGTGTGGCTATGGTGTTTTCGCTTAAAGCTAGCAGTAATTGTGGACACTGGCTCGTGTTTTGGCTGCTCGGATTGATTACTATGTAGTGTAAATATGTTATGTTATGCACTCATAATTTTGGGGCACCACCTTCAAATGAAGGAAATAATTAGATATTTAATCAGTCTAATTCTCTGTAAAGGTAGGGAGTTCTACCCAACACATTGATTCGTACCTCTGAAGAAAGAAATATATGTCGACAACAACGTAATAATGAATGGAATTTACTACTGTTTATCATAAACAAAGATTAAATGTATAGAAGAAAAACACATTCACAATCTATGGTTAAGTGAGATGATTATCTAAAAGACTTTAAGATCAATATGAGCTGACTGGTGGGAAAAGAGACGTATGGATGAACAAAACAGAACAACTATTGAATGTAATAACCTGCTTATCCTAATTTTAGGGTTAAAATTTCGACACCAACTCTGTACAAACATGCTGTGAATGCACTGGCTTGGGCTCTCAGCACTGGATCCTCTGGGCCGTTGTGATTTCTCCCGGGGCACAGCGTCCGACACAGCGGAGCTTGCTGGACACTGTAGTGAAGGGAGATTCTCAGCAGCGTCGTTAGGTTAGGAGGTGCAGGGTCACTTGGCTGACCCGGGTGAAGAGCGGAACCTGGCGCTGAGGTTTGGTAAGTCGGCTGGTGATCAGACTCACTGCCGATTCAGTAATGGCTGGGATGTTGATATTCGGAGTTGGACGTGGATAGTTCGGTTGTCTCAACAAACTTGTTAAAAAGTCATGCAAAAATTGATGATGGCCAGTCAACGTTAGTTACAAGGCTATTAAACAAAATCTGTCAAGTCTTTGGCACTTGATTTGAATTTAAAGAATGATGAGCTGAAAATCAGGAACAGAAACTTGGAACAATATAAGAAAAACTTGGAACAAAGAGTTAAAGAAAGTTAAACGAAGAAGGTGGTCCACAGGTGCTGGTCAGACCCAAGGTCTCTCTTCCATCACACTAGTGACAGCAGAGCTCTGACGGCTATGCACAATGCAGGTGGCTACGGCTTGGACCGGTTAGCCTCGGTTGAGCCTCCTATTGCCGCACTTATTGTCTCCCCAGATGAGGCTTGAGGCCTGACGTGCGCTGCCCCCGGCCACAGTGCCGGATTACAGATGACCTCCTGACCAGGACTTACAACATTGCTGCCTGTATGTGACGCGTTGGCAATTCGCTGTTACACCTGATACTGGCTCTGTCACAAAGGATTCGGGTTCGGATTCTTCAGCCCAGACCCTCTGTGACGCTTCGCTGCAGGCCTTTGCATTCATGGCCAGGGAGCTAGGCAGGTCCACTGTAACACTGGCATGTCGCCAGGTCTGGTTGGTGCAGTCCCCCCTGTCAGAGGTGTGTCTGCGAACCCTCCGCTCTCTCCCAGGAGTACCAGGCCAGACGTTTGGACCAGCCAGTGTACAGGCTGACCTGTACACTTTGGGGGTGGCAACCACTTTACAGTCGTGAGGCCAGCGCTATTCAACTCCAGATGTCCTGCACCATCGTGCTTCGGCATGGTTGTTACTTCAGGTGCCAAGAGGCCCGGTGCCCAATCGCTGCTCCTCCAGGGCCCCTAGGGGGAAGGGGATAGGACCTGAACCTTGGGCTGGCTGTCGAGTGCTTTTCTCAGCAGCACCTCAGCTACTGGGAAGAGCAGACCACAGACCCTTGGGTGGTGTCTATGCTGTCCAAGGGGTACACACTACAATTCCGACGCCGGCCCCCAATCTTTAGCGGGATCAAACTTACTGTGGTCAAGGATTCCGCAAAATCCCTCGTCCTGAGCCAGGAGGTCGCCACCCTTCTTGGAAAAGGCATTATCGAGGTCGTAGACCAGGATTACAGCTCAAGGGGTTCTACTCGATTTATTTTATAGTACCAAAGAAGGACTGCGGGTTTCACCCTATCCTGGACTTAAGAGGGCTGAACTGATTCCTCAAGATTTTTCCCTTCCACATGCTACGCGTGGCGGATGTCCTCCAGACAGTAGCACATGGGCACTGGTTTGTATCAGTGGACCTGATGCATGCACATTTTAATGTCCCCATTGCTCAACATCACAGACGGTTCCTCCACTGTGCCTTTATGGGAAGAGTGTATCAATTCAGGTTCTTCCATTTGGGCTGTTCCTAGCTCCACAAATATTTACAAGTGACCATTACAAGCCAGAAGTGTGAAAATCCTGCCGTATTTGGACAACTGGTTGATCGTCTCCCCAACTTTGGAGCAGGCTGTGAGGGACACAGCTGCTCTCCTCAGCCATGTGAACCGGCTTGGCCTTGCAGTCAATTATACCAAGAGCAATGTTACACCCAGTCAGGTTACGGGTTACCTGGGGCTGGTGCTTGACTCTTTATCAATGAGAGCCTCCCTTTCTCCAAAGCATGTGGCTACCATTCTGCAGCTCTTTGCCTTTGAGGCAACAACCCACTGCCCCCTTTGGTTCTCCTTGATGAAGATGACCAGCCCCCTAGGACAGGACGCTGTGGCTCATGCTTGGCCAGATAGCCTACTCCATGCGTTTCCCCCGCTTCCACTTATAGTGGCAATGCTGGACAGAGTCCAGCATGGCGGTCACAGTTTACTTCTGGTGGCTCCACATTGGCCGGGATGGCCGTGGTTCCCTTCGTTGTTCTGTCTCAGGTCGACGGGCGCATATGGCACCCGAATCCAAGTCATCTGCGACTGTGCGTGTGGCCTCTGAAGGCCAGGACCCAATCTTGGCATTCTGTGACTAGTAAGTGATCCATACAATCTTGAGCTCAAGAGCACCCTCCACTAGGTTGCTCTATGCTAACAGGTGGAAGTTGTTTTTGCAGTGGTGCGAGGCACATGAGGAAGTCCCAGACACATGTTCGGTGGCTGTAATACTGCGTTATCTCTGCTGGACATCTGAGGGTTGATAATTAGACTGTGTGGTCTCACTGTTTGATTAAGCGGTTCCTGAAGGGAGCCCAGAGGCTTCAAATGCCACAGGCCCACAAAATGCCATCGAGGGACTTACAGATAGTGCTGAGGTCCCTGTGGCTACCCCCATCTGAGCCACTGGGGCAGGCAGGATTGAAGTGGCTGTCTATGAAGACGGCGTTCCTTCTTGCCGTAACATCAGCAAAACTGATGGGAGAGCTCAAGATGGGTCAAGAGTCACTCTCTGGCCAAGTCCATCATTCCTGCCCAAGCAATTGTCTCCCCATCACATGAACCAATCCATTGAGTTGGCAGCTTTAGATCCCCCAGGCTCACCAGGGGGGGCCAGACAGACCACCAGACCTGTTGTGCCCGGTACGACAGAGACAGACAACCTCTTCATCTGCTATGGAGGCTGCAGGAAGGGGGCTGCACTGTCAATGCAGAAACTCTCTCATTGGGTTGTGGATGTGGTCTTGCATTCTTATAAAGCACAGGGGCTCCCTGTGCCTCGGAATATTAAGTGCCACTCTACCAGGAGTATGGCTACATCATAGGCTGCCTTGAGGGGGGTTCCTCTACAAGACATTTGCACCACTATTACCTGGTCCTCATCATGCACCCTTGCTCGGTTCTACAGGGTAAATGTTGCTCCTCATCCTGTGGCAACGGCCGTCTTGTCGACGGCTCCGAGCTCTTAAATTCGTGAGCATTCTTCGTGACCTTTCTGATACAAGTCATCCAGTGCTTGAAGCACCGTCTCTGGCAGTCAGGAAGGATGAAATAGAACGAGTTATGCATGTAACTACAGTTCCATAAGTCCTTGATGACCGCCAAAGCGTTCAGTCACTCAGAATCCTCGTGTCCTCGCAAGAAGATTCTGCAGGAACAGATCCTCTGACCACACCGGAAGATATAGACTCTCTCGGGTCATCCAGGGGTCACGGGTGACTTTGTTGATATAATTACTTGACCTGCACATGCGCGAGATGGAACCATCCAGGATTCATAGAACCGTAGTTACATACGTAACTCTTGTTTTATAGTTGGATTTCCTCCCCAGTGCCCCTACAGATACCAGTCAGGATACTGGTCTTCAGCTGTAGATTATAGCTACATACATATTTCTTTTTTTTAACACTAGATTTATTGAATTTTACTTTCATAATACAATAAAACCATATACATACCATAAAACAATATGTTTACAAATACATTAATTAAATATAGATGGTAATATCTAAATAAAATAAATAAAAATATGGACATTGTGACATAACACTCGCAACCTACAGCAATTCATCTCATCACACCGTGTTGTTTAAGAAACTCCAATAGATGTTTCCACACATTTTTAATTTCCTCTGCTCTACCTCTGGTTACAGTCTCAGTCTCTCCAATACAATACAAGATGCCATCTCCTTCATCCATACACTTATTGGAGGTATCTCCATTTTTCTTCAAGATTCTCCTGACCTGCAGGGTTCCAAAGTCAATTAAAGTTGACTGCTCTAAGCTAACGGTAAAGTTCTCTGGATAGATACCTAGAATGCACAATTTTGCTTGGTGATGCACCTTCAAACCAACAATATCTGAAATAATATCAAAGATTGCTTTCCAGTATTTTGTACCATTCAACATTTCCAAACACAATGGAGCAGTTTAACTCATGTATCTGGAATGTCAGGGGACCAACAGTTCAATTTTTCTGGGGTAATATAGGTTCTCATCAACCATTTGTATTGTAGTAGCTTCATCCGGGTATTAATCGGTTGTTTTTGGTCCTTTAAACATGCCATCTCCCAATCAGAGTATTGCATGTTCTCCACATACATTATTTCAAATTCTTTTTTTAACTGTTCCCATCAGGTCGGCACAGGGTGAGTCTGAATGGTTGTTTGTCTTTCTATGTGGTCCAGTGATGAACTGGTGACTTGTCCAGGGTGAACCCCGGCTCCCGCCCAAAGTCAGCTGGGATAGGCTCCGGCCCCCCACAACCCTACACAGGATAAGCGGTTACAGAAACTGAACTGTTCCCAGCAAAGTTGTACAATAGCTTGTTTGGCACAATGCTGTGAAGCACATTAAAGTTAAAGACCAGTAAATCACTATAGGACCAGTTAACATCAGCAGGTCAGTACTCATTCATTTATAGACCAACTGTTTCATCCGTCATGTGTCTCTGTCTGTCATGTTCAGGGCTAAACAGAGGTTACACACAGCAGCAGACATGTTCCTGGAGGTGGTCCTGAGGAGAGATTTTCCAGAGTTCATCACTACCTACCTGAACCAGGACCACACCTTTCTCAGCTCCCACAGCTCTAGACAGGTGGAGGCTGTGGACGCAGACATGCACCGATCCAAACTGTGAAGGCCGAAGGATGGCTTCAAGCTCTCTACATTCAGAGACATCACTTACATTAGTTTAATTATCGCTGTTTACTTGAGAGATTTAATCTGAAGAGTCAGTTGAAGAAAATCAGATGGTTTATGAAAATAATCCTTAATTGCAGACGTGTAAGAAAATGTGTGTGGGTTATAGTGGTCTCCTTTGAAGAAGCAGCTGTGGGTTTAAAGGTCTTATACTGGTGCAGCTGTGGGTTTGAAGGTCTGATACTGGTGCAGCTGTGGGTTTGAAGGTCTGATACTGGTGCAGCTGTGGGTTTGAAGGTCTGATACTGGTGCAGCTGTGGGTTTGAAGGTCTGATACTGGTGCAGCTGTGGGTTTGAAGGTCTGATACTGGTGCAGCTGTGGGTATGAAGGTCTGATACTGGTGCAGCTGTGGGTTTGAAGGTCTGGACACCGGTGCAGCTGTGGGTTTGAAGGTCTGATACTGGTGCAGCTGTGGGTTTGAAGGTCTGGACACCGGTGCAGCTGTGGGTTTGAAGGTCTGATACTGGTGCAGCTGTGGGTTTGAAGGTCTGATGCTGGTGCAGCTGTGGGTTTGAAGGTCTGATACTGGTGCAGCTGTGGGTTTGAAGGTCTGGACACTGGTGCAGCTGTGGGTTTGAAGGTCTGGACACCGGTGCAGCTGTGGGTTTGAAGGTCTGATACCGGTACAGCTGTGGGTTTGAAGGTCTGATACTGGTGCAGCTGTGGGTTTGAAAGTCTGATACTGGTGCAGCTGTGGGTTTGAAGGTCTGATACTGGTGCAGCTGTGGGTTTGAAGGTCTGCTACTGGTGCAGCTGTGGGTTTGAAGGTCTGATACTGGTGCAGCTGTGGGTTTGAAGGTCTGATACTGGTGCAGCTGTGGGTGCCAAAAGATTTGCATATTTACATATAAAATAAAGAAATTAAATGAATGAAGTTCATTAGTGTCCTTTCAGTGTTTCTTCATAAAGGTGGACTAACCTGACTTATACAACCACCTTACTGAATCTCCAGGTGATGTATTTCTGATGTCTGTCACTTTTTCTGTTTTTATTGTTTTCCTCATCTGTCCATTGTAACGTTACAGTAAACTAATTACATGAAATAGTCTGAGCTGAGAGATGAAGTCTGTCAGCTCATTTCATGTGAAATATTAAGATTAAAATCCTCTGTGCTCCAGGCGGTCTGTAGAGTGGACGTACTGTTAAACCATATTTCATTCTAAGATCAGGGGCCTCATTTATAAACGCTATGTACGCACGAAAGAAGGCCACGCCGCTTTCTCCGCAATCCGTGGGATTTATAAAAAGCAAACTTGACGGGAGAATGTTTGGTCCTCCACGGTAACTCTGACCCATCCGTAAGCACAGAAATGGAGAAACTGGGAAACTACGACTCAGGTGGTGAAAGGATGAAACGGAGAAACGGAGTGTGAAATTAATACCAGTGTGTGAAATAAATCCAAATATAACCACTCGAACCCAAAAAATAATTAATTAAACAGATGTTTGATTGATCCTCCCTGGAGAATAAATTCAAACAGATATATCTGTCATTGCAAACGAACATATCAAACAATATTTATATGTTACTGAAATTCATTCGCAAATAAAAAAGTAAACCGTCGGTCAAAAGACGGAAGTCTTTTTCGATGCCAAATTCCGATGCAAATGCACAGTTTCATTTCTTGGTATTATATAGACTATAGTATATTTTTGTTTCAGAGTAGGCTCACTTGTTATGACTCTTACTTTGATTTATCTCTAAGTTTTAAATGTGTTTTGTGTAGTGGGCTTTGTAACCGTGCTTTGACAGCCTGTATACCAATAATCATTATTAACCATTTAACATGTCACACAGAACTGTTTGTCATTTACAATACGGATAATTCCCACACCTGTAGCTTTTTAGGTTCTATAAAATAGTTGGGTATAAAAAGGAGTCTTATCACAATGCGTAATGACTCACAATGGCTGATTTGGCACTGTTGGAAGATGTGGCGAACGGATGACTTCAAAGGGAGCGATTCTTCAGGGACCATCAGGACCTTCTGGCCAATGATGACGAGCGGTCCTCTTGGATCTCTGGGCTGCACTGGGCCCAGCATTACAGCGACGCACCCCCAGGAACCATCCCGTGCAGCCCAAATTCAAATCCTGTCAACCCTCGGATTTCTGGCAACCGCCACTTTTCAGAGGGAGCTGACAGGTCAGGGATATCCCAGCCAACCTTCAGCCGTGTTATGCCAGAAGTCTTAGCTGGTATAATTGGTTTGTCGCACCTGTACATAGTTTCCTTACAGGGTGAACAGGCAAAAAAAAAAGCGCAATTTGCAGCTATTGACTGCACGCATGTTGCTATAAGCGCCCGAGTGAAAACGAATTTGCGCTCATCAAGCGCCAACATTTTAATTCAATCAATGTCCAAATCATATGTGATGCGGACATGTTACTCACAGATGTAGTGGCTTGGTGGCCTGGGTCAACCCAGGATTCATTTATATTGAGACACAGTGTTGGGCTCAACCTTGATGCTGGAGCTGTGCGTGTTGGATGGCTTCTAGGTAAGAATAATCAATGTAAAAATCTTAGACATGTTATCTTTTCACTGTTGTAGTTGTCTATCCTGTTCAATAACCTAGGATACTCCCCGAAAACGTGTGCAACATTGTGAGGGCGTTGTGAAGCACAGATGAAGAATGTGCCATTACCCCCCATGGTCGCGTTGGCCCGGACCCTGACCCCTTTCCCCCAAACATTTGAGGCAAACGCTGGTGCCATGCTGTTAATGTGATGCATCTGTTGTAAAAAAGATGACACGAAGCATGGAAATGACTATTTATTTGCCACTTTTTGTAAATAGAGTCCAATTCTGTGTGCACAAATGTGTTAACACAACCTTAATGTATCTGGTTTACACTCGTTTAAAACAAATGAATACAATCTTCCTACCTGAGTCATGCCATCCGCCCTGCATGGAATCTGTGTCCTCCTCCGCCTCCGTCACAACTCCACTCAGGAGAGATTCCCTTTGGTGTGAGCTCACACTGATTGGTGTGAGCTCCAGTTTCCCGACTCCACCCCCCGTGGGACACACACTCCGCCGGTGTAACGCGATGCGCTTCTTTGCATTGACTTTCAGGTGGGACCTCTTCTTTTTGACCTCTGCCATAGTCCGACCTTCTGAGGCAGCAGCATTAACGGCTCCGGTCACTTACTACCATTGTGAGGTCTTTTTGGTGCTTGTTGCTCCAGCAGAGTGTCCTCCAAAGAGTGTTGCCTTTCTTGTTTCCACCACTCCGACAAGAACTTCAGCTTCACAATGTGTGAAGTTTCTTTTTTTTGTGCCCGTTTCCCCGTGATGCTCCTAATTAATTCAGTAATCATGAATATTAATCAGGGCCGTTTCACTGGCTTTGTATAGGCAACTGTGGGCGTGCCATGCAGGTCGCACAGGTGCGCCACAGTTAGAGAAGTTAGTGATTTATAAAGGGAAATCAGCGTACGACGTGCATGCGCACTGTTTTATAAATCAGGATATTTTTGTGCGCACGCAAATCGTATGTTTGTCCATACACCACCTTCTGACGCCAATCCTAACTCACACAGCAGAGTGTGAGTTAGAGGTTCTCATCACCGTAAACCTGTTTTGTTTGGAGGGCTTAGCAGTGGAATATCAAATAAAAGGAAACAGGCTGAAGGTATTGGGTAATACTGTAGACTGACATGCTGTCTAGCCAATCAGAGAGCTAGAATTAGTAGCTACGGTGTCACAGTTTGAGTGATCAACAAGGTTGGTTGAGATTCTCTGGTGTTACTTGCTCAGAGCTCATGTTGATGTTTTGCATTGTGTTAATAAAACACAGTTAAAGGACAAGTCACTTTGTCTCCAGCAGTTTGTCTGACAGAAGCATGTGGTGGATGGTGAACAGGGTTGGATCAAACAACCAACTGTTGCAGAGTCAAAAGGAAGGTGGAAAACACACAGCTGAAAAAAGATAGATGGAATGGTTCCTAAAATTCAGAACATGTTTTTATCTGACCAAACATCCTGCTTCTGTCCATATTTGTTTGTTTTTTTTAGCCTTTAAAAACAACATTTTGACTGCAGTCAGAAACTGTTTGACACACAGAGGAAAAGTCTCACTTCCTGACTGATACACAATGCTGACATTCAATTAAAGATGGAACAAATAATTCATGACATTAAATGACATCAAATTACATTTACATATTTATGCATTTAGGCTCTAACAAATAAATATAGACTATATCCACCATCAGAGGCAGGTTTATACATTATGAAATATATATGTGCTGATGTGTGTTTTACATTCATCTGTGTTTTTACTTCTGACTGAACTTTATTTAGTGATAAAACCATCGAGTGTCTCTGATTCTGACTCTACATCAGGGTGAAAGTAGACGTAGAAATCTGAACCTTTTTCTGCTGAGAAATTCTCTATAAACACCAACGTTTGTGGTGAAAGATGTTTACACACATTTAACCCCCGTTTACACTACTTTTTGTGTGCAGCAACCTTTAGAAATGAGGCCCCTGGTCCACAGTTTACATCCTCATCCTCTCTGTGGATGACCTGACACCACACCTCTTCTTCTACTGTCCTTCACTCTTTGGAGAAGTAAAGAAAATCATAAAGTGGATTTGTTTGATGTGCACAAAGTGCTGCTGTTTTTTTCATGTTGACGTTGTTTCCATCTAAAGGAGACGTAGTGATGACGTATGTCTGCTCTTCAGCGGTTCAGACCACTGAGCAGGATACATGAAAACCTTCAACATGTGATGTGCTTGTTTGTGAATTATTATAAAGTGTCTTCTGTTAAATACACATTTTTAATTATTATCCCTATTGTGCTCATACTTTATAAATTATTTGTTGGAGGGACAAATAGCTTTTTTACAGGGGGGTACGTTCCCTCTGCTCTCACGTCTGTGGCTTTTTCATTGGCTGCAGCATCAGCAGGTGCTCCTGTGGAGGAACTAAGAAACCTCCACCGAGGCAGGACCCTCCTATGCATGTTTGTTCCCTTTCATAGCAAAAGAAGGTGAAAAGAGGTGGTCTGATATCAGGTCATATTTGTCAACATAAAACATAGAAATAGTCATGAAAGACAGTGAAACATTCATTCTTACCCTTAACATACATGTTAAATCCCAGCTGTAGTTTAACACAAATATTCAGTACCATTAAAGAACTGATGAGTCAGTTTTGAGTAGTTTGAGGAAACTCCTGTATCAAAACTCATACTAATGAATCATTTGGTGATGCTGAGGCAGTGAACTGTTCCCAGATCATATGATGCCTCACATTTAATTTCATTTAATATGGTAATTATAGATCCAGGTTATCATGAACATTTAAAGTTTATGATATGATGATTGGGGGCAGTCGTCCACATATCAGAAGGTCGGTGGTTCGATCCCCAGCCCCTGCAGTCTACATGTTGAAGTGTCCTTGGGCAGATACTGAACCCCAGTTTGCTCCATCTGTTCCAGAGGTGTGTGAGTGTTTGTGTGAATGGTTACTGCTCCTAATGAGCAGCTGGAGCCTTGCATGGTTTGAATGTCACCACTGTATGAATGTTGGTGTGAATGGGTGAATGCTGGCTGCAGTTGTAAAGCTTTGATTGGTCAGTCAGACTAGAAAGGTGACATATAAGTACAGTCCTGTTACCATTTAAACCAGCAATGTTAATTGTGCCTGAAGTGATCAACTATTCTAAGTCTGTTTAATGTTTCATCAGCGCCATCACATCCTCCACCGATGGAGCACAGAGGGGAGGGCTACACTGTATGGTAAATAACTGATGACATCATCAGTGGCAGTAATCCCACATATCAAATACCATTAAAGAATAGCAGAGCAAATACCGTACATATATCACCAAGTATGATTTTAGTTTTCAGGTAGTTTTTGTGTCACTAGAGTGAAGATGCTCCACCTTCAGCCCTCCATCATCACACTCCTTATCGAGTCCTAATCTTAATGGACAACTTCATAACAAAACGCCCTTTTTCTAATACCTCTGAGTGTAAATAAATACTGCTGTGAAACTCATGAGTAATGCTGCTTGATAGATGTACAGGCGTTTCTAGAAAACTACGTGAAAAAGAGTTAACGCCTGCTTTTCAACCTTCATCACCCACAAGCACGTCCAGTCAGAACTCCTCTTCCTCTTGGTTGCTGCCATGATTCACTGTACAGAACCACTCATCAGGCTCATTTCCATGCCCCAGCCTTTATAGGGTGAACATGGTTTTATGAATGGGATTATTTTTTTGCCACATGCCCTTTTACTGACCTGTTTAGTGAGATCTTGGGTCTGTGCTCTTCAGGGCTGAGATGTGAAACACACTAAAGACATTTCCCAGAGCTCTGGACACATATGCATCATCCATTATGTAGAATGACTGATTGCTTGCCAGAGTAAATTCTTTTCTTCCAAACTAAAGATTGTACCATTTTATTAGATCTAGTTTGCTCTACCTGGATGTCGGCACAATCCATTCAGTTTTACTCAACTCCTTGGTGGTTGATTAATAGGATCAGGTTAAGCTGAGAATAAGTGGGCTCTATGGATAGCTCAGTCTTCTCCCACCACATCAAACTGAAGAGGTGCAGACATGCCAAGGCCTTCCTATAATCTCTGACATTTAAAGGCAGCTCATTCAGAACAGCAGCATTTCTCTTCTTCCTGTTCAGCAGCTCATTCTGAACAACACCCTCCCATCAGCACAAACATCAGAATGACTTGGTTTGGTTTTGCAACCATTGTTTTATTAATTTGTAATATATAAATTACTTTTAAAAATGTGAGAAGCAGAAGCACCTTCGAGAAGGACATGGCGTGAAAACACAGGAGTTATAGAAAACCTAGACTGTGTTTACAGAAGCCATCTTTGCCTGCCAGTGTCCACTTTTCTCAGACTCTTCTTTTGCCTCTCCAAACCGTATCTGTCAGTCTTTATTCAGTTCCAGAGCAGCTGTGGGCAGGATCTGTCTTATTGTCTAAAAAAGATAAATGGGCCTCGCCTCCCTCCCCGTGCTGGCTCAGGTCCTTCTCCTGTGGCGCTCAGTCCATCCAGATCAGTGCAATGTGAGGGCAACTCACAGCAGCCATAGCCCAGGGTCTGGGGGATGGGGGAGTCGGGCAATGGTGGCATCTGGCGGCGTGCTCGCACCTCCTCCTCCTCCTCAGAGCTCACATTTCGTTTGCCATGTCATCGTGCTCTCCTGCCGACAGGTCGCCGTTGGCACTGATTGTGGTGCTGTTGTCTTGGTAGCCAGGAGGCATGAAGGCCAGGCTGTAGGGGTAGATGTTGTGGCAGGCGGCTCGGTAAACCTCAGCAGCCTTCTGCTGGTCCTCGCCTAGCTGCCCGCCACGCAAAGCCTCCAGCACATCGGTACAGATCTGACGCAAACACACAGTTAGTTCACCGGAACTGTGTGACATGTTCTGAACCACAGATTGCACCACCCACCTGTATGCTTCTCCCACACAGCGACTCATCCAGGGCTGTAGCTATCTCACAGGCCATCTTGTCAGAGGAAGGCTCCAGGTAGACCATCATCTTAGCAGCTGGGAATAAAGAGAGACACACTGATTATGAGTGTTTCAGATGAAAAGTCTGAAGAAACAGCTGCTGTGTTAATGCAGCAGCATGCAGCTAAACACACAGCACCAGAAAAACTCCACCCATCTAGTACTGAGTCATAACACTGTCAGACTCATGAAGGACATGTGGAATCAGTTCATCATCTCTACATTCTCTCACACTTCACTGGTATGTGAACAGGACAGCAGCAGGGCAACACCAGCTGAGGTGGAAACAGCCCAGGGGAGTAAGGAAAGGATCGGCTTCATGGATGCTGATGAGGGCTCAAAGTAAGGATAGTCTGTAACCTCAGGTTAGTACATCTAGCAACTCACCTGCTAAAATAGAATAAAAACACTTTTGTGGCGCTAGAGATGGGATGTGTACGGCTGCAGAGGTTACAGCTTTCACAGTATAACATAACATTTGATGGTTACAATTACAGGCGTCTCAGACATCGTAGCAAAGGGCTCTGTGTGTGTGTGTGTGTGTGTGTGTGTGTGTGTGTGTGTGTGTGTGTGTGTGTGTGTGTGTGTGTGTGTGTGTGTGTGTGTGTGTGTGTGTGTGTGTGATGTGTGAGTGTGTGTCGTGTGTGTGTGATGTGTGAGTGTGTGTCGTGTGTGTGTGATGTGTGAGTGTGTGTGTGTATGTGATGTGTGAGTGTGTGTGTGTGTGTGTGTCGTGTGTGTGAGTGATGTGTGAGTGTGTGTGTGTGTGTGTCGTGTGTGTGTGATGTGTGAGTGTGTGTGTGTATGTGATGTGTGAGTGTGTGTGTGTGTGTGTGTCGTGTGTGTATGTGAGTGATGTGTGAGTGTGTGTGTGTGTGTGTCGTGTGTGTGTGATGTGTGAGTGTGTGTCTGTGTGTGTGTCGTGTGTGAGTGATGTGTGTGTGTGTGTGATGTGTGAGTGTGTGTGTGTGTGATGTGTGAGTGTGTGTGTGTATGTGATGTGTGAGTGTGTGTCTGTGTGTGTGTCGTGTGTGAGTGATGTGTGTGTGTGTGTGATGTGTGAGTGTGTGTGTGTGTGATGTGTGAGTGTCTGTGTGACACACACACACACAGACACACACACACAGACACACACACACACAGACACACACACACACACACACACAGACACACACACACAGACACACACACACAGACACACAGACACACACACACACACAGACACACACACACACACACACACACACAGACACACACACACACAGACACACACACACACAGACACACAGACACACACACACACAGACACACACACACACACACACACACACACAGACACACACACACACAGACACACACACACACAGACACACACACAGACACACACACACAGACACACACACACAGACACACAGACACACAGACACACACACAGACACACACACACACACACACACACACACACACACAGACACACACACACACACACACACACACACACACAGACACACACACACACACACACACAGACACACAGACACACACACACACAGACACACGCACACACACACATTAGTCATTTCACCCCATTGAAAGGTTTCAGATCTCTCTGGCGCCCCAAACAAAGCACTGCCTAAGACACATAAAAATAAAACAACATAAGTAAACCTGGTCTGTCAGGTGCAGCATTAGTATGACAGACTTTGCTGTAGTATTTTTTTATATTGTTCACATTATCACACCCTGTTCCTACAGACTGCAGTAGGACACCTACCTAAGACACATTTTGTAAGGAAGAAGCATCAAACGATGCACTAAACACCATTCAAAAGCTGAAGCAGAAAGCCAGAGTTGACCAAGAAAACTCATAACCTCTCTTGTGATACTCGTATCTATTCGTTAACGGGGGTTTTAGGTCTTATTGAGGCAGCTGATGCAATGAAAGCCTGGCTATAGCTTGTTTTAGACAGACACCACAAAATAGTCCCTTCTCTATGACACGTTTTGTTCGTTTGCACTGAACAAGACAACGGTGGAGTAAAGCCACTCCGGTGTGTGATTTTAAATAGCAAGCTGGGGTTCCACTAGCAAAAGACACACAAACCCACCGTAAGCCTTCATTGTGTTTATACAAAACATCAGGGTGGAATAACCACCAGTCCCGCCTTGAAAAAGCTGTGTAAACATGTCTACCTTGCTTTGTACTATATCCTTCACAAATGGAGGATCCCTCCATGACATTTAGATCTACTGTATGAGAGCTTTACACTTCAATTAGTTCATGTAAAAATGGACAAAGATTTGTGTCCACCTGTATGCCGATATAGTTCAGCTGTCAAAGACCGTTACGTCTGTAGAAACTAGAGATGGGCATTTCAACAGTCTGACGATGAAGCGTTACTGACATCTGAGTTTTATTATTGACAATATGACAGTATCTTAGTTCCTCAGAGTTACAGTGGAATGCATGTATGGCCAATAAGTCACTGGTGAATGAGACAAATGACACAAATCTAATACTGGATATATGGATTTATATCCAAAAACACAATTTCAGCACCAACTACACACAAAGCTGCACTGAAACATGAAGAGTGCATCTTAAATCCTGCAGTTAGATGGGACTAGAAGTGACAGATGAAAAAGATGTGTTTTCTTCAGGGCAGCAGGGGAACGTTGTGTCCAGGGAACGCTGAGGAACTTACTGACCTTTGGAGCAGCTCTACCTGAACACACAAACTTAACGTAGGATAGCATCCACCCACCTCTTGTCTCCTCCACTGCCAGTTTGTCACAGATCTGTTTCTCGTAGGTGTTGAGGTGATCGAGAGCCTCCTTGTGCAGGTCAGCCTCCCTCAGAACCTGGTTTTGATACAGTAGCAGTTCACTGTACTCATAGTCCACCTTGTCTGGAGACGTCTGTATGAACACACCGAAGAGAAAAGGGTAAAAAATATCTAATACTCCTTTCAGCCTGGAGAAAGAACTCCACTAATACCCACTAATATCTTGCTTTTGTTGTCAGTGGAATGGATTCATTCTCAAGTCAAAAGACTGCAGTAGTCACAGGTATTTATCACCTTCAGCTCCACCCTGCAGGGATGAAACCCCTGAACACTCAGTTCTGAGTTCCAGAGTTATATCAACATTGAAGTTGGTGTTGATGCATCAACAGTAAAAACTGGGCTGTCCTGTTATCTCACCAGGTCACACCTTTCATACAGAGGTGGAACAATGACCAAAATTTTTAATTCATGACAGATGATGGGTCTTCATCTGTGCTTTTGTAACATCTATACAGAACAGCATGACAGGTTAAAGGTGCAATAAACCCGGCATGAACAGGCTGTGTAAAAGGAGCTTCAGTTAGCGGTCCTACTTGCCGACTCTCCCAGATGGTCCCCATGCAGGATCTAAGATAGGACTTTTCATCTAGCTGCATGTCCATGCATGAAACAAATCACATTCTGTAATTCCAAGATTGGCTAACATGCCTAAACATTACTAAACAGCACAGTGAATATTTCAGTCCCCACCTGCTGTTGCCATGCTGATCCCTGAGATAATGGGGCTTTAGTTTTGTGAGAGTGGATCTTAGATCTACAGTATGTAGAAAACTCTGTTGAGTCTACAGAGCAGGTCTACCTGTTGCGTTTTGCGGAACTCCTCAACAATCTTGGCAGCCATCTCAAAGTCCTCTAAGAGGTGATAGGCGACAGCATATCCGATCCACGAGGCCCGCTGGGCTGGACGGAGCTGCAGCAGCTGGTACCGCGTCTCCTAGAGAGAGCACACACAATTGTAAACAATATGGTTATGTTTGATTATCTGCAAACCTCCATTAAGACCTTTAATCTGAGCGGTTCCATTTTTAAACCCATCAGATCTCTTTGGCAACCCTCACCCTGTATCCCTCCAGGTCTCTCATCTGGATTTGTAGCAGGGAAAGGTCTCGCAGGATCTGGAGGTTGTCCTTGTCCCACTTCAGGGCATTGCGGTAACACTTGATGGCTTCGTCGTACTTTTTATCAGAGCGCTGCAGCAGGCCGTACACATGCCAGCCTGGAGGAATGAGTGGGTTCAGGAGGCAAAGCACTATCTAGGTGTTTATATGTGCTAACCAACAAACACATAAATGAAGAGACAGGATGAATTTATAGACAGGTTTATGCTGTGACAAAAAAATGAAGTGGGTGTTAAATGAAGTTAAAGAGCAACTTCTTGAAGTTGTTTGAGGGTAAAGTCAGCAGCTGTAGTGTTTAACTGAATATCAAACTGTTGTTTGACAGATGAAATCACATTGCCCTGAAGGATGATGGAAGGATACAGACGTGACTCTTGAGGTCGTTGCGTAGGCCTCGTCTCACCAGCTCGTAGGCCTCCTCCTTTTTGCCCAGACAGTTCAGGGTTAAACCCTTCATGGCCAGCGTCTCTAAAGCACAAAGGAGAGGAGTGAGACTTTCATAGCAATGAGTTGTTAAAAAATAACACAACCCAGTGTATTCACACTGATCGACAGAATGGTTGAGAGAACATTTCAGTTTACTGCTTTTATGACACAGCTTCTTTGTAGAAAAGAGCCGTACTTTCACTTTAAGAAACCACTGTGGGAGAGGACTCTTTTAGTTAACTCCCTTTTGATGACAATAAATATGAATGATGAATGAACTATTATCATAATTCATGTTTCCATCCATCTATTTTTGTGCTAAATATAAAGTATATATGTGAAGAAACTGAATAGGACCAAGAAAGAACATATACAGTTTCTGTCATATAAATGATGCATGTGAGAAACTAAATAGGTATTCACCATCAGTGTGTTCAATAACTGATGATGCTGCTGAGAGTTACAGATATATATACTGAACAAAATTATAAACGCAACACTTTTGTTTCAGCTCCAATTTTTCATGTGTTGAAAGCAAAGATCTAAAACTTTTTCTATGTACACAAAAGGCCCATTTCTCTCAAATTTTGTTCACAAACTTGTTTAAATCTGTGTTAGTGAGCACTTCTCCTTTGCAGAGATAATCCATCCACCTGACAGGTGTGGCATATCAAGATGCTGATTAGACAGCATGATTATTGCACAGGTGTGCCTTAGGTTGGTCACAATAAAAGGCCACTCTAAAATGTGCAGTTTCATCACACAGCACAACGCCACAGATGTCGCAAGTTGTGAGGGAGCGTGCAATTGGCATGCTGACTGCAGGAATGTCCACCAGAGCTGTTGCCCGTGAATTGAATGTTCATTTCTCTCCCATAAGCCGTCTCCAAAGTCGTTTCCGAGACTTTGGCAGTGCATCCAACCGGCCTGACAAACGCAGACCACGTGTAACCACGCCAGCCAGGACCTCCACATCCGGCATCTTCCCCTGCAAGATCGTCTGAGACCAGCCACCCGGACAGCTGATGCAACAATTGGTTTGCATAACCAAAGAATTTCTGCACAAACTGTCAGAAACCGTCTCAGGGAAGCTCATCTGCATGCTCGTCGTCCTCACCGGGGTCTTGACCTGACTGCAGTTCGTCGTCGTAACCGACTTGAGTGGGCAAATGCTCACCTTCGATGGTGTCTGTCACTTTGGAGAAGTGTTCTCTTCACGGATGAATCCCGGTTTTCACTGTACCGGGCAGATGGCAGACAGCGTGTATGGCGTCATGTGGGTGAGCGGTTTGCTGATGTCAACGTTGTGAATAGAGTGTCCCATGGTGGCGGTGGGGTTATGGTATGGGCAGGCATATGCTACGGACAACCAACACAGGTGCTTTTTATTGATGGCATTGTGAATGCACAGAGATACCGTGACGAGATCCTGAGGCCCGTTGTTGTGCCATTCATCCACCACCATCACCTCATGTTGCAGCATTATAATGCACGGCCCCACGTTGCAAGGATCTGTACACAATTCCTGGAAGCTGAAAACATCCCAGTCCTTGCATGGCCTCCATACTCCCCGGACATGTCACCCATTGAGCATGTTTGGGATGCTCTGGATCGGTGTATATGACAGCGTGTTCCAGTTCCTGCCAATATCCAGTAACTTCGCACAGCCATTGAAGAGGAGTGGACCGACATTCCACAGGCCACAATCAACAACAAAAGTGTTGCGTTTATATTTTTGTTCAGTATAATAAGCTTGCGTAAGGCTGCTCTAGTACAGTCATACAGTAACATCATTTAAAATGACTTGTCACCAACTAAAAACAACCACATTACATAACTAACTACTAACGACATTAGTCAAGTTTTAGCGGGGAGATCCTGCTGTCCTGTTCCCCAGCTGCATGCGAGGACTCAGTCCAACATACGAGTGACCCAAGCTGGGCTACGGGAGCAGAGGCTGCCACTGAACCCACCTGAGGAAGAAGGTCTGTTCAAGGCAGTCCCCTTACACCTTTATCGAGCCTCACCGTTGTGTGTTAAAGTCACAATGGCAGAACGGAGCAGCTCGCTATCCAGTTTCTGTTTCTGTATATTTCCTGTCTTTTACAGGAAATATCTGTTGAAGTCCAACAGACTTAAATCTCTCCAGACATAATGTCTGTTGAAAACAGTTCTCGTGTGTTCACACCAAACATGAAGCAATTTTTGTGTGGTGTAATTATATAAAGTCAATGCAAAGAGTATTCAGTGAGTTAAAAATATTCAACTTGAATGAAAAACTTCCATGTTTCATGGGGACACACAGAAACACACAACCTTGGTGCCTGCTGTGGAAAAGATGTTTAGCCACAGCTTTGACACACAACTATCATTTTCAAAAGTATGACATTAAAACCAAGACAATATTTAAAAACTATTTACCAAAGTCATTATGGATGCTCCCTGGAGACATCTCAGTTCTCCTGATACTTTTCCAGTATTACAGGATTTACTCCTCATAGTCACACAAAGGGTTTATGTGTTTACAGCTACATACAGTTTCATAATGTCCCTATGAAACTCTGAGTTTGACCAATAAACAGAGTTTTGGTCATGGAGGTGGTTTGCTGGTAAGTTGAGCAATGACACCATCTATTGAATTCACTGCTGCTGCTCCTACCTGTACACTGAAGAAAGGCTGAAACTATTCACACATTCATCCGTTTGTCATTTGATAGAATGAATTTCAATTCTGATAGCTTAATTATTTATCAGGTAAAAAGACAAACTGTTCCCCAGCATGAACTGAATACACCAGTTGTTTGGGCTGTTGTTCACACTACAAACACATATTGATCTATGTCAACGAGGGTTGGAGCAGGTTTTGTGATCTGCTACGTTTGTCTGATTGTTTGCACGATATCTCAAAAATTTGTCAACAGATTTTGAACTTTTTCTGTAAGGTTGTAACTTGGACAAATGTATTTTTTGACATTAATATGGGTGCGAATGCAGATTGTGGATCATTTGGATGTGTGAGATTTGCTGGGGGGCAAATATGGGGGGTAGAGACATGGCACCGCCACCAATACTTAGCTGAGACAATAGAGATTTGGTCATTAAATGGATTCCATGTATATGAGAAGGTAAGCAATAAATCTAGATGACAGAAGAATAGATCCAGATCAGCCATAAAGAAAAATCATGATAAACACATGATTCCTAATGCTAGGAGCAGGTTTACAGGGTCAGTCAATCAGCTGGTGTTGGTGAACAACATGAGGCAGATCATAGTGTGTGCTGTCTCCTGGTTACAATGATACAACGATTGATGATCTCACGATGACACAATGAAATGTGAGGCTGTGAACACAAGCTCACCCATTTCTTCTTTCAGAGGCCTGAATGCTGATGAAGATTTCTGATTCAACAGTGAGAAATAATTCTTACAGGATTTTCTTTTGACATAGCTAGGGAACTATTCTCTAATGTTCAGGTTTTAGGACAAAGCCAAGTGCTTCCTAGATGTTTGTGTGCTAATTGTGGACTGTATTACTGCTGGCTGTGCAACAAACTGCTCAATATTACCTGAACTTTCAAAATATGACAATGCTTTGTGGAAGCAAGGCAAATTAATGTGATCATTAAATTAAAAACAGAGGTTTTGCATTAGATTTACAGTAGTTGAACTCATAAACAGTCAGTAAAGGGACATTTACCTCTTTCTTCTATGTTGCCCAATGAACAGGTCGTCTGTATTTAAAACTGATGATGTGTTTGCTTCTGATTGGTCAACAAGAGGTAGGCAAACTAGACATCTATGTAATACAGGTAATAATATTGGACACAGTTATGTTTTTGTGGTAGCAACGAATTTAAACATCCAACCAGCTCCCTCTCATTTAAACATCATAACCTGCCTCACACTAAAACTGAAGAACTACATTCCAAAGAATAAGATCCAAACCACATGGTGCTGTTTGTTCTTATCTGGGCCATCAGTTCAATACATGTGATATCACAACAAAGCCTTTCCTCAATGGTCACTTACTTCCTTTTTGTAACCACATTTCCCAGTCTTCATCTGGGTGGAGTTTGCTCACAACAATTTAATTTAACAGGTTATTTGTTCATTCATTGATTGGTTTATTGTGCCATGTGTTCTCAGGAAGTACTTTGGTTCATACTAGGCAGCGGGAAAACATGGCGACATCATTAAAAAAATGAAATGTATACAGTAGTGGTTTCATTTTGATTCTGCTTTCAGGCCTCCTCTCATTTCTCTATATTTTGTCCTGTTTCATCTCCTCTCTCCTCCATCTTCCTGCATGTGAACCAGAAATTGATCTGTGTTCTATCTTGAAGGATGTTTCACTTCTTAAAATGCATCCAGAGGAGTGAGAAGGCCTGAGAGAAGGAGCTATGAGCAAGGATGTACAGGCGTATCCTCTGCAGATGACTTATTAGAAATAGTTAATAGTAGTTAATAGTTAGTTAATGTACTAAATATGAAAAGTAATACAAATTAAGTCATAAAAAAAGAAATGGTTTGTATTTTGCTACTGTGGGTCATGCATTTTAGACATCACCAAGGTCTGAACAGGACAGACTGCCTTTCACCCTCTGTGTAGCGCCTTAAGACTCTGTTCTAAATGCATTCCTTAATAATATATTCAAAATGTTAAAATTGGGTTGCATCACAAACATGTGGAGAAACTTCAGAGATGATCTCTCTAATCTTACAACCTTTTCCAAAACAGTTGGTATGCTGAGTAAAGTTATTCTGTTTATTTCTTTATTTCTTATTTCTTTATTTAGTCTCTTTTAGTTGCTAATCCAGGCCAAGGACAGACTGCATAGTTGTAGCAGAATGGGACACACCTACAGTTAGAAGAACAACTCTTCTTTAGGTGAGATCCTGAACCTCACCACTTTATTATCTCATGAACTGAGCTGTAATGAAACACTGCTGCTGGTTAGGAAGAACTGAAGACAGACACACTTTGTTTTAATGACTCCACTTTTACTCTGGAGTAAAAGAAAAGCAGTACTTTAAATATATAATGTATGTGCTGAGACTCATTCATCTGCATAGCTAATGAAAGTGAATAGAAATGGAAAGTTGTGTGTGCTGTTTGTGGAGCCTTAAAAAATCTGACAGCCAAGTTTTCCCTTGGCCTCATCAAATACGTAAAACTGAGGTTATCGCAATAGATGAAAATGTATTATACACGTAATACACTGTAGTGTTGAATATAATGATATATGATGATAACTGATATACCCATTAGTGTCAAATGCCCTGTTTGGATCCTTCCCGGGAGGAAAAATATTCCCAATGTGGAGGCCTTACAGAGAATGGTAAACAGATTCTGGTTACTGAGGAGGCCTCCACTAAAGACCATTTCTTATTCAACAGGGGTCCATGCTTGTTATGACCATATCAAGGCCACTGCTGGGGCTAAAGGAGAGCCTCAGCTCTCTGCATCCTTCCCCAGTAATGAGCAGAGCTCCTCCTAGTCACATCAGGTCACTTCACCAAGGTAGCAGAAACAAGAGCTGCCAGAGAATCAGGTAACACTTTGTATACCACTGTTAGCATATGCATACTAAACAATCACACTCTATATTGACGTATTATTGATTCTGTTATGTATTGTACTAATGCATGTATTTATTATTTGTCATTTTATGTGTTTTCAGATACTCTATTGGGCAGTTCAGATTATTAATGGTCAAAATATTCAGAATCAGAGTCAGAAAAGTTTGTGTGTGTGTTTGTGTGCACATACAAGGTATTTGACTTGGTGTTCTGATGCTTACACAAACGTTAACATAAATCTAAGTGCAGATATAAAAAGAAATTGAGGTGGAAAATGTCTTCAATACGCAAGAAACATAAAATGTAATATATAGGAAACATCTGCAATATACAGAGCAGTGAAAATAAAAAATTAAATAATGTGCAAATGCATGAGGATGTGCAAGGAGCATGTGCAAAAACAAAAATGTCTGTCATATGCACAGTTTGCAGTTGAGGCACAGCCATATATAGTGAGTGGGGGAGGATGGTCCATGTAATGCATGAGTCCTGGGACTATTAATGAATGTGTAGTGGGTATGGGGGGTAGAACAAGAGTCAGAGTCAGAGTTCGCTGTGCAGCTGTGCAGGGGGGCGGGTGACTGTGCCTTGTTGATGAGGCCAGTAGCAGACAGGAAGAAGATGTTTTTGTGGTGTGAGGTTTTGGTCCTGATGGACCGCAGCCTCCTGCCAGAGTCTCAAAAAGTTTTTGTCCTGTGTGGGAGGGGCCGGCTACGATCTTCAGGGTCCCGGAGATGTAGAGGTCCTGAAGGGATGGCAGGTTGCAGCCAATCACCTTCTCAGCTGATGATACGTTGCAGCCTGCCTTTGTCTCTGGCAGTGGCAGCAGCGTACCAGATGGTGATGGAGGAGGTGAGGACGGACTCAGTGATGGAGGTGTAGAAGTGCACCATCACTGGTTGAACATCCTCTGTTGTGCTTTGTTTTTTTCGGGAGCTGATGTTCAGCTCCTACTTGAGGTCCTGAGAGATGATGATGATGATGATGATGATGAAGATGAAAACTCTACCTTAAAGCACATTGATAGCATTAGACTTACCCTGAGCTGCTGACTGGAGAACATCATATTCTACAGAGTAGAAATGTTGATATAAAACCTTTATTTCCCATTTTTAAGACATAGTAATGGTGAAGTACACAGGGTTCAATGTAGGCAGACATGGGTATGGACCACAACACACAGTAATGCTAAGGTTATCTCACTGAAACAACAAACATCACAGTGATCCAGCCATCGTCACACTGCTGGGAATATCTGAGCTTTAACTGAAACGACCTCTGGAAAAATCCTCTTGTGATGGAAGAGTCACGTCAGCGCTAAAGTCTAACACCTCTTCGGCTTAACTTCCTCATCACATCGCTGAGTGACCCTCGTGGTGCCTTAAACACACCTCCTCTGTGTCCTTTCTAAAGTGCCAAGACTGCAGTCATTTTCAAGTTTAAACTGAATTCTAATGATGTGCACCTTGACTTTTCTCCAGCAGAGAGGAACCTAATTAAAAGTATGAGTCAAGGATATTCTGAAGGACTGAATCCATTACTGACATAATGCTTTTGTTTATCCAATTAGGTGCACACTAAATCAAGAATACATATACTCTTAGTCTCAGTGACATTTGTTGTGAGCATTTGGAATCCGGTGCCTGATGTGACCTGGCTCATAAAGACATTATAAACCCTGTTGTAAAGCAGGACGTAATCACATTTATTAACCATGAGAGCAACAGCAGTGAATATGTGTAATGGTTAGTCACACACACACACTGACACTGACACACACACACACACACACACACACACAAATCATTTGGTGTCAGAAACAGTTAGCTGTAGAAACATTTCTCCTCATTCTGCCTTAAAGCATGAACCACATCTGTAACTAGACGTCACTCAGGGAGCGCAGACCTCCAACAAGTCAGTTCAGTTTCTCAATCATGTCATTACACCTAAAAGCACCACTCACTGCTTCCTCGTCCTTCAGTGTCTGAACAGGGGTTCTCAGCACATCTTCCTGAGTCTCATTTCTCTTTGGTTCAGTTAAGAAACTACACATTTATTAAGAGAGCACAGTTGTACCTGTTTGAGTCCAGAGAACATGAAGGCATCGGAGGGTCCAACAGCCATCTCCACCTCCTGCACCAGAGCCGTTCTGTTCTCTATGTGGTAACGAACAGAAACAGACTCTCTGACTCGCCCAAATGATGGTAGATCTGCAATCAAGTAAAGACGTTTAGAAATAAAGGCCCATATTCTATAAAACTGACTTCATTAGGTGATAGTATGAAAATAATAGTCACTGCTGCAGGATCAGAGCATTATCACCAAGCATAGTGTACAATAATGTGACTCTTGTGCATTCACTGACCAGCATGGATGTAAAGCGGGACAGACTCCAGGATGATGTGAGGTAGAGTGACTGTAGTTTGGATGAGAGGACCGTCTTCACTGGACGACTTTCTGTGCAGCAGAGTTCAAACAGAGGCTTAACAGCATGTTCAAACCCACTGACCCGCCAGCCACACCCTGTTAGTGAGAGTACGTACCTCCTCCATGATATCAGGTACTGTCCTGTAGCTACAGTACTATTGTTGTTGACCAGTGGTGGACACCGGAGACAGAAACACTCACTGGCACACTCACCTGTCTGCAGAACCACTGGCCGCACACACAAACAGATAACAGGTTATGGTCGTGGGATTTAGACCTTTTTGGTTGTAGATACTAATGTTAAAACGGTAAATCTAGACAGGTACCTTCCTGCAGCTGCAACTGAAGCTGTGGTGTGTTGCTGCTCACAGTGAGCAGCTGCAGAGAAGAGGAGGCTAGCTGAAGAGGCCAGGGAGACGTTGAGAGGACATCTGTCATCAACAGGAAGGGGATGTCCACCGCTACCCGGTCCATTGGCTCAAAGTGAACACACACAGAAGCACAGATGATGCTAAGACCTCTAAAACCCACATTCAGTATGGTGAGGTCGGTGCCTGCACCAATGCTGTTGTCACTAAATATGCTCCCCTTGGGTGATGTCATCTGTAGACATGGTATTTCCTCTCACTGATACCTAGATGACATACAGTTGTCCCTCCCCGTTAAGCCCTCTGACTTCTCTACAGGACTGTCTGACTGATATAGAAAACTGATGTCCATAAATTCTACTTAAGCTTCCTTCTAATAAAACAGAGGTTGTGTTATTGATAATGAGCTTTACCAATTAGCATATTACGAAACTAATACTGCCATCTACTGTTTACTTGTTGCCATGGACACACATGTCATTACAACACAGAGGGCAGTGAAATGCATCCCTGGTCCCAGGTTCAGAGTTAAGGTTGGGGATAGCGGTCAATGATGAGCATCAGCTCAGGACGCAGAGCAAGACACTGAACCCCAACTTAGTGTGTTTGTCATAATTCTGATGCCAAGGCACAATAAATAAATGAAGAGACTGTTTCATTTCAAATATTACAGAATTCTTGGATGAAATTTATAGTGACTGTAGATGAAAACCCAAACTACATTCAGATTCATTCATATTCCAAGTTTTGGGGATATACTGGTTGAAACTTTCAAGACGTTGTACAAACCCTGTAAGGAGTACTAGCAACATGTACATCATAGTTCTGTTTCACAGTGTGCAATGTTAAGACAAGGAACACATAATCACTGCTGTTAGAGCCAATTCCAGTTTCTCCGGCGACAACCTGCACTGGAATAGAAAAACGCATCCAAAGCTAAGACCTAAAACCCTGAAGGACCACTGGTGCACCTCCTTATTAATTATCAGCCACACACCTTGTTGGATACAAACTTTGCAGACACCTCAAACGGGACCACCGTCTCTATGGTAACCGTCTCGTCCTGGAAGACAACAGAATGAGAGAGGAGTAAACCAGCATGTGAGCATCTATGATTTTAAGGTGCACTGCAGCAGAGCTCAGCTGTGTCTTTACCTTATGACATTTACAGACTATCTGTCGTCCTTCCACTGTGGTGTCCGTGCTGTAGGCCACGTGGAACAGGAAGACCCTCGGTCCAGTTGACACACACTTCACATATACGCATCTCTGCAACTACAGACAAACAGGTGGTCTGTTTGTGTTTGTGTGTTTGTGTATTTTCCCCGTCAGTCTTCCTCTATCTTATTATTAGTATTTCAGGAACTTTATCCTATTAATTATATTTACTATGTAACTATACACTGTATACACAGATTCATGCATTCCAACATTATCACTAAGCATTAGACATTTCCAACAGGTGACAGCTTCGTTGCTATGTAATAATTCAGCTGAGGCACTGGTAAGCCATGTGAGAAGGAGGGAGGCATCTCTCCAGCATTAACCCCTCTTAAACAGCCTCTTCAAGGCAGGGCAGTGGTGTCTTTAATTTAAGTGCCTCAGCATTCTGTATTAAAGTTCAAAGGTGAAATGGGGGGTCACTGCTGTGTGAAACGACTTGTGTACAAAAGGAGTTGAGGAGGCGAGGTGTCGCGACAGGAGGGCAGCTTGATGTTCTGATGACGTGTTATGTGTGTGACCCTCAACCAGGACATTTAAAAAGCAACTAGTAGCAGTTAGCAGCTAACACAAAAAAAGAAAATAAATCAGCAGAAACTGATGCTGTTGTGTTACACGTCACCTCTTTTGCATGTGGAACACCAGCATGCTATTTAAAGTCACATACTAGGTATGCAGCTGTTGGTTCATTCACTTTAAATAAACTAAGGTGGTGTAGAGAAGGGTCTCTGTTGTGGCTCTTCTGCACATTCGCTGTGTAAATAGTGCTGCTGTAATGTTGTCATTATTTCATTTCACTTCATAACGAACACAGAAAAGACTGGGGGGGCATCACATCCTGCCAACAGCTGACACAAAGGAAAACTCAGTGAGTGTTATGTTTGCATCGTCCCATGTGTTGTAAGCTTCTTGGTAGCTTTGTAGTCACTCCTCTGTTATCGCAGCATTAAGGTAGCACACGGTTGGCGTGTTTACACAACCGGATATATGAAAATGTTTTAAAGTTGCACTCCAGACAAACACTCTAGACTCAAAAGGCTGAATATTCTTTCCCAAAACAAGAAAAATAAAATGTTAAAAATCCCAAGAGGCACCATTCTTGTATATGTTTGATGAGTTAGCCTACAGTATATCTCCTGCATCGCATGCCAGGTAGGGGATAATAAAATGTAAAAAAAACAAACAAAAAAAACATGTAGATAATAATTTCAGAATTCAATCAGTGTTAACTCTTTCAAATTATATGTGACAACTGTTCCATCAGCCTTAGTGTGTTTCTCTATATGAAGCATCTCTTTATGAACGTATGTCTACCTTTTGGCCTGGTTTCAGATCCCCTAGAGCTCCGTCAGGCAGCAGGGCAGGAGCAGCATCGTCACAAACCTTTGAGCCATCGAGCGTCACATGCGTCGTCTGGCCTAGATTAGCATCCTGGCCTGGAAACCCAACCGAGACAAACATCAACACAAACAACACAAAGAAAATAAATTAAGAGCATTAGTTCATATTTTCACATGTTTAAGAGTCCAATTTTAAGCCATAACTCTATCAAAATGTGTCAACATAACTCTGAAGGTGATGAAGACAGGACAAAAAAAAAAATCCTTCCACCTACACACTAATTTGTTCAATACTGATAAAAGAAATACAATAACAACTATTTGCAGTCATAGCAGTATCAATGTACCTGATTTAAGACCAGCTGTCAATTTGACATCCTTTGCCACGCCCTCCTCCTGTGATTGGACAGTGAGGCTGATGCAGTACATCTCATTGTTGAGAGCAGGGGGATGGTGGCTCAGCTGAACAGAAATCTTTGGGACTCTGGAGATGATCCTGAACAGCAAAGAGGAACAAACAGGTTCAACATGTGTGTCGGTGGGGCGTAGAGAATATCTGGTGGAGGAACCTTTACATCAATACTGGGATTGTGTTGTCTGAAAAGAGCCTTACATGGTGCTGTGCTGCATGTTCAGGATGTCCCATTCCAGCTCTTGATGTGCCTCCATGCACCGACCCCATCGACGTGATGACCTGCTAGCCTGTAAGGCTTCATGGGTAGAGGCTGCGTCTCCACCTGCCCCTCTCCAGCTCACAAATACACAGCGGCCACTGCCGCTGCCCAGCATCACCTCAATGCCCGTCATCTAAATGTGAATACCCAGCAACACAGTCGGTAACAAACTCTCTCTCACACACACCCCTTCCTCCCACACACACCTCACCTCTATCTTCTTGCCAACACAGACACACACACACACACACAGACACACACACACACATACAAACACAGACAGACACACACACACAGACACACACAGACAAACAGACAAAAACACATACAGACAAAAACACATACAGACAGACACACACACACACAGACACACACACAGACACACACAGACACACACACACACAGACACACACACACACAGACACACACACACAGACAGACACACACAACCAACCTTGTTGATCATTCAAACTGTGACACCGTAGCTACTGATTCTAGCTCTCTGATTGGCTGGACAGTCACTGATAGTCCAAAGGAGGCTCTCTAATAACATCAGTATATTCATGAGACATTTAGCAACGACCGTTTATGGATGGTTGTGGGACGACACTGGGAGTAGTGGTGGGACGACACTGGGAGGAGCGGTGGGACGACACTGGGAGGAGTGGTGGGACGACACTGGGAGGAGTGGTGGGACGACACTGGGAGGAGTGGTGGGACGACACTGGGAGGAGTGGTGGGACGATACTGAGAGGAGTGGTGGGACGACACTGGGAGGAGTGGTGGGACGACACTGGGAGGAGTGGTGGGAAGATACTGGGAGGAGTGGTGGGACGACACTGGGAGGAGTGGTGGGATGACACTGGGAGGAGTGGTGGGAAGATACTGAGAGGAGTGGTGGGACGACACTGGGAGGGGTGGTGGGAAGATACTGGGAGGGGTGGTGGTGGGACGACACTGGGATGAGTGGTGGGACGACACTGGGATGAGTGGTGGGATAACACTGGGAGTGGTGGTGGGACGACACTGGGAGGAGTGGTGGGACGACATTGGGAGGAGTGGTGGGACGACACTGGGAGGAGTGGTGGGAGGACACTGGGAGGAGTGGTGGGACGATACTGGGAGGAGTGGTGGGACGACACTGGGAGGAGTGGTGGGAAGATACTGGGAGGAGTGGTGGGACGACACTGGGAGGAGTGGTGGGACGACACTGGGAGGAGTGGTGGGAAGATACTGAGAGGAGTGGTGGGACGATACTGGGAGGGGTGGTGGCAAGATACTGGGAGGGGTGGTGGTGGGACGACACTGGGATGAGTGGTGGGACGACACTGGGAGGAGTGGTGGGACGACACTGGGAGGAGTGGTGGGAAGATACTGGGAGGAGTGGTGGGACGACACTGGGAGGAGTGGTGGGACGACACTGGGAGGAGTGGTGGGAAGATACTGAGAGGAGTGGTGGGACGATACTGGGAGGGGTGGTGGCAAGATACTGGGAGGGGTGGTGGTGGGACGACACTGGGATGAGTGGTGGGACGACACTGGGATGAGTGGTGGGACGACACTGGGATGAGTGGTGGGATAACACTGGGAGTGGTGGTGGGATAACACTGGGAGTGGTGGTGGGACGACACTGGGAGGAGTGGTGGGACAACATTGGGAGGAGTGGTGGGACGACACTGGGAGGAGTGGTGGGACGACACTGGGAGGAGTGGTGGGAGGACACTGGGAGGAGTGGTGGGACGACACTGGGAGCAGTGGTGGGACGATACTGGGAGGAGTGGTGGGACGATACTGGGAGGAGTGGTGGGATGATATTGGGAGAAGGCTATACTTGCACAGTTGACCACAGGTGTGTATTTATGAAGAGAAGACTGTGTTCAGGTTTCCTCCGCACGGTTTTATAGATCTGAATATTTTCTTGCGTAGGAACATTCTGAGATCTGTGAGTAAACAATGTTTTAGGATGTATGTTTTATAAATGAGGCTCCTGCTCTGTTGCGGTTCCATCTGAGCCGAGCAGATACCAAAAGGTGACGTGAAACATTACGGACCACTGATTGGTCAATGCCCAGCATGCACAGAGTTTCCTGCACAGCACAAATCAATGGCCGCCACACTCAAACAGCGAAGCTACTTTGGCGACCGTAACTTTTATTTGTTACAGCTGCTACATTAAGGAGGTGCAGACGTTCGTGTCTTAAACAGCTGATGGTAGGATCACCAGAGAGGTGTGTGTCACATTAAAGACTACATCACGGCAGTTTCACGTGGCCCCAATCTACCCTGAGGAGGAACCATCGGCAATGGAAAAGAACCGGCAGAAATCGAGTCCAGTCCAGTCCAGTCGAGCTGGTACTACGCTGTGGAAAAGGGGCTTCAGTCGAAGTCTGAGGCCGTCTGTGGTTTGTCACAAGAAATGCAAAAAGAAGAGTAACTTTTTTATTTATTTGATATTATTCTGTTGACACTGTGTTGTTTGTGTCGTGAACGTTCTACAAGCAGTCACTGCTTGTTGCTGCCTTTCATGACTTTAGTATAGTTACCTGGTTACTGAGGCTGACAGCGAGCTTGTTGAAGGACACAGGATGAGGACAGTCGGCTCGGAGGAAAACCTGCAGTTGGATGGGCTGGTCCACATGGAAACTGGGAGACTGGAACTTGGCCAATAGCATAGAGCTGTAACATAACAGCACTGGTTATGATGGGGAATCAACTAATTTGGGATTTTAACGTTTTGACCGTACACAGTCAGAGCAGCTCTCCAGACCAGAGGAGAAGTAAGCCCCTTCCAGACAGGCTCATTTTGAACAGGCGTCACACTAGTTTATCTTAAAGCCAATAACTTTTCTCTATCCTTGCTTTAATCCAAGTTGTACACCATAAACATGAAGTAGAGTAAAAAAAGTACTTTCATAGTGCACAGTAGCCTGGATGGTTGTGTTTGGGTGAGTGTGTTTACTGACTGAATGGGATGTAGTCCTGCACTTTTATGCTCAACTAGTTAGATCCAGCCAAAGCCATGCGATCGCTCCACAGCGACCTGGCTGCACTGACAGAGGAAGAGTCGCACTCGGGCTCGGCATCAGGGACCTCGTTCTGACAACATCAGACAAGTCAAAAGTGGCTGTATGAATTTAAAAGATACTTCCTGGTCTGTGACCTAGTTCAACTGTGGGCCAGCTCAACATTTGCTGGTTTAAATGTGACCACAGCTACAAACTGCATGAGACAGAAGACGCCATCATGACACTTTCCATTGAAGAACATTTTCTTTTGTTTCATGCATTTAATTCATACCCTCACTGCACATAGTAACATTCTGGCATCAGTGCTATGATAGATCTGAATCTGAATCTCAGATGTTTGCTGTTGAATTCTTTGGATTCTTCAGGACTTTGATGAGATTCTTCTCAATCCTTGACTTTTGTTCCTCTTTCAAAGTTGAGGCTGGAAGACAAGATGACAGAATCATGACCTCTTTGATCAGATACATGTGAAAGAGTTTCTTACTTCACAATGTTTTGTACTGAAGTTGAAAGTCTTACGTTTTATATTATATGTTAGGATAATTCAGTTTTAAAAGTTCATTTTCAGGCAGATTTATCACAAATAAGTTCTTAATCTGTGAGCAGAAGTTTCATCTGAGAGACACAAAGGAACATTTGGTCAAAAGCTTCCACAGAGAGCAAGTTTGTCTAACAAATAAAAAGCCTCAAAAGAACCTAAATTCATTTGTCTTTTATTACTTAGACTATTTGATGAATTGTTGTCATGTGTTTGGTTTAACTAACAAATGACTCCTAATGGTATGGCTGATGGCTGGTCTCATTTGTCAGAAGAATACTGTAAGCCATTAGCAGAAATATCATGATAAGTCATGGTTGTATGATTTGTAAACTATTTATTGCAACTGTCACTTTAACCTGTTATGTCTTTACCTGCCTATAGTTTGTTCTTTGCTGCTATTTTCTAACCATTGTGTATTCATGTTGTGTTCTATGCTGCTGTAACAAGAGAATTTCCCCTTGCAGGATGAATAAAGTATCATCTTATCTTATCTTATATAGACATTTTCAGCTATACTGCCTCACACTCCAAATTATACTTAGCAATGAAATAACACAGAAATGTCAGGTTAGAAGGGCGTCAATGTAATTCTAATTCAACACAATACAAATTCATTTTAACCCTGAGGCTATATATAATATTTATAATATATAAATTTGGAAGGTTATTATAATCAACAAAAAACTGCATTGCATTTGATCATTGATTAAAACCTTCCAAACGGACAACACTGATTTGCTAAGGATGGCTCAGAATAACCTTGCTTACCTCTGCCCAGCAGCTCCATGCAGTATATGATGTAGTCTTTAACACTGGCCATCAGATAAGCACAGCGCAGAGCTGTGGTCAGTATGGCTGTCAGGAGGCTCCACCATCGTTCAGTGCGATAGTCGCACATTACGTAGTCCAACAGCCTGATAACACAACACACAAACACAGATAACATGCCAACAGACTCTACTGGCAGAAGTAAACACTGCTTCCACACAGTGTATATACCTGTATATATATATATATATATATATATATATATATATATATATATACCTGTACACTAAATATACATATAGTGTATATTTACACTTTAGGTTATACTAATGACTGATTGTACACAGTTTGGATTTTCCTCTTTCAACACAAACCTTTCTGTAAGCAGAAAGCATGTTTGGCAGTTTCAAAGGTTTCAGCTGCCTGATCACTTTACTGAATAGTCCCGATCTCATTCGAACTGGGACACAACGCAGGGTCAGGCCTAGTTAGTACTCAGATGGGAGACGGCCTGGGAAGACTAGGTGCTGGAAGCTTGGGGCAGCTGTGGCTCAGGACATTGAGCGGTCAGTTATTCGGCCCCCAGCTTGTAGTTTACATGTGGAAGTGTCCTTGGGAAAGATACTAAGCTCCAAAGGACTTCTGATGGCCGTTCCATTGGTGAGTGTTGGTGTGAATTGTTATCACTACTGATGAACAGGAAGGGGCGAGCGTTGTAGCCTCTGTCTCCACTATATGAATGGGTGAATGCTGGCTCGTGTTGTAAACCACTTTGAGTGGTCGGTCTGATTGAAGCTACACAAGTACAACAAGTTATGGAGTGGAATAGTCCTTTACAAGCCCAGCGTGTGTTTTGACTTACTTTAGAGCTTTGGTGCGGTCCTTAGCATGGTAGTACTCCTCTCCCATCTGCACCACTGTGTAGGAGAGAAGACAGAATGAGGAAAAATACAGAGTGTGTGCAGGATCCACTGGAGGCCTGCTATAAGGCTGCTGAAGGTATTCAAGAACACTCACTGAGGTGACTCTTCATTCGAGGGCACTTGTACTTCTTAAACTGGGCCACAGCATTGCTGAGAAGAGCTATTATCAGCTCCTGTAAGGGCAGACAGTGAGAAGCATGTCTTAATAAAGCAGCACAACACAAGCTGACAGTCGCTGGAGGGGTTAACCCTCACCCACACATTGTGGGATGATTTTCACTGAAAGGCTGTGATGACAAAGATCAATATTAAACTGTGGGTGGTTTTATCGAAATAGAAAAGTAACAGAGGTTAAGTGTTACGGATCATTTCAGACTGTCGTGCTAAAAAGATCTGTTAAAAGATGATAAGAAAGTGTTGGACATTTGACTGTGCCCTACTGTCTCTGAACTCGATGACAACACATCTGCTGCTGGTCCCAGTCCAACCAGTCTGTAATAATACTGTCTTTACAGTTGAGCCATTCAAATGTTGGACAAAAAGTAAACAAGGTACCATCATTGTCACATTTTACACAAATACAAGATTGCAAACTTCATCCATTTTCATTATGTAGAGCATGAAGTAAAGTTTTTGTGAACGCATTACAAGATTGCAGAGTTGGAGAAGCTGCACCAGAGCAGCTTCTAGTGATAACAGTGAAGTTCCACTCTGAATAACTTTGTTCGCTCAGGACGGCTTTTTCTGTCAAAGATGCAAACTCCTGGAACTTGCTGCCTGATCACTTAAAATCTGCTGCAGCTTCAGTGTTTCAAGAGAACTTCCAAATCCTGGTCAATCCAGCAACAAACATGTCATCATGTCTAGTTTTCTCCTGTCATTTCTGTCATGTTTTTAAATGTCTGTTTTACCTTGATGCTCTCACTTTGTTTTTATCTCAATGTGTTATTCTCTTTGTTGTTTAAAAGCCCTTCTCTGGACGTGTTTTCTTATTAGCATTCCCTATAAAAACTATGAAACTGGGCAAAGGTTTTAAAACTCAGTTTCATTCTGTTTGTCTATGTATGATGAATGATGTAGCTGTCCCTATGAAATAAACCATTATCAAATGAATACGTCTGATAAACACTGCCTTACATGTAACAGTGTACTGTAATAAGGCCATAACCACACACACAATGACTTAATATCACTTCAATATCATAACAGTAGAAACACATCATTTTAAAAACCCAATATTTTCCTTCCACTAGCCCTAATCTACTGAAACAAACAAACATGTAATACATAGAAATGAGTTTTTCAAGTACCCACAACCAAAACTTGTTAAATCATGAATAACCATCATTTAGTCATAACATAGAAAAAACAGTCATTGGTTCATTTCAAAGTAAACGATGATGTTGGTGAGATTTTTTTCTGCATGAATGAAAAGACCTGGTCAAGGCGATAATTTACCGAGTCTAATTAATGTCCTACTGAAACAACTGATGATGTCACGACTTCCACTAAGCTTACGTGACCAGGCAGTTAGGATGATGATGATGATGCTGATGGCCGGATCTCTGCAGACACGTTCAGCACATATGTTACAGATGTTATGGCTCATTGCATTCAGTGACCAGTCCAGATTTAACTTGCACAGAGCTGATGGTCGTAGGCGTGTGTATCGTCGCCGTGGGGAACGCTCTCCTGCAGCATACATCCAGGAAGTGGACCATTTGGTGGTGATGTCATGATGTGGGGAGCCATTGCTAATGGATGGCGGTCAGACCTTGTCCACATCCACGGTACACTGACAGCTATCTGTTACCGAGATACGGTCCCAGGTCCACATGTCATTCCCAGGATACAGCAATCAGGCATCACCTTCATGCATGACAATGTCAGACCACATGTGGCTCATGTCTGTCAGGAGTAGCATGGACCAGAACAATGTCACTGTCCTTCCTTGGGCAACATATTCACCAGATCTCAACCCAACAGAGCATCTGTGCGACGTTCAGGATCACCGGGTAAAGTAGTGATAAATGCTGGAGGTAGACACGCACGGTAGTGACTATTGTTGTTCTCTGTCTCACCATCCACACTTTCTGACTTGTAAACACTAAGACAAAAACCACTAATCTGCACAAAAACGATTTTTCTGTATGGCTAAAGGGTGAATAAAGATGTGTGAACCATAATCTACCTTTGATATTTAAGATTGACAGGATGGAATGACATCAAAAAAACATATGCGTTTCTACTGTTGCTCAGTATATTTAGTTTTGGACCAGGTGTTTCCTCAGGTTACAGATATTACAGTGAGTTTTGTGAAGTGTAGCCACACAGGGATGATGGAGTCTTACTCTCTCAGTCAGATGCTCTCTCACTGACATAAATCGGTTCTCAGTAGTACTGACGTGATTTTGCTGCTACTCTTAAAAGTACTGGGTTTGGTACCCAACCTTTCATCACGTAATGGAAGTTCCTAATACTCTGTCTTGGTCTTGCAGCCTGTGTGTGTTGCTCATGTTGTGTATCAGAACTCAGTTTTACTTCACTCTGATCCTGTTTCAGTCGACAAAGGTACCGACCTCTGATGCACACACCCTGTGTGGAGCTCACTGCCTCAGCTGGAAGAGATGTGTGTGCTTCATGGTCTGCAGTCTTCGTATTTCCATGGCAACAACCTCCTTGCCCTCCTCCAATGTCTGCTCAGAGGAGGGTATGTTGTCAACAGGAAGCTTTTCATTCTTCCTCCCCTGGATCAGATTCTTTTTTGCCTCTAAACATGAAAATAACAGAAGGAGGCGATGTTAGAGTCTGAGTCATACATGGACGTTTAAAATGTAGCTGCATCCTTTTCAGTACGACCAACAGTTCCTTAAACTTTAATCCGAAACACCAGAGAAACGTGACCGATGTAAAAACATGGCTTTGGTGTTGTTGTGCTTGCCTTTGGGTTGATATTTGAGCTGGAGCTCCTCTACCCGTAGCTGCAGTTTGAACTTGTCACTCTGAGTCTGAAGCACAGAAAACACACGAACAATACAAAGTGTGTCAGAAACTTGCTCCCTGTAGGTTTGACAGAACAGACTATAAAGTTAACATGGTCACTGCTCATGCAGACAGCTCAGTGTTTTGCTGCTGATTCCGTTTGGATCAGCTCAAACACACTCAGACCTACAGTTAACTAAACAACACTGTCCTTTCCTGCTTTATAAATCTGTGCTATCTCTTTGCACTTTGCTACTTCAGAATACAAACATGCATGTTTTCAGAACCCTTTATTGTGTGGAAGCGTTGGTACTGTTGTGTTTCTGTGTGACCAGGAGATGCAGGGTTTACAGACCTGTTTGAGCTGCCGCTCAGATGAGTAGAGCTTCCTCTCCAGCTCCAAAGCTCTCTGGCTCTCAGACAAAGATTTCATCCTTTGCAGGGAAAGTTCATCTCCGAGACGCTCTGCATCCTTACTGAGGACAGACAGAGCTTCACTCAACATGGACCACATGCACAAAGAAACCATCACAACACTGCATGCAAAACGTGAACTGATGAAATATCTTAAATCACAGCAATGTTTACTTCTTTCTTGTCTGACTAGATTTGTCTTCATCAGGTAGTTTTACGTTATTTCATATCATTTTCATCTCTTTACATATTCAGAACAGAAATGTGTGAATCCTATGATCCATGACAACCTTTAATAAAAGTCAGGCTGTGTGTTGTTTATTAGAAGACATTGTTAACATTTTCATTATTGGCTTAAATTAATTTCTGTCTTATCAAACCAATCTCATTTTTAGGTCGGGATCGAGCTGCATCAGAGTGGCTATCTGGACCTGCACAACACAAACACATCCTCGCTGCTGTCGCAAACAACAGACCGCGTTTCTATGTGCATGTCTTATTCCAGTACCTTCATGCGCTGCAGCTGCTGTTTGCTGAAGGCCTGTTGTTTCTGCAGTGACTGATACTGAACCTTCATACTGATGAGCTGTCTCTCCATCACAGCGCGCTTATCCTCCAGCTGCCAAACAAAAAGGAAATATATGCACACTGACTTTTACAGTTCATTCCCTTGAGCTTGTTGCTGTGTAACATTGGAGTTATTGTCAATTGAAAGACTTTGAGAGACTGGCTCCAACAGATTAGCATACATGTATTTACCTCCACCAGGGAAATTATGTTTTCACTGATGTTTGTTTGTCTGGCTGTTAGCAGCATTACACAAAAATTACCCGATGGATTTTCATGAAACCTGGTGGGAAGGTTGGACATGTGGGAGAAAATTAAAAAAAATGTTCCACTTACTTTTAACTAGCTTTTTTCACCAATTCCTGAGGTATATGACCTACTGAGAGCCCTTCTAGTTTCATTATGTGTTTTCTTGATGCTTCCAAGACATTTGACAGAATTAATCATGAAAAAATGGTAATAAATTGTTTGTAAGAGACGTTGCAAGTATACTCTTAGGATACTGGTCCTCTGGTAAGTCCATCAGATAATGAGTTATCTGTCCCACTTCACATTTATTGATGGTGTTCCTCAGGGTGGAATTTTGTCTCATAGTGTCGATAGATGACCTACTGAAATAACTAAATGGTTGAAACACAGGCTGTCTTGTTGGAAACTGTGTTATCACTTTATTTGCTGGCGATCTGCTCATTTTAAGTCCATATAAATGTTCAGTGAAGATGTAATGTTTTAAAGTTTGTGTCATGAGAGGTTGTGTCATACAAGGGAGACACATTCCCTCCTGGTGTCAGCAACAAGGACTACAACCCATCACGTCCATTAAAAGACTACAAACCCCACAGTCTTCCAGGCAGGCAGGACAATGGTTGCTGCCCAGCTGAACCATATGAGCTAATTGCTCTAGCCAGAGAGCTGGAAAGTGAAGTGACAGTGTGTGTGAGGCAGAGATGATGACTGAGGTGTACAGAGAGGAACAGGGCGTCTGTTATGTTAAAAAGAATAAGATAGAAAACTAGAGTTTGGATTTAAATGGCTGTTCTGTTTTTGCTGCCTTTTGACTGCAAAAATGAAGTTGATGTGTTACGAGAGGACAGAATACATGTAATTTAAGCTGGAAAACAACACCTCGCTGTCTTTTTACTGCACCCAAACTTTAAAAGCTTCAAGAGAAAAGCTCCCAACATCACAAGTCTTAATCACATGAAGGTTAGCTACTTTCTCCAACTTCCTCCTTCACTCTCTGACTCTGTCCAGAGACTGGTAACACAGAGCCGGGTTGGTGGTTAGCAAGGTAACTCCAAGTTACCCGTGGTGTTCAGTGTTCAGATGCTGGTTCATTTCTAACGGGGTACATCACCATGGTAACTTATGCTGCACACCTAACCTGAGAAATCAACACATACAAAAGCATCGCCTTATCAACTGACTGGAAAATGACATCATTCACAGAAGATCCCAGAGCTCCATGTTCAGACTGTGAGGTGTACTCCTATGTGGAGGCCCCGCCCTGTCTTCTTCTTCTTTTTGTTTACTTCTGTCAAAACCATTTCACTGTGTCTTTGTATCGTGTATTTGCTTTACTTATAAGACATGAAAGTTAGTAGATTCTAGATCATGGCGATCATTGAGGGTGAGAAGTGTCCATCATTCCACAATCAATTCATTTTGAGTATACTGTACTTACAGTATACTGGGTTTTGGCTTAGTAGTAAGAACACTTATAGACTCAAACTGGTCACTTTGAGTATGGAAGTATGTGATTTGGGACACAGCTTATGTTTAGTCTCAATATACCCCAATAAATATGACATCATTTAGGATTTCCATTGTCTCTGAGTTGAATACAGCTACAGGTATAAACCTGATGGGTTCTGTTAGCATCAGTTTGTCTCACTCATCATCATCATCATCATCTTCACGAGCGTTTTGAGACTTCCAGCTTCAGAAATGGTTCAATCAAAAATTCAAAAGCTTCCATGTGTCCAGTTGGAGCTCCAGGACCTTTACATGAGGACAGTAGAAGGATCAGAATGAATGGCTGAGTGTTCACTGATGGTGTGTCTACAACCCCACAATGTGCTTTACCTCTAAAGATGAAGACACAGTTTTAAGCAAACAAAAACATTCAGCTTTAATTAGAACAAAAAACATTCAAAACATTGAACAACAAAATGAACCTTAACGTAACTTAAACTGAACCAAATACTAAAAGTGCTCAAAGATAGAAGAGCAGGTCGTCCAGCTTGACGTTGGGCTCCCTGTGGATGCTCTGACCCACGAGGAAAGCCAACTTGTGGGCGTACTGGCAGGGAGCGGGCACTCTGACGACCGCCTAAAGCATCAGAGAAGATAGAGTCAACTCACAAATCACACCGACCTTTATTACCTCTGCCAACGAGGTCATTTTCACCCGTGTGTTTGTTTGTTGTTCTGTCAGCAGGATTATCTGAACGTTACGAACCAAATGTCATTAGAGTTTATGGAGGGGCTGGGCTGGAGCCAGGCACAAATCCATTAAACAATGGTGTCGATCCAGATCTAGATCCTGATCCAGAACCAGGAAACTTTTTTTTCTTTTTCATAAATATGTTGAAAAGTAATCTTCCAATCATAAAGAGAGAATCCAGCTAAGGGAACCTCTGACCGACTAGAACCTGATCCAGATGTGAATATGATGAACTGTCATCAGAACCGATACATCATACATCATCATCGTGTAGTTGAGATCATATGGATTCAGAACAATCATTTCACACTTAGTTTCCATGCGTAGCTAATGAAGCATGAAAATGTCACAACAATTGTGACGTTATTGATACCAGAATTGTGTTTTCAGTTTTCACTAGAATACGGCTCTCTCGTTGGGGGTATGTGCTCTGCTCTTTATGCTGAACATGGCGTTGGCCTACCTGCCAGTTGAAGTACATGTGGCACAGCTTGAGGGTGAGCCGCTGCATGTGGTCAGGCTTCAGTCCGCTGGTGTCGAACACGACGTTGTAGTGGGTCGGGGAGACGCATCCATTGCGGACAGCCTGGCTCACGATGTAGAAGTCATACCTGCAAACCAGGGCTGCAGCGGTTAACCACCACTACCAGATTTTACTTGCCATTATAAGGCGTATTAGCCTAAGCAGCTAATGACTTTCCACAGATCTGATGGTTCCAGAAGGTCTGGTTCGTCCCCATTTACAACTATTTCTACACAGATCTGATTATAAGGGTTCAGATTAAGACTTTCCATATTCTTTTAATTGAAACAAGAACCTCTGAACACCTGCCTCCCTCCCTCAGGACAATGCTAACTACAAGAAGCTAAAAACTTACCACTCTGGACGGGTGACCTCTGAGTCAATGACGGTGCCGGGAGGGGGGTTGGTCACCTTGCCGTGCAAGCGGGCGAAGAACCTGGTGGCGATGCGCTTCTTCACCACCACCACACTCAGCTTGGGCCTAAATGAGCAGATAGAGAACCTCCATCAGATGGGTGAGCTTCCAAACTATGACCATTAACATCAGCTGGTGGGTTACCAACATGTCATCCTCAGATCAGAGGTTGATAGAGCTGAGTCTGTTACCAACATGTCATCCTCAGATCAGAGGTTGATAGAGCTGAGTCTGTTACCAACATGTCATCCTCAGATCAGAGGTTGATAGAGCTGAGTCTGTTACCAACATGTCATCCTCAGATCAGAGGTTCATAGAGCTGAGTCTGTTACCAACATGTCATCCTCAGATCAGAGGTTCATAGAGCTGAGTCTGTTACCAACATGTCATCCTCAGATCAGAGGTTCATAGAGCTGAGTCTGTTACTCGGCTGAAAAGAGTGTCTTGTACTTCTTTCGTTTATAAACTGTGTCTATCTTCACTCCTGATGAAAGGAAATCTCAGCCATGTCCACATCCTAAAGACCACTGCAGATAAAACTCAATCAGCTCTCTTCTGCCACGGTTTGTAAAATCACTATCTTCACTCAGCCGAGGGCTTTTGACTAAAGAGCACAGTCAAGAAGCTGAATGTGTGTTTCAGTGTTGGCTCATCAACATGGTGTAGTGTGTCTGTTTACAGAAATCACACAGCTTTCAGTGTCAGTTCATTTTAAAAGGAAATGAAAGCATTCTTTCATTTGTGAACATCCATGTACATTATTTTAGTTTTTACTGTCTGCCCTGACACTATAAGATTATTTACATTGAACAGGTAGATAATGGTGTCCTAGTGTCGAATACATGTGATGTCACCTTTCAAACAGTCACTCACATGTAGTCCTGTCCCATTTTCTTGATGCAGTCCTTGATCTGTGCCACCTCATAGTTGACCACGCTGGACAGCTGGCCGTCTCCAACTCCGTCTCGGTACACAATGATGCGCGAAGGCAGGCACTTGTTGAACTTCAGGTAGTCTCCCAGGGCCCCTGGAAAACAAACACAAAGATGGAAAACTTTACTTACCAATGCTGAGATTCATGTGTATTTAAAAGATCCCCTCCACACATGTAGAACAATTCTCTGATGTGTGTTTCATGTGGTTTTTGCATCAAGTATAAATACATTAAAGAACTTAATATGCCGTACTCCTTTTCCCTTTTTAAAAATTCCAGAACAAATGAATATGATTTTCATCACAACAGTTTATCTGTTTGACACAAGCTGCCTCCTACGTCACTGTGGGGTCCCTTCTCAGTCAATGAACAACGGAGGCTTTAAGTGTCCACATCACGTTTGTTTGCCGAGTACTGGACCAGGATTGGCTCCTAACTATTGCAGTCCTGCCTCTTAAAAATCAGATTTTCAACGAGCGCAGAGAAAATGGACACTTGGACCAATGGGCGTGAATACAGGTTCTCCTACAGCGACTCTGCACGTCGTCCTGACCCTTCAGGAACAAGAAGAAAACATTTGACTGGTGGGGACTTTGTAGAGACAGAGAGGGGTTTGTGGCACAACTTCACCTCCTTCACACGGAGAAGGGAAAAAGGTCCAAAGGGCAAAAACTCCAGCAACACTTGAAGTATTAGGAACAACTTTATTATTATAGACCGACACGTTTGGGCTTGTGGCCTTCATCAGGGTCATCATAAAACACATTGCAAACAGCATTTAAAAAGGGAATGCATGAAGCAGAAAAAAATGTAACCAGAAAACTTACCAGTTAAGGCCTGACTCAGTCCATCCATGATTTCTTGACCTTTGTGCTGCAGCACACACTTTGAGTACCACCTGGACACACGAAAGAAATGAGAACACAGCTTAGCTGAGATAGGGAGGCCACCATAACAAATACCTGTGCACATGGTGAGCACAAGCTAATTCACAACGGACCAAATTATAGCACGTCAACACCGAGGCCTTCATGAGACAGATTCATGTCATGGTTCACAAGTGGACAGCAGTAAGTCCAGGTGTGCAGCAACCATGACAAATAAAGGACACATGTGACATCCATTTGGATTTCTAACGGGGGTCTCTTACCTGCTAAGGTGAGCAGCAGCTGTTGATGAGCACAGTTTGGACTGATCTCACCACTGAACTAGTCAGTCTGTCTCAGACTAGGCCGTCTAGGCCAAACTCAATTATTTGGCCCTTCTTGTTAGTTTGGTAAATGTTCTACATGAAGCCATTTCTGTCTTTGTGTAAGAGATGGTGTCTGTCTTTACGTACATATTTCTTTGCATATTTCTTTACGTACATATTTCTTTGCATATTTCTTTACGTACATATTTATTTGCATATTTCTTTCTTTGTGTAAGAGATGGCGTCTGTCTTTAAGTACATATTTCTGTATGTACATATTTATTTGCATATTTCTTTACATACATATTTCTTTGCATATAGAGCAGGGAGGTGAGATCCGCTGGCTACTTGTGATGGTTCACCAGGACAGATACTAACACCAGGTGTGAACAGGCTGTCTGCTGTAGAAGCTAACCTGCTCATGGTCGGGTTGAGGCTGGCCACCAGCGCTCCGATGGACCTTTTTCCAGCTGTAATGTCATGGTAGCAGTCGATGCCCACAATCATCAGATGTTTGAGCTGCACAAACAGGTGGGACACGTTAAAATACAACACGTTCTAGTTCTGTGACAAACACCAAATCAGTTTTCATTTTTGTAAACCTTTGGGTCTTTACCCCGACCTTCTGAACGGACTCAAAACTTTCATGGACACCGTCTGCCTCTCCTGTTCTTCAGCTTTCTACACTGGCTGCACTGGTGCACCAGCACATCATTTATGTGCACCAAATGTCATTAGCGTTTGTCAGTTCCCATACCCACAGTGTTTGACAAACCCAAATCATTCTTCTTTGGGTTTTCTGAAAAAACTATTGATTAAATTCTTTCTTGGATACTGGCCGTGTGTGTAGTACTACAGTATTTATGGATTTATTTTGATTTCTCTTTAAATGTTCTGTGCTCCCCAGAAAGGGAGGGAGGGAGAGGCATGCTGACTATGGACCATTCATTCTCCATGTGCTTCAAGACACCTCAATCCACCTGAGAACTCGTTTTCCCATAACACACCTCAACTTTTAAAGAATATAATCAACTAATCAATTGGTGTGTGCATGACTTACGGGGATTTCCACACTCCAGAGCTCTCCTCCCATCTTACAAGCCATCTGCAGTACAATCTTGGTAGCCACAGTCATGAGAGCCCCGGCTCGATTCAGAGTACGGGACAGCACACACTGGCTGGGAATGGGGCAGTCCACACAGAGGTACTTCTTGACGCTGTCGTACTTGTCCTTCCTGTTGCTGGAGAGGACCACCACCACCTGACAAACACAAATGACTAGTCTCATACGTGCAAGCGTGGCGACAATGCACCGATGAAACAGTAACAAATCTAAAACTTGTGGAGGCGAACTGCGTTTCTGTGTTTGTGTTCCATGTATTCAGACACTAACCATCTGTGTTTGGGGTCCAACATTGTGCTGCAGGGCTCTGAGGAGAGACCCCTGATGATCCTCATACTCGACCCTGAATCAAAAGGACAGACTGGTTTATTTTTTTAGCTAGTTGTACAAAATAAAGTGGCAACTGAATTAATTAAATGTTTTCTGAACGATGGTCCACAAATCACACAAATGTGTTGATGCAGACGAAGGGTCAACATTCAGGGAACCATTGTGACTAATTTCACTTCTCTTATCACAGGCGGTGCAGAAACCCGGTTTTTGACTGAAGGATGTTAAATGTTAGAACTCACATGACAGCTGTCTGCATGCGGACACCCAGAGGCTCGCTCACTCTACGGAGGGTCTGCAGGAGGGCCTGGGCTTCACCGCTGTTGCGACGGGTGTAAAACAGGATCCAGTTTTCCAGCGGCGGAGCACTAATCAGAGGCACCCCACTCATCTCTCTGGCCCAGTCAGCTGTTACGGGGTGGTAGTCATACTGGGTGACACAAATAACTACATTAACAACTCTTAATTAAGATCACATGAATGAATCTATTTAATTCATTCCATAATAACAAATTTAAGCAACCAGAAGAATCCCATACCGATCTTGGACCCTGGAAAAGCCTCTCCTGTGGGAGGACTCTGCCGGTCACATTGAGGAGTTCCTTATCAAAGCTGAGTCCCCACTTATCCAACTCAGCCTGAGCATCAGCGTGCCTGTGAAACAAATTTCAGGATTTAAATTGAAGCTTGGAATTAAACCACCTGAAGAAGTTGACAGAACAGTTAGCATTTTCACTTCTGTGCATATAAACACACTAAATGCAAAAGCTGAGGACAACTTCTAGGTAAAACGGTGAAGAGCCTCGTGATCGATGACAGGAAGGAGGAGGCAGTCATGAAAATGTTTGTTAATGATTAAAAAGCCATTTATTTTACTCTAAATTAAATACAGGCAAGGTTTTTAATAAACAGACTCCTTAAATCTTTGAACAGCAGCGCCCTATTGGAACAATTTAAGAGGTTGTTTTACTCATGATTGTTTCCTATTAAATGAAGAGTTGAGAGAAAGACAGTTCAGGCATCTTCTGCTCATCGTCATGACAAACCAAAGTGAGTGGGTGAAGTTTCTTCATCCAGATTCTTATCTTCATGTCCTAATTTTACTTTCCTCTGCATCTTAACTGATATTTCAGTTCCAGACACAGAAGGAAATAGATACAGATGTCACTACATTCATTTGCTGCTGCAGTAGAGCAATGGTTGCCCCTGCTGCAAAGAAGGGGGGCTGTTTGCTGCACTTGGTAGCAGTACACGCTAGGTGTCATTCCTTACAGTGATACACCCACAAGCTGTTTGCCAGTTAAACTCACACATGTGTGAAGCTGTGTATTGTTGTTTACACAACCTCAAACAAGATACAAGTGAGATTTGTATTTTCTTGTTTACTGCCTTCAGTTTTCACGGATTTGGAGAGAAGAAGCTTTCCAATAAACCAGTAGCAAGAAAGCCGCTCGTGTCTTTGATTGATTGAATTTATTGGGTAAAAATTCATATAAACACACAAATATAGATGAATACTGAGGATAACACATAAGGTATAACATGGGATCATTATTTCCAACGATCCCAGCGATCCCAACGAACCAAATGTGGGACAATGTGGAAAGCCTGAAATTTAAAATGATGTCCATCTAACTTACAAAATAAACAATATATTACGCAGGTTACAGGTAAGGACCGTAGCATGTTTAAAACTTTAACATACTTTTGTTATCGTATTAAGTTTCACTCTACTTATTGTATTGTGTGATAGTCTGCTTGTACTCCTATTTCTCCTATTTCTCTCTATTTCTATAACTTTTGAAAGTAGTTGTTTTTCATGTTTTATCAACAGTGAATCTGACCAAACTCAGCACAATAAAACACAGCAGACAGGTTGTTGACGTGGGGATCTATTCTTTGAAGTATTCTACTGGTGTTTTAAAAAGGTGTAGATCATGTGGGCATATAATAGTGAGGGCGAGCCCATAGTATGTCCTAAAAAAGAAAAGTAACACATTTAGATCAAGGAACATTCATGCATTCAAAGTCTGATCCTACCTATATTTTCTCCTACAACAGGTATTAACACATGACTGATATAATATTAAAGTTATTCACACTTGACATGTGGACCCATACACTGAAGATAATAGACCCATATACTAAAAAAAAAGCAGTAGGCATTATTCACATCAAGTCTTTCAACCCTCCTATCCCAAATTAAACGACTGCATTTCATAAAAATGTAGGCATAGAATAAAATATGACGAAACAAAACCTGAAGCCACAGAAAAATGTTGTGTGTGTTTTTGTCACTTTGGAGTTGGTCCACTGGTGTTTTTAACTCTAAGGCATCATAGACGGTGACAGGTTTACCTGCGCTTGACCCATGTGTGTGTAATTGGATTGACAGCCCCACACACAAACCCCGCCCCATGTTGAAAGGCCTCCTAGCTTTCTTCACAGCCATTGGATAAAAGCCCGATTTTAGAAAACGTCTGTCCTGAGCTACTCAAAATGCGGGATGCGGGACAAGGGATCAAAATGCTGTGCGGTCCCGCACAAAGCAGGACATCTAGTCACCCTAACTGTATGTGTGAATTGCTTCTCATTTGTAGTGACACTAGCAGCAATCAGTAAATCATACCTTCCCCACACATTCCACTATTGTCACACTAATCCTGGGTGTGGTAAAGAGATCCAAACTGCATACTGTAAGATCCAACTAAATGATAACAAAATAAGGTCTCATTGATTCCAGTCGGTAGCCTGAATCAAAGCAAACTTTATTTTTACACCATTGGTACTACAGGCTGTCAATTATTATCAAAACCAAAAAAGAAAAACAGAATGTAAGATCCAGTTAGTTTGCTGCCATTTCAAATATGTATTATCGACTTCATAACAAAAATACACATCTAGCCTGTGTATCTGCTGTCTCTGGACAAATAGCTTGTTATAACGTTGTTTAAAGGCTGATTTGTGCATTACAGGGCCGCATCTTGACACATTTCCTCCTTTTGGTGACATATGACACCCGAAACTTATCCCAGAGCAAACCATCGTCTAGATCACGTCAAAAATACATGATTTCTGGACATCTGTAACGTCTTCTGGACGTCCCCATTTGAGTAAGAATGACAGGTGTTTATACGTCTATTTTTGGATACTTTATCAGCATGGCCTGGGACAGATCCATGTTGTGTATGTGCTACAGCTTCATCATCCTCGTAACAGATTGGAAGAACAGTACCACTAAATAAAAGAAACCATCTTCCATCTGCACTCTAATTGTAAAAGGTGGTCTTTTAATAAAAAACAAAACAAAACCCCCCCGCTATCGAACCAGAACCCCAGCCCATAGAGAAGAATACTCTAAAGCATGTGTGAAGCACACGGTCTCTGTCAGAACAGGAAGACGAAGGAAGGGAAGAGAGAAGAGTGTGCAAGATTAATCATAACCCCCTTTCATTACTGACGTGATCTGGACGATATCATAAAGTGTCAATTATTATCAAAATGAAAAAAGAAAAACGGAATGTAAGATCCAACTAAATGATGATAATTCTGCAATTATTATCTAAATGAAACTCACACTGTCACATTGTAATATTAATGGCCTCGCTTATCGCTCACCCTCTCTACGACTACTCTCCCCTCTCCCCCCCAGTCACACTAATCCTGGGTGTGGAAAAGAGATCGAAATATAATATCAGTTGTGACAAAACACAACACATCAAAAATACATGATTTCCTGACATTGGTCACGTCTTCTGGACGTCCCCATTTGAGTAAGAATGACAGTTTTTTATACGTCTATTTTTGGACGTTATATCAACTTTATCAGTGTGACCTGGAACAGCATATCCAAGTTGTGTATGAGCTACAGCTTCATCGTCCTCTGGGAGAACAGTACCACTAAATAAAAGAAACCATCTTCCATCTGCACTGTAACTGTTAAAGGTCGTCTTTTAATATATATTTTTTAAAAACAACAGTATTGAACCGGCGATTACCCACGCCGCACGCCAGAGCAGAACCCCGGCCAACAGAGAAGAATAGCCCAGAAGACGAAGGAAGGGGAGAGAGAAGAGTGTGCAGGATTAATCATAATCCACTTTTATTATTTACGTGAACTACTCTACCATCCAAGGACAAACTAGTCATCAGGATTTTCTAGGCCTTGAACACACTTCTATGCTTCCAAGTGTTGACTGGATGACTGGTCGTACACTGCTGCGTCTGCTCGGGCCCAATCTGAGCTCATTTAAAGGGCTACTGCTGCATTTCTGGCCACACGTGAACAGATAAAACAGGATGCATTGATTAAGTAGGCGATCATCCCCTACCTCTGTATATTTGTGACAAATCTTTTGAGGCGTCCCTCCCTCTGCTCTGGGTTCAGTCTGGTGTGGAAGCCCAAGTCCTTCGTGATGTTGAAGTCACTTCGCATCTTATCAGTCAAGCCTGTCAAACAACCAGATTCCATTTGAAGTTGATACCAGACTAAGAGGTTCTGTCACCTAGAACCACAGAACCGTCTTAAGGCCCGTCTACAGATTGTACGCATCAAAACTCTGACATGACCCATGTGTGAGAAATAACCTCTTATACTTTTGATACAGATGTTACAAAGGAAGCAATAAATGTCTGTAATGTCAGCAGGTAAAGTGCAGAATAAGATGTAACCTGTTAAGTAGCACAGCTCTGGGATGAGCATGGCAGGGCCAGGAGGAGGAGCTCCAGCAGGACTGAACCTCTTCACATGGCTGACCAGCAGCACCTGGTTCCCATCAGTGATGTCCAGGCCATATTGCTTAGAAGAGAAAGCATCAACATGTTCATGAATAAGGGTAATATCACACAGCCAAACACTGCGCTCTCTCTTACAAGTATTCACCTTAAACTGAAGGAGTTTGAGTCCATTTACTGTTGCATTTCTAGTTTCATTTCTTCCTTTATCATGATTTAGATTTTCTCTAGGTTGCATTTATGCCTTTTATACTTTATGTAGAACGCTTTGAATGGCCTTGTTGAAATGTGCTCTACAAATACAAAAGAGAGCTTTCCAAAAACAAAGAGCTTTTTCCCATACATACATTTATTTGTGCTGTCCCGCCACACTGGAAACATTGTCCGTAACATATTTGTGTTTATTCTCCATTTTGAAGCTGTGCGCCTCCTCTTGCTGGCTCGCCCTCTCACACACAAACACGTTGTGTTCCTCTAACAGACTTTGCCCAGTCAAGCTGCAAAGACATACTGCCACCTAAATGAACATGCTTCTTCTTTTTTTTGGTCAGAGAAAACGACGCCATCTGAAATGGATTAGCTAGCAGACAATCTCCCCTCACTCGACCCCTACTGTCGACAGACAATCACACGTGAAGTGCAGAAACAGAGATCCTGTGGTATGTCCCACCTGTAAATGCACCAGCTGCTGTTGAATGTCTGCCTAAATGCTGTCGTTTTAAGTAAGTACACTTCATTCATGCAATGTCATTCAGTTCCACATTGGTGTTGATCAAAGTTTTGGGATGACTTAATAAAATATTCAGCTGATGATGAAATTAACAGAGCAGTGTTTGCAACAATTACTGGAATAAGAAATGACCTATATACTGGAAATAGGTCATTTCATATATTTTCAGTAGATGAAACCAAGGGTTTTGGATCGCCAACACATTCACCCCTCAGTACGTGTGAATGCATGACACTTACATTCTTGAAATAGTTCTTGAAGGAGATGTCAGAGTCTCCCTTCTTGAATGTGTTGTTGGGAGTGTGATCCCAGGCAATATCATCGATCCTGTAGGTTTTGTTGTTGTACCTGAATAATTGAGGCAGCAAGAGAAGAGTGAATGTCTACCACAGGTATGAAATGAGGTGATGTTACATGAAGGCACATTGAAAGGGATGACAAATGTAGAGCTGATGAACACATGAAGATGTAGACCTGTAGGCCACGATGATTATATAAGTTACCGACTTATCGATATATAGACGTGAACCAACAGAAGAAAACTTCTCTTATCTTTAGCATTTAACTAGCTATTACTTTCCAACAGGCTTGAAACTCATTTGCGCTGCTGCACTACTTTTAAATGTTGTGTTTTGCTTGAATTAATATATTCTGTGTATCATATTCTTATTTCAAATTTAATAATCTCTCTTCATCCTCACTTTATTTTTATTCTGATTCTCATTCCTCTTTTTCTGCATCTCTATCATGATCTACACAATTCTTTGTGGGACATCTGATCTGACATATCAGGTGTTACTGCGACAGGCCTACAAAGACTTCTACATACTAATCCAACAGAGCGAGAGACGTGTGGTTCCTACTTAGTGAGGACTATAAGTCCAACGAGCTCCTTGGTGCAGGTCTCAACGAAGCGTTGACCTCCACACTGCTGCCTCAGGTTGATCATGAAGTCGAGGACCGTCTCGCTACGTAGCACCTTGTGGCTCACGTCGGTACACATCATGATGGACGTCTCATAATGCAAGATGGTGGTGCTGTAGCCCGGCCATATAGTCAGTCTAGAACAGAGGGGACAGGCTCGTTTGAAAGAAACAGTTTCTTTCCCATCATGAACACAAGTTCAGAGCTCTGCTACAGCTTCTCACAGGGTTAAAACCTGTCCGTAAGGACAATAGATTTAGCCTTAAAACACCAAGACAACTCCTCAAAATCAGAAACCCCTTCAACATTGTTCTTCACATTATCTAGTACTTAGAGGATAGCAAACCATCAGGTAGTACAGACCTCATATCTCATACAGTACCAAAGTGGGTTCATTAAGCTGGGCTCACACTACAGGAGATTTAAAATCACAACCAATGGGTATAAAGAGAGACAGAAGGATCTCCACAGATTATCTTTTCTCAAATGTTAAACATGCACACAATACAAGATTCCAAAATAACTGAGCATCACAAGCTAAGGGATTTCATCAAGATTCTCGTGTCTGAGGGAACAATGAATGCACCACGTCACGTGATCTATGGAGAAGCAGCTGTGCAATGCCAACAAAATGACTGAGGAAGACAACAGGCGGCCTACTTTGCATTGAGAAAACAGGAAAAGAAGAAACAGCAGCCGTCTGTCCTTCAGCGAGAACTGGAGGTTTAACGTTGGTCAACTGAGCGGCTGTGGCTCAGCGGTAGAGCGGTCGTCCACTTATCAGCAGGGCGGTGGTTCGATCCCCAGTCCCTGCTGTCTTCATGTCGAAGTGTCCTTGGGCAAGATACTGAACCCCAAATTGCTCCCAGTATCTGTTCTGTGCTGGCTTGTGTTGTAAAGCTTTGAGTGGTCAGTCAGACTAGAAAGGTTCTATTTAAGTACAGTCCATTTACCATTTAACAGCAGTATGCTAGCTAGCGTTAGTTTGCTGTTTGCTTGGCAGCTTTCTCTCTCATTAGCTATTAAGACCTTGCTCAGAAAATACTGACTTTTATCTTTCAGATTTTAACTCCTAAAAATCAACCATGTTTGAAAACTGGGGCCGGCTCCGACCGTCCACGAGTAAATCGGGAAGCGATTGGATCTGTAAACTGGATCTGTAAACTTCTCAAACTACCAAACTTGGGCTGAACATCAGAACCAACCAAAGTTCCAGACCACATTTCTCCTCCGACTGTCGGGAGGAGTGAAATCTGCTCGACTCTCCTGACCCCTGCTTTAAAGGTCATAAATTGAGCTTTTCTGAAGGCTGCAGAATCATGTCTGTACTGTTGTTTTCACAGTTGTATTGGTTGATTAGTGTAACATAATGACCTCATTAAGAACTTCATGAGGCCAGGGTGAAAAGGGTCAACCTACTGTGGGCAGTTTTGGTTGTGAAAAATTCTCAACATATTTAAAATGGTGTAATGACATAAAAATGTTTATATATTGTACTGTCAGGTTGTTTTAGACAACCCGAGGATTCCACTTTCACAATACGCTTTACAAGTCCAGAGCTTTACAATGAAAACAATGGAGAAGCAAATGTATTTACTTGTGCTGTGGGACTTCGAGTGGATCCCTGGGGTTGTAATAGTTGCGTCCAATTTGCTGCATGTTGAGGATTCTCAGGATCCTGTAGAAATGAAAACACATCATTTAAGAGAAGTTTCCAGAGATCCAAAATGCTCTCGCCACATTTAATGATGCATATTTACATAGATTTACTTTTATTTAAACATGCACCATCCATAACCACAGTACACTTGTCACAAGACATGTTCAGCACTTAAGGAGTGTTACTTATTCTTTAACAGACCTGAAAACTGGAAAATGTACCTTTTGAATATGACGTTGTAAAACTGAAGGCATACTGGAGAAGAGGGGGGGAGTTCATTTGTCAGGGTGACGGTTATCTGAACCTTCTCTCCATTCTTAGTCTCACTGTGGAGGACAGTCTCCTAAACACCAGGTCAGACATCGGAGCACAAGGAAGAAAACCAACATTTGTCTGGAGGGAACAACATTTACACAACAAACACCAAACCTTGTGCAACACCCAGTCTACAGCTCGCACACACTAGAGTGATCAAGCAATTCATCTTCTAAAACCCAAGCTGTCATAAAACATTTAACAGCACAATTTGGTATTTTTCCTCTTCAAATCAATATTTCGAGTTGTGCATCTTCATTTTGTACGTTCTTCTAAACACCTGAATTATCACATTACCTTGTTGTGCAATTTGTGTGGCAGAAACAGCAAAGCTCCATCAAAGCACCATGCTGCACCAAGTGTTTCATCATGCTGGAAGAGGAGGGCACATCTCAGACGCCGAGACTCCATTTCTGGACTGAAGCCAACATGGTACTGATACAGAACCCACTGAGGGCGGGACACGATGCGGAAGTAGTTTGCAGTCAACCGAATTGCTCGCCCACTTGTTCCTGAGGAAGTTCACACTTCCTCGGGGGGGGGGTATGTCATTTTCAAATTAAGACAGACCAGCCTTTGAGTCCTTAACATGCCCCATAGTCTGCCTGGTGAAAATCCCAACATCATGAAAATCCCGGCGATGTCCTCTTCTTTCTCCCAACTTCACCTGCTGAAATCCAGCTGAAATCTGTGTGACAGCTGATAAAAACAAATGAGGACTATCAAAACCCCGTTATAGTCCTGAAAACATATGATAAGCATTGGAAATGTTTTAGTGCCTGGTAAGTAAAATTAACCTTCACAGTGCAGGTGGAGTCGATACGACCTGATGAAGTTCAGTGTTTGCCTATTTTCTCTTTTTCAAAGCACTGCCATTCTTAACTTCTCAAGAGGGTGTGGACAATGAACTTAATGATGATACATTTTTAAGTGCATCACCCATTTTAAATAACGTTTTCCCAGATTTTCAAAAGTCAGGAATGATCAAGATCATCTAACAGAAGAAACAAATGGATGACTTTGTGTTTGACTGTACCTTCTGTAGGAAAGGGTCCTGGAGCACCCTTCTGCCGCCCTCTACCAGCCCGCTCTGCTTTTTCATCTCCCATCTGAGGGGCAGGGCCAGCAGTTGGTGCAGGCTCTTGAAACTGGATCTACAACAAAAAATCTAAATGAATTTGGGCAATCAAAATGAAAACACACAGGCAAAGAGAACTCATGACGATCCACCGCTACATGCAACTGGATCCTGATAATACAAATCATGATCCAGATCTGGGAATTTATATCCATATTTGAAGGGGAGAGACAGGGCACTGCCACCAATATGTAGTTGAGATAATGCAGATTTAGAGTCCCTCAAATGGATCTGTGAAAGGTAAGAAGTTATATCTAGATAACAATATGCCATTAAGGAAAAATCACGGTTATTATTGATAACTCATAAACTACTGATGATAAACATGATTCCAAATGCAAAGAGTAGGTTAACTGTTGAGAATTTCCCCACTGTGGGACTAATAAAGGAATATCTTATCTTAACTAGTATGGACTGGCAATAAAACATTTTTAGGAGTGTACAAGCAGCCTCGGGTCACCTGCTTGCAAAAAGTTTAAGGATGTCCAAACTTTTGTTTGCAGAGCGCCCCTCAACCAGGAAGTGCATGTATTCACAGAACAATCAATTCAGGACAATTTGGACACCATTTTAAATTAATGCTGACAAACTACCTGGTGCATTGTACAAGTAAACATTTTGATTCCATATTACATAATTAATTGATTGATTGAAGGTTGATAAAGATTATTAAATATATGGAAGTTGGAGTAGTTTGGAATAGTTGTCTGTATATATATAATTGGCTGTAAATACATTTTGGATGTTGTAAATTATATTTGAGTTATTTATCTTATAATTTATGTTTAAAACTTTCACAGATTCATTCATTTAATTTCAGATATCATAAATAGGCTCCATTGAAATAGGCTCAAAATTTAAATTTAACATATCTATAATTGTTAAATAAATATCTGTAATACAAATAAAGATAACAAAATTATTTCAAGATATCTTAAATTGAATCCAGATATCTTAAATATAATTTATGATATCTTGAATTATTTCTATATATCTTGAATTATTTACAGATATCTATAAGTCTGAATAAAAAAAGGGAATAACTTGCCATAAATCCCCCTTATGAAAAAATCCAGGTTAATTATGTGCAGTACTTGGAGCTATTTTATATATATATATATATATATATATATACACATACCCTACACAGCAATACTGATAAGTTTCTGCTAATCAATAACACCATTATTAGTATATATTAGTGCCATATCACCTATTAGTAAACATTTTCATGTAAATATGCAGACATAAACGATTTTTACTATTTGATACTGATTTTCAATTGTCGATCAAGTTACTCTTCAAATAAATACCAAATTTAGGTTCGAATACAGGCTTTGTCAATGTTTGTTTATGTAGAGGCAGCACATGTTTCCCTACATAAGATGGCGGCCGAGTTTGCCATCTTCCGCCAGTGAAAGCGCTAGTGTTTTTTTTAGCTCTATGCTCTTACCCCTCCAGGTGCCGCCGTCTCCTGACCACCCCTGCCTCTTGCTCTTGCGCGTGCCCGACCGGTCATTTTTCTTCAATACTAAAACACCTGTTAATAAAAGGACATTTTAAGATTAATCCAATGCTATGAACAATACACTAGATAAATATTCGGGAAATTACTATCTGACATCTAAATAACCTAACAGATGTTATCAAAATGCTGAAAAAAGTCTGAATTAGCACACATAAGATGATTTCTTTTAGCAAACAAGATGGCGGCTGCAATGAACTTCTTTTTAAACTAGCACCTGGTGCTACATTAAGGTTAGCTCGTCAAAGTAGTAGTATTTTGATCTAATCTAAATTTCGTGAATAAATCAAATTGACTACAAATTCAATACATTCTTAAGTGAAAAATAGCATGATTTATGTCAATTTTAAGAAACATACTCACTTTGGAGGAAAGTTAAAGGTGACTCACCAATCAATGGAGGAATCCGCCAACAAGTGCATCCAAAATGAGGAGTATGAGTAATTATACGCCTCTTCACTGAGAAAATTATTACGCTTCCGCTATCTCATGAAACCTTTATTCAGCCTTCTTCAAGGATCATTGTTTATCAAAAGAGCATAACGTTCACCATAAATTCAACAAAGATGTTATTGAGTGGTTTTTGAAGGAAATTAGCAGAAAAGCCCCAGAACTACTTTTTTAAGCGCAGTGATCCGGATGCTATAGTGTCATTTTCTTAAACGGTGCAATCTCAAATATGACCACTAGATGGAGGCAGCGCCCATATAGTAAATATACAGACTCAGGCTTTTTGTATATTAGGTTTTAATGGCAAAACACACAATTTATCAGCTCTCTGCAATGACAAATCGAACAAGAACAGATTAAATAGCCCAACACAACATATATTACAAGTGTTTTTCTCAAATCCAAGCCTGAAGTCTCCTTTCCTGACTCCTGCAGTCTCTAAATGATCAAACCCTTAATGGCCAATGTCTGTAGTTCTTTGTGGAGACCGTACACCCGTTCTCCAATCAACTCAGTGACTGTGGATATTAAGATGATTCTCTGACATCATTTGATGTGTCATTTGTTTCACACTGTCTTTATTTACCGATGAGTATATGAACACCAGGAAACAAAGACCATCATATGTATACATACATTCATTCATTCATTGTCTGTAACCCCATTATCCTGTGTAGGGTTATGGAGGGGCTGGAGCCTATTCCAGCTGACTTTAGGGGCACAAGGCAGGGTTCACCCTGGACAAGTCACCAGTTCATGGTAAGGCCACATTGAAAGTTAAACAACCATTCACATTCACATTCATACATACGGTCAATTTAGAGTCACCAGTTCACCTCTACTGTATGTTTTTGGTGGTGGGAGGAACCTGGAGAAAACCCACACAGACACAGGGAGAACAAGGAGACTCCACACAGAAAAGTCCTAGTTTAGTGACCACCTCTATAAGGTGACCGCCTGCTGACAGCATCACCTGTTCATATTTTCTGTAACCTGTGTTATTGTATGCTTATCCTTTGTATAGGGTCACAGGGGGCTGGAGTCTATCCCAGCTGACTTTGGGTGAGAGGCGGAGTACACCCTGTTCAAGTCTTCAGTAAATCACAAGGATACAAAAAAAGACCAAAAACATTCACACTTACAGGCCATTTAGAGGCAACACTTCAGAATCAGAAGAGTTTTTATTGCCAAGTACGTGTGCACATACAAGGAATTTGACTTGGTGTTCTGGTGCTACACAAAAGTTAACATAAATTCTATCTAAAATAGAAAGTGAGGTAAAAAGAAACATCTTCCATATACAAGAAACAGACTTAACTATGTACAAGAAACATGTGCAATATACAGTGCAATATTTTTTGTTGTTGTTGTAATGTGCAGTTGTGTGACGATGTGCATGGAGTATGTGCAAAAAATGTCTGTTTTGTGCAGAGTTGCATTCGAGGCACGGCCATATATAGTGTGTGGAGGATGGTCACCAGAGTGCGTTAATGTAACACATGCGTCCTGGGACTATACGTAAATGAATGTGTAGTGGCTATGGGGGGTAGAAGTTTGCTGTGCAGCTGTGCAGGTGTGTGTGTGTGTGGGGGGGGGGGGCGCAGGTGACTGTGCCTTGTTGATGAGGCCAGTAGCAGACGGGAAGAAGCT